>JAVLUX010000038.1:23370000-24570000 GCA_032164185.1 Moxostoma hubbsi
CTTTCATACTCTCAAGAGAAAAGGAAACTTGTCAAATAACACTTTTTAAGAAACAAAACGGCCATATAATAAGCACATAAAAAAAATCACTGCTATATTTACAATGGTGCATAGTTGTATATAAAGTGCAAATTCATTGAGAATATTTTGTGGGTATTTAAAACAATTAATATTATACCCAACCCTTGTAGAGTTTGAACTGATTAATTGAAACAGACCATTTGAACTGACTCACAAAATGAACTGAATTTACCAGATTAAACTGGTTTTGAAGTATAAATCAAAGACACAATTATCAATCTCTGTCATAGCACTCTCATTCTCACAAGTATATCATATACATATGCATACATTGTGAATATGGCCTAGTCCAATACTGCACACCTGTTTTCTAATAGGTCAAAAGAACACATGACACGTTTCCAAGATATAGGCATGTACTCACACATGCAATTTAGGGGATGAAGATATAAGGTATCCGGACCATCAATGTTTTACTTCACTTAAGTGATACGAAGTCATTAGCTCTCTACAGAAAGATGGGAGATGATGGTTGAATCTAGCTGTGGCAATTACTCCAGCATGGATAAAACATAAGAGGGGATCTTAGAGGGATTCAGACTCTCTCCAGTATTTTGCATTTATTGATTTTGTGGCATGTGTGTGTGGATGGGAGAGAAAGAGAGAGAGACCGACTCATAAATTGATCCTTACAGTTGTTTATTTAACACAGCACTGGATGCAGTTTTTGTAGGCTATGTATTTTTTGTGTTCTCGTAAATTGCCAGAAATGCTTTTCATTTCACTATATTTAATCACATAAGTATTTTGATGTTCACATTACTCTATCTATCATGCTATTTTCAGATATTGCTTACCAAACATGACCCACCAAACCACGGCCTACAGCACACTGCTGTCATTCAAAAGAACCAGACAAACCTAGCAGTCTTCCATGTCTGTTTTCACCATTTTCATGAAATATGCATGATCTTCATTGCCGTGGGGTGCTTAGCTAAGTCTTGATGGCTCTTCCCTGTCTCATATGCTGAACATTTCTCTCTAGAGATTATGTCCCTGGGGGTAGCAAATTTACAGCCCACACATTCCGACATGCGGATTGCATCAAAGCGGTCCCTTGCTGGGCCACAGTTCCTGCCCTGTCCTAGTGTTTACAGCTCCACACTTTGAATCGAGCACTGCAACTGCCCAGTGCTATTATCGTTAAAATAAAGTAACATTTTCATTAACTGAAATAAAATAAAAATGGCATAATTGCAACTGTGCCAACAAGCCTAATCAACATAAAACGGCACGATTCAAAAAAAGTAACTGTTCTGCCCAATGTTGGAAAAGCACCTCTTGTCAATTAGCGTTGAACATAAAAATGCTAATAGATAGCGATAACACTTGATGCTCCTTAGAGGTCCGGTTCATATTATGATGTTAAACTTATTTAAATTATATCATTAACTTAAGCAGCCCTAAAATGGGCAACTCCTGAAATCTAAAACCAAACTACAACAAACAAGAATTGAACTACATTGAAAACAAAATAGAAATAAAAGCAAAATAAAATAAAACAAATCTAAACAATAATTACCCTGCAATTGCAATTGGTTGCTATCGGTTGATGAACAATGGTTGGCAAGGGATGCCACAACTCTGTTCTCTCATCTCTAATGGTAATTTTCATCTGTAACTACATTAACACAGCTGTGTCTGCTGTAGTAAGAGGATTACAATACATACAAATAAAAAGAGTCCACAGCTCTTTGTATAAACACAAGAGCTGATCCCCCTATGGAGGTGGCAGAATATCTATGCACATATGATAATCTCCTCCTCACAGTGGGATGCGGATTCAAATTGGAAGAATGTGGGGTGCCATGTCTCATTCTAGTACTCCCCTCTAAGGGAGGGGACTGGTGTTATTTGATAAAGCATACATAAAGGATGTGCACAAGTATCGGAGAACTCACCTCATGTCACTCCAAACCCATATGACTTTTAACTCTGTGGAACACAAAAGGTAAGTTTTTTAAAAATATCACTCTTTTCCATATAATGAAAGTGAATGGGGACTGGGTCTGTCAAGCTGCAACATGACAAAAAAGCATCATTAAAGTATCATACAAGTAGTCCATACAACTTTTGCACTACTTTCCAAGTCTTCTGAAGCCCTACAGTAGCTTTATATGAGAAAGACTGAAATTAAATTAGTCATTCAATGAAAACATGTCCATCCACTACAGCTCTCAAATAAAATATAGCGCCATTGAAGTCAATGCCATTTGGTCATGATGTAACAAATTTGGTTTATGCTTACTAACAAGCAAAACAGTTATTGTAAGGATTCTGTAATTCTGGTATAGAGCTATTTCAAATGTTAAAGCTCAAATTTAATACATGAGACAGAAACCAGGATTCCCCGTCTGTCGCTCACTTCGACGTCGTGTCGAAGAAGCGACACTAGGGGTCTCTCTTGAGCGCCGAAAGATACCTCTGATCTATGAAAAAAGGCCAATGAGAGTTGGCGAACAGTATTTGCATACTCCGCCTCCGGATACGGATATAAAGGCGAGAGAAATACGCTCGTTCATTCAGTAATTTTCTTCGGAGCCGATGGTCGTGTGTATGCAGTCAGCTGCGAGTAACACAACTGATCCTGCTTCTGATCCTCTGACGCTCTGCTTTGCTGTTGGATTTACGGTGCACTACAGCGGCTTTTCTCTTCACTGCCGGCGTGCAGTTTGCCCCTGGGCGCTTCGACAGCGCAGAGTTAAAAGAGTTGAAAGAGTGATTATCTCCATAAAAGAGTTTATTTCTCTGAAAGAGCATTACGCAGCGGCGTTGAATGTCCTTTTCAGGACGCGTCTTTATAAAGATGTAATTTCCGCCCCTGTGTAGTTTCTGGATGCGGTGATTTCTCCCCACCTCTCTCGGTCATAAAACATTGTCTTGCATGCCTGGGCTGCGATCACATGCAAGCAGTGTTTTATGAATGGTTTATGTTCTCAGTGCGAGAACATAGCCATGGCAACATTGCGGTCGTGTGGCTTTCTTTTGTAGTGAGAGAAAGCCGTTTCAGCCGCCCCCCGCGCCTCGCCTCCTTCCTACGGGATTGACGCAGGCGCCGCGGGCGATGAACACGATTTGGGGACAATGACGGGCTCTGTTCGCCGGGTAAATCCCCTCGAACTTCCCGCCTCCCCGGCACGCTTGTTTGCTAGCATTGCGGTCGTGTGGCTTTCTTTTGTAATGAGAGAAAGCCGTTTCAGCCGCCCCCCGCGCCTCGCCTCCTTCCTACGGGATTGACGCAGGCGCCGCGGGCGATGAACACGATTTGGGGACAATGACGGGCTCTGTTCGCCGGGTAAATCCCCTCGAACCGCCCGCCTCCCCGGCACGCTTGCTTGCTTGCTTCCGTCTGAGCTCGGGATGAGTATTCTCTCCAATGGTTCATCTTCTCAGTGTGAGAACATGGCCGTTATAGCATTGCGGTCGCACAGCTTTCTTTTGTAATGAGAGAAAGCCACTTCAACCGCCCCCCGCGCTCCGCCTTCTTCCTACGGGATCGGCGCAGGCGCCGCGGGCGATGAAGGCGATTTGGGGAATATGACGGGCTCTGTTCGCCGGGTAAACCCCCTCGAACCGCCCGCCTCCCCAGCACGCTTGCTTGCCTCAGAATTGGATGACATCACCGCTGCATCGGAGAGCGTTACAGCGGCATCGGATGCTGATCGTTCGCCTGGGCCGCCACCTTCGGGTCTGCCGCCCAGCCTGAGCCTGACGCACGGAGATCCGCTATGCTTTCCCGGGCTACTTGATCGGTTCCGCGGGCAGGTGCGCCGCTCACAGCCACGCCCCCCCCCCCCCCCCGTTCCCTTCTTCCCGGACGTGCACGACGAGTTGAGCTAAGCCAAGGCTTTTTCGCTCCTCCGCTCTCACTACCCTCGCGGTGGAACGGTCCCAGACCGCTTCCACTCTGCACGCCACGGCCCTTCCTGCAACCAATGCCAGGCCAAGGCACTTCAAAACTTGCACCTTGGGTAGTCCTGTTCTTGATGTGCTGCAGGAACTGCGCTGGATGGCCAACCGTGCCCCCGGGCCACGGAGGTCAGAAGCGCTGGCACTCGAACAGGCGATGGCCACCCCTTGTGGTCCGGAAACACACCTGTGGACTGGACCTGGTCGAAATGCGGGAGGCAGACAAGGCACACCTTCTCTCACACCCCCGTCTCCCAGCTCCGTCCATTCGGCGCCACCGTTGACGACTCTGCCCAGCAGTCCTCAGCGGTGAGGCAGACGGAGGCCACTGCACATCCTGCCCCGCCGCAAGCTTGCCGCCATGGGCCATGCCCCGTCTGCTCGCCGACGGGCGTCCTCCTGCGGCTATGAAACACCCTGCTCCGCCTCAACCCGGGCCCAGCTCTCAGCCCCAGCGTCGAGCACGCTGCAGGAAACGGACGCCCCCGTCTCACGGACCCCCTCGAGGACCCGGAAGGCTCCCAGGCTGTCCGTTGACGTTCAACCCAGGGACCAAGATGTTAGCTCCGGAGGCTGGTAAGACCGCTCCGTCCCCGGTGGAGGGCCGGGAGGAGAATCTTTTCTTGTTGAATTAATTTTCACATTCTCATATTCTCTGTAATGAGCTATTTCCTTTTGTCTCTGGGTCACCTGGCCCGCAAATGCCGTTCTCACGGCACTTTGCCCCCAGATATCAACAGTCCTGGCTTCCTGGACACGGACCACCCGTCTTCAGCCCCACGACTGTCCCCCGGCCGGCCGGTTCCGACGAGTCTAGAGGACGCCTACCCAGGACCTCCTCCTCAGTCGCTAACCCGCCCCCTGCCGGGTGTGCGGAGCAAGGTAAGTGCTTTGAGTCTTTTCTCAGCACCTCAGCTGCGGGTCGCCCCGTCGCCGCCCAACGCTGCCCTACCTGCTCCGCCCCGCTGCGAAGCCCCGCCGGGTACGTCAAATTAATCGTCCCTTTGGTGCCCCTAGCGCAGAGGTTGGACGCGTGGCTTTCACTTCCCAACCCGTCTCGCTGGCTGGCCCGGACCATCCGACTCGGTTACGCAATTCAGTTTGCCAGGCCCCCCGCCCCCCTTCATGGGCATCCGCTTTTCCGCAGTACACGGCGAACACGCCCACTCCCTGCGCGCGGAAATCGCGACTCTTCTGGCCAAAGACGCGATAGAGCCTGTCCCTCCAACCGAGATGAAGATGGGTTTCTACAGCCCTTACTTCATCGTACCCAAGAAAAGCGGCGGCTTACGACCAATCTTGGACCTGCGAGTTCTCAACCGAGCGTTGCACAAACTCCCGTTCAAAATGCTCACGCTTAACCTGCGTCCGGCATCTAGATTGGTTCGCAGCGGTAGACCTGAAGGACACGTACTTCATGTCTCCACCCTGCCCCGACACCGCCCCTACCTGCGGTTTGCGTTCGGGGGCCAGGTGTATCAGTACAAGTCCTCCCCCTCGGCCTGTCTCTGTCCTCTCACGAGAGTTACTATGCAAAACCCACAGAGATCAGGTGCTCAGGCACCTCAGCCGTCTGGGGCTTCAGGTCAACTGGGAAAAGAGCCAGCTCACTCCAGTTCAGAGCATCTCTTTTCTCAGGATGGAGTTAGACTCGGTCTCAATGTCGGCACGTCTCACCAACGAGCGTGCCCAGTCAGTGTTGAACTGCCTCGCCGCCTTCAGGCCAGGCACAGCGGTCCCCTTAAAACTTTTCCAGAGGCTCCTGGGGCATATGGCGTCCTCCGCGGCGGTTGCGCCGCTGGGGTTGATGCATATGAGACCGCTCCAACACTGGCTCCAGACCCGAGTCCCGAGACGAGCATGGCACCACGGCGCCGTATGCAACGGGCACGCAGCCTCAGGCCGTTGGAAAGGGGCCCAGCTGTGTTGGCACATCAACTGCCTCGAGTTGTTGACCGTCCCTTTGGCCCTGCGGAAGTTTCTCCCGTTAATTCGGGACGAACATATCCTAGTCAGGTCAGACAGCACCACTGCGGTCGCGTACATAAATTGCCAAGGCGGCGCACGCTCCCGTCACATGTCACAACTCGCCCGTCGTCTCCTCCTTTGGAGCCAGCACCGACTCAAGTCGCTGCGTGCCACTCACATCCCCGGCAACCTCAATGTGATAGCGGATGTGCTGTCATGACAATGCTTGTCTGGCGGAGAGTGGAGGCTTCACCCCCACTCGGTGCAGCTGATTTGGGAACGGTTCGGCAAGGCCCAGGTAGACCCCTCTGCCTCCCGAGAGACCTCCCACTGCCCGCTCTGGTACGCCCGTTAAGAGGCTCCCCTCGGGGCAGATGCACTGGCACACAGCTGGCCGGTGGGGCTGCGCAAGTACGCATTCCCCCCAGTGAGCCTTCTTGCACAGGTGCTGTGCAAGGTCAGGGAGGACGAGGAGCAAATCACTCTCGTGGCTCCTTACTGGCCCACCCGGGCCTGGTTCTCGGACCTCATACTCCTCGCGACAGCCCCTCCCTGGCGAATTCCCCTGAGGAAGGACCTTCTTTCTCAGGGACGGGGCACGCTCTGGCATCCGCACCCAGACCTCTGGAACCTCCACGTCTGGTCCCTGATGCGGAAGATCTAGCTGGTCTACCACCCACGGTCGTAGCCACGTTCAACCAAGCCAGAGCCCCTTCTACCAGGCAACTCTACGCCCTGAAATGGCGTCTGTTCGTGAATTGGTGTTCTTCCCGGGCAGAAGACCCACAGAGGTGCGCAGTTAGGTCTGTGCTCCTGTTCCTACAGGAGAGGTTGGGGGGGAGGCTGTCCCCATCCACCTCGAAGGTGTATGTTGCCACTATTGCAGCTCACCACAACCCAGTAGACAGCAACTCTCTGGGTAAGCACGACTTAATCATCAGGTTCCCAAGAGGTGCCCGGATGTTAAAAACCCCTCCTGGCCAAACCTGTTCCCCTCCTGGGGATCTCTCGGTGGTCCTCGCCGGTCTTCAGAGATCCCCCCCCGAGTCGCTAGAATCAGTTGGCTCAGGGCCCTCTCCTGAAAAGACGGCCCTGCTGATCGCGCTCACTTCCATCAAGAGGGTCGGGGACCTGCAAGCGTCCCCTACTAACGACACATGCCTGGAGCTCGGTCCGGCAGATACTCATGTGATCCTAAGACCTCGACTGGGCTATGTGCCCATGGTTCCTACCATGCCCTCTGGAGATCAGGTAGTGAACCTACAAGCGCTGCCCCGGGAGGAGGCAGACCCAGCCCCTCTCACTGTCGTGTCCGGTACGTGCCTTGTGTGCCTACCTGGACCGCCCCCAGAGCTTCAGGCGCTCTCAGCAGCTCTTTGTCTGCTTTGGAGGACCAGCAGAAAGGGAACGCTGTCTCCAAACAGAGGTGTCTCACTGGGTGATGGATGCCATTCAGTTGGCCTATCACACCCAGGCCATGCCCCCCACTTACGGGTTCGAGCCCACTCCACTAGGAGCGTGACATCCTCATGGGCACTGGCGAGGGGCACCTCCCTAGCAGACATTCGCAGAGCTGCGGGCTGGGCAGCACCTAACACCCTTATGATCTCAGGGTTGAGTCAGTCTCGTCCCGTGTTCTCTCAGGTCCGAGCCCGTAGAACTCGGTACACGTCGACGATCTGACCGGGTGAACCGCTTGTTCCAGCGCCGTTTCCCTCTGCCGAGGCAAAACAGTGCGCTTTTGCCCCAGAGGACCCAGGTCCCTGGTTGATTCCTCCCTAGCACTTCGGACCCGCAGCAGTTCATCGGAGGAACGTGCTGGTCCAGTCCACTACGGGTACCTCCGGCCACCACTACTGGAATAAGTGCTCCACAGATCAGGCCTCCTACGGGACTCCTCCTGTGTGTATTTCCGCGGCACAGTCACCTTACGAGCTGACCCGCGTCTCCCTTAGGCAGTCCTTCGCTGCCCTCCGGTCGCCGGGTTGTAGCAACTCCCCCCTCCTTGAGGTTGGATCTACCACCGTGCCATTTCCTTCCACATGCCTAAGTGGCCATGTGATGTATTTTGCCACCTTTTCCTCCCCTGTTGGGCGGGTGTGGCCTCCGCAGAGTCTTTTCCCCCTAAGAATAGGAATTCGGAATAAGACCCCCTTCCCTCGATGCGGTAAGGGCCCCGGCTGCTCTTGCTCTATGCCGAGAAAACATAGAGAGAAAAGAGGCCCAGCCAGGCTTGGCCCGTTCCCTAGTTGGGAGCGTCACCTTGTTCCCCCCTAGGGTAACCAAAAGGATGCTGACGCTTTTTCGGGGCATTGGGGAAGAGTACGTGCAGCCTGAACACAGTTGGTCGCTTGTGCACGTGCAAAATACCTGCCCGCTTCTGTGTCAGCAGTACACGTACACGGCTCAGCGCATGGCGAGTTTTGAAGTGGACCCCTAGTGTCGCTTCTTCGACACGACGTCGAAGTGAGCGACAGACGGGGAACGTCTCGGTTACGTATGTAACCTCCGTTCTCTGATGGAGGGAACGAGACGTCGTGTCTTCCCGGCCACGTCGCTGAGCCGAGCCGCTGAGATGCCTGGAACACTCCCGGCTCCTCAGAAAAATCCTGAATGAACGAGCGTATTTCTCTCGCCTTTATATCCGTATCCGGAGGCGGAGTATGCAAATACTGTTCGCCAACTCTCATTGGCCTTTTTTCATAGATCAGAGGTATCTTTCGGCGCTCAAGAGAGACCCCTAGTGTCGCTTCTTCGACACCACGTCTCGTTCCCTCCATCAGGGAACGGAGGTTACATACGTAACCGAGACGTATTCCTGATTCCAGTCGCTATTGAATAGCCCAGCAAAATGTTCTCAGTCCATTCAAAAAGGTAAAACAATAATCCTGACTGGTCTACAAAAAAAAATTAAAAATCTCACAAATAAATATTTTCTCTTGGGAAAAGGTCTTCCAATGATCCAATGAAAGTTAATGTAAATCCAAGAAAGAGAGGTTTGTTTGACTGGCAGTAGGCCCCACAACAGGTACGCCTCCAATCTCAGGTTTCCTTTAATGGCTGCCCCATAGCCTTTCTAAGACAATTGGATGCATTTCAAAATAAGAGTCCCCATAAACTTCAGCAGGAAACAAAACGTTTTCTTATAAAAGTAATGCAAATGAAAAAAACATATTTACCAGTAAAACATTTTCCAGTGAACATAAATTAAGACTTAAATAGTAACTTTTAAACTAACATATAATAATTCTTAATTCACTAACATACAAAAAAAAAGCCCCTTTTTAAATACAAATATGTATGTAAGTGTATTTCCCTAATGTGGCAGTGTCACAACGAGACATATGCGAACCAAAGGTGTTTGCTGTCAGTGGTGTTGTTGTGCCATTTTAGTAGTCCATGAGAACTGAAAAATATGAATATTTTTAATATCGGTTGAACATGCTTAACATATGTTCTTTTGTTACTGTGTTATGATTATTGGGAGGTTACCTCCCCCATCCCCCCTGGAATCTATGCTCTTATATACAGGTATGTTGCTATAAATATATTGACTTTGACTGACTTACTTGCTCAGCATGATTATTTTCAAAGTGTCACTCAGTCACTACAGTAATTGGTTTTATAGAGAAAACTCAATGTAGAAGCGGTCACTGCACACCAAAGTCCCCTATAGCGCCCCTTGCAGCAACATTGAATATGCAGCATGTACTTGCAGTGTGTTTTGACATTCATTGTGTCCTGAATTGTGGTTTGACACATTTTGGAAAGCAACAATGCACAAAATAGATCTTGCGTAGCTAGAAGCACTTGCATTCACATACTTGTGTAGAGTATGTTTGGGCCTTAAGACTTTTGAAGTCCATTTTGAAGTCCATTTTCGGCAGAGGTGAAGATTTATCAGAAAATCATATTTAAAGGCCGCAGTAAGCAAGCCAAGGTGACTGTGGAAAGGGTTGTGGGTGGGGGGAACTTCATAAACCTTAGACTTTTCTGTTTCATTCTTGAGTAGTCAAATGACCAAAATCAACATGCCATATCTGTTAATGTGGTATTAATATACAACAAGTGGAATGAGGTGCTTGTTTATAGACTTCTCTTACTCCTGTACAGTTCTGAAAGCACCTGTAAAATTTCAAGGCAAGGTCACTTATTCAGACAAACTAATGGAACATCTGCATAATAATGCAGCCCACACACCAGTGCTGTTGTTTGGATGTTTGCATTGTTACTGACAAGAAAAGCATCCTTTTTTCTTCTAGAGGCATGGCTTTCAGCTGATTCAGATGTGTTGGAATCACATTTTGCATGCACATAATGTTATCACACACTCATATTAATTGCTATTAATTATTGCGTGTCCGAACAGTCCCTCGGGTCACATGTAGTGGTTTAGTGTCATTGTTCATATGACATTTTGGCCTTGTAGAAGGATGCTGGGAGGTTGCATGTAGCTCCAAATACAGAGCAAGAAGGTTATGGTTCATGCCTCCATTATTTATCGTCTATGAGTCATATTTGCCTCTGCTGTCGCCCATTCTTGCGCGGTAATGTCATAATCGAGGGACAGCTGGCATCCTCGTTTCCTGTCACCACATATTTTCTGCCACATCAGTAACAAGCGTCTACACGCCGCTACACTACCCATGGCTTAATGCTCTTGTGCTCATCCCCTCCCACCCCCCACCATAGCTTCCGTCTCTGTTTGCCACCCTCTGCTTTTCTGGGCAAACAAAATCCTCATTTTCTACGTTAGCAGCTGTAGCAGTCCCTTTTTTTACTGTCGCCTGTGATTTTTCTCACTGGCTATGTTCAAATTGCAATAAAAGCTTGCTGCTCACTGGATTCTGTGTTATATTTACTGTATGCTGCCTGCTATTATTTTTAAAGCAAATATTTTTTTATCATTATTCCACAATAAATGTTTCAAACAGTAGTATGTTACAGCATTTACCTGATGTCACATGACCTCTTAAGTGACATACTTAATTCATCCTGTTACCTGTTACCATCTTGTGTTTAAAATTGTGTGTAAAAGTGTTTTATTAAAAAAAGAGCTCTCTGAGTCAAGCTGCTTTTATTCCAGCTGCTTCCGGCTCTCTTTCTCCCTATCGCTCCTGGTTGTGTAAAGTTTGTGTTAGTCTTGACAGATGGATAATGTACCATTAAATATGCCTTAAAAACAATACATCACTTAAAGCAACTATTTGATAACAGTTATTTTGTTATTATTTTTTTCACTTCCAAGCATATGATAAACATTAATTAAGCTGGCTTGTGAAAGCCAACAATGCAACTGTTATTCAACAGACATGGTTTCATTTTTTTCAAAAATCCCTAAACCAAAACCAAAGTTATCAATTGTAGCACCTCCTAGAGCTTTCATGCTTCATCCACAACATTTTTCACATACCTTTAGACTGTACTGACTTAGTATGCTAGATATTTTCCAACTTATTTGAATTATGGTTTTAGTACAGCAGACAATAAAAAATCTGAAAATTTAATTTGACATTAATTGACCGAATGTTCAAATTGGTCAAGATTATTCAACCTCCAACAATCAAAAATTAAAATGTAAACAAATCCACACCAGTACTTTAATCTGATCCTTTGATCTATCTATCTATTTTAGCCTATTTTTGTTTATTTTTTAGGATTTACACATTTCAATTTCATAACAAAATTACGTAAATTTTAATTGTGTAATGCTTAAACAAAATTAAATATATAAAAAGTAAAATAGCAAGGTGTTTATATTTTATTGTATTAAAGATTACTCAAATTTGATGGAATTTTGTTATGAAATTTAAACATTTAAATTAAATTTAAACATTAAACATTAAAATTACTTGAGTGTAACTGTCAGGTTGTGTAGAAGGAAGGGCAGGACTCAAATGCAGTGTGCTACATTTGGCTTTATTCAATACAAAAAATAAGCAAAAACCACCCTGAAGGGGAAAAATACAGTCCAGGGCGAAAAACCAGATGACAGGCTGGGCTGGAGCAGGGAACAGACAAGAATACAAATGACAAACGGAACATTCTCCATAAGGAGAAGGGGCGTGTGAAACTAATTAACCAATAACAAGGTAAAGGAGGGGGCGGGGTTTCACTTAAGACAGCACAGAAACAAGTGCACATCGCAATGAGAACACACAAAGCCAAGTGTACTCACACAACAGTAGTGTCAGGATATAGCCATGAAAACTATAAACAAGACCAACTGAAGTTGCAGGATCCTTACACTAGATGCACAAGACAGAAACACTGAAAGAAAGGTGACAGGATCCACGCACAACAAAACCCGAACTAGATTGTCGGGATCCTGACAGTAACTGGTTGTGTTTTACTGTCATTTTTGAACTTCAAAACTAATTAGACTAGTTTAAGCTTTCTGATAAAGTTGAAACAGGAAATTTTGCCTCTCCTCATGTCTGTCATGACATCTCTGAACTCTGAACTCACAAGGTGCATAAGAGAATATATAAGGGCCAGAGGCATTTTACACATTCATGCATAGTCAGTATCCAAAACTGCTGACTTGTCATTCATTATTCACTAGTGACATACATATGTTACATAACACAAAACACAAAAAGAATGAACTCCTGTGTACATTTTTCTAAAACCATTCTTTATAAATAGACAATTTACATAAGAGTGGAATTATAAACAATTTACACCTAAATTTCATTCTGCATATGTTTTATGAAAATGGCCGAAAGAGTGTATTCAAACACAGGCCCAGGAAATATTGCGCATTTTGTGTGGTTACATATGTTTAGTGCCCTGAATGATAAAGAAAAAAACTTCAGACAAAACACATTCCAAAATATCAGATTTGTATATGATTTTGATGGTTTTGTTCTGTTCAGACTACAACCAACTAAACAAAAAAAAATATTTTTGTTGCCTGTTTGAAAAATCTTTCATATACTCAGCCTCTTTGTGTTTTTAAATCAAGGAAAAGGTAAACGAAAGAGATGTAACTTAAACAGGTGCATTTTTACTCTCTTTGTTTTGACACGAATAACCTACACAAGGGACGTGCTGACATTATGCAGACTCTGACAGATGCTGGTGCCCACTTTGCATTTTCCGACATTGTCGTGTTCTCTCCGGACTTTTCTTCAGTGGTGAGCTTGAATCAACGTGAGTGCAGAATGGTAGAAAGAAAAAGAAAAGAACAAGGCTGAGAGAAATTGGAAGGGCGGCTGCCAGTCCCTGCTGCCACTTTGAGAAATACATAGTCATTATGGGCACAAGCAGACATCACTATGGAAACAGAAGAGGAAGGATGGAGATGATGGAAAGGGGCATTGGAGGTGGCACCTGAAAATGATGAATGGCATGATGGAGGAACCAAAAGATGCAAATAGATATTTCTGCAGCATCAACGATGGTCTAGTCATTCATTAACAGTGTATTTGCTGTCAAGCAATAAGAAAATGACAATCTGTTCTGATTTTTCCACTGTCTGCTGAGACAGATGCATAACTTAGCTGTTAATCAAGTGTTTGGTATCATTGTAAAGAAAATTCTGATATACATTATGATAAATTCTGAGACTCTTAGCCTAAGAAACTGCTGAAATATCATAAAGAAACTTGAGCCAAAAATGTGCTTTTTTTAACTGAGTAAAATTGTGTGTTGATTCGAACATTCAAAAGTTATAGCATTGAAAAATGTATTTATCCTAGTGTACAAAAATGTCTCCAAATGTCCAAAGGCCTCTCCAAACAAACAAAACATAATAATTGCACATGATAACTAATTACACATGCAAACACAACAATGACTAAAGTTTTGGATAGCATGCAGACATGATTTTAGTAATGAGATTTTATAAAATGGGTTTCATTCTGTGCATTTTGTGTCATCATTGAGTCTGTCAACTACTTGGCCCCATTTTTTGCACCAATCTGAACCCAATCTGATTGGTTTAGTGTACCATGATGCCACATCATTTCCAATGATGTCATCTGATCCAGGAAACCATATGTGTTTTCAGGCAGATTGCAAGATGCCAGGTAGCCAGATGCTGTGGGCGCTGTGCACAATGTATTTAATGTCAGTGATCTAATGATCCATGCATCCAATTACCTTGTGTGTGATCTCATTTGAAAGATAATCTCATCCTCTATGTAATGCTATGTGATATTTTATACTCTGTTTTTTTTTTTAAGTTATAACTAAAAATGTGGCATATGAGCAACACCTGTTCACATGAAACATAAATGTCAAAGACAGATATTTAGCTATTACTTGCTACATTTTTGTCTCTGAGTAAAACAAATAGGTTGGTTTTATGTTACTCTTTGACAGCTTTCCAACAACATATGACACATGGCTATTTAATGAGTTTTATTTTTTTACTGACAATAATATGTACAAACTATACCTATTTTGAGTTTGTCAAGACTGTAGTTATTCACATTTTGATAATTAATTTTTTCTCACTGGCCTGCCAGCAATCTTCTTTTCTTTTTTTTAAGATTTAACATTCAATTTGTAACTATAAAAACTAAAATAAAAAAGGCATATTTTACTCTAGGGAAATGGCGCCTATTTTGTCCTATTAAGATTTTTCACATTTATTTTATTTCCAATCAAGCACACCCAATTCTCTTTACAAATCAAATAATATAATATAGTATAATAAGCATTTTTTTCATTATAGTAATATATTTATGCATCATGATAGTATTTGTTGTACTACCTTTAATTTGTGCTGATTTAAATGGACAGGATGACTCTCATAATACAGTAAAAAGGATCTAAGGAGAATAAAAAACCTCTTCAAAAGTAAAACATCTGGCCGCATTACAGAAATGAAAATGTGTTTGTGCTTCATTGTTATAATTATGTCACAATGCAAGAGTTTTAAAGGGGCCTAAAAAATAGGCTTCATTTTGTTTATGCAAAAATAATTGGTATAAAATACGATTGGATATGTTCTTGACAGGCTCTTTGAGATTCACCCAGTTTATGATTATTCAAAAGGATTACATCGGAATTGGAAGCTATAATTTTACAGTACCTAAAGTAAAAAAAATACTGACAAACTGTATCAAACACTTGTTGTAGACCTTTAACTAGTCCAGTCATTCATGAAAACCTAAATTTGTGTGTGGATATTGGCAGCGGAGTGCTCGGATATGAAGTTTAAACTGTGCAGCATAATTCCATTTCCTTTTTTGACTTAAAAAGCAGCTCTCTCATTAAACACCATTCAGCCACCCTGACTCTAGTGTGTAAATCTCACTGGGTGCAGATTCTTCTGATTAGGCCAGAACCCCGAGTCACACTGCAAAATTAAAATGATCAGAGCCCGAGCCTTGAGAAATGTCCAGAAAAGACACTCAATTATGCACCAATCAGCTGGAGGCGCTTTGCTTTTAACCGCTGATTTATACCCTTCACAAGACCTCTGACTGGGCATAAATGACGAGGTGTCCACCCCCCACTTTTCAGCACATAGCTAGAGCTTTTCGGTAGCCTATAATGCCACGCTTCAATCCTCAGTCAGGTGACGTCCCCTGATTTCCATCCATTGACATTTTTAGGAAGGGTGATCATTGTGATTCTGTGCGAGTGCCAGACCTTTTTATACACTGTTTGTGGGCGTAATGGGGAGACAAAATGGGCAAGGAGGGGGAGAGATGGAAATAAATACCCCCAAAAAAGATGAAAAAAAGGATGCAGGAAAAAAGGGAAAAAAAAGATTTTGGGGAGTTTTTTACTCATGTGAATATTTTTCAGGATAGATGTATTTTTGAATGTCAATTTCTGTATAGGCACATACCTATACCTAGACCTATTTTTATGTATTTTTTATTGTCTCCAAAAAAAAATACAAAAATACAAAAATAAGGAAAGGAAAAAAGATTTAAAGATTTCATTTATCATAAGTTGACCTTTAGCCTTGACTCTTGCCTGAATGAATGCCATTGTTTGTTTTTTTGTCCAATTGTTGAGGTATTACAAAAGTACTGTCTAATCATATTAAAATTATAGGGGATAAAATTTACAAAACAATATTCAAATTTAAGGGAGTTTTAAGGTATAACATATAAAACACTGCTAGAAAAAAAAGTGTAATTGAACTTTGGACTCAAAACCTTTTAGTTAATGAGATACAGCCCTTGTGACAACTTCCCCATATGCCATCTAGCCCCAGTTTCCAGTACAGTATATAAAGTAAGCACTTAGTCTTGGGACATGGGACAAAACATAACAAATAATAATAGCAGCTTTGAAATGAGATGATCACAACAATGTTTTAAACACAAATGTACCATTTTGTAAGGTTTCACAGCTGTCTTTTTTTATACCATCAAAATCATAAGACCATTAACACCATTTTATAGAATTATATTCACCTTATTCAGCCCCGCCCCTTTTCCGCGCTACGCTCTTTTGAATTTTGTCATCACACTTCCTGTTTGTATTGAAGTGTACTGAGAAGAATGGAGTACGTGTGGGAGCACAGAAAATATTTGTCCTCAAGTGTTGATGGTGTTAGTCTATTCCACCCCTTTACTACGTGAAAATGCTGAATTTGTTTTTCTGTCACTCTAAATGTAAATATTTTTTAGACACCCACAGACGTAAATTGGACCTGGCAGATCACATTCAGACAGCTATGATACACTGCACTTTTTAACGATACAAGCGTTTAATTATTATAGTGTACATGTAATTCTGTTTAATTTTTAGGTTCCAACAAGTTAATAATTTGATAAAATGTGTAGTTGACATGAAATTTCCAACAGTGACAGGTTGTCTTATTATTTCACATGCAAGTTCATAAAAAATAAAAAAGTACAATTGTACTTATTAAAATGTATTTGTCACCCTACATGTTTTAGAGATGTGATGAAAATAGTTGTAAACTGAATATAAAATAAAACATACACTTTCACATGTATATATGTGTGTGTGTGTGTGTGTGTGTGTGTGTGTGTGTGTGTGTGTGTGTGTGTGTGTGTGTGTGTGTGGCAGATTTGGGTGGTTTACGATAATTTTTTCATTTGTTTTCAAACTGGTAATTACAAGGGTATTATGCTATAAATGTGGTTTATGAGGAAATTTTGGGTGTGCCCATAATTCATATTGCTTAAAAAATATATTAAACTATGTTTTTTTTTTTATTATTATTTAAAAATGCAGAAAGTGCTTTGTTAAGGTTAGGTTTAGGGGTAGGGATCTATAGTTTGTACAATATAAAAATCATTATGTCTATGGAAAGTCCTCATAAGGATAGCTGCACCAACGTGTGTGTGTGTGTGTGTGTGTGTGTGTGTGTGTGTGTGTGTGTGTGTGTGTGTGTGTGTGTGTGTGTGTGTGGATGCACACTTCCCCCATCCCGGTTTAACACTCATAAATCTGCTCACCTTAACAATAACACGATGGGTATATGACACGAAAAGATGGCTAGAGGTTTCTAACAGAGATATTTTTATTGACATTGTGTTGTCTCTTGGAGTTTCATGAGCACAGAAGAATATCAGTATGTCCACAGCGTGAAGGTAGGATCTTGTGTATTTATGAATGAAGCACTCTTGTTTTAAAATCTCCCCGCTCTGTTTCCAGTTGTTATGACATCCCCCGAATACTTTAAAATACTCATGATAGCTTTTGACAACTCTATAACCTGTAAATCCAATTCACT
This sequence comes from Moxostoma hubbsi, assembly GCA_032164185.1. Classification (NCBI taxonomy): domain Eukaryota; kingdom Metazoa; phylum Chordata; class Actinopteri; order Cypriniformes; family Catostomidae; genus Moxostoma; species Moxostoma hubbsi. The sequence goes on from JAVLUX010000038.1 coordinate 23,387,636, forward strand.
AGGTTATTACACTTTATTTAACATCAACACCATAGATGCCCATATAGCGACCGGTAGAACAGAAGTTCAGAGACAAAATTTTCTCTGGCACATAAGGTGAATACAGTATTTGGGAAACTGATTGAAATGATGCCATAATCAGACAGGGTTTTTAAGGTGAATATTAGATGGATGATTTAATGAGTAAAATGTTCCTCCCTTTAAAAAATTCACTTAACCTAAACAATAGTGTTTTAAAAGATAAGTGAGAGGTGAACAAGACAAACATCCTTACCCTAAACCAACACCTAAACCTAACCGATAGTGTTTTAAAAGATAAATGAGAGGTGAACAAAACAAACATCCATACCCTAAACCAACACTTAAACCTATCCAATTGTTTTTAAAAGCAAATTCAACATGAAAATCACTTATTTACTGAAGCCGCCACATCATTCCATGGTACTTTCACTTCAGTTTCACTTGTAATTCGAGCGTCCTTGGCTGGGCTCAAGGTTCGGTCTCTTGAGTCCAAAGCCCAACACTCTTTTAGGTGACCTACTTAATCACATTGGAATATGTTTAGGTGGGTCTGTAATACAATATTTTTTTCAAATGATGCGTTAGAGTAAAAGTGTTTTGATATACAGTGATAGTATAGCAGTGTGTGAGTAATTGAATGAAAAAAAAATATGTTGTCATAAACAGCCATAGTATCAATGATTGGTGTGAAAGTGAAGAGAACGTTGTTGTATCACCTTTATTGTTCATTTCACCAGGAAACTTCAGCAAATTGCAGAAAGCTGCATAAATAACTTAGTTTGCAAAAATTAAGTTATAGTAACAATCACTCTATGAGACTAGGTTGCAATTTTCAGTCTGACAGAGGTGACAGAGAATCAATTTTAAACCATCACACAAGCTTAATTCATTTAGTCATTGATGTAAATGCTTGATTTGTCAATAATTTAATAAATATGTAACACAGGTAAGTTTTATCTGATGCATATTGAGTGATATACACACATCGAGTATGAGAAATCAGGAGAATCAGGAGGTTGCACACAAATGGTGATCAATACCTCATATAAAACAGATTAATTCAAAATTATACATCAACTTTTATTTATTTCAGTACTGTGCCCATTTTTTCCTATGTCTCAAGAATTAGTGCAGGGTTAATCGGTATCATTGAATATTACCATCTATCATCTTTTCCACCCTCCATTGTAACTGTGCCATTAACAGTAACACATTCTGATGTTGAAACAACAGTAAGCTCTTGGTAAATCCCACAACCTAAGCCTGCTATCTGCAATGTGGTGGTATATCTGGGCAGCTTAATCCAAGCCTAGGCCCAATATTTACTCATGCCTCTCCCAGCACAGCCACCAAGATCAGGGAGAGATTTGATGTGACAGGAGGGGCCGGCAGGGCATGGTGCTCTGAAATCAGAACACCTCTGTAGAGACTCACACTTTCAACACACAAGGCCAAAGAGCAACTCTGAGGCTGAAGAAGAAGCGCTGAGTATACAGTTCAACGTTCTGTGCTGGAATTGTTGAGTTGACCTTTAAACTTGGCACCATATTGTCTAGAAGTCAAATTATTCCACTCACAAAAATGTTAATTCTGTCATCATTTATTCATCATTCATTCCAAGGCACATAATAGGTTATTAAAAAAATAATATTCTGGACATTCTTTTCCACACAATGAAATTTGCAGAAAAGCACCATAAAACAACATAAGTGGTTCTTATGGTTTGTATACTACATTCCAAGTCTTCAGAATCCATATGATAGCTTTGTGCGAGGAACAGAACAAAATTTAATTCACTGGAAATCTTGTTGAGATATGTCCAATTCATGAACGATACACTCAATTCACACTCGATTCAATAAATCATTTTTTGTGTTCTATAGAAGAAATATAGTCACGCAGGTTTGGTTTGGTGACATGAGAGTGAGTAAATGATGACAGAATTTATGATTTTGAGTGAACTACTATGTTCCTTAGAACTATTTCTGAACCCACAAAAAGAGCTGACTTGGAACAAAAAGTTTCTTGAGAGGAAATCCTTTCTTTAGGCCAGGATAAAGCCTGATTTGAGGGCAAGAGGATTCGCTTGAAGAAAGTCACCAAAGGAAAGCCCAGCTGGGTATTTTTGGAAGAGTCAAACAAGCTGATATCAATGGTGCTTATTAAAGTTTTAATAGCTCCTGCTGATGTTAGGGTTACAGGTGTTCACATGCCTGTTCAAGCTCTCTACCAAGGGTCACCAAATGGTTAAAGGGAAAAGGACCACTTAGTGGTAAGGGTAATTGCAGCTCTAGGGGTTACTCAACCTTCCATTCATCTCCTAGTGGAATTGGAACTCTGCTGTGCTTGCGTGTCACTCTTCAGATAACCATAAAGGGACAACAGAGCTGCAGCGGAAACCGCTGGAAGAGAGTCATTTTCTCCCAAGACATGCTGAATTAAAATAGATTTTACTGCAGTTATTTTCATCACTTAATTCCGTAATGACACCCAGTTCGCACATCTTCCAAAGAGGTTGAATTTCATTTTTAATGATGCGAACAGAATGTAGAGTACCAGTCATATTATAGGAAAACATTCCGAGAGCTCCTTGAAGTAAGACACAAGATATCTGCAGAACTAGTCACTATAGATACTGATACTGATATTGCATTTGCATTTAGGGATGAATGTTGTTAAACTGTAGAGGACAAAGAAGAGAGCTAAAAACACCCTCTTGAGGATGCGCTGGTAAAATTATGTGACAAATTCACTAGTTGCTCCACTTTTGCACTCGGTATTTCATCACGAAAACCTACATGTCATTCATCAACCGTTTTACCCAGACATTATCTGTTAGTGTTGTGTTCGAGTCCACCTTAGTCAAGTCCAAGTCATGTATGAGTCCTTAACCATTCAAGTCAGAGTCAAGACCGAGTCCAAATTAGTAGAGTCCAAGAAGAGTCCCGCCGAGACCAGAAAAGGAATCTGGTCTTGAATCTGAATTTAAATGGCAACTGTATACTCAAAAAAGCTTATCAACTACAAAAAACATTCTGTCAGTATTATTATAACAAAAGCATACCCTATTTGGATTTTGAATTTTATATATATATATATATATATATATATAAATATAACTGGTAACCTACTGAATTGGTTTCAGAACGAAAGCATATGCTAAATATAGAAAGTAAAAAAACACTATTAACTCATTTATTTGTTTTTATACTCCTGTTTTTATACATTCAGTTTAACAGACCTTTCTTTTAGCATTCTGTTCAATTTCAATAATTTGAAAGCACTCAGATAGACAAAAGAGAGGGTAAGTATAAACACGGAAATGAGAACAGCTATATAGTTATTAATAATTAAAAAAAATGTCTTCCTCTTTGTATTACAGTGATTATTTCTGAATCATTAATGTATGTATGACAATAAACTACATTTTGAACAAATCTTGCTATAGCCAATTTATAAGTCTGGCTATAATGAACAAAATACAACTTGCTATATGCAGCATTACTGTACTGTGGCTGATGACTGGGATTCTCTGAAGAACCTAACTCTGGCCATGTTGCTCTTTAGAAACACAAGTGCTGTAAGCATTTTATGACTAAGCCTGTTGATACGCACCCCCTTTTGAGCACAAACCATGAAAATGACATACCTGAACTTAAATGTTATTTTTCAAATTTGAAGATGATCTAACAAAAAAAATGAGGTTCCTGCAAGCTTTTTTCTCTGTAAAATTGCTGCCAGTGTACAGAGAAAAGGCTCCGCCTTCCAAGACGACACAAAATCTGACTGCACTGCTTGGCTATTATGAATAAAACTACATCGCATTTTTAAAAAGAGACTTTGGAGACAGGCTCATTTTGTTTACGAGACTCTAATATGTAAGATAATATACAGATATCAATCTTGAACCCTTTGAAAAGATGTATCATTTGTTAACATTATTTACATTTATAGATGGTAAATTATATATTAAACATAAGCAGAGTGACGTCACCACCGCGTGCGGGGGAATTGCGTATCAACTGGTTAGACATGCAGAGGATGCTGGGATAGACAACAGTTTTACTACCAGAGAGTGGAGCTGTGGGAATATGTCCCTGTTTGTTGACCAAAACTGGAATGCAGAATTAGTTTCAGTGTCTTGAATGGCATTGAATTATTTTTGTATATGTGCTGAAATGCTCTGGTGCTTGTGGGCTCGACAGTGTGCCAGAAGACATGGGCATTTTCCAGGGGGGAGTCCTTGTCTGAAACACTGCCAATTTCTGAATCCAGAATATTCACATCTGCACTGGCCTCAACTTCTGCAGTCAATGTGTCTGAAAAATAAGAAAATGCACACAAAGCACACACTTTATTTATAACAGTATGTATTGTCTTGATTTGAGGACCAAAAGACCTCAAGTTATTTACATACATTAAATCCATTTTAACAATTACAAGTATAATTATTTTCTTTCAGGTTATTAGAGCACAATATAAAAATGCATTATCTGTGGCTGGCACTGACTTCTTGACCGCTTTATCTGGAGCAGGTGGGTGTTTAAATCCAGCACTTGTGGGGACCACTATACTAATTGTGACCAATTTGGTCTATAGCCTCCGCAAAAGGAGAAAGCACAGCACTCAAATCCTTCAGTTGATTCCATTCAAGAGTTGTGAAAGACATGCTGAAAGTCCAAATTGCACATTTGTGAGATGGTCCTATGGTCAAGTGCTGTAAGGGCCTGCAGCTGCTTAATTGTGCAGTTCCAGTGTGTAGATGTTGTTGCAGAAATAGATCTGTCTGTTCCAAATGCAGCCTCAAATCTGTCTTTAAACTGAGTGCTAGTGTGGAGCAAGGAAGTGAATTTAGACATTTTGGCAATTGTTGTAGAAAAGTTGAGAATGGAAGAGTGCAGCAAATTACCAGGCCTTTAATGATGTAGTCAAGAATTTCTTGTTGCCTGGGAGAATTCAGATCATACTGTTTTGCTGATTTTGCCAATTCTGGTGTTTTCATAAATTCAGCAATGACAAATGAAGAGAATGGGTTCTATCTAACTCTGGCAACATCACCCTATTGAACCTCCCAGGTCATTGCATTAGTTAGCTAATGGAGCAATTCCATACACATGGAAAAATCTAGGTACCAAAGACACAAATCCTCTTTTAATTAGAGAATTTTGTTGTTCATTTACCAAACATGAGGTGCGCATCAATACTAAAATATTATCAATAAGCCATATCTCATGCTTTGAAAGTACTCTTTATATTTATGTTATCAATAAGCATTTTCAGAACGACCCGAAAATGACTGAAAATAATGTGAATGAAATATGTGAAGTCACTGCATTTCAGTGTTGTATTAATACTTCATATTGTGATCTAAAATTATCCTTATCTTTAATCAATTCAATTATACGTGTATTCAGTACTTTCTCTGAGAAGTCACAAAATACTTTGACTGCAAATAATGCATACATAACACTGGTATTGCCCACTGCAAACATATTAATAAGTTGGCTACATACCTGTCTTCATGTTTTCTTTCCACATGTCAGAAGAAATTGGAAGTCGTGCCAGCCACCTCGGTTATTGATGTTTTGCAGTATTTTCCTTGCGCAGAGTGCTTCTTTTTATTGGATGTCTTGCACAGAAATTCTGTATGATTAACATATGCAAAGCAAATTATTGCTGACTTGGCAGATATTATTCCCCCTCATTAGCCATGCGAGGTTGACTGGGCGTGTGCACATTTGTGTATATGCGTGCGTTCATGTGTGGGTGTATGTGGTCAGACATCAGAGGGTTCTACATCTGCATGCATGTAGAGTACCCCAACTCTACTATCTGCACTAGTAAAGCTCTGTCCGGTAGGTGCAAATGCCTAGTGCATTTAACGTTGTATTATCGTCCAGGCTAAGCAGGTGGAAAAAATGTTGTTTAAAATAAGTTTTTGTATATTTTCTAGTGATTATTGCAACAGTAATTCATCAAATGATGGAGAAGAGCACTATATATATATATCCAGACAGATATTGTAGAGTGCATTTTCAATATTTTTAAAAGAGTCGATTGGGGTATCTGGATTGCAGTGGTGGTAGAGTTATCCTGAACAATTCCAGTATGCCAGATAGATGTTGTCTGCAGAATACACTCAGAATTGTCCTGCAAGATGGGGAATTATGCCAGGCAAAATATACGTTTAGCACAAAATGTATTGGTGTGTTTATGGCATTGCCTGACTTGAATAATTCCTGAAGTATACTGAGTGCAAAAAACAATGCAGACAGCATGTGCCACTAAATGATGCTATCAGCTGCTGCATTTCATTCTCAGTGAATTCCCCATTCATATGCTGTTGTCGATTGGGGATGTAAACACATTAGAACTTACAAACATGCATACTTCATACATTCTTAATGCACCTCTGCATACTTAATGCTGTATATGCATTCTTAATGCATTTTCAGGATTTGTCTCTGTTCCACTGGAGCTTTCATTATGCAGTTAAATGTGTCTTTCAAAATCATTTATCTTAGAAAGATTGCAATCCATAAGTAAATACTATTTCTTTAATGCACTGATTTATGCCACTGACGCACATCTGAAATCATAATGAAATCATATGTGTTGCAGTTCTCAACATTATGTCACATTTAAGTGTATTTTAGCATATGTTAATCCAAAGTGTATTCAGTATGTTTGAAAACACTGCCTTAAATTAAATTTTTTGGCACTTCTCGTCTCCTATCAGATAGAATAGAAGAAGCTGTTCCAAACAAAAAGGAAAGACAAGCTGAGTTTAGAGAAGGCAATCCACTTAAAATCTACTTCCTCTGCCAGATTTTGTGAAAATTGATGTGACATTTTCTTGGTGACTCATAACAGCTTAAAGTATCACTGGCAGTGTATTAAGAGGTGTTCAGCCAGGAATCAGAAAGCGCAGATTAAAAGAAAGCAAGCAAAATATTTGTTTTCTTTATAGTTTACCTCTCAGCAAATATACAGGTTTTATTCATTTGAATCTCATGAAACCTGTCAAGAACATGTCTGAGAGAAATAAGAAATTATATTTTGCCTAAAGACAATGATAGGTCATTAAGATTTCTTTGTCTTGTTACATCATTTTCATGAAAATTAAGCACATTTCTTCTAAATTCTCATTACTGCAATGTGAGAAAATAATCTCATTCTCACTGCAATGGAATTAAAATTATGTGATTTAAATTGTCAATTCATATAAATTTGTCATTGTATATGTATATTGTAAAATCTGAACATAATGGTAGAACTTGTTGTAATGCCTTTGATTTATTGTTCTTTAACATTACGTTTTGGCTTCGATATAGACTGATCTCAGATTAGTTAGACTCTAGGCTGTCATTAAAGGGTAAACTTTCGATGTACCTAGTCAAGTGACAAGACAACATGGTGCCTATCTCAGCAGAGTTTGCCTTCGGGAGAATCAGCAAGAAAACTACATCTAGTAAGAAACCTCACAAAATGTTTACATTAAAACCTGTTTGACTTTAGTTTCATCTGATATACCATTTTAACAATTCCATTGATTTATCACAAAATGGCACACTGTTAAACACAATAACCATGGTACGTGGACTATAGGCTCATTTACCTTAAAATATCTAATATTCACTGTGCATTATCATTTTGAGATTCAACGATGCATCCAAAAGCTGGAAAATGTTGCATTCAGAGGTTGTAAATGGAGTTAGGATGAAAATAAGGTGCATTTCAAACTGTTAGTAGACCAGCGCAGACAGACAGCAAACTGGAGGTTATGTCATTCCCTAATTAGGGAGTAAGGGATCATCCTATAGCTTTCCTATGCAACCAAGTGCATTCACTCTTAACATCCGGTCAAAAGTACAGTTTCAGGCTGCAGATGATGTTTGAACCACTTAACCTATTTGACAGACTTGGGACAATGGTAATCCATACATAGATTCAGAATTTTTCATGCAAATTTTTATTTAAACTTGGTTGGCAGTGATTGGATGATGTTGCCCATAACTTTAATTATGCTAATTTCTGATGTAATGACTATAACATCTCAAATTCATGAATAGCCAACACTCCTGGAAACATAATAAACAATCTGATATAAAAAAAATAAAAAATATGACACAGTATGGATTGGCATATCTGTATTATCACTATTGATCCAAACATTCACCATGAACTGTACCACTCACATCTGAATCCATAAACAATGATGTGGTTTATCCACACAAATATGACCCCAAATGTCAGATAGCAAAGTTCAGAATCTGAAGGAAAGATAATCTTCTGTGAATTGGAAATGCCGGTGCTCTTCTTTACATGGCTGTATGTACAGTGTGGTTCAAAAGTTTTTACATATCTAGGATTCAAAATCTAATTTAATCCTGAAAATAAACAAAGCTTTGGGAATTTGAAAAAGGCAAAACAAAGAAACATTATGAGGTAAAATTAATAATACATATGCAGCATTCTGCTTGGTTTGATGTGCATACATTTGCTTCATCCTTTAGAAAGATTTGCATGTGTATCGGGTTGGACGGTATGATGGCAGGCTATATACCATGTGACTGCAGATATTTAGCAATACCCTTTATATCATTTAGCAATACCCTTTATATCATGATATACAGTATACATTGCCATAATATACAATTACTCTTATAACGATATATTTTTTTTTTGTAATGATAAGACATGCTTTCAAGCACTCACCTTCAAGGCAATTTTCCCACTCATTTCTGCCTTTTGCTAATGATTTCTGCAGATAAAAACATATGCCCCTTCATTAATATTATACTGTACAATCTTAATTACTGCCAAATAAGTTGTAGTTATCATTTTAATTTAGATTAGTGGCTCAGACCTCGGAGTAGAGAACCCATGAAAGAGTTCACAAACACACAAACACACATGTTGAAGTTAACAAACCCAGCACCATGCACAGCAGGCAGATCAGGCAAGAGCTGTAGCTCTTTGCTAATGTAATCACACACCAGGCAAGGAGAGTGGGAGAGATATTACACCAGAATATAATTACATAGCAGTTCTACACGTCCTCTACCCTCTCCTAGCGTTGTAATCTGTAAATGAAAGTGGGCTGATTTAGAAAATTGAAGGTGCGTGCGTGTTTTTCTTTGCTGCAAATTATGTTGTTTGTATGGTATTTGGGTTTTGAACTTGAGCCCACCTATCTCAGTGGGATTTTTCTAATGTGAAGGTTATAAAATAATTCAAAGGCAAATTATGATTACATTTGTGCATGATATTAATAAAGTATTATCAAATCTATCAAATTGATTGGTCTTGGTTACTGATGTAACCTCTGTTCCCTGATGGAGGGAACGAGACGTTGTGTTGATGTAGTGACACTAGAGGTTCGATCTTGAGAGCCATAATCATTTTGCTTAAAATAGAAAAGGCCAAATGAGAATTGACAAATGGAATTTGAATGCCACTTACCACCCTGGACATACGGGTATAAAAGGAGATGGCGTGCATCGCTCATTCAGATTTATGGTGAGGAGCCGATAGAGAGTCCCTGCCATGTCACTTACTCAACGTCGTGTCAATGTAGTGACACTAGGGGTTCCTTTAGGAACCGTGTCACAAGGTATGGAAGAGTGGACATGGGCAAGCTGCTGCATGCCTCGCAGTGAGCGCTCAACCACATTGTGATCTTCCAGTGAGTTTGGCAAGGCGTCTCCCTAGTCCCGTTAAGGGGGAGGAGGCTACCGATGGAGCCTTTCCTGATTTGCTGTTAAGCAATTTCCCGCCAAGAACTGTGTTGAATAGCGCTGGGAAGTGCTCTTCCCTCTCCCGGAGGGTGGAAACTATGGAGACCACATCCAACCAGAGGAAGTCCCTCATATGGACTTACCAATGGGGAAGTTCATATATGGAATGATACCAACGGGGGACCCTATCTACAGAGAGGGTATGCAGCAACAGTGGCCGAGGCAGAGAAAGCTCTGGTGAGGGGAAACACATGGTTTGCCTAACCGAACAGTGGAAACTCATCAGAAGGGATTAACAAGGGGAATAACCACATATGGAGCACTGAGCCAGAGCACACAAGCTCACCTGAAAAGGGGTATACCACGAGTACTGGGCCGTAACTCATCCGCCGAGTTTGTCACTGAACAGTGCTTAAGAATTAAAGAGGCATACGGGGTTCACTCCCAAGGGGCACGGCAAGTTCTGCAATTGGTATGCAAGGAAAATGTCATCCACAATTCAATGAGCCAGCTCCTGCTTGGAGAAAGCTTTCCTCTTCTGCTACCCTCCAAAACAGACAAAGAGCTGCTCCGATCGTCTAAAGCTCTGTGTGCGTTCCAGATAGATGTGCAGGGTGCAAACTGGACACAGCAATGACAAGTCACCTCCTCTGAAGGGAGTGCTTGCAGGTTCACCACCTGGTCCCGAAAAGGAGTGGTGGAAACATTGGGCACGTAACCAGGCCAGGGTATCAAGATCAGGTGAGAGTGTGCTGGCCCGAAGTGCCTGCAGGTCCCCCACCCTCTTGATGAAAGTGAGTGCCACCAGAATGGCCGTCTTCAGAGACAAAGTACTGAGCTCAGCCTGCTCCAGAGGTTCAAAGGGGGCTCTTTGTAAGGCAGGTAGGGGCTCTCTGTTAGGCAAGTAGGACCACAGAGAGATCCCAAGAGAGGTCAAGGAGGGTTGAGGGAGACAGCCATCTCTCCAGCCCTTCCTTAAGGAAAGACAGCACAGACCTGACGACAAGAACATCAGTTCACAAAGTGAAACCACTTCAAGGCATACAGCCGTATTGTAGAGGGGGCTCTGGCCAGAGTGATCATATTTACTACCGCTGGCAAAAGACCCACTATGGTCGCTGTGTCGGCCCGGCCCAACACATGCTTGCCCTGAATCAACGGCCAAAGCTTTCTCAGGACCAGCAACTCTAAGCAGTTGATTTACCATTGGAGTTGGTCCCAGTCCAGAGGGCCTGCACATTGCACACAGCACTCCTGCCCGAGCTCAAGGCATCTGTTGTGACCACGACGAGCCTTGAGACGTGCTCTAGGGTATCACATGCCCATAGAAATGCCAGGTCCAGCCAAGGGCTGAAAGTCTGATGGCACTGTCCCATGATGGTCACACACCGGGTGCCATGGTGCCGTGCCCACCTTGGGACTCGTGTCTGTATCAAGTGCTGAAGTGGCATCATATCCATCAACCCGAGGGAGAGATCCGCCACCGAGGATACCATACACCCCAGGAGCCTCTGAAATTGTTTCACTGGCACCACTACCTTCTGCCTTATGGTCTTCAGGCAGGTTAGCACCGACTGAGCACGTTCAGTAGTAAGATGTGCCTTGAAAGTGACCGTTTCCAACTCCATACCGAGAAAAGAGATGTTCCTTACAGATGCTTCTCCCAGTTTACCTGAAGCCCGAGTCAGTCAAGGTGCAGAAGCAAAAGGTCCCTGTGTGCACACGATAGATCTGAAGAGTGAGCTAGGATTAGCCAGTAGTCGAGATAATTGAGAATGCGGATGCCCTTTTCCCTCTGAAGGCCCAGGGTAGCCTCTGCGAACTTGAAAAAGATGCGAGGGGACAGGGACAGACTGAAGGGGAAGACCTTGTACTGGTATTCTCGTTCCTCGAAGGCAAACCTAAGAAAGGGTCTGTGTCAAGGAAGGATCAATATGTGAATGTACGCGTCCTTCAGGTCAATGGTTGCGAACCAATCCTGATGTCATACTGATGCCAGGATGTGCTTCTGTGTTAACATCCTGAATGGAAGCCTGTGTAAGGCTTTGTTCAAGGCACACAGATCCAAGATTTTGCACGACCCTCCCCCTCTTTTAGGCACAAGCAAATAAGGACTGTGAAAGCCCTTGCGCATCTCGGCTATGGAGACAGGCTCTATTGCTCCCTTTGCCCAGAGGACGGAGGCATCCTTGCCCTGCACCATGGTTGAGAGGATGCCACTGAACCTGGGCAGGCATCTGGTGAACTGGATCATGTAGCCGAGTCGATTTGTCCTGATGAACCACCGCGAGGGGCTGTAGAGCTCTAAAAAGGCCTCCAACCTCCGCGACAGTGGCAACAAAGGGACAACTGGACTTACCGTGCCCAGTCAGTGTGGTTCGCGGCAAGGCAGAGCAGGTGCCTCACCTGCAGCCCAGGGGGGACGTACTGATCCGCAAGCCCACAAAGGTGGCTGGTGACTGCGGCGGGCAATCGACCCCAGAGACCAGCACACATACCTGTTCGCCGGCTGTCTCTCAACAGAGAATGGGGGAATGAGAGGTACTCGCAATGTCCTGAAATGCTCACTGGACGAATCACTGAATTAAATAAAATTTAACAATGAATCAGAATCCACCCTATTATTTGGAAAGCCACAAACGTGTAGAAGTGGTGCATCTCACAGAAACTGCCACAGAAATGACACACACATTAAATCAAAATATTCTAATTCTTGTATAATTATTATAAATGTATATCTTTATGACTTCATTTTAAATGCAAGTCCACTTGGAATATTTGTACTTATTTAAATAAATTGTTCACCATAAAATGAAAATTCTGTCATAATTAACTCATGTCATTCCAAAATGTGTATGACTTTCTTTCGCAACAGACGTCAAGGTTTCCAATTAAAAATTTGTTACATTTCAGGTTGTTTCTCAACAGAACTGATTGTTTGCCTTCAGAAGACTTCCAATATGACGCACAAGCTGCATTGACATCTTTTATGATACTTTTGGATCCCATTTTAAGCTTTAAAGATTAAATCATATTCCATTGTTTTAAAATTAAGAATTGGGGTATTCATTACAAATTAACTGTTTGTGTTCTGCAAGAAAGCAGTAGGTTATATTGGTTTGGAACGACAAAAGGGTGAGTAAATTAGGACAGAATTTTCATATATGTGTGAAGTATTCCTTTAAGTGAACTGCAAATTGATAAAAAACAAACAAAAAAAATAAAACACGAAAATGCCGTCCATCACATGCAACTAAAATACAGTATACAATCATATCAGTAATGTTAGAAATAGCTAATGTCCAGGTTTTTGTCAACTATCTGTTTATAGGTAAATGTGAATTAGGAAATGTCTACACCACTAGCAGCACCACACTGGAAAATAATAAATAACATTTTTCAAACACCTAATGAAAGAGAGACAGAACAATTATAAAAATGCATGACCTTTGTGGAATTGGACTGAAAAAAGTGGAGAGAAGCCTACTTAACGAATAAAAAAATAAAACAAATAGATTTACCAAGAACACTCAACCAGCGGAGCACAACTTGTTGTGTACAGCTCCATTTATTAGAATTAGGTTTTTATCTATTTATTTATTTATTTTTCTCAACAGCACCTTGAAGCAGAAAGCCAGGATTCTGCGTAAATTCACAGGTGGGAGAGACAATCTGCATCGATCCTTTTCAGACAGAAGCATTTTCAGACAGGGCTTATCCTAAGTGTGCTTTTCCAGATCGAATGGCTCTTTTCAAATAATTTGCCTCTTTCAAAGAAAGAAAGAAAGACAGACAGAGAGACAGACAGACAGACACACACACAGGAAAAAGAAAGAAAGAAAGAAAGAAAGAAAGAAAGAGACAGAGAAGGGTCTTCACATGGACCTGGCTTGGGTCCAATTCAGTGAGGCATGTCTGATTAGCCCAGGCTTAAAAAGCTCCATTCACACATTCCTTTTCAATATCCCTGATTAAAAGTTGACAGGGGCGGCTGCTTTAGAGCCAAAAACCCTTTTTACCTTTTTTGGAAATGTTCATCAACTAGACAAAGTGAAGATGAGAGTAGATTCAGATGGATGGACACAGCAGTTTTGGGCGTGCAGACGGAGCTTACCTCTTCAAAAGATTATGGAAGATGGCTCATGGTCTCAAAAGGAGCATAGAAACATTATGATGCGTAGTGGATGAGTTATGATGCTGTACATAAATTACATGCTGTTCAAATCTTGTAATTTCACTGTTGCCATAAACACAAACTTAATTAAGAATTTTAGGATTTTGTCCAATTAACTAGGCTTTCAGTAAACCTTAGGAATAGTTAGTCATCATTTGCTCACCCTCCTCATTCCAAGCCATTGATTTTCTCTCTTCCGTAAAACACACACACACACAAACAAATCCACCATTATATTATAACAGCATCTTCATTTCCATCTATTTAACTTGTCACAATAATTTTCAGAGTTTCAACTTGGTTTTCTTCATTAGCAATTAAATTTAGTGTTTGACTTCAGAGCCCATTAAGCCCAATGTATACTTAATTTTTTATGCAAATGCTTAGCATCTGGGTACAGTTGAACCTTTCAAATGGTGTTGTAAAAAATACCAGTACTCCGGTACCAAGTCCGGTACAAAATGTTTTTTCCGATACCAGAATTTCTGAAGGTACCGTAGTACCGAGTACCGGGTCTAACCGGTTCCCATGCAGGGTCGGGAACTTTCGAACGCTCACAACAAGCAAAATATGACGACAAGCAAAGTAGCTGCTGCGGAGTCTCAACTAAATCTTGTCGAAAAGTGGAAAAAGCCAGGTTTGGAAATTCTTTGGATTTGAGGCTGATGAAAAGGGAAACATCATAGATCAGCAAAAACCTATTTGTAAACACTACATTCACAATTTTCTGACGAAAGGAGGAAACACATCAAACTTAATAAATCACCTGAAACACAGACACCCGGATTTATTCAAAGCAGGTGAGTTTAAAAGCATATTATCATTTGCATTAGGGCTTAAACGTTTAGTCAACATTATCAAAAACATCAAAAATCAAAAATTGTCGAGAAAAATTTTGATCTCATTTACCGTAACATGAAATCACATTAAACTGTAATGATGAAGCATGAGAACAGCACTGCAGTTATATTTAATGCGTTATAGCTTTATTAAAGTTCAAATAATACAGAAGCAGCTCATGTTAATAACTATAAGCTCAGAAACTGGCACTTCTCTGTGTGGTCGTTGCCTCCTGAGTTGCGCGAATGTCCCGATCTAAGGGGGAGAGATTGAAACTGCACCCGGCTGAGAGAGACTCTGCCTCGGGGACGCTCATCGCTCGAGCTCGCACGCTAAATGCAGCTAGATTAGAACGCGATTGCTCGTGACTTATTTAATCATAATATATGTCACTGTGCATTTCTTAAAGTGAAGAAAATTGGCAATATGCAATTTTATTAATACGAGAGCACTTTGCGCATTAGTTTGGAAATGTTTTTTTATTCATTCTGTTGTATGCTTGTTTATTTAGTTTTTTTTTTAGTACTTGGTAAAAACTTAAAGTAAAAGTTGCAAAAGTTGAAGCAAATCGTATATAAGTGTTCAAAAATACTTTAAGCATACATTGTACAGTTTTTTATAATTCAAAAATAATATATTTAACTTGAAGTGTTGCTTAATGGCATATTTTTGTTCTTAGTTCTGCTGCTAATGTTTTGTTAACTTTGTTAATAAAAGAGTGTTGTTTAGCAACCTGTTTTTGTGTTTTGCTTTGGTACCGAAAATGGTATCGAGTACCGTGAATTTTCACTGGTATTGGTACCGACTACTGAAATTTTGTTACCGTGACAACACTACTTTCAAAGTATACTTAATTTGACCAAGAGTGCTACAGCTGATATGAGTTACTTACTGGACTATATATCCTCATGTGTTTAGTCAATTTATACAGATGCAGGAATCTCCAGACTTCCTCACACATACACTCTTGACATGCACAACCACTGTTGTTGTTTCCACATTTGTCTCCTATTGTTTTCCAGCAAATAGTCTTTTTCTAGCCCTTCTTCATAACAGCAACACCTTTGTGGACCACTAATTAGTGCAAATACTTCAAGGCACATGCACATTCTGTACGTTCAACAACGCACGGTTAGAAAAAAATGACAAAGTATACTTTGGTCAGATGCTGAGTGCCCACGTAAAAGACGTGTGATGCAGATCTCGTCAACAGCAGAGTGCTCGAGCGCTGAGTGCACTGCCCGTTTTTTCTAAGCAGGTGTCTTTTACTGTGCATGTGCCTGGAATTATTTGCACTAATCAGTGGGTCCACAAGATGGCAACACTCACATTTGAGCAGTTGCAGTCAAAAAGGAATGCTGGAAGTATATGTAATTGCCGGTTAACTTAAGGAGACGAAGGAAAAAACAACAACAGTTGGTGTGCATGTCAAGAGTGCATGTGTGAGGAAGTCAGCAGATAACTGCATTTGTTTAACTTGAGTCTGAATTACTATAAAAGACATCTTTATGAGCCTAAACTCAGTGTCTCATAACAATCATAGCGCACCTGCATCAACTGTCTGTGTATGCACTCACAATAATATAAGGAATATTTTGACAGGCTTGCATTTGACTTTTTATGAAGACGCTGGACGTTTTCGTCAATATTAAAATATACTTTTGGGCTAAAAGGTGCGTTTGAGACAACTCATTAATTTTCCCACCACTGACTTGAAATTAATAAAAGATATATTTATGATCTATACTCCAGAGGAGAAATATTCCGGTGTCTCATAGCAGCTGTAGCACACATGCATTAACCGCCTGTTTATGCACACGCAGTAATACAATGTATACTTTGACAGGTTTGCGTTCGAATTTATACAGACATTTCTCATCAAAATCGCAGTAAACTTTGTGTGTTACAGATAACTCGGAACTTGGGATTTTTCCAAATCTGACTTGAAAATAATAACTGGAACGCTGCTTGAAGTTGGATATCCAACTTATGAAATTGGGGTAGATCAATCAACCCCAACTTCAGCAAGTAGCGTCATTTGACTTAATTTCCAAAATCGTTACTGGGTTTTGTGAAACATAAAAACAAACTTTTAAGTATTTTGACTGCAAGAAATGTCTGCAGGGCCACATTAACGCACGGTCTTACCTGGCCTTATACCCCGGGTCCGGCACCAGGGGGGGCCCTGAACTCCCAATCTCTGTATTTACACTTCAACGTTCTCAGGAGGGTGCATATATAAACACGTTCTGCTGGAGATGCAGATGTAAACACAGAGGGTGTGCAACGGTTAAACCCATCCATTACAACCTGTGTCCACCAATGCTTGGTGAGTACCCCCTCAATCCTTTCCGGTATCCGGTATGCTCCAGCCCGGTCGGGGATCCAGACCGCCTTCCCTAGCTCCATCATAGGGAATTTATCCCAAAAGTGCCCCGGATCACCGCAACCCCAGTATCGGCGGACACTTCCACCTGAGGGGGAGAGTGGCGGGGCACTGTAGATGCAGGGGGTGCTGTCGACCACCTTGCATGGGGGACTGGCCTCAGAGGTGGAGCTCCTCACCTCTGCGGGGCAGGAACAGGGTCTGGGGAGAGAGCAGAGTGATAGGGATGGGGGGAACACACAGGGAGAGGGGAAAGAGAGAGAGAGGAGAGAGCTCTTCTGCCCTTAGGTACGCCACCATATGGTCCTTTGCGAGTTGGACAGATTTTTCCAGCAATGCCAGGTGGTGGCACTGGACCCATTCCGCCATTCATTTTGGTAGAAGAAGGATTAGCTGCTCCAGTACCACCTGGTTGAGCACTCCCACGATGTCGCAGTTCCCCGCCAGCAGCCATTTCCTGAATGCGTCTCCGAGCCATTTGGAGAAGGCAAACGGGCAGTCGGTCTTCCCCAGCTTCAAGGACCAGAAGAGCTGGTGGGACTGCTCCAGACTATGACCCACTCACTGCAGGTTGGCCTTAAAAGGCCAGGAGGTTAGCCGCCAGCAATTGTTGGGCAGCAAGCTGGGCTTCCCCTGACAACAGCGGAAGGAGCCTGGTCACCCACTGGTCACGCAGCCAGCCCCGGATCTCAGCAGTCCTCTCAAACAGATCGAGGAAGGCCTCTGCGTCAACTTCTGCCCCCATTTTCAAGACCCTGGTTGGGGGAAGGGGGCTGCGGTTGTCCAGGGTCACGGCCGGGGCTCTCTCCTGGCTGAGAATGCTCCGTATCGTATGCCGGTCCTCTGCTTGAGCTCGCAGGATCTCAAAGAAATGATGATCGTGGTCTTGGCACAGCTCAAGCAGGGATGGTTGGTGACTCTGATATAGGCCGGCAAGGGACTGGAGGATCTCGGACATCTGGGAGGACTCCATGGTGCATACTTCCATGTCCCCGGTTTTGGCAACAGTGTAACGAGTTCAAGCTCAGAGATGGAAGGGATGCTCGGAGACAGATAGCAATGATGCTAATGATTTCTCTGCCTTCAACTCTCTGCGTGCACTCATTTCTCAGTTAAATAAGATCAGTGTAACACAAACTATGTCAACATAAACTTCTTTGAGTCTTCATCTTCACAATAAAATTAAACACTATGTAGGATATTTGGTCTGCAACATTTAGAAGGGAACATTAAATTGCTCTCATTCTCATACCATTATATGTAAGGATATTTGGTATGCTAAATTTAGAATGAACTAAATTAAACTGTCCTTATTGTACATTATTAGGTCATGAAATTTATGACTGATGTAGTCGCGTTCGACAACCATTATAAATGAGAAACTTACAAACAACTAGATTGTTTGTCTGAATAAATTCTCCACCATTAAAATGGTTATACAATGTATCCGCTCACAATTTCTACCATAAGGAATTAGCTTTAATAAGTGAATTTTGATTAATTCACTTATTGGAGTGATAATATTCTCATGGCTTATTGAAAATAATATCACACATATTTAGGAACAGCTTTGAAGTGAAATGTTTTAGAAACAGGGATTAGATTATTTATCAAAATATACCACAGTCAATCATTGAATACAGAGAAACTTTATTACTATTTATATATTTATTTATTATGACAAGAACCATTTACCCTTCTTTGAGTCTACATCGATTTGCTATCGGATTACCCAAACAAAGTATTTAGCAAATACACCAGCACTTTACATGCAAGTACATCTCCAATGTTGTGCTCAGTGGTGTTTCCTTGCGTTCTTTGTGTTGCTTGGTTCTTGGTTGAAAGTTTGTTCCGTCTATGTTTTGGACCTCTGTAAGACTGTATAGTTATGATGATGAGGTTGGCTTTGAAGCGAGGCCTTCTCATGGCTGTGTGATCCACAGAGAGTGATGAGCTTCCTTGGACCTCACATGGCATGGATCGTGTTCCGACGAGATCCAAAGAAGAGCAGGAGAGACAAGCAGTGAGGGAAGATAACAAGAGAAGAGACTGAAGAGCTTGTGTTCTTCCTGTTTGGAAACATTTGAACTGAAATTAGCCGCATCCCCAAAGGTCTCCTGCACCAATCAGAAGTGACTTTTCAGAGTCACGTGGTCAACTGGGCTGTCTTTTCCGACAGTTGATTTATGGTCCTTTGTTTCAGATTCTTACAAATCTCCCGCTCAAAAATAGTGCATATTTTGAGAATGGTACAAGAGACATGATATTCGTTGTCATCAGCTTTCTCTGCATACGCCAGC
This sequence comes from Moxostoma hubbsi, assembly GCA_032164185.1. Lineage (NCBI taxonomy): Eukaryota > Metazoa > Chordata > Actinopteri > Cypriniformes > Catostomidae > Moxostoma > Moxostoma hubbsi. The sequence goes on from JAVLUX010000038.1 coordinate 23,407,097, forward strand.
GAATGCTTATATACTAAACATGACATATTTTTCTTGGAACTTATACGTGTAGGTAGCAAAATATGAAAATCTCTGGTTACAAAATCATACTGGTTAATTCATTGGTTATACAACATGGATGAAACATTACACACATTTTAAAGAGGTATTTCAGGCTATAATCCTTAATTTGTCAGATATACAAGTTACCGCAGTTCAAAGCAATTGTCAGAATTGCATAGCAAGCCTAGGTATTGTATGAATCGTGGATTTAAATGCATTCTGTACATTTTAGAAGGTTGATTCGGTAAAGTACTGTGACTTTGTGTAGAATGTTCCTGGATTAAGATGAAATGTGTTAGTATTCAAGTCGTGCAAATCTGATGGTCTTTCAACAATGGAAACCTGTCAAAGAGAAGTCTGCTTATCTCTGCATGGAAGTTCAGGAAGTTGTGCAGAGCAGGGCCTTTCTGAGCAATGTTAATGCCTGGGTCATCTAATTTATTACGTTGTGGAATTCCAGGATTAAGTTTGGGTAAATCCTAGATTCAAATCATGTCAACTCAATAAGACACGGCAGTCACTGGTCACTCGTATCATTCTCTCTCTCCCATCTGGCAGTGGCGTGGCCGTTTATATGCTGCTCTCCCCATGCTCACTGGTATTAGAGGCAGGTGTTAGACATAATTTTGCTTAGGTGCAAGTGCCCTTACCGCTTTCTCTCTCTCCGGACGGGCGCTCGACCACACCCCTGCTGCCACACCATGGTTTTGATAGAGTTTTAGTATGATTGTAGTAAACATGTTGTTGTTTTTTCTTTTTTTTGGGGGGGGGGGGGGGGGCAGAAACCATGGTTTTACTATAGTAATATTGTAGTAACCATGACTGCAGTTACCATGGTTAATCTTGTTACTAGGATTTTATTACAAATATAAGATAACTATTGTTACTGTAGTAAAGACATGGCTAATTTATTCTGAGGGAAACCAAATGTATTGCAAAGTAATGCAGAAAAAAAAAAACCTCCCTGTCCTCTAAGAGGTATTTGACAATGTATTTCACCATGACCTGTTAACAAACTTATGACTGCAGACTGTAACTTTTGCACCACTAAAGTTTTAAGATGGCAGTTAAACTTTTTTTGTTGTGGTTTCTTGATTTTTTTATAATGTACAAAGTAAGTAGTACAGGAGATGTCAAGCACCAACAAGTACTATAAAAGTGCTATGAAAGTAGTCTAAGTGACTTCCATGTGAAGTTTTTTAAAGCCATGCAATAGCTTTTGCGTAAGGAACAGTCTGAAATTTAGATCATTAATTGCTGAAAATTATGGGTTGTCATAAATGTTGACAATTTTCATTTTTGGTTGAACTACTACTTTAAGCATACAAGCATAAAAATACAAACTACACCAACATTTTATTCCAACTCTTAAAGATCAGTGCATAGAGCTTTGTTGGATGCATGCTGGCAACCTTTTCAGCTTTGCAGCCCAAATTCCCTTTTCTCTGTTAACCGTGTCTTTACTTCCTGTTTGTTTGAATTCCATGGTGCTCAGGCAAACTCGTCCTCAGACACGTGTTTTATTTCATTGAAAGTGTGTCTGGTGGCTTTAGTGTCACACTGGCTCCCCATGCAACATTTGTGTCATCTGCTTCTGTATGCCACAGCCACATAAATGTTTCACACATACTGATACAATGCACATACAAGCATGCATGCAATTGCTTTTAAGCCTTTTCAGGGACTCTTTAAACTCTCTACAATGACAAAGGTACATCTGCCAAACCACTGAAGAATATTCATAATTGCGCTTCCCGCCCTGGTGCCTCTGTCCTCCTTTGGTAAACAAACATAAACTTCTTACCAAATGCAGCAAAGTCACAATTGCACAATGTGCATGTTTAGTGCTGAAACATTCTCTCGAATTTAGTAGTGCATTCTCCCATTACATGCAGATGTGCTTGTAAATGCAAATAATTTGTTTGTGCATGGAAGTCACTCGCTCACAAGTGGTTTAAAATTGTTTATCATTCTTGTCATCCTATTAACTTAAGAGCTCACAGATTCCATACGGTGCATGTACCGTTACTGCTGTATGTCAAAAGTGTACAGATGTTGAATGTCATTTTCTTCATTTAGCCTCTGAAAGTGGCAAATAAATACTTGCATTGCTTTTTTTCTTTCATGGATGCACTGCAAATATGTTTTTTTCTCAGAATAGCCAGGTTTTGCTTTGAATATTTGAAAAAAAAAAAAGAATCCTATGGATACCTTGCGGTGCTTGGCGCGCAGTCTATGAGCCGCCACTGTCAGCTAATTTGGCAAGGCCAGAAACATGCAACAAATAAAAGTGTTTTCTTGAATGTATGGCTTTAAATTTCCTGTTAAGCTCTAAATAAATAGGAATGGCAAAGACATCACGTTCCTCACATACCGATAAGTCCCTGTTGTACCATTCGCCTGCAATGGACAAACGGCACACAATTTGGCTATAGTTGGCCACGGTGTTGTCATCTGGGTAATGGTGAATTAAGAAACATCACAATATGTACCACATGAAATGAAGGCACCAGGGACAAGGGACAAAACATAAGAGACGTGACAAATGCTGAATAGAAAGTATTTACGCCTTATCTGTAGAAATGGAGCTTGACCACTTGTCTGATTAACACTGACAATGGTTTTTAGGGCTGTCAATTTAAAGGTATAGTTCACCCAATGAAAAGTCTGTCATTTTTTTTACTCATGTTGTTCAAAAACTGTATGACTTAATTTCTCTGAGGATTGACTGACATGTCTTTAAAATGGATTGCTGATATTTCTTGCTGAAAATACGGCAAACAATATATTCATTTTTAAAGTCACTTTTTGAAATGCAAAGCTTTGAATAGACTCATCTACCACATTATGTCTTTATTTAAGGGCTTTCCTTACTTATTTTCCTTATATCCCTTACTAATACTTTACTAATACTAAGTACTTTGGGTACCATAGTACAGTGATGGTATCAAGCACTGAAATTCATGTACCATTGTATTTAGGGCGATATAGATTCATAAATTTCAAGATCGATCTTTAACTCTATGTGGTAACCATCTATAATGCAAGTAAATCACTCTCATGTTCAACCAAATCATGTGCAATGCAACTAAAAATGTCTATTATTATCCACTGACTAGAACATTTTCAGATTTCACTCACCCGTGATTGAGTAGTATAGTGGAGAAGATATTAGCACTTTGTGTAAAAGTTTGGTTTAACTCGTTCAGTGTGTCCAAAGACGAGATCCACAGATCCATATGTTATTGAATAATATCTCTTTTAATACCCTTTCTGTTTTTTTACAGTCAGTTGTTGATTACAAACAATACAAAATAAATATTTAATTCAAATCACACATGTATGCACTAAAGAAATTATGCACTTCTCTATTTATATGTGCTTACTGGCTGAAGCCACTAGTCTTAAAGAGACTGTACCGATTAAGCATGTGTTCTACATGTCAATGTAAATACTTGTAAATTTAACAAACTATGCAATTAAACAATACAAATGTAACATAAAATATATATGCAACAACATATGCAATTTCAAGGCATTCATTAATGGAATAGACTAAATTTGAACATTTCAAAAGCTAAAATGTGACCAATTTGATGAAAAACTGATGCTAAAATATAATTTGTAAAATGTATATTTTCGAATTGTACCTTGAAGGGTTGCCTAGAAGGTTCCTTTATAATTAATGGATTAGTTCACCCAAAATTAAAATGCTCTCATCATTTACTCCCCCTCATTCCATCCCAGATGTGTATGACTTTTTTCTACTGCTGAAAACAACAATTTTCAAAAGAATATCTCAGTTCTGTAGGTCCTCACAATGGAAGTGAATGAGTGCCAAAATTTTGAAGCTATAAAATGTACAGAAACACAGCATAAAAGTAATCCATACAACTCCAGTGGTTATATCCATATCTTCTGAAGCACTATGGTCGGTGTGGGTGAGAAATAGATAAACATGTAACCCTCTGGGGTCTGAGGGTGTTTTGGGCCTTGGAGAAGTTTTGACATGCCTTGACATTTGTGCTTTTTTCAGTTGCTTAAAAACACATTAATGGCTAAAGTCTGATACTACAATACTGGGCTACAATAATATTTAAGTTCCTTTTTTACAATAAATCTCCACTTTCACTTTTACATTCTTTTTTGGGGGGTGATTCACATTCTTCGTGCATATCACCACCTACTGGGAAAGGAGGAGACTTTAAAACTGGACTTAACCCTCTGGGGTCGATGGATGCGCCGGCGCGTCCTGCTCGATTTTTTCATCATTACAGCGGAAACAACATAAAATTATCCATCATTTTTGGGAATACAGATAAGTGTAAGACATCATTAGAAACTATAAAGGGTCCACTTTTATTTGTGTACACTCACAATAACAACAAAATCTTGTGCTTTTGTAAAATAAAGAAAATAAAAAGGGTGAGCTTTTAGCAGTCTCTGGGTTTGCGAGCATATATCTGAAACACGTCACAAAAATGAACCGAAACTCCGCAAATACTTATCACAGAAACATGAAACATATGTCTAAAGAAAGCTTAAAATGTCTACTTTTAAATAAATTAAATCAAATTTAACACAAATATTCTCTTGCAATGTAATCTTTATGAAACAAAGCGATGTTCAGTTTTCCTTTCTCAGCTCATTTATCTCTAATGGGCTCACACCCACCAGCAGAGCGCGCCATTCATACGGTAATGTGCTGAAGCGATAAAAAATCAAATGGTAAACGCCCCCGACTGTGTCTTAAAAACAACAAGTTCATTAAATTGCTGTGCATTTGAAAGACAGCACGATACACAAGTGAGAAAACTCTTAGATAGTAAAGAAGAGTTCACATTTTCCTCAGAAGAAGAGCGGGACTCCGATGAATGTTTGTAATTTGAAGAGAGATTTGGTCCAGCTGAGGATACAATTTCGGATGAGTAAGTAATTTAGTGATTAGATGGCATGCTATTTTATATAAACATGTACATATTTTACTTGTGGGACTGTTTCCAGACTTGCCAGCCAGGATTCAGAGTATTTGAAATATGACTCCTAAAAGCAAGTTTTAGTTACATTTAAATGCTGTTTCGTCTAAAGCAGGTATTTTAATTGTAAGCTATAAATATGATATGTAATATGATATAAAAATAATATGAATATTTAGAATATATTTTAACTAGTGTTTATAATGCCTCATTATATATGCTTGAGCTTGCAAATATGTGTTCGGGTTAAATGAGTAAAATGCACTTTAAATATGCCCATATTAGAAAATCAGCATATTATAATGATTTCTGAAGGATCATGTGACACTGAAGACTGCAGTAATGATGCTGAAAATTCAGCTTTGTTCTTTTAAATTGTAAAATGAGTTCAAAATTTCAATGTTTTTACTGTATTTTGGATCAAATAAATGCAGTCTTGGTGAGCAGAAGAGACTTCTTTTAAACTGTAGTGTAGGTATAAAATTAAGTAAAGTGTTTATGTAAAGAAAATTTATAGTCAGATTACTTCTTTTAACTTAAAACTTGATTTTGATCATTAAGACTCCTCACATTCATGCTCTTTCTGTCACATTCCTCATTGATAGGCCCAGGGGAGGGGTCTTTTGTCTCCTCAGGTGTGAAACAACTCAATATTCATGATAGATCACCCCTCACACATGAACTTTCTAACACTAAAACTGTCTTACAAAAGTTCAATTACCATATAGTTTTGTATGAATGAGTGATCAGGATGGTTTTCACATAATTTTTTTGCAAAAACACTAGGCTACAAGATCCAGTTCTCAAAAGACTTGTGGACAAATGTTTAGTATGTTAAATGGCCTTATTTCAATGACTTAAAAATTTAGTTTTTCAAAAACCACAAAAACGTTATTTTCTCAAAAATACAAACATGTACACACATGTTGCTCACATATTATTGTAGCCCAGTTTGTGCTGAATACAGTGTTATCAGACTTTAGCCATTAATGTGTTTTTAAGTAACTGAAAAAAGCACAAATGTCAAGGCATGTCAAAACTTCTCCAAGGCCCAAAACACCCTCAGACCCCAGAGGGTTAAATTTTGATCTGTTTCTCTCCCATACCTATCATGCCACTTCAGAAGATATGGATATAACCACTCGAGTCTTATGGATTACTTTTATTTTTTAGCTTAAAAATGTTGGCACCCATTCACTTGCATTGTATAGACCAACAGAGCTGAGATATTTTCTAGAAATCTTCATTTGTGTTCTGCTGAAGAAAAAGACATGGAATGTCATAAGGGTGAATAAATAATGAGAACATTAAAATTTTTGGGTGAACTATCCCTTTAAGGTCATTAGCTGAGAGCAAATTTCTTTCATATGTAAGCAAAATGGACACTGTAACAGAAATGTACCCATATGGAATCAAATCGAGAGCTGTTGAATCGAAATAAAATCAAATCAGGAAATCTGTATTAATACCTAGACCTAATGGTATTTACATGGTACTCAAAGTTACTTCCAAGTATGTGCTAGGGTAAAACATAATGGCAATGATACTTTCTTGTAAATTATAAAATTATTACAATTAATTATCTAACTAACCAATGTATTCATTAATTAGATTTTTTTTTGTATCAACTGACAGCATTAAGTCATACTCTTATGTACTATAATAAAAACTTTGGCAAGTGCACTGTAAATCATCTTCTCTCCACAAAAGGCACATGAAAAGAACTGTGTAATCGAATATAAATCAGTTAATCTGACTGTATCAATCTGTGATTTACCCGTAATTCCATTAAAGCAGACCCGTTGCTGACAATTCAACAGAGGAAACGCTGAGGTGGGGATCGGCTGTCAATTTGCTTTGCTGAAAGGTGTGGTTAAGACAAGAACCCCTCCTCCGAGACACGTCACACACTTTTCCGCTCACTCAGGCACACACACACATTAATGTCCAGAAATCGCCCAAACAGTTAATATATCATCAATAAGAGTTACTATATTATAATTAATCAATGCATAGCTTTGAGAGAGAGAGAGGGGGGGGGGGGGGGGGGGTGTCTAATCCACAGAGTGCCTCCAATGTTAAATGGTAAACCCAGCTAAATGGAGTCCATTTGCACAGGAGAGAGTGGACGAGTATTGCTAAGGTTTCACTGAGTGCTCATTAGAGGGGTCTGACTCACCGCAAACATCACGTCTACCTTATTGTACAGGGATTTACCTTGTTCATCATTTATATGTCTATTCATTTGCATAGTGAGCTGCATTCACAGTAATATATACAGTACATCCTTGTGGTGAACAAAGCGTTTGGCTTTTCAGTTGACTGCTTCTTACCTCTGGTCCATATTTTAAAGGTTTTACCTTGATACACTGTGATGTCTATGGGGTCTTCTAAGCCTAAAGTTTCCCACCACATGGGCCATCTTTGAGTGAAACCATCTCAAACACTCCAATGACTCATTAGAAACAATAAAATATTCTGCCATTGCAAAATAGTTTAGCTCAGGTGGCAGTCTCGACCTGTGCTTTTTTAGGATTGTTGCCATGGTGTGAAAATTGCCTACTTGTGGTAGACCAGCATAGTGTGCAGGCCAATTGGATCACCATATTTTGCATTTTTAGATTATTGCCATAGGGTAATCTAATATTTTAAAGAGTAAATTGTGTGAATGCAAAAAGGTTTCTGTGAATTGTAGGATCAGGGGTTCAGTATAAAAACAATAGAAGTCATGTAAAGTCCCCACAAAGAGTGAAAAAAAATAATTGTGTGGATTTGTGTACATCTCATATGCTATCAGAATGTCTAGCCCCATTGACCTCCATTGTAACTTCCCCACAATACATGCAAGAATACCCGAAAGGGATGTGATATAACTATCTACAAACCACTGTTTACATGTAGCAAACTCCAACAAGTATTGCATCAGTAATACATAACCACAAGTTCAAGAAATGTAGCCCTACCTCTAAAAGGACAATATGAGCATAACTATGATGACACATTAATGCTTTTAAACCATCCAAATGCCTTGACCTATGAGGGCCAGACTGATTTTACTTTGAATTCAGTGACAGTAGGTCAAATGTTCTGCTGCTGAAAACAGTCTGTGTTTACAGACGTTTAAGCATGTGTGAGCTCCAGATTCTGGGTGAAACTTCCACAGAGTAGCACAAAAGCGAGTAAATGATGTAATGTAGTCAACAGGAATGCATATTTTATTAACCATATGCCCTAACCCAGGGGTGCTCATTACATTGTGAAGTGAACTACATAAATAACGAAATCTGAAAGATACATTTTTATTTCCTAATTTCTAAATGAGGCTCTCCCGCACGCGGATTTCCAAAACATATGATGGCAGGGGAAGACATTTATATTTAAGAGGAAAGTCCTATCTAAATGGTTAGAGTTAGGTTTAGGGGAAGGGTTAGGTTAGGGATATAGTTTGTCCTACCAATCAGGTAGCACTTTCCTGATGAATATGACTGAATCATCCAATCAGGTATCACTTTCCACATGAATATAAATTACTCTTCCCCTGCCATCCTTCATTTTGGATATTTGTCCCCTACAGTGTTTGACATACTGGAGGCTTATTTGGGTGTGTGTGCTTATGTGCGAGTGCATCAGAATTCACTGGTATTGGTACCGACTTCTAAAATTTTGGTATTGTGAAAAACCCTGCCTACAATGTATATTATGCATGGTAGATCATAGTATAATAGCATTATGAAAAAGTAGATCTCATGCACCAATGCCCTTACCCAAACCCCAACCCTAAACCTAATTGCAGTAAAAATTGAATTAAAGACAAGAAATTCATCCTTCGAATAAAGCTCACCATTGTTTATGTGAACGGAATTACTTCCTTGTTCCCATTGAACCAGAACACATGTCTCAGAGCCTGCTCGCACAACTTGGTATCAGTTGTGCTAGAGGGAAATATATTAACACTTGGATAGATGCAAAAACATCTAAAGGGGTATGACGCTTGACAGTACTATGGAAAAATGGGGTTAACATTAGGTACAATCCATAGCAACCTGTTGATTTCCTGTGTAATAATGTTAGAGGAACATATCCTGACGATGGACTTGCTTGAAAATACCATTAAATGGCACATTGCTAAAAGTCAATTTTTTGTTTTCAGGGAAATCAAACTAAATTCAGTGAGCTTTATGCTCACCTATTTGCACATCTTAACATCTTAAAGAAAATAAACTTTTCCCTTTGAATTCAGTTTATTCTAAGTTGTTTTCTTGTTTCATGCATAAACCTCACCTCACTAATATTTTTTAGATTTCTATGGATGTTTAGATATTTTTACTTGAAAACAAACAAAAAATATTGTTCCCCTTCTGTCACTCACTCAATGTTTATGTTGAATGTAGTGACACAAGGGGCCTTTCTTGTGAGCCTCACATACCTCTGAATTTGAGAAAAGGCCAATGAGAAATTGGAAGACAGAATTTGCATGTCCCGCCCCCGGATATACGGGAATAAAGGGAAGCGGGCGTGTGTCTGTCAGTCAGATTTTTTCTTCAGAGCTGAGCAGTTGTGCAGCAGCAAGCTGAAGTTCACTACTGATCCACTGACCTCTGTTGGCAGAGCACTGCTGTTGAATCTACAGTGCGTTATCAGCGGATTTCTCCTTCTCTGTATGCTGTGCAGTCCATGCCCCTGGATGCTTCGACAGCGCTTCTGTCTAAAAGAGTGTTTACTTCTAAAAGAGTATTTTCCCCTCTAAAAGAGTTTGTTTACGTAGACCAGAGAGCAGTCGTTGAATGTCCTTTTCAGGACGCATCTTTTTAAAGATGCCCTTCCGCCTCTGTGTAGTTCCTGGATGTGGTCAATATCTCTCCAAGACTGAGGTCATAGATGCTGCCTCGTGTGCCTGGGTAGCAATCACACTGAGGCAGCGTTTGTGGATGGATCACGTACTCACTGCGAGAACATGACCATGGCAGCATTGCGTTCACAGCTTTCATTCCTCAAGGTGAATGCCACTTCAGCCACCCCACGTCACTCCTTCTTCCCACGGGATTGAGGACATCCAGGCTGGTGATGGAGGTGATTTAGGGATGGCAGAGGGCTTGGTTTCACCAGGTAAATACCCACGGCACCTCAGCCGTCTAGGGCTTCAGGTCAACTGGGAAAAGAGCAAGCTCTCCCCGGTTCAGAGCATCTCTTTCTTGGCATGGAGTTAGACTCGCACCTCTCATAAATGAGCGAGCGCAGTCGGTGCTCATATGCCATGCTCTCTTCGAGCCCGGCACTGCGGTTCCTCTAAAACAGTTCCAGAGGCTCCTGGGGCACATGGCATCCTTGGCCACGGTTGCGCCGCTCAGGTTGATGCATATGAGAACGTTTCAGCACTGGCATCAGATTCGAGTCCCGAGATGGGCATGGCACCATGGCTCATATTAATCACCCCTTCCTGCCTTCAGACTTTCAACCCTTGGACAGACCTCTATTTTCTGCGGACTGTGTACAGTCCCCCTACAGCAGATGTCCAGACATGTCGTGGTCACCACAGATGCCTCTCATTGGGGTTGCGGCGCCGTGTGCAACACGCACGCAGCCGCTGGCTCCTGGATAGGGCCCCGGCTGCATTGGCACATCAACTGCCTAGAGTTGCTGGCTGTATTCCTTGCCCTGCAGAGGTTTCTCCCACTGATCCGGAGCAAGCACGTCTTGACCCATTCAGACAGCACTGTGATGGTAGCATACATAAATTGCCAAGGTGGCGTGTGCTCTCATCATATATCACAACTCGTCTGCCATCTCCTCCTTTGGACTCAAGTCGCTGCATGCCACTCATAACCCGGGCAACCTCAACAGGCCTCGCCCAGCAGAGAGTGGTCCAGCTGATTTGGGGCCGGATCGGTATGGCACAGGTAGATCTCTTTGCCTCCCAAGACAATTCCCACTGCCCACTGAAAGGGAACGCCGTCTCCAAACAGGTTAGCTCACTGGGTCGTTGACGCTATCTCCCTGGCCTACCAGACCCAGGCCGTGCCCGCCCCCTTGCGGGTTCAAGCACACTCAACAAGAATTTTGGTATCTGGCCCATGGCACCTCCCTAGCAGACATCTGCAGAGCAGCGGGCTGGGCAACACCTAATACCTTTGTGAGATTCTGTTTTGTCAGGTCTGAGCCGGTAGAACTTGGTAATACGGAACAGCCGGCCGGGTGTCCCGCTTGCACCTAGCACCCTTCACCAAAGTGACTTCACCAGTGCGCTCTCTCTCTCCCAGGTTAGCCACAAAGCTCTTGCTTCCTGGATGTTCTTCCTCCATAGCCTTCTGGCCTACGAATTCAGCCGAGGAATTTGCGAACAGACCCACTATGAGCAGCAAGTTCTCTGTACTGGGGTAGGGCTCCACAGGCCTAATTCCCTCTTCAGGCAACTCCCTGTGGTGTGGTGGACCCGCGTCTCCCTTGGGCAGTCTCACTGCCCCCGGTTGCTGTGTTTGTAGAGCTCCTCCCTCGCCTGGTAGAACCTGCCACCGTGCCACTTACATTTGTGGCTTGACAACCCATGTGACGTATTGTCCACATGTTACCTCCCCCCAGCCTGGGCAGGATGTGGTCTCTCGCAGGGTCTTTTCCCGCTGAAAGAGTAGGAAAGGAAAATATCGCCTTCCCTGACGCATTTCATAGTGTTAAGCTTTATGCTCTATGACGAGAAACATAGAGAGAGAAAAGACCTACCACTGTAAACAGCCATACCCTATTCTCGGCTCCTTCAGTGCAAAAACTTGACTGACAGACGCACACCCACTTCCCTTTACACCGTATGTGCGGGACATGCAAATTCCTCCTGCCAATTTTTCATTGATTTTTTTCTCAAGTTCAGAGGTACAAGAGGCTCTCAAGAAAGACCCCTTGTGTCACTACATTCGACACAACATCTCGTTCCCTCCATCAGGGAACAGTGGTTACAACATTAACCACCAAGTTTTTTTTATTAATTTTTTTTTTTTTTGCAGTGTGGGTATATTATTTTATATCATATAGTGAGTGCTATGTTATTGCCATTGACAACTCTGCACTCTAGCTATCAGCATTGGCCATTGAAAAACCCATATTGATTAACCACTAGTACTGACTCTGTATGATATAGTTATTTTTTACAAATCCTATGACACTTTCAGTTAGACAGTCTTCTAAGTATGCAGTCTACTAGCATTCAGGCAAAAAAATACTTTGCTCTGCTCACTCTGTTTAGGGGAAGTGGATTAATTGTGGCATACAAAACCCTAGCTTAAAACCCAAGCCACAGGCAAATCGCATCTCATTATGACTTGAGCTTCGACCCTGCATTTTAAGTTGTTTTATTTGTTTTGATTCCTGTCAGGAGTCTCTTTGTTAAACATATTCGTCTGTCATACCGGCAGAGCTCTCTTGCACTAATGTTTACTTAGTGCTCTGTGGCAGTGATCACGCTCTTCACTTTCTATAGCTTTCTATAATTCACCCCTTTAAAACCAATTAACTCGGCTATTTCTTGGAAAATAAATGCAGATTCTATCTCTGCATTATTTGCTTTTGTGTTTGCATGTGCTTAATATGGCTTGCAATATTGTATATTCACTGTATATTCACAACGATTGTGTTAGTAAAGTGTAGTAAAACAATTGCTAAATCTTGTATATTACAATGTATTGCTTTTTTGCATTTGACCATTTGGTTGCCTTGAGATAGGGTCATTAGACAGTACTTTTGTGATCCTTTCCTTTAATACTGTCTCTAATTTAAACTTCAGTAGCAAAAACAGCGTTAGAGTTGATTAGTTTGATTTATTTCCATGCATCAGTTCAAAGTGTCCGGTACAATGAATCAATTCAAAACTCTGATTTGTTTTTATTATCATGAAAAAGTTGCATTTTTCCATATATGAAAATATTGTAGTAACAGTAGATGCATATGATGTTCATTACTCTGAAACATTGGTGTTAATATGAATTGAAAATGATTAATTATCTTTCATAAGTTCATAAGTGAAAGACATTATGGAAAACATGCATTGGTTATATTTAAATTATTTTTTTAGTTAAACCTTTTGTATTTACTTTCGACTGCTGGTTAAGCTAGTTAAGAAGCAAAAGTGCTGTTCAGCTAGCATTATCTTTTTGGTAAAGCTGGTTGACCAAGAAGCTCTAGCTGATTATGTTAGTTAATACTAAATTATGGTACTACTTAATCTGTTTCTGGTGAAGCTGGTTGACTAAGGAACTTTTTCTTGTTAATTTTGTCATGGAAAAATGTAGTCATCTAAAAAATGCTGATCGACTACAGTGTTTTTGTTTTGTTTTTTGGTGAAGCTGGTTGAACAAGGAACTCTTGCTGGTTGATCTTGTTAAGAAGCAAAAGTGCTGGTCAACCAGCATGGTCTTTTTGATGAAGCTGAGTGACCAATGTACTCCTTTGGGTAACCTAGTTAATAAGGGAAAGTGCTGGTAAACCAGCATGGTCTTTCTTGTGATGCTGGTTGACCAAGGAATTCTTGCTGGTTAAGTTAGTTTATGAAGTAAAAGTGCTTTTCAACCAGCATGGTCTTTCTGGTGAGGATGGTTGACCAAGGATCTATTGCTAGTTCATTTAGTTACGATTCTAAAAGGCTGGTCAACTACCATGGTCTTTTTGGTGAAGCTGGTTGACCAAGGAACTCTTGCTGGTTAAGCTAGTTAAGAAGCAATAGTGCTGGTAAACCAGTATTGTCATTCTTGTGAGGCTGGTTGACAAATAAACTCTTGCTGATTACTCTAAGCAAGTTAAGAAGCAAAACATTTTATGTAAACTAGCATGGTCTTTCTGTTGAAGCTAGTAGTTCTTGATGGTAAGCTAGTTAAAAAGCTTGTTTTCAAAACACAACATGCTGGTTTATTAACTGGTGATCATCAATGCTGGTGTTTTCAACTGGATAGTGGCAGAGCTAGTCGATGACACTGTGCAATCCCTAGTGTGTGACGGCATGAGGAAGAGAGAACATGAGGCATACAGATGTGACATGTTTCCTCACAGCGACTCCATCAGTGTGATGGCATGAAAAGGAAAGTCGAATTTGCTTGTGTCACTTATCATGGGAATAGCTGCTGCAGTCTGTGCGGGTGTTCGCGTGTGTGTGTGTGTGTGTGTGTGTGTGTGTGTGTGTGTGTGTGTGTGTGTGTGTGTGTGCGTGCGTGCATGCATGTGTATCCTGCCTCCTGTATATACACAGAGTGAGTCACCACGAAGCACAGCATACACACTGGGAAGCAAGACAGATGCTGGGTTTGCACTCATTGTAAAAAGCTATTTTACCCATAGCAGTGCGGTGCCTCTTTGAAAATGTGGCGCCACGAGGCAGCTTCTAAATGCAGACAGAGGCAGAGGTTAGAAGAGGAAAAGTGAGTGCGGGCTGAGGAGGATGAGGGAACAAGGGATATTGGAATAATTAATAGATTCATCAACTTGCTCTGTATGTGTGCATGTTTCAGTAGCTCTGATCCAAAACCTTCACTGCAAAAAATTATTTTCTTAATAAGATATTAGTGTTATGTCGTAATGCTGCTTTAGAAGTCTTCTTTTAGAAACATCCTAACTGAGACAGAACCTCATAATTTACTGGAATAGAATGCTCTATGTTGGCAGCCACTTTGTGCTCCTCACGGGAGACACACTTGCAACTCGATTTACAATTATTTTTAATAGAGTTTGACATAAACATGTTGCTAAGCTAATGATGCCATACTCTCATAAGCATAAACATATTACATAGCACACACAAATATAGTGTAAAGTTATCCATTTTAAATGAAATTGAACAAGGTTTTTATAGTTTTCAGTGTGAAAATTCACAGAGCTTGTTACTATGGGTTTGCTTAAAAGTAAACATGTCATGCTGCCTTATTATACAATGTGATCACACAAGAAATCAACATGTTTTTTTGAACATTCGGGTAAATCCTGAAATTGAACCCATTCTGCAGAAATTCTGAACACGTGCCATCACCCATCAGATATTTTTACATCACTTCAGATCTGAGAGGACGTGTTGCAAGAGCAACCTAAAAGACATGAGTTCTGGTCATGTCTTTGGCCAAGTAATTTGTGTTGACAAACAATGGTTAGCATGATTAGCAAGTTGCATTTTTGTAAATATTTTACTCCACTGACAGTTAGGTTTATGGTTGGTGTTTGTGTTAGTGGGTAGGGTTAATAAAATATGCATTCTGGTTTAATTTACAAATAAATATACAACTCAATTTTGATGCCGCTCTTTGGACATTGCACAATGCAAATGGAGCTCATGCATGCCCATATGTTCAACAACACCTCCTGCTTTGGCCACTGGGCAGTGGTTCAAATTGTGTTAAGCACAAACTGATTACAGCTGCAGAACTTTTGACTTACTGTCACCGAATTTACAGTGCAAACAGTCTGTATAATGCAGCCAAAACTAGGTGTACGACAACAAAGTTTTGCTACCTACAGCCGTTGCATTGGGTTTAAATGCTTTTTAAATAAGCAGTTCGCTAGCTTTTGGATGATTTTATGACTATTTAATGATTGCTGTTATCAGGTATGGTTTAATTAATTAAATTAATGATCTAAAACTTAAATCTTTTTCTGTCTTTTCTCTCTTTTACCCCCCACCTCTTCTCTGTTCCCTGCTGCTATCCACCAATCTACAGGTCCCTCATCAGATGAGCACTTTGACCTTCTACAGGTACGAGCAGCCCATAGTGGACTACTGCCAGGCGCATCAATCCCTGCGGCTTAACATGAACTACGAGGGTCCCCCGCAAAGCCTGGAGGGCTTGGAGGAGCTTCCCCCATGTGAGAGGAGCACAATCCAGACCGTAGCCCTTCCTGCCGTGCCAACAGTCAACAAGGGCCCCATGGGGCCCTGCTCCCCTCCCAGCCTGAGAGCACCTGTCGAGGGACCCAGCATTCCTTACCCCACAACAGAACGCTCCATTAGCTATCCAACCACAGAACGATCCACCAGTACTCTCACTTTTCGACGCTAATGCCCCCCCTCCCCCATTGAAAAGAAAGGCATGATGGTAAAGGAGGCTGTGCCTGGGTGGTGATACACATTGCACCACCATTTCTACAGCAGTGCATCTGAAACTGCTCATACTGCTGTGGCTTTGTCTACGCTAACTGCTTGAAGTGAAAAAAACATTCCCACAAACATTGCTGGAGACTAAAAGGATCTGGCATATGGCACACTTCAAATATGGAGTGAAGTCTGTCCTGGAAAATGGGATTCCATTTGTCTTTTTCCATTTCTTTGTTTTGAATCAAAGGCGCATACACTCTTTTTGTTTCCCCATCCTGCTAAATGGCAGATTGAAACCCAATGCAACATGCATGAGACATTAAATGTGGCTTTGGTCTCATTCAGTCCATGCTCTGTACCGACGCTACAGGACGCCTTCTCGGAGGAGTAGATTATGGTGATTCTCCCATGCTGAGTGAAGAATGAAAAGGAATGTGCAATAAACAAGGTTTTTTGATGAAGGAGAGAGAGAAGAGAGAGAATGTGAGAGTGAAAAGAAACAAATTAATGTTCACCAGAGCTCAAAGGCCACTCGCTGTTATTTTCATTTAGTTGCCAGGGAGCGTTCATAAATGCTGTCATTATTTGATTAAAATATAGATCTGTCCAGACATGAGCATGTCCCATGGAAGATCTCTTGACTATAAAAAGTATTCATTAAAATCGAATTGAAGTTTCGTACGGCGAGGTCTTTCAGTGTGCACATGTACCAAAGATCCAGCTTCTTTATATGCACACAGTGCTTGTGTTCCTTTTCATAATGTAATCGAACAACTAAATCAATATTTATCCAACTCCTTCTGGTCCAGTGGCGTTTATGACTGACAAAATGTTTTCCTGATTTTTCTGCAGAATTCAGTCTGGTTAGTACTGTTAAGATATCAGTTGAGATATGTGAGAAATCTTTGTGTTTGTAGGCTACCTGTTTTACAAGATGGTGTTTGTGTGTGTTTCTTTGTGTGTGTAAATCTACAGTCTGTAGTAAATTGAAGACAGATGAGTGCCAAGAGGGGAAGTAAATGAGAATGGAACATAACATTTCGGTAAGCAACGATGTGCTATTGCAAGCTAAGCTAGAAGCACACTTGCAGTAAAATATGTTTCAGGCCAAAAAGCTCATAACATTTTGGAAAGCAATGCTGAAAAATGTTGAGCTTGCGTAGCTAGAAGTGTACTTGCAGTAGAGTATGTTTTGGGCCAAAAAGCTCTTCCCAACCCATCTTCAAACAGCTTTCCAATTATTTAAGGAAAACTATATAAAATTACCAAGGCTAGTTTGCCTAATGGGACCGCCTAAAATTGTATCGAAGAGCTGAATAAACTATAAGCATTCACTAGTTTACTTAAGCTAAGTTCAAATAGATGTGGCCAGTCACCTCAGGTCATTTATTGTTTAGTTTTATGACTCCACAAAGAAGCTATATGAATGAAATTGCTACAATTGGATGAAACATAATGATTTAATGCATTAATTTAGTGTCATTAATCATGCCCCCAATAAGTACGTAAATTTCGGAATAAAGAATGTTCCTACCATTGGAGCAATTCAAACATGATGTTCCACCTTGATATTGCAGTAGGGGGCAGTCAGCTCCAGCTGCACTTTTTGTATTGTAGAAATGCTTAACTTGTCTGCTGCCACAATATATGTATATGATATAATGTATTTGATTTATCTGAATTATAATATTTATTATATATTATATTTATAATTATTTTATATATTACATAGTAGTTATACAAATCATATTTCATAACTACTGCTCCTGATTTCAAAGCCAAGATATAACATTGTATAATAGTTATCAGCGACAATGTTACCATCTGCCACTTATGTTATCTTTTAAGAAACAACCTAGCTAAGTTGTAATACATTTTGTGGTTGAGAACTTTACTGAGCATGTGCTGAATAAGTGTGACACAAACACTTTAGCTTGTTTGTGATTGAAGAAATTCAGTGTGTTACAATTGCCCCAAGTCTCCCCTACTCTTTCCAAGGCCACTTCAGGTTTAGTTTGAGTTGAGATATTCAGAGCAGATGCTGATCATTGAGCTATTGTACTTTTATGTCCTCAAATAGACTACTAGGTGACTCATACTCATATCATTCGACACATTACAGGTCTTTGAGTGGTTTCAGGCCATTTCACTTATTGTAGTTCAGTTATTCGATGGAAGCTTTTTGAAAGAAGTTCACTCAATAACAAAATCTTTTATATTACAAGCCATTGTCCAGTCTTGTAGAAGTTCAGTTTCTCCATGCCAAGTGGCACAAATTATGATCACAATATTTTTTCTTTCTTTCTTTCTTTCTTTTAACCCTGGCAAAGTACTTTTGAATAATGTGAGAATATGGAATAATTGCCTGTAAACACATATTTTTTCACCCTGTGTGCCTGTGCGTATGGGCTTTACTCAATGAATGTGGACATGGTACCTCATCAACGGTCAATGGATATTGTTACATTTGTTCAAAGCCTGCAGAACAATGGCTGGTGGTGACATCATCACCTGTCTTCTCAGGAGCCATGTTAACCCTTCTGGGCACACACAACACTAGGTTGGCATGTTTGGCTTCACTCGTAATGGACTTGGATCTATATAATGTAAAACTCCACCAAGATGTCACTGGAAATTTGGTGGAGTCATGTCAAGAGAAATGACACTGTCAAGACGCTCAAAGACATTTTGAAATGTGTTCTGCCAGTCTCTGGCACCGATTATCTTCATATGTTTATCTTGTAAATAGAGAGTATAAAGAACCATATTGTTTAGCTTCTTTTGACACACGTTTGTGAACAGGAAGCCTCAGCTGTTTAAATGCGCACCTGATCAAAGCATACGCTTCTAGAGACCCCTCATTTCGAAGATTGATATTTTTCTTCTGTTCCGTTCAGTTCCTCTCATTAGCGTCATAGATTTTCATATTCTGTGTATCACTTTACCAAAAACATTTGTTCGTGTCTGTGGGATGAAAATCGAAAGGTTGATATCAATGCTTTGTCAACCCTTGTGTCGCACTGCAAAGAAAATAATTTGTGTTTTTGTTTTGTTTCCATCCTTAAAACAAGATACATTTACATAAGAAGCAAAATTGAAAGATGTCTTGTGTTTCAGATAAGATTAGATTCATTTGTTGAATTAAAGGGATATTTCTCCCAAAAATTTAAATTCTGTGATTATTTACTCTCATTCTGTTCCAAACACTAATGTCTTTCTTTCACCTTTAGCTTCAGTCACCATTCATTTTTATTGTATGGAAAAAGGATGCAATGAAAGTGCGTGATGACTGATGGAAAAATAAACACAATTTTGAAAGTTTTTAATTGTTTTTGTTTTTTTTTTGTTTTTTTTGAAAAACAAGACAAAAATGCTGGTTTAAATTTTTGCAGTGCATCCTTTGATTTTGGTATGTGCCCTAACTGTTATGATCCATCCAGCCCTCACTCTTTCTCCATGGTTTTGTATTTTCAAGAAGCCCAGGCAAATTAAAATAATAGCAACTTGTTCAATGTGAGTGGCTTGTACTTCGCTGCAAGGCTTCATGCATGATGTATCGAGTATAAGCTTGATGTTGTAAGGTAAATGCTAATAGAGTTACCTGCCCACCACATTTCAATTCTGAATGAGTCGCAAGAACATAAAACGGCCCTTACAGCAAGGTATTAGCTCCAATGCAGTGTTGCAGAAAGACAGAAAATACATTCAGTTCTTGATTTTGAAAAGGCTGTTGTTTATAAGAAAGCAGGATTATGAAATTATTCTAATTAAAGAATATATATTAATCATATAAGAAAAAATTATATGTATATATATATATATATATATATATAAACAGCTTGAACCCAACATAAATGATGACATGTTTTGGGATTCTTTTCTGGGTGAGATTTGTTTAAAATATTTTGCATATAGCATTTATTCAGAAACACAATTTTCCCGTTTAAATGCATATGATAGTACCCAATCATGTCAACTGTTTGGATAAGGGATTGCACGACTACTCAACTAATTGATTAGCCATGCATCTAGTCGACGTCATAGATCTCAGTTGCCATTGTACTATACATGTTAACAAGGGAAGAAAATTACTCTGTCCACTAAATGCATTTATACTGTATTTGTGTACATATATATTTGGAAGTATGTGAAAGTGAAAATACTGAAGCGAACCAGGAGCACTTTGCAATCACAAATTGCGTTATGAGCAAACAGTGCATCTAGCACTAGCATCACTAAACGGAATTGCAAATATAATCACTGTTTTCAAACAGATTCTAAAATATTTACCCTGTATTCCATTGGTTGAACAAACAGATAGTCTCCCCTCAAACACACACCATTGGTCAAGCAAATGTTGCTATGTCAGACTGGTCGGGCAGACTGATCACACTGAATTCGGCTGGAGGAGGTCGAAAGTTTTGCTGCGGAAATCAGTCTGTGCTTACTGAAATTTGAATTACTGCTTCCCCCATTGGCCAATGCTGGAAGTGTTGTGGACCACATGAACACATGTGAGCTCCAGTTTCCAGGTGAAATGTCCAGTAGTAAATGATGTAATACAGTAAACAGGAATGCATATTTTTCGAACCCCCCCCCCCAACCCTAAACGTCAGTGTAGTATTCAACCTCCGAATCGCACTCTCTATCAATTATGTGGAAGCAGTTACTTAGTGGGATTCACTGTAAACTTTGCAGCAAATTTCCCACTTATTATTTTCACATGCAAATGTGCTTGCGATTTGCAGCAGATGTTTGCCATAAGTTTGCAGTTATTCACTGGTATTGGTGAACCTGTAGCAAACCTTTGGCGGCAATTAAGAGTTTGTCACAAAGCTCATTTGCGTGTTAAAATAATGAGTGGAAAATTTGTGGCAAGTTTCCAGCAATTTTGTCAGAATTTGTAAGGGCAACTGCTAAAGGGAAAAGTGGTCAAACAAACTGATGCAAAAAATGTCTGTTAGTAATTCGGCAGATTGGGGTTCATTTTAGGGTACATGAACTTTCAAAAGCATCAATTCAATTTCTTGTGAGATCATCCTCTCTTTGGAGAAATCAAGCTTCAAATGGCTTACTTTTAGTTGTCTCTGCATATTAAATTGGGATACCATATCATTTTAACACAGAAAAAAGTACATACATACACAGCTTTAAAGTTTTAATTTAAAATGTTCACATACTGTAGAAGTCATAATTCTTGCAAAAAACACCTTGTTACTAATCAAGTCTTGGTCAGAGACTGACCGAAAGTATGCACAGTTTGACAGCATGAATCTGGCAATGACAATATACACGCTTTCATTTCTTACACACATCTTCTCAGCTGCACGAACATTCTCTCCACTTACACACTATCCGTTAACAACATTGAACATCAAAGACCGCTGATGCTGCACAACATTTAGTCATTCATTTACATAAGGTAAACAATGACAAGCCCACAAGTCGACTAGTAAAAATGAGTAGTTGTGCAAGCCCTGGTTTGTGTGAGTCACCTTGAGTAGATCTTCTAAGCTTGTAAGACATCATTCAAAGCAATGATTCACATCCTCCACAAAAACGACTATTAATTGCTCAGTTAAATAATGAAGCCTTATGCAATTGTCTGTTCCCTTAATTCTTAAATATACCTGTAGAATGAGTTTTTACTTTTTTCTTTTTCTTTCACCATTCTGTTGATATCAAACAAGATCACTAAACAAAGCAACCATAAACCATTCTGAATATGTACTTTAGGATGTAATTTTATTGATGTACTTACAATTTGCCGCTCTATGGTCATTGTGTAATGCTGAGCACATGGAATTTGTTTTCCATCACACCTGTGCATCTACTCTAAAGTCTTTCACATTTTGTCATTTCCGTCATGAGCGCTGTGTTTTGGGTACAGATATTAGTTTGTAATGTTTACAAGCAAATACATTTCTAGAGTTTTTTCTGGAAATAAATGTGCAGGTGCTGTTAAGCTGCAGAGAACAAACAAGCCAAATGCTTTTTTTTTCCATATTTTGCCATGGTTCACTCCACAGGATGTTCACTAAAAACAGAGGAGGTGGGCGTAATTACCTAATATTGAGAGAGCTCATTACTGGCAATGTATTGGTTAATCCATTTCATTCACACAAAAGATAAACTAGGTATTCACTGCACAGAAATAATTGTGGTAATCATTATTTTGGTCATGTTTTCCAGTAAAAAATATCTAAACATCCTTAAAACAAGATATATTTAATTAGAAAATAAGACTTGTTTTCAGAGAATATATATCTTGAAATAAGTTTACTTGTCTTACTTTTCTAAGCATGAACATTTGAACAAAAAATAAAACAGAATTTGCTTATAGAGTAAGGATTAATTCAAGATATGCTCTCTGAAATCCAGTCTTAAAGGTGCACTCAGTATTTATTTATTTTTATGTTCTGCTGGTCAATAAGGCAGCCATGTTGGACTTAAACTGACACCAAAAGTGGAAGTGTCCAATAAGAGGCTGATTACTGTGTTTCAGTAAGTAGTAGGCTAGTTGGCTTGTTATGTGATCTAACATGGCAGCCCTCATGAGGGGACCCTTTCCATGTAGAACAGCTTTTATACAATGATCAGCCAAGTCAAGTCAAGTCATTTTTATTTGTATGGCACTTTTCACAACACACATTGTTTCAAAGCAGATTATCAGTAATATCTATCTGTAATATCTATAAATTCTTAGAGTGTTCATTGTGTAGTTTGATATGATTGTAAACTGTGTATAAAAAAATTATAATTAAAACCACAGTGAGCATGCTGAATGCTGCTGCGACAAGGAACACAAAACTCCATAAGATGTTAGTTAATGGAGAAAAATAACCAGTCTCTCTGTGGGGGCCAGTTCCCCTCTGGCTAACTAGCACAAATATAATGCCAATATTAGTTGTTAATATGCAGTGTAGATCATGGTTTAAGATTAGCAAACTAAGTAAATGTTAAGGTCCAGTGGTCCAGTTTATGAACTGTAAGATTAATGACTAATGCAGGTCCCCTTCTTGCCACCAAAAATGTGCCAACCTGCATCTCAGAATAGCATTCTGAGATGCGATTCTTCTCACCACAATTGTACAGAGCGGTTATCTGAGTTACCGCAGACCTTGTCAGTTTGAACCAATCTGGCCATTCTCTGTTGACCTGTCTCATCATCAAGGCATTTTCATCCACAGAACTGATGCTCACTGGATTTTTTTGTTTTGTTTTTGGCACCATTCTGAGTAAACTCTAGAGACTGTTGTGTGTGAAAATCCCAGGAGATCAGCAGTTACAGAAATACTCAAACCAGCCTGTCTGGCACCAACAATAATGCCATGTTCCAAATCACTGAGATCACATTTTTCCCCATTCAGATGGTTGATGTGAACATTAACTGAAGCTCCTGACAAGTATCTGCATCATTTTATGCACTGCACTGCTGCCACATGATTGGCTGAACAGATAATCACATGGATGATTGTTCGTGCCAGATGGGCTGGTTTGAGTATTTCTGTAACTGCTGATCTCCTGGAATTTTCATGCACAACAGACTCTAGAATTTACTCCAAATGCTACCACAAACTAAAAACATAGTGAGCGGCAGTTCTGTGGACAGAAATGCGTTGTTGATGAGAGAGGTCAGACTGGCCAGACTGGGTCGAAAGTCTACGGTAACTCAGATAACCTGAGTTATCTGCGGTGAGAAGAATATCATCTCAGAATGCTATTCTTTATTATTTGGCAGCACAAGGGGGACCTACACAATATTAGGCAGGTGGTTTTAATTTTGTAGCTGATTGGTGTAAGGTTACGGAATAGTGATTTTATACAAAATTACATTTCATTTCGTTATGAGTAAAATTTATCTTGTTTTAAGGATTTTTTTTATACATTTTTAAGACAAAACAGATAAAGACAATGATTTTTTTGCAGTGAAGCACTAATTTAGCTTTTGTGTGAAATAACTGAATATCTGTAGTGTTCAAACATCTACACTACACAGAATTCCCCCCTCCATTTTGTTTGTTTTGGTTTTGTTCTACTTTCCTCTTGTGTTTTGGGCTCTAGTGTCTGCTGGGAACACATTTTCCCTCAAGGGCAGGATTTAAAGGAATGGTGAAGAATTTACACTTCTGTGCTGACTCTCAAATGAGTGTTTAATGCAAATATCCAGAAGGACAGGAAGTGGAAAGAGAGAGCCTGCAGAAAGTTCATTGGCCAGTTTTTCTCTCTCTCTCTCTCTCTCTCTCTCTCTCTCTCTCTCTCTCTCTCTCTCTCTCTCTCTCTCTCTCTCTGCAGCAAAACCATATTGGGGCAAAAGTCTCGTGAAAGGAGCTATATACCACACACAAACACATACATCTGCTCATCTGTGCAGAAATTAGAGGACAAAAAAACAGCTTATCTCAAGGCTTGCACATGGCGGAGAGGTAGTGGTGTTTTCAGTGTGGGAGATGGCCCATGAGGCTAACATCTGCTGCTATTGTGAACTTGGCCCTGTCACCAGACTTATTCTCTGTCTACTAAATCTGCCACATTCAACCAGAATCAGCCCACAAACTCTCTAAACAACAAGTGTCGTGGTTTGGTTGTAGCTGAATGCTGGACAAAATGGCCTGTCAAAAAATTGAGCCAAAGGCTCTGTTCCTAAACTTAGGGAGCTGCCCTGCTACATAGGCAGCTGAATTCTAATCATGGTAACCTCATAAGTGACTGACTGGGAATGATCTACATAGACAGAAACTCTACAAACCATTCAAATAACACACCTCATGCAAAATATCCAGGAGACTCGACTGTGTTAGCATGTTGCTAAGCTAACAGCACGATATAGGGCTGTAACTACAGTCACAAAAATATTGGGTAACATTTTGGTGCTAAAAACCACATTAAAAATTACATTAAACTATTTGTATCAAAGCCTTTCAGTATTAATTATAATATTCCTCTCATTTCATCTATCATTTTGAAATAATTTTTCTATTAGCATTTCTCAATGCATTTTAATTTTTTCTTTTTTTTTACTTTGGCCAAAAGTATCTCACAAAGTAATCTACTTATTGGAATGGCAATCATGTCTGGAGAATGCCTGTGATGCCTTGAAATGCTGCCTACGTAGGCAGTTCACTGGGTTTTGAAACAGTATTTCCTCTGAAATACTTAAAGGCTTTCATTGCTAAAAGAATTGGTTATACGCAATATTGTGAGATAAAATTCATACAAACCTGAACATAATGTAATCAAAGAACAGGAAATGAATGACTTTAGACAGAGTAAATGCCATATTTCAGTGGACGCGAACAGTCTGTTCACTGTATTGCTGGTTCAAGGTCAAATAACATTTTCTGCAGCATTTTGTTAATTGAAAATCTGCATAAAGACATTTTCAATATTCGTACTCATATAGCCTCGTTTTCATGTGCATTTAAATATTGCATCTACTCTGAGTGAAGCTTATTGAATTATTCACTCCATATTCATAATGAAATGTAGTTATAAGCCTAGCATTCATGAGTGTTATTTGTTGGCAAAAGGTTAAGTTCTGATTAAGGCATAGGCCTAGAGTATGTTGTGGTTTGAATTTTGTCCTGACTGTACATGTCGCAGTAGCTCCTACGTTTTCAAGCTGTAAACTTTTGTAAAATTACATCTGCTAGCTTGATGTTATTTGCAAACCCATCCAGCATGTTTAAGGTTCTTTAGGATAAAATTCTGAGTCAGTTTTGTTCCATTTTTGAAGAAGAGCTTTTCCCTTTGTAGGAAATAACCAGTACTCAGCCATGACCTCAAACTTCGTCCATTGATGTGAGATACAGATATAGACAAGAGCTATAGAAAGATGCGTGACATCACTGCGAATTGTGTGGCTATCAATGATCTGTGCCACAATGATTTATGGAGAACTCAAACTAATGATTCAAGCAAATTTTAGCTTTTCTGTTCTAATTCATTTCCCCATGCTCAATCTATTAATGGATTACATAGGGCAAAAACACAATGAAAAGCAATATCGTCTCTCATTTGTATTCTCCCCCTGTGTCCTTACCTTCCATTTCATCCTCTGTAGGCCATTAACTTCCATGAAAATCACGTTTTTCTGGCTTTGCCTGGTCTCAGGCTGTGGGTTATTGTTTTTCTGTGGGATGTAAATATGCATTGTTGAAATCCTTCTGTTAGTTTGCTGTAGTTTTCTTTTGTTTTCGTCTGTACGCAGATTGAAAACAGTTTTGTGAAGACCTGCTCCAAATGCAAAAATGTGGCTCTTCTTTGAGTATATTATTGTCAGAAAACTAAAGTTTTGTAAAATTTTTGATGATGAGATCAGAAATAAAGTAATTTAAAAATCTAATGTACTGGACTGTCTAATTGATTTTTTTTGCCTTTAGAATACAGTAGCATTTACAACCCCAATTCCGAAAAAGTTGGAACAGTAGGAAAAATGCTAATTAAAACAAAAAGGTGTGATTTGTAAATTATATTCACCCTTTCCTTCATTGAAAGCACTACAATTAAACATTACAAGCTTTACCCTGTGAATTTCATTGTTTTTGTTTAATGGACAGTAATTTCAAATCAGATCATTCATTCAAATCATAATTTTTCATACTGTCCCAAATTTGTCAGAATTTGGGTTGTATAGGAACCGTCTCGGTTACTGTCATAACCACCTTTCCATGATGGAGGGAACGAGATTTTGTGTCGATGTAGTGACACTAGGGTTCACTCTTGAGAGCTCCAAAACACCTCAATCTTTGAGAAATGGCCAATGGGAATTGGCGAGTGGAATTTGCATCCTACTCCCCCATACATACGGGTATAAAAGGAGAAGGAATGCCCACTCTCATTCAGGTTTTGTGCTGAGGAGCCAAAATAATGACCCTGCCATTTCAGTGGCTAGTACAGCGTTGTGGCAAGAGGGATACAATGTCTTGTTTCCTCCATCAGGGAATGGAGGTTACGACAGTAACCAAGACATTCCCCTTCTATCACTCACTTAACTTTGTGTCGATGTAGTGACATGGGGGAAAAGACCCTGTGGAGACCACATCCTGCCCAAAAGGCAGATACAGATTTGGCAATACAACACATGGGCTCACCAGACGCACATGGAAGAGACGCAGTGGTAGGTCCTGCCTCGAAGGGGAGGAGCTCTACAAACACAACAACCGGGGGCAGAGAGAGCTCTGCCCAAGGGAGACGCGGGTCTGCCATAATGGAGACCGTCCTGCAGAAAGTCACACCTGTGGAGCACCTATCCCAGTACAGGGCATATTAGTGCCCGAAGTGGGTCTGGCTGCGAACTCCTCCGCCGAATTCGTGAGCCACAGAGCAAAGGGAGGAAGGACATCCAGAGTCCACGACTTTGTGAACTTGACTGGGGTAAAATGTTTTCGCCTCAGGGGAGGCACTATATGCAAGCGATACACCTGGCCAGCTGTTCCGTATTACCAAACTCTACCTTTTTGTACCTGAAAGAACACGTGGAAGATGTGGAGTTTCCAGAGGCCTGGACATGGGTGTCAGATGGTGCCCCGTCCCTGAGAAAGAAGGTCCTAACTAAGGGGAATTTGCCAGGAGCGTGTGGTCAGAGAACCAAGTCTGGGTGGGCCAATATGGCGCCACAAGGGTGACTTGTTACTCAAACTCCCTGATCTTGCACAGGGTCTGTGCAAGTAGGCTCACTGTGGGGAATGCATATTTGCGCAGCCCCCTGGGACAGCTGTTTGCCAGCACGTCTGTGCCAAGGGGGGCTCTCATCATTGCATACCAGAGTGGGCAGTGGGAGGATTCCCGTGAAGTGATCAAGTCTACCTGTGCTTTGTCGAATGGACTCCAAATTAGTCTCCACTCTCCGCTGAGCATCGCCTGCCACGACAGCCCATCCACTGTGGCGTTGAGGCTGCCTGGGATGTGAGTGGCCCGGTTCTGACTCCAGGGGAGGAGATGGCGGGTGAGTTGCAACATGCAAGGGTAACGTATGCTGCCTTGGTGATTTATATACGCTACTATAGCTGTGTTGTCAGACCAGACAAACACGTTCTTGCCCTGGATCAATGGCAATAGCCTCCACAGGGCGAGCAGTACAGCCAGCAACTCTAGGTAGTTGATGTGCCAACACAGCCGTGGTCATATCCAGGAGCCAGCGGCTGCATGCCCATTGAACACAGCATCCCAGCCCAACTTGGAGGCATCTGTGGTGACCACAACATGTCTGGACACTTGCTGTAGGGAAACTCCTTCCCGTAGAAATACAAGGTCTGTCCAAGGGCTGAATAAGTGCGGCAGAGGGGTGTAACAGCCACGCGATGTGTGCCGCATGCCATGCCCATCTCGGACTTGAGTCTGAAGCGAGTGCTAAAGTGATCGCATATGCATCAACCTGAGCATCATGACCGCCGCCAAGGATGCCAGATGCCCCAGGAGCCTCTGAAAGTGTTTTAGTGGAACCGCTGTCATCCGCCTGAATGAGTTCAGGCATTCATTCGTTTGCGGAGCCCTGGCTGCGAGTGCTTTGTGTCTGGTAGCTGTGACAACAGCGGCCATGAACACAATTTTGTGATCCAAGGATTGAGGAAACATCTCTTTTTCTTACAATGTTGGTATTGTAGCCTGTTTGTGGTTGTGGCAAACACAACACAAAAGGAAACAAAATATTTACCTTCAAGCACTCCACCGGAGGGTTGAGTGTTCTGGGTACCAGCTCCATAGCGGATATCCATCTCCCTGGGTTGTCCGTCTCAGGTGCTTTAAAGCCTTCCATGTCCTCGTGCCAGGCTGTGAGGCGGGGGAGTGCTCTACGCTGGGGCCGAGAACTGGGATTGAGCTGTGGCGGAGCTTTCCTGAGCAGACTGGGTACTCCCCTCCAGGGCCCATTGAACTCCCCAAATCGCATCCAGCGCCAGGTGGGACGGCCTCGTACCCATAGGTAGAAGGCACAGTATGGGGGCGGCTGGAGTGGCTTTTCGCTGTAAGAAAGAAAGCCGCAAGCGCAACGTTGCCATGGTCATATTCTTGCGATGAGAACATGAACCATCCACAAAGGCTTCCTCAGGGTGATCGCTTCCGAGACACGTGAGGCAGCGCCCGTGGCCATCGGAGGTGGAGAGATAACGACCACAGATGGAAAGGCATCTTTAAAAAGACGTTCATGTCAATATGTTTGTTTTTTAAGAGGATATAAACTCTTTTTAGTAGCACTGTCGAAACACCCAGGAGCGTAATCTGCACTAGGTGTGCAGAAGGAGAGAAAGTAGTATTCAGCTCACTGATATACAACCGCTCGGCTTCGAAGAAAAAATCTTAATAAGAGTGTGCATTCCTTCTCCTTTTATATCCGTATGTCCAGGGGAGTGGCATGCAAATTCCACTCGCCAATTCCCATTGTCCTTTTCTCAAATATTGAGGTGTTTTGGGGCTCTCAAGAGCGACAGCTAGTGTCACTTTATCGACAAAATATTGAATGAGTGACAGAAGGGGAACCATGCATTTTTGTTTCTGGTAAAACAGAAAATAAATCTTAATCAGTATTATTGTCTTGTTTTACAGTTTTAGATACATCAAATATCATAAAGTGTAAGATATTTAGACTTGTTTTCAGAGATCTTGAATTAAGTATATTTTCCGTTATATTTGCATTTTTGTTTTTTCTTATTTTTAGCTTAAACCTTGAAACCTATTGAAATTGAAGTGTACTTAATCCATTTGGACTACATGAATACTTTTTGTTTTAGCCCTTACACTTGCACAACTGGCAAATACTAATGAATTTAATAATAAACTATAAATTAAGTTGGACCAACCTAAAACATTTATTTAAGTCAAGTAATTTTTATTTTTATATCATTTTTCAAACATAATTTCAAAAGCAGCTTTACAGAAAATGATGCTTTAACAGAAAAATAAGCTGTCTTTTACAAGTAAAGGACTGGCAAGGAGGAGGCACAAACCGGCTGAACAGTTAACGTAAGGTTCAATGTAAAACTCAGCTTAAAACAACATAAAACACAAGATAAACAGACACACAATGCAGCCACGTGCATCTCTCTCTCTCTCATCTCCGGCTGTCCCTTATCTCCCCCTAACCCTAACCCTAGAAGCAGTTAATAAAGAGTGCTTCCAAATGAGGACAGAACATCTTCTTTAACGTTGTTACATCTGTACACCAACTTTCATTGATTTAAAAGCATGTTCCACCGCCTCTCGTTTTCCCCGTTAAATCCTCGATGCGATCAGATGTAGCACACTGCCAGAATGGCTTCACTCTGTGAAGCACAAGGGAGCAGAGTTTGAAAAGTCCCTGTTTGTATGGGTGAGGAGATGTAGTTCATCGTTTTGTTAGGGAGAGAGCGGAGATTTGCTAAATGAATGCTCGGCAAAGCTGTTCGAAAGCCACTCCAATGGAACTTGACCAGCGCGCCTGCTCATCTCCCTCGTCTGCGTCTATTGAACAGCAAAGCTGCGCCTTCAACTAAAATGTCCAGCAAAGTGTCCGAATATTCAAAAACTGGGAAAAGATTGTCTAGTATATGCTGACGAATGTTCAGCAGTTCGTCACTGGTAAAACTGATTGGAAAAAGATTACTGAACACAGGACAAACAAATAAAAACAACGAAAGAATAGGAGCGCTCCACACCAAGGCGGCCATGCACGGCACCATCATGATGCAATATAATGTAATGAATTTAATGCCAATATCAGTTATTTATGTTTAGTATATGTCATGATTTAAAATCTGTAATCTAAGTAAGTGTTAGGGGCCAATGTAAAACAAAAAGATTTTGTATGAACTGTAATATTAATAACTAAAGTGCTTGAAGTCCATCCTGAATAACTCGGAAGTGAACACAGATGCATTTGTTATTTGGCTGATGAAGGCTTAATTTGGTAATTAATTTATTATCTATGTATTTCATTTTAAGAGTGTAGTCCATCCTTTGATTTGGGTGATGCAGACAGAGTAAAGTGCACTGCAGTTCAAATGTAAACTTGTGGCAGATTAATTTCTGGCAGATTTAAAGCCCATCTTAAATCCAAGTTTCAGGCAGTGTCCCATGTTAAATACAATTTTAATTAAACATTAGTAAATTTAGTTTGACAAACCTAATTGAGTTAAAACTACTACATTAGTACATTGATTTGAACCAATCCAAATAAATGATGTCTGCTGAATGAAACTGACTTAATCTGAATAAAATAAATTACATTTCTTGTAAAAATAAAAAAAATAAAAATAAAAATTCTCAAATTAAATTAAGGATAATTGCTTAATTTTTTTAGTGTTAAAATATAAATTAAAACTGAACTTTAAATTTTTATTTCAATTCCAAATTATGCATTTAAAATTACAAAAAAATGTAGTGAAAAGTACATTTCAAATTTCCTTGTCTTGCCTCGAGATTGCAGTGAAAGTGGAAAATTGAATCATCCCTTACATTTTTGTTTTTAATTTGACACAGAAAATAAATATCGCTGTGAAAATTCAAATGAAAATGTAATTTTTAATTTTGTCGAATATTTTGTCATAACTAAATGCTTAATCTAAATGCATCATTATATTTATTTTGTTTTAAATCAGCAGTTTTATACATTCATATAATCTCACTATATTGTGTTAAGTTTATGCTTAAAAAAATAAAATAAAATGCAAATATAGTAAGAAAAATACATTTATTTCAAATAATATTACTGTATTATCTGATAAAAAAAAATTAATAAAAAAAACTCAATCTCTTAAACAATTTTAATTCTCAATTTATCTTGGAAAACAAGAGAAAAATACTGATTAAGAAAACAGTAATTTGCAGTAAACACTTTTAAATTGTCTGAAAAATATCTAAGCAGCACAATTCTGAAACTGCAGTTTTGGAACAGCAATTCCAACATCACAGAATGTCCCCTTATTTTACATAGTGATCCCAGTTTCATTCAATCTTTTTTTTTTTTTTTTTATCAGTGCAAAAGTGATACAGTATCAGGGGTCAGCACACTGTTCTCTCTATCTCTCCTTCATTTCCTTTCCCCTTCAAAGAAGAGAGCTGTTATTCTATATGCCCTCTTCGGCCCCACACTGCAGTGGCATGAGGAGACGGGGACATTTGAAGTCCAGCTTGCGGAGCAACAAAAGTGCACTGGAGAATCTCTTCAGCCGAAAGGTTAGGCACCCCACTGAGCCATTTAAACATGAGCAGGGCCCGAGAGAAGCTTTAAGCTGCTTATACATTAATGCATTTCCTCTTTTTTTTTTTTTTTGCTTGGTAAGCAGGACAGGCACCATAATCATTTGATGTGACACTATGAGACAGCTGACCTGCAGTATGCTGCATTGTTGGGGAAGCTTTTAAACTGTAACTTCTTCAACTACAAAGTACTCATACTGTACTTCAAAGTGGTTAATCGACAGACCTGCTAATCTTTTGCAAATATTTTGCTACATTACAATCCGCCAAAAAGTAGCTAAGTATATTAAAACTAAGGGAGCAAAATCTGTTTAAATAGGGGAGACTGGGGCTATTTGTCACACTTTTTACTCCAGTGAATTTTTTTTTTTTTAGGATTTATTTTTGAAAGTCAATTTCTGCAAAGCCACATACCATAGAGTCTTGGCTACAAATGTATCACTCTACATTAATGTATCCTTTATTAAGGGTTTATAAAGGGGTTCGTTAATTACTATTAACTCCTTAATAAATGCATTATATATCAATGATATGCTGTTATAACAACATGAATATAAGGGGCAAATTTCATAAAATGCTTATAGCCAAATAGTATTTTAACTCACATGTCATAAATGCTTAATAAATACACATATTCATTCTTAATTTTACTACATAAAAAAAACAACATTCACTAATTTATGAAAAAATAGATTGGTATAGAGAGCTTAGAAGAAGGGATTTTGTCATTTTAATACAGTCTGCTTTGTATAAATTACTGTCTTTACTCACTTGTGTGTCACAGAGGAATGGTGCTACTCTGAGTGGTGTCCCAACTAACCTATTCCTAATTACCTAAAGTCCTTTGCAAAAACACTTTTTAAGTCTTCATGCTCATTCACTGCCTGATGCACATTTAACCAATAGGTAACATCTTAATAAATTATTTATTAGTGTCCACTTTGCATTAAGGTTTTCATCAAGTGTTATTAAGCATTTATGCATGTGAGGTAAAATGGCTCTTTATACTTTGGCAAGTATTGCATGATGTAACCCTTTATATTCATGTTGTTATAACTGCATATCAGCGATTTATAATGAATTTTAAATGAGTTATTGATTATGAATGAACCCCTTTATAAACCCTTTACAAAGAGAAGAATAATGCAAATTGTCACAGCGGCAAAAAAGCTATTGAACATTTCTACATTTCTTCTAAAAGAGCAAATGTATAAATTATAGCATAGAATATAAATGTTTTTCTAAAGAGGGTTTTGAACTAGCTGTTTGAAAACATTTGTGATGTTGAATTGTTTTTCATAAAAACCTTACAGCTACTGAGATAAAGCCTTTATGACAACTTCCCAGTGTGACAATGTGGCAAAAAACTGTGATTTAGCGTTTTGTTGCACACAGCTGAGCTACTGTCACATTACTTTTCATTATTGTCCAAAACTACATCGTTGCCATCAGTGCTGGGTAGATTACTTCTAAATTGTAATTCGGTACTGATTACAAATTACATTACTAAAATTGCAATCAGTAATTTAATAACTTTTATTTTTTAATTATTTTTATTCTTGGGGGGTAATTTAATATGATTAATTCTGGATTACCTCTGACCTAACCTGTTTATAGATGATTTCATGTTTGTTAGATTTGATGTCACATGTCTTTTAGTAGGATAATCTATGCCATTTTGACAATGATGATTTTTTTGTTTGTTTTTTTACTCAATATTTGTCTGTCACTGAAATTACAAGGTCATGAAACACAAATACATAATTTTAAATGACATATTTTTTTTTTGCCAAAGGCAGAAAAGGATAATTTTTATTTAGAATACTTTTTTCCCACAAATTCAGAAGCATTGATCGCAACTGTATTTACACAGTGTAAAAATATGAAGGGAGTTGCTCAAATGCATCGAATTGAATTGTGTAATTTTTAACAAAATGTCATTAATAAAACTTTAAAAAATGTGTGTATATTTGTGCAAATCATTTGACACCAGACTTCTTTGTGAATGAGTGTCAATATAAAGCAGGATTTTCCAAAAATGTAATTCTCAAGCATGGATCAGTACCAACTGTTCGTGTTCCAGCTTTATATCCTGAAGATGTAAGTATTGCACTTTATATTTTGTGAATGTTTGCAAATCTCCTTTCCGAATTTCCTTGTTAGCTGATTCCACGGCTAATGTAGCTAAAATTACCATTGTCTCTGATTGTATTCACGGATACCAGATACACAGATATATATTCATACATATATGGCTGAACTCAGGTATTTAAGCTTTCAATCATATAGGTTCTGATCTGATGTTGCTGTAGTAGGCACAGACCTCGTTTGCATTTAAAGAGACACACATGAAATCAGTGTGTTTTTGATTCCACCCAAAAAGAGGCATTTATAACATGGTATAATAAATGATCCTTGGGGTATTTTGAGCTGAAACTTCACAGACACATTCTGGGGACACCTGAGACTTATATTACATCTTGTAAAATGGGGCATAATTGGCCTTCTTCAAATCACTCATATCTTTTAACAGCACGTGTTACAAGTAAACTAGTAGCTTTAACCTTTTGTGAGGGCATAGTTTGCTGTATTATTTGATATTCAGACTTTGCCATTTGAATATTTAAAAGGGGAACCAGGGCATTAAAATCTTGCATTTTATTTACAGACAAATTTTAAAAATCAGTAAATTGAAATTCCTTGCAATCAGGTACATGTTAAGTAAAGTAGTAAGATTCAATATCTGAATCACCGCAGTAATACCAAACTCATTCTTCCATGTACATCTGCTACAGATTTTGCCCCGTGGCATATGCCATCTGAGTAAGAGGTCAGCAGCTTCATAATTATTCTGTGTGAGTTTTCACAGGTGCCCTTTACAGCTGCATAGTTGCCAGATTCTTTTAAAGGCTTTGTGTAATAGAGGCCATCTGACAGAAAATGACCAGAAAGACAGACACTGTCAAGGAGGTGTACAGAGGCTATACATTTCTGATGCCCCGATACCGATGTTCTGTTCGAAACATACATGGTTGTTAAACTTTCTACTGGCTGCTTCATTTAACAGCTTGGAGCACTAACAGAAGAGCCAACATGACCTTTTCATAAACTTTTAACAAGAGAAAAGGTAGAAACATGCACAAAAACATTCAGGATTTATTTGTTTATTTCTGTTGACAGGGGTTATTTTATTCTCTTTTTCTGTCTTTCCAATGGACAACATTGTTTACCCAAAGTAAACAGGCTTTTCATGGTATCCCTGGAGAATTTTGTTGCAGTAAATAATGCAGGATTTCTTTATTCTTAACAGCATGAGCTCTTAACATTCTACATAATGGATTATGATTTCAAGCAGATGGAATAACAACACAGGTGGAGACATTCCTACACAAAACAAGACATCTGAATATCGCTTAATCGCCTTATTTTTCCAGCTGGAAAGGCAGACCATCACTCCATATCTAAACTAGCTGCATTTGGCATAAATTTTGCTTAAACCATCCTGGAACACATGTTTTGTCAAAGGCACTTCATGATTTTATTGGATTCCTGTATTGTGTAGAACAGTGGATTATTTTGCTCCAGGAGCCATATTTTACATTGGACATCAAGAGCTGATTTGTACAAAAGTAACAAAAATAACATGAAGTGTATTAACATTATCACTGTATATAGCCAACAAAATGCTATGAAAATTGATGAAAATGATGTGACTGTGGTGAAATTTTTGCTAAATCATATTACATTACACATATCGTGGCAGTTCCAAGGGGAACAATGTCGACTGTGCTGTGCTCAAAGCTAGTTAAATGCTCTCTCAAACAAATTAAGTTTTGAAGGTTAATGCTCAATTGAGTTTTAAATTAACAAAACATTCCTCCCTACCCTAAACCTTAACCTTTGGATGGTCTTAATGATCAAGTCCCTAATTTGAACCTACCCCCTTTTCCCCTTAAATTTTTAAAGCTTGCAATAAAGACTCTGTTGGCTCTAACTCTGTAATTTAGTCTTAAATTGTTCCTCTAAAAGAGTTTTTCTCTATCGACTTCTTTCACAGTATACATATTTGAAAGGCAGGGGACGCGTCGACACAACTTAAAAAGCTTGTAATAAAGGCTCTGTTTGCTCTAGATGGCAGCAAACACTAGAAAAAAAATATTAATATACAGATCTGAAAGTCAGAGGGCACCCCCAATGTGTTTTGTGACTCCGCCTCCCTTCCCCAATGTTTTGTGGAATATCTCGGCCTCTGAATGGACTACAAACATGATCTTGGTGTCATTTGAAAGCCAAGAACCTCTGCAATGAAGCTCAGCTGTGCAAGGATATACATTTCATAATCAATTGTCAGGAACATGTTCAAACTATGATTTGTTTATAATACTTTTTTTGCTGAAGTGCATTTTTTCTGGACATTAGAGACATACTGTAATAGTGGATTATTTACCTAGACAAGCTGAGAGACAAGTAAAGATAGATCAATTTTGTAGAAAACAACCTAAGGTAAGAGCCAATATAGAGTATGTGGATATTTGTGGCTATTTATTTATTTGATAATGATTATTCGAACAAAATAATCCAATAACTAATAACATTAATTTGCATTTATTCAATTTATTTATGGGTGTTTGTTTATTATATCAAATTGTATCATGTCGAACATTTTATTTTCATATAATAAACATAATAAACATAACAATTCATGTGCTATAGTAAAAGTGTTTTGATTTCATTAGATAGCTAAAAGCAAGTGTTTACGAAATGATAATCTGCCTATTAACTCTTGATAATTGTGAAAGGGAAAAAAGTAATTGTTGTCATAGTGCCTATAGTGTGTATTTCACCAGGAAAAATAAACACATCAAAATAGTAATATGATTCTATAAGATCAGTTTGAAAATTGACAGTATGGAAAATGCATCAACAACTGAAGAAGTGTTATTTACCAGCCTAACACATGAAACAAATATTTTACAATTTAGAATTGAATTTATGGCAAAATGCAAAGAGCTTAAGTGGACTCATTGCTTTTGACATGTAAGAATTAGAATTCAGAGTCCATTCCAAATATACATTTATTGTGCTTTTTATAATTTTTGTTTAACACTTATTGCAACTATAATTTTATCTGCCTGTTAGGTGTTTTATATATTGTTGAGAAGTGGTTAGGTTCAGGGTTGGGGATGGGTTAGGTGCTCCAAAGAATCAATATAATAGTTTAATATAACTAAAACTGTGTTCAACAGTCTGGTATCGGAAGTAAAATTCCATTACTTTTTAAATTGGGGAACAGATTATAAATGTTTACTTATAAACCTTCAAAGACAAACCTATCGTGAGCTCTGAGGTTGTTATTCAATGGTATCTGCTTCTGTTTAAACCATAAGTCCACATGTAAACGTGTTTAATAGGGGAATTCCTGATGAGTAACTACACTATCCATGATTGTAAGGGTGGACAAAGTGAACCCAGTACAATTATGAGTAAAACCACTTTCATACTCTTATCTTAATTTGATCTGAGCCAGAGGGTCAAGTTTTTTAGCCTCTTGTCTTGCATTTGTCTGTGCTCTAAGAAGATAATGGGATGGCATTTAAAGGAGTATAATGACAAGAGCATAGCCCCCAGTCATTGGCAGCCCCGAAAGCACTGGAGATGAACTAATTTATCAGCATAATAGAGAAAATTTATCAAGACACATTGGTCCCAGCAGGGCATGGACTTCACTGGTAGGGGTCTAATGACTCATGAAAAAACAAAATAATCACCAACGCAGCATGTGGACGGCCATACGGAGGCTATGGTCCTTAGCACCATTGGTCATACTGTAGATGATGGGGGAGGGGGAGGATAGAAAAGTACTCATAAGATATGTAAAAAAAAAAAAAAAATTAAAAAATGCTTCATTCCATGGTTGTACAGGACCAGAACATAATGTGTCTAAAATTCATGTGTACAGTACAGTTAAATGATACATTTTATCCTCTTTAACCTTATTGATGTTAAACCAAATGTAGCAAGCTGTATGCTGAAATTATGAAAAATAATATTTTAAATGTCAATCAGACACATGTGAAACTTTCAATAGCAGCAATAGAGGTGTGTTATACAGAGGTGTGTTACAATATAAAATGTTCAGTAGAAATATAAAATTATCACTAATAATAAAGAAATAAAACTAATTAATTCATATTTCTCTTTTA
The DNA here is from genome assembly GCA_032164185.1 of Moxostoma hubbsi. Lineage (NCBI taxonomy): Eukaryota > Metazoa > Chordata > Actinopteri > Cypriniformes > Catostomidae > Moxostoma > Moxostoma hubbsi. Next base: position 23,445,544 of record JAVLUX010000038.1, read on the forward strand.
AATATTCTAATAGTAGTGTTGTAAGAAAAAACTTCCTTTGTCACAAATGCACTGTGATTGATCCATGAGAAAATGCAGATCAATTAGTCCCGGCAGCGAATTATTGGATCTAGGAGTGATATTTCCGCCAAATACTAGAGTCCTTTTTGCACTGAGGTTTCAAGCACCAATGAAGACACCATGAGCCAGAGAAAGAGAACAAGAGGGCAGTTTCTTTTTACTATTCAGTGAAGAAATGTGATTTTAAGAGTAGTTGAGAAAGTGCATTATATATACTTTTAGGGTAGTCTAACAATGGATGCATGTATGATTGCTGTTTATTAATTATGTTTCGGTAACACTTTGCGACAAGGTTTCGAGAGCACCACATTTTTCAAACAGCTTTTCAGTTTAAAACCGTTCTGTAAATTGTATATTTTGTTCCATTGTGTTAAAGAGGTTTTTCAAAGAAGAATGTGTCCTGTGTGAATGGCTTCTTTCATATTCTGTGCTGCCAGCTCTTGGTAAGTGTCTTTGGGTAAGGCACATTAGAGAAGGCAATATTTCAAGCTTGAATTGCACCAATTGTAGCAAAATCCCTTATTATGGAATTACTGTAAATATGAGTTTACTCTATGTAAATTGTTTTTTTGTTTTTTTATGTTTTTTTTACATTAGTAGCTCAATTATTTAAACTGTCAACCTTAACTTTTACTTTCAAATCCGATGTACGTACATGGTATTAAATGAATGTTTAACTAGAACATTCAACATTTTGAAATTTCATGTACCACATGACATTTGGAAGCTTTCCACAGGAAAGCTCCATACATGCTACAGTATCTCACAAACGTTAGTACACCCCTCACATGAGGTTGAGGGCAACCTCATTGTGGTGGCGGACACGCTATCACGACAACGCTTGCCCATTTGGTCCAGCTGATTTTTGGAACGGTTCGGCAATGCTCAGGTAGACCCGTTCGCCTCCCGAGAGACCTCCCACTGCCCACTCTGGTACGCCTGAACGGAGGCTCCCCTCGGGGCAGACACTCTGGCACAAAAGCTGGCCCACGGGGCTGCGCAAGTACGCATTTCCCCCAGTGAGCCTTCTTGCACAGGTGCTGTGCAAGGTCAGGGAGGATGTGGAACATGTCACTCTAGCGGCCCCCTATTGACCCACTCGTACTTGGTTCTCGGATCTCGTACTCGCGACAGCCCCTCCCTGGCGAATTCCCCTGAGGAAGGACCTTCTTTCTCAGGGACGGGGTATGCTCTGGCATCTGCACCCAAACCTCTGGAACCTCCACGTCTGGCCCCTGGACGGGATGCGGAAGATCTAGCTGATCTACCACCTGCCATCGTAGACATGATCAACTAATTCAGAGCCCCTCCTTCCAGGCAACGTTGCGCCCTGAAGGGGCGCTTGTTCACAAATTGATGTTCTTCCCGGACTGAAGACCCGCAGAGGTGCCCAGTCAGGTCAGTGCTCTCATTCCTGCAGGAGAGGTTGGAGGGGAGGCTGTCCCCCTCCACCTTGAAGGTGTATGTAGCCGCTATCGCGGCCCACCACGACACAGTAGACGGCAAGTCTTTGGATAAGCACGACTTAATTATCAGGTTCCTAAGAGGCAAATTCTGTCTGCCAATTTCTCATTGGCCTTTTCTCATAGATCAGAGATGCAAAAGGCGCTCAAGAGAGACCCCTAGTGTCACTTCTTCGACACAACGTCTTGTTCCCTCCATCAGGGAACAGAGGTTACATCCGTAACCTAGAGACTTTAAAATGTGACGTAAAATTTACTTATTCTATTTCCCATTGAAATAAAATTAGCGAATAAATATGAGAAGGTTTTCGACTTAATGATTGGTACATGATGACACATTGTAAAAATAACAAATAATGAAATAATATTTATTTAAAGGCTAAAGCATTAATGTTTACATTTTACGTTTGAATTAAAAACGAATGTACTATTTAATTAATATTTTCATGTTCACGCTTCAACAAATTTTTCAATGTATAAAGTATTTAATCTTTTTTGCAATAATAATTTTTTCAGCATATATATAAACCTTGAATGCATTGTAAGTCACTTAGTATAAAAGTGTTTGACAAATAAATAATTGTAAATGAAAGATTACTCCTCTGACCTCATCACTTTTTTCTATTGTTCAGGTTTTCTGGAAAAAAATGGTTATTTATCTTTGTGTGATGGTCTTGGACTCAAGTGTTTTTAAAATCCAGGCTTTGTAAACCTTAAAATGTACAGTTTTTGACCAAATTGGATAATTGTCCTGTCTCAATTCTGAAGTAATTTTTCAAAGCTGTACGTTTTACAGCCAATTAGCCCATCGATGTGACCATCTGTCCTTTGGAGAATTCGGCTTGTGATCACTGTTGCTCTATACCGTTTGTTCATGTTTACAATGAACTCTTAAAATTTCATACAATTTCGTTAGACACATACAATCATTTTATTAAAAAAAAATTTCCGATGGTCCTGCTATTATACCAACAATTAGATCTTTGCAAAACAGTTGCTTAATGTTGCTTTGAAAATGCCCACATGAAAAATGTAATTGTTAGACCTTATTGTGATCTGACACATCCTGCTATTACCAGCAATCAACCAATTCACATTTTTTCTTAAATGTGAATCCTTTAAGGTTCAAGTTTTCAAGTTTGTAATATCAAAATGGGGAGTGCCTTTGATTCAATACTGTCCATGTCCCAGCTTTGACACTGTTATGTAAAAGAAATATAGCAAAATGGCTAACAAAGAATGCTTCTTCCAGATTTAAACGAGAAATACAGTCACTTCAATATCAGATAAAAGAGGTGAAATTCCTCCTTGTGTAAACTATGAAATTTTACTTTACTTTTTAGTGTAAACTTGTTAACTTCAAATCTGTCTTTTAAAGTGAAAGCACTGTGAGAGCAGAGAGCATCGTGTGAATCCCAGATTCCAATCTTTTTCTCCCTGAGGATCTCAAAAGAAAAGAGAGCACCAGACAGCACAATTTATGTTTTATATTTGGGCTTAAACGATTAGTTGACGTTATCAACAACATCGACAATAAAAAAATGTCAACAAAAATTTCGGAACGTAACATGAGATCATATGAAACTCTAATGATGACGGGAGAGAGTAGCACAGCAGCTCACATCTGACTGAGGAGAGGAAGAAAACATGTCCAGATGCACTGTAAACTTTCCAAACTGCTTCAGGTGATTTAGATCACAAAGTATGAGGATATTATAATGCAAAAATACAAAATAAGTAAATAAGCGGAATTACATCTTTAGTGCAGTTATATTTAATGCATTATAGCTTTCAGTTCAAATAATATGGAAGTAGATCATGTAAATAAAATCAAACTCCAAAACTGGCATTTCTCTTCTCTTCTATAAGTTGCACAAATGTCCCGATCTAAGGGAGAAGGACTGAAACTGCACCCGGCTGATGAACACTCTGTCATGGGGACACTCATCCCTCGAGCGTGCGCTTAATGCGGCTAGATTATAACGTGATGGCTTGCGACTTATTGAATCATAATACAGTATATACGTCACTGTGTGTTTATTATCATGAAGAAATTTGGCAATACGCAGCTTTATTAATAAGGGAGAGTTTGTTTTGTAGTGAGTTAAGGATGGATTGAAGTGAACAAAAAGGTGAGAGAAGGTAGTCTTCACCCCATTATACACTGCAATTTTGATTTGTTTTTGTTTTGGTTTGTTTTCCAATATAAACATCTAAAACTCATTTAAAACAATGTTTAATTTAGCAGCTATACTGCAGAACAATTGTTTTTTATCTGAGAATGTTGACTATATTGTAAAAAATAAAAATATTTTAAAATATCTAAAAATCCTTTAAAAAGAAAATATTTAGACTTGCTTTTAGAGAATAGATCTTGAATATAAGTATATTTTGTCTTTACTGCACTCGCAGAAGTATAACCATGTGAAAAAATATACAAATACAAAATACACTTATTTATATCACAAAATATATATTTAAATTACATTCTCTTAAAGCAAGTCTAAATATATTATATGTTGCTCTCAAGTAAATGTATCTTGTTTTAAGGATTTTTAGACAAAAACCCTTGATAACAATAGGATATTTTGCAGTGAATTTCTTTACTGAATTAAACTACCCCCCCACACACACACTTTAATTTAGTGAATATAATTTAGAGATATTTCTAAAAGATGATTTTATCCTCTTTATTGTTAGTAAGCATGTTTAATACAACATTTTAAGTGGGGCACAAGCTAAGTTGCAGACCTATTTCACATTGTATTATTTACTACAGTATATCAATAGCACTTATCATTCTGGGTAAGAAACAGACCAATATTTAAGTAATTACTGTACTAATTACTATACATTTTCCTCCTTGCCCAGTAGGTGTTGATTAGCTTTCACATTTTTTTACCATTCACTTGCATTGTATGGCCCACAGAGCTGAAATATTCTTGTAAAAAATGTTGTTTCTGTTCAGAAGAAGAAAGAGAGTCATACACATCTGGAATATCATGAGGGTGAGTAAATGATGAAAGAGTTTCCATTGTGAACTATCTCTTTAAGCTCATTCTGGCAAATTCCACAACTAAGGTCATGATGATATCTTTGACTATTTACGACAAATTTTATAAACCTCACTCCTCATTTCTAGAGCTATCACTACATTAACTGTTTTAACTCCTCTCTGCAGGGGTGCTAAAATCAGTACTGAAAAGCAGTGTCTGACTCCTATGGCAATTATGTTTGTTTTATTGAGGGTGTCGAAGGTTAAAGACGCCATGAAAATAAAATTAGAGTTTTGTAGCTTTTAGTCCATGTTTGTTTTGCTTTGAGGTCACCTGTATACAAGTGTACTACTATAAGGTAACAAAATTCCCTTAGCAGAAAATTTACAGCATTTCTCTTCAGGGAGAATGGACCAAAAAATATGAATGACTCATGATGCACCACACATATTTCTGTCCAATCAAATGCTCTCTAGAATGATCATCTCCAACTTTAATGCACAGCAAGTCATAATCAAGGTTTATGGCTGTGATGAAACTAAAGCCTACTGGCTATTTAAAAAGGGGAACAGGCCCTTAATAATCTTCTTTTTTAATAGGAAATACATCAACACTGATTAATCAAAGCTATCCTTACTGTACCAAGAGCAATAAATCAAAGAGTTGTGTACTTGATACATTGTGTCTTTCTGTCTAAGATGTACATTGCATATTAAAACAATTTTATGATGATGTTGGACTAATTCACAGTGGACTCATTCTAACATTAAAATACAGCTAGATTAAGCACAAGACAGAAGCACTTTTATAGGTGTATTATATACCATTTACCATTGCCAATATATTCAGTTAGTATACCAGAGATACTGTACTTACCTCCAGATGAATCTCGTTTGCAGCCACGTTTCCTTATTGTATTTCCTTGAGAGAAGAAAGGAGAAGAAGCTGATGATAATAATACAAATAATAAAATCTCTCACATCCTCTTTGCAGCAGCAATATGCTCCATTGTGCAGATGTGTTAGGAATGACCTTTACCCTTCTGTCAGAATTTTCTATGTAAATATTCATCTCCAAATATCAAACTTTAGAGAAAAATACCCTAAAAAGCAAAGAAGGCTAAAATTGGCCATTATGTTTTTTATTTTCCTGAGACTCGAGCATGACAGCTGTGTGCATTTTCCATTTCCATTTTTGATATGTAAATAATAATAATAGACCTAATAAACATGCCAAAAAAAATAACAAATCAAATAAAAATTCTAAAACAAACAGTTTTCCTAAAAATGTATATCCACATATGTGGATAGCAAGATTAAGTTGTGACATTTTAAATAATAGAAAACTATTGAAAGTCATATATTTTTTGTTAATCAAATTGTATATTATTTTTCCAGGAGTATTGTTTATTCATGTTTTTGAGACGTTACAGACATTGCATCAGAAAGTAGCATAATTTATGTGGATTCAAAGTAATGGTTAGCGTCATCCAATCACTGCCAACCATGTTAAAATAAAATAAAACATTAGAAATTCTGAATCTATGTACTGATTTCCATTGTCCCATGTCTGCTAAACATGTTCAAACATCATCTGCAGCCTGAAACAGATTTTTTGAGTGAATGCATTTAGTATTCTGCTGCACAGAGAGCTAGGATGCTCCCTTGCTCCCTATTTAGTGAATGACTTAACCTCCAGTGTGCTGTCTGTCTGTACTGGTCTCAGAACTGTTTGAAATGCACCTTATTTTTTATCCTAACTCCATATAAAGCCTCTGAAAGCAAAAATGTTTTAGCTTTTGCAGGATTGATTGATTCGCAATGTGATAATGCACAGTAAATACAGGATTTCTAAGGGGAAAAAATGCACTAAAATACACATTGGTGTAAATCATATCGAAGAAACTAGAGACTCTACTCTTTTGACTTTGTACTTGCTTGTTTTGAAGAATCAGAGTTTGAGTACAGTAGGTTTTTTGACAGTTTTCTAATGTTGTTCAATCTTACATATTAAACATATTAATATAATTCTGCCATAATTCTCTCACCCACGTTATTCCACGCCCATATGACTTTCTTACTTCCACGGAAAACAAAATGCTACCATTTACTTTCATTGCATTTTTTTAAAATATATACAATGTAAGTGAATGGACATTTTACATAACATCTCCTTTTGGTTTGGAACAACATGAGGGAGGGAAAATGATTGGTGTCAACTATACTATTAATGCTAAAAACTTTTTAGTTATTCGCAAAATAAAGATTTGCATATTGATGTATGCTTGTCACTACAAAGACAAGGATATAAGCAATAATCAATGTGACTTCACAGCAATCAAGGCACTTCATAGCAACCACAATTGCAAACATGCTGTTGCTTTTGCAGGTGCATGTTTAGGATTTCTACAAACCCAGAGATGTGAGCGGTCACTGCATGAAAAGGCTAAAGCAAAGTGGAAAACACCATTGTGCCAATTGTTGAGTGATAGTGTTTTATAGAGAGGATCTGACACAGCTGTCTGTCTAGATATTTATTTAGAGGAAAGAGAGAGGTTTATGTGTCAGACTGCTGAAAACACACAGTGAGACAGTGACCCCCTCCTGCAAAACCCTTTAAAATCACTGTTGGTTAGATTTCTGTTGCTATTTCTCCAGCCACCTGCCTCATATTAAGGCAAGAGGAGAGATGGTATAGGAATCATCCCAGTGGTATAAGTACCGGCAGTTCAGGCAGGGCAACTGCACTGGGGCCTGTGACAATTTATCACACACTATGCATCTCAATATGGTGAGGGTGAATCTCAACAACTAAATTACTGACAAAAATGTTCATTGACGATGTTTTTTTACTTTTTATTTTGTCAACAATAACGAAAACGAGACAAAAAAGAAGCATCATCACGAATATCAAACGGTTTTAATAAAAAATGAAAATATGACAAGAAAAAATAATACTGCAAGATGTTAACAATGTTTTGTCAACAATAATGAAAACGAGACAAAAAAGAAGCATCATCACGAATATCAAACGGTTTTAATAAAAAATGAAAATATGACAAGAAAAAATAATACTGCAAGATGTTAACAATGCATGAACACTGTTTTTTTTTTTGTTTTTTTTATAAAAACAATTTAAGAAAGAAAACTAGAAAGAATTTATTTAAAAAAATCAAATTATAGTATGTTGGAAATTACCCCACTTGAGCTGCAAGAGCTGAACTGTAGAATACATTTTACAGTTTAAACTTTATTAAAGGGTTAATGATCTCCCTTAAACACATCATATATATGTGTTATATCCACAACATAAATACAATATTACAACCTACATCTGCACAGACAATGAAGCAAATTAAAGGGATAACACATCGTCAGAGTTCAATTAAAGAAAAAAGTGTCTTATGATATAAATGTCCTTTTAAATGTAGTCAATAGTTTATATAATTTTAATAAATTTTTTTGTCAGTTTTACTCAACCTCCATAAACACTGTTATGAGCGTCGAACGGCCCTTTTGGGACAAGTCGACTGCCCAAAAAATAGGGACAGGCCAGCCCAGTCGTGGCCTCTTTTCCTCTTTTTTTCTATCCCCAATAGAAATTTGAAATTTGTCAACCGACTGGGATCACCAGTGTCTACGTCGGGGGGGAGGGGGGGTCACTCCCCAGAGGAAGACACCACGGAGACCACACCTGGAGATTGTAGAACCTTGCAAATGTGTTGGGTGTTGCCCAGCCTGCTGCTCTGCAAACGTCTGTTAGAGAGGTGCCACTGGTCAGGGCCAAGGAGGCCGCCACACTCCTGGTAGAATGAGTTCATAACCCCGCAGGAGGCGGCATGCTTGGAATGTTATGCCATCACTATGGCATCATTGACCCAGTGGGCGATCCTCTGCTTGGAGAAAGTGCTTCCTTTCCGCGGTCCACTAAAGCACACAAAGAGCTGCTCAGAGACTCTAAAGCTCTGCGTGCGATCCAAATTGATGAGTTAAGTGCACACCGGACACAGCAATGTCAAGGCTGGTTCTGCTTCCTCCTGGGGTATCACTTGCAGGTTCACCACCTGATCCATAAATGGGGTCGTGGGAACTTTGGCACACAGACCGGTCGGGGTCCTAAGATCACGTGAGAGTAGCCCGGACCGAAATTCAGGCATGTTTCGCTGACAGAGAACACTTGCAGGTCTCCTACCCTCTTGATGGAAGTGAGTGCAGTCAGGAGGGCAGTCTTTCAAGAGAGTGCCTTAAGCCCAGCTGACTCCAAGGGCTCAAAGGGGGCTCCCCGTAGACCTTGAAGGACTACAGAGATGTCCAATGAGGGAACAAGACACCGTCTGGAGAGGACTTATTGTCCACTTTTGTCTTGGCGTGCCGATATAGCGGCTACATACAACTTCAAGGTGGAAGGGGACAGCTGCCCCTCCAACCTCTCCTGCAGTAAGGAAAGGCCTCATAGTAGGAGCCCTAGCCTGAGTGATCATGTCTACCATGGCAGGTGGTAGGCCACTTTGGTCTTCCATGTCCCGTCCAGGGGCCAGACAAGGAGATTCCAGAGGTCTGGTCACGGGTACCAGATGGTGCCCCATCCCTGTGAAAGAAGGTCCTTCCTCAGGGGAATTCGCCAGGGGAGTTCATTTCGGGCTCACTGGGGAAACCGCATATTTGTGTAGTTCAGGGGGCCAGCTGTGTGCCAGCGTGTTTATACCGAGGGGTGCCTTGGTCAGGGCGTACCAAAGCAGGCAGTGAGAGGATTCCCGAGGAGAGAACAGGTCTACCTGCTCGAATCGACACCAAATCAGCTGGACCACCTGAGGGTGGAGTCTCCACTCTGCCCTGTGGGTAACCAGTCGTGGCAGCGCGTCCGCTGCAGTGTTGAGGACGCCCGGCATGTGAGTGGCTCACAGCGACTTAAGGTGCTTAACGATTGATGTATGCCACCGTTGCCATGTTGTCTGTCCGAACCAACACTTCTTGGATCAACGGCCGGAATCTCTGCAGGGCAAGCAGTATTGCCAACAACTCGAGGCAGTTGATGTGCCAACGTAGCCGTGTGCCTGTCCAGGAGCCGGCAACTGCTTGCCTGTTGCATACAGTGCCCCAGCCCGTCTTGGAGGCATCCGTCGTAACCTGGAGACCTGCTCTAGGGGAACACCAACCAGTAGAAATGTGAGGTCGGTCCAAGCGCTGAAGAGGCAGCGACAGACCGGCGTGATGGCCATGCAATGTGTCCCACGGGCCCATCTCGGGACTTGAGTCTGGAGCCAGTGCTGAAGCAGTCTCATATGCATCGGCCCGAACAGTGTGGCCAGGAGCCTCTGAAACAGTTTAAGTGGAACTGCTGTTTTCTGTCTGGACGCCTTCAAACAGGTCAGCACCGACCGTGCTCACTCATTTGTGAGGTGCGCCATTATCGAGACTGAGTCCGACTGAGTCCTTCAGGTCTACCACCACGAACCAATCTTGAATGAGTTTTTGCATCAGCATTTTGAACGAGAGTCTGTGTAAGGCAGTCTGTGTACTCACAGTTTCAAGATTGGCCGCAACCCACCGCCTTTCTTCGGTACAATGAAGTAGGGGCTGTAAAAACCTTTCTTCATCTCGGCCAGAGGGGCAGGCTCTATCGCACCCTTCCGTAGGATGGTAGCAATTTTCACATGCATGGTAGCTGCATTCTCTGCCTTCATTGAGGTGAAGTGGACAGCGCTGAACCTGGGCGGACGCCTGGCGAACTGAATCGCGTAGCCGAGTCAGAGGGGCCGGGTCAGCCATCGAGACGGGTTGGAGAGCGCAAGCCACACGTCCAGGTCGGGACTCGCGGAGGGGCGGAGCCTGAGGCGCCACGTTGAAGGGGTTTGAGCCCCGTGGCCGTGCTGAGACGAGGGACATCGAAACACTTACCTGGCTCCAGATACCCACCAGAGGATTGGGAGGGGAGGAGGTACATTTTCCCCATAGTCCATCGAAACCATCCGGGCGTGGGCGTGTTTGTGCCATGACTGGGCGTGCATGCAGCAAAATTAATTATTTTCTATTCAATTCTGATTCTGACAATATACTCCCTTTTTGGACTAAGAAAACAATCTATCCCTTAGCTTTTAACTTTGCAAGAGGGTCTCTTAAGTCTCTCCCATTACACAAGACACTCAAGAGAAAGAGAGTCAGCCCCTCCCATATATGTCATTTTCTTGCTAAATGTAGACTTTACACTGCATCAAGCTGTTAGTAACACTGTGCAAGTCCATTACATTTCACCAAATTGGTCGGAAACACCTTTATCACGAAGAATACAAACACTTTTGTAGGATTCAAATTATTTAAGGCTGCTTTGCCTATTATCAAGTGCCACAATGGCTTTAACTCCCTTTTAAACATCTTTGCTAAATACATATAGCCAGGTACGTAGCTAGGGTTATCAGAGATCACAGGAAATGGATATCAAAGATACCTACACTCTCATTAGAGTGACGAACGTAAGAAAAGTTGGCCATTGCTGCCTTAACACATATCAACCTGTTCTTGTGCAGCAAATAAATTATTACAAATTACTTTTGTTTCTTTTCATGGTATCAACCTATCATTTCTGTCAGGACCAAGAACATCAAACATTTTCTGAAGAAAAATCGTCAGGTGTATTCAATGGCCAGTAAAATCATAAAAAAGAGTTTTGCTTTGCAGAGGAAACTTGGCTGGCTGTGATTGCATCAAAAAAAGACTAATGTGTGCACACAAAATGTATGATTATGTTGGAGTACACAATTATCCAGGAAATTACTATCTTCAGGTGGAAATGCATTTCCACTCATTATTAGAGGTAAATGGGGTCTATTTGTAAGGCTGTTTAACAGAATCTTTAAATTGATTAAAAAAAACTGTTAAATCATCTGTCATGCATTGTGTGGGTATAAATATGTAATAGGCCATTTACCTGCAAAACAGGAGCAACTGTTTCTTTTACAATCTATTTTGTTAAACTGATCAAACAGTTGTTTTTAGAGTTAGCATGCCAGCTGATCATTTAACTCATGTCTTTATCATTTGTCAGGGCACTATTATTATTTCTCATTAAAGTATTAAACTTTGGCACATAACTTTTCCCCTACCATTTATGCTGCGGACATAAAGAGTAGGGGACAATAGTATGTTTGTAGAACCAAGATTATTAACCCTTATGCCATCACAGATGTGTATGACTTACTTTTCTCTGCAGAACACAAATTCATATTTTTAGAAGAATATCTTCTGTAGGTCCATACAATGCAAGTGAATGGTGACCAGAAGTTTGAAGCTCCAAAAATCACATAAAGGCAGCATAAAAGTAATTAATACTACTCTAGTGGTTAAATCCATATTTTAACAAGCAATAATATAAGTGTGAATGAGAAACAGCTCAATATTTAACTCATTTATTTCTATAAATCTCCATTTTCACTTTCAAAATTTGAAACTGATTTATTACATTTATTTATTACTGTTTTATTTGCAGTGCAACCACCCACAACACCTTAACATCATGGCAGAAAGTATTGGCAAGCACCACTCGCATTTTATTCAGAAAACGTAAAAATCTCATTTCAATTTGAATGTTTCCCAGACTAGCACTGTCAATCAAATCAAATCAAATCAAATCACTTTATTGTCACACTACTGTGTACACGAGTGCAACAGCAGGTGAAATTCTTGTGTGCAGTTCCGAGCAACATTGCAGTAATGACAGTGACGAGACATAAACCACTTTACAATAACAACATATTTACACAACACAATTTACATAACAAATGTACACATACCTACACAACAATTTACATATCAAATGTACACAATACACACAATGTAGAATACACATACACTAGATACGGGTATAAATATATATATACACTAACTGAATTGGGAGCGAGAATATATTGACAGAATGAGGATTAATAAAGTGCAGTGCTGATTGTAGATCGTGAGAGATCATGTGTTCAAAAGTCTTATTGCTTGTGGGAAGAAGCTGTCATGTAGTCGGGTGGTGCGGGTCCTGATGCTGCGATACCGCCTGCCTGATGGAAGCAGTGAGAGCAGCCAATGACTCGGGTGGCTGGAGTCTTTGATAATCCTCCGAGCTTTATTCACACACCGTCTGTTATATATATCCGTGTACAACCAAACATACATTTATGCTAGTATATTTAAAAATCTTTAAGATGAAACAAAACTGAAATCATTTTAAATCTGATGCTTTGAGTTACCAGCAGTCAAAACATTTCATGTGGTTGGAACCATGGCGCCCATGCTCACGGCAGGAAGGAGTCATAATGCTCCCGCAGGGACAAAGTTTGAGTCCAGTGTCATTTCCCGATCCCATTTCCCCTGTCTCCCACTACTTTACGATCTTTCTCTGATGTCCTGTCTCATAAAGGCAAAAAGCCCATAAATAAAAGGTTAATGATCAAATTCAAAATGTATTCAGTTATAGACATCAAGTTAAATAATATTAAAAATGCTTGAATGAAAAAACAGTTACATTGTTTTGAAATAAGTTTTAGGCTCATTGGAATTCATTAAAAGTAGTACACTTTAAATTTAATTAAATGACCCATTCCCATTCACTTCCATTATAAGTGCCTCACTCTAACACAGATTTTACGCAGAGGGAATATTAATTTTACCCGGAATATTCATTTACTTTAAAACTCAATTTAAAGCCAAAGTGTGTACCAACAAAACTGAAAATATGATGCTTGTTTCCGAACAGGTTTCTTGAACACTGCCTCCATTGGTTGAGCTAATGTTGCTGTGTTGGACTGGTCCATTTGGCTGGTTGGGATGTTCAGAGAAACAGAGCAATGTTTTGATAGCCACAATGTTTTCAGGGAATTCAACCTACAAATGCTTTATTGTCTCTGCATATTAAGCTGGGATAGGAAAACACATTTTAACATAGATTAAGATCTATTCAGATTTAAGCAGTGCTTCAAAAACAGTGGTGATTATTGTAGCTTTATTAACTTGTTTTGGTCTATTCCCTATATGGTGTTTTTCAAGCATCCTTTGAATCTAGTATTCATAAAGTATTCCTGGCTACTTATCATGTTAGATTAGTGTTAGCCGAAGATCTCAAACAGTACTTGTTGATCAATTACATGTTGAATGCTAGACTATGCATCATGACTAATGCCATAACCAAGACTGTGTATTTCACATCAGCGATCTTGTTAAATAAAGAGCCCTTTAGCAAAATTACAATGACTAAAATAATAAGATGGTAATATTTTCATTAAAGGCAATTCTCATACCACATACATAATGTGTGCTATTAACATTATAAAGACCATAAGACCTGTAATCCATATTCATAAAAACAACAACAAAAGAACAAAAATACATAACAACAACAACAATAAAAATTTGCATTGGAAATGAGACATTGAATAAGCTTGGAAATACACTCACTGAGCACTTTATTAGAAACAATTTGGTCCTAATAAAGTGCCTGATGTGGTCTTCTGCTGTTGTAGCCCATCCGCCTCAAGGTTCGACATGTTGGCCATTCTGAGATGCTATTCTGCTCACTACAATTGTACAGAGTTACCGTAGCCTTTCTGTCAGCTCAAACCAGTCTGGACCATTCTCCATTGACCACTCTCATCAACAAGGTGCTTCTGTCTGAAGAACTGCCGCTCGCTGGATGTTTTTGTTTTTGGCACCATTCTAAGTAAATTCTAGACACTGTTTTGCGGGAAAATCTCTGGAGATCAGCAGTTATAGAAATACTCAAACCAGCCTGTCTGGCACCAACAATCATGCCACGGTCAAAATCACTGAGATCATATTGTTTCCCCATTCTAATGGTTGATGTGAACATTAATTGAACCTCCTGACCCATATCTGCATGATTTTATGCATTGAACTGCTTCCACACGATTGGCTGATTATAAAATCGCATAAATAAGGTGTACATGTGTTCCTAATAAAGTGCTCAGTGAGTGTAGAGGCCCTAAGCAAAATTTTTAAATAAATAAGGATAACATTTTCTACAATAAGGTTGCATCCGTTAATGCAATAAAATTAGTTAACAGACTTAACACAGTCTGTTAGACTTGGCACAAACTAACAATGAACAGTACTTTTATAGCATTTATTAATCTTGGTAAATACTCACCCTCATGTTGTTCTAAGCCCATTTAACATTGCTGGGCACAAGAGAAAAAAATTATGATGACAGTAATTTCTACATATAGCCTGCTATTACATTTTGTTGCATTATAATCTTACCTGAACTAACAATAATATATATAAATAAAACCAATATTCATTTATTAACTTATGTTAACTTTCAGAACTTTTTTGTTAAGTGTTACCAAAAAACTATGCTATGGCTATGCAGAGAGTACAGTATGATTCACATATCACCTCAGCATGAAAACAGCGAATAACAATAAGGAAAGGAATATAATTTCCATATGAATGACTCTCACGCTGTAATTTCTGAAACCAAATTTGAAATTTGGACATTTGAAAGTACACTAATAAGTGCCCTTGTGATAATGGCTGAAACATGTTCAGCCCACTCTGTTTTGTCGTCAGCTGCAATTTAATAACAAAAACGCGCATTATTTATTTTGCTGTGTCACCATGAATTAGTTTTGAACAAGCATGGTGGTATAAAAATACATGATATGCATGGATAATAATATGTTAGTTTCATTATAATTGTATAATGGAGTTAATTGCTTGTCTAACTATGTAAATATAAACTGCAGAGCATGATAACAGCACATAATTTCAAAGACATTTCCCTCTCAATAAATCTCCCAGAGAGAGTCCATTAATTGAGTGTTGGACGTGAATGTCTTCTTTCTTTTTCACTAAAAGTGTGATGAATGTCTGTGTGTGGTCTGTGCCACAAGAAGCCCTGGTTGCCAGGCAATAGATGAAGGAGCAGAGATATGCGGCCATTTATTTTTGAGAGATGTTTATTCAATTTGAAAGACAATAATGGAAGTGGAGAGAGGAGGGAAAGATAAAGAGAGAGAAGAAAAAAGAAATAGAAAGTACAACTGTCACTCATTTGCTGGAGGATGAAAGACAGAAAAAGTACAGGAGACATCAGAGAATCAGAATGTTAATATATAGAGCACAACAGCAGGGTTCTAGAAGTAAAAATGCTATTCATTTTCTCCATAGAGAAATTGATCTTTAAGGATAACATATAAATCTTTTAAGACAGACCTACCATGAGTGTGTTTTTTCTTCTGTAGGAACCATTAATCAGTGTAATTTTAGTCTCAGCCTCAGACAGCATGCCCACAATCCACCCACAGTCCAATCACTGACCATCTGATGCATATTGCAAACAAAAATCGCAAGCACTGGTTGAAATGACTAGTTCTGAAATTAATGGCTAGCCTTACGTAACTTCTGGGAGTAAGGGAGCACAGACAGTTTTTTAAATCTGTCTACCTGTGTTGCTACAGTGAGTACAGTACAGTGTATTCAAATCAAGGGTGTAGCAGCTGTGGGGGACGTGGGGGACACATCCCCCGCACTCTTTAAAAAAGTGATTTTTGTCTCCAGAACCTTTCCAAGCTAAACCCATACCGAGTCCAAATGGTGGATTTGTATACAGTATTCTTTGCATTATGTTACTTTGGGCTGATTGAGCGACCATCCAGCCAATCACAGGTGAGTTTCATGAACCAAAACAACCCTTACATAATAGTTGTTTTTGCCCATTAAACAGAACACAAGATCTGTGTTAAATATGTAAAGATATTTTTAATGTTATGTCCTGTTTTTTTACCTCTATATTGGTGTGCAGTCAACAAACTGTAGGAAAATATATAGATTTGCTGTGTTCTTAGAACACTTATGAATTTTACTAAAGTGAATAGATATGTAGACACACTTTTTATACATGAAAATGTTATTGAAACTCATTAGAATTATTATAAGACTGTTATTGTGGTCTTTTGATAAAAGTCATGCTCAGCAGCTCAAACTGTAGGGAAATGATTTACTTTGCTCTTATAATGCATAAAACTTTGATTAAAATCTCTTAGTAGGGCTTTAGACATACAAATTGTAAAGGATTAAAATTTTCTTTTAATCATTGTTTCAGTGATTTACTCATATCACTCAAGACACTTATTTGTCACCACCTTCTGGCATCACCAGAAATGGTCACTGAATCATTAAATGGATCTGAATTAAATTTTGTGAATGTAGTCAAAACACTCAAGCCAACTGAATACATTTAAATCCCACAATGCACAAGCATAGAGTAAAAAATAACACATTGCACAATTGTCATTATTGTAATTGATTAAATAATTTATTCAGCACTTGTAGGTTCACCACTTGATCCCTGAATGGGGTTGTGGGAACCTTGAGCACATAGTCCAGTTGGGGTCTCAGGATCACGTGAGAACTCCAGGCACGTTTCGCTGACAGAGAACGCTTGCAGGTCCCCTACCCTCTTGATGGAGGTGCGTGCCGTCAGGGGAACAGTCTTCAGAGAGTGACTTAAGCTGCACTAACTCTAAGAGCTCAAAGGGAGCCCCTCGTAGGACTTGCAGGACTACAGAGAGGTCCCAAAAAGGAACGAGGCACGGTCTGGAGGGATTCAACATCCTGCGCCTCTCAGGAACCTGATGCTCAGTTCGTGTTTTCCTAAGGACTTACTGCCCACTGTGTCGTGGTGTGCCGCTCTAGCAGCTACGTACACCTTCAAGGTGGAGGGGGACAGCCGTCCCTCCAACTGCTCCTGCAGAAAGGAATGTACCAAGCTTTTGGGGGTCTTCGCGTTCCGGGAAAAACACCACTTAGCGAACAGACGCCACTTCAAGGCATACCGGTGCCTGGTATTAGAGAGGGCATGGAAACATGGAGACATGGAGTTTCCAGAGGTCTGTTTGCGGGTATCAGATGGTACCTGTCCCTGAGAGAGAGAAGGTGCTTCCTCAGGGGATTTTGTCAGGGAGGGGCTGACATGAGAAAACCAAGTCTGAGTGGGCCAGTAGGGTGTTACTAGGATGACCTGCTCCCCGTCCTCCCTGACCTTGCACAGGGTCTGTGCAAGCAGGCTCATTGGGGGGAAACATATCTGCGTAGTCCAGGTGGCCAGCTGTGTGCCAGCACATCTATATTGAGGGGTGCCTCGGTCAAGGCATACCAGAGCGGGCAGTGGGTGGATTCAGGGGAGACAAACAGGTCTACCTGTGCTTGCCCGTATCGACACCAGATCAGCTGTACCAGCTGAGGGTGGAGTCTCCACTCTCCCTTGCAGGTGACCTGCCGTGACAGTGCATCTGCTATGGTGTTGAGGTGGCCCGGGATATGAGTGGCTCGCAGTTACTTGAGATGTAGCTGACTCTAGAGGAGGAGACTGCGTGCGAGTTGTGACATGCGAGGGGAGCGAAATCCACCTTGGCGGATGATATATGCCTCCAAGGCCGTGTTGTCTGTTCGAACCAGCATGTGCTCACCAGAATCTATGGCCGGAACCTCTGCAGGGCGAGCAGTATTGCTAACAACTCGAGGCAGTTAATGTGCCAATGCAGCCGTGGGCCCATCCAGGAGCCAGCAGTTGTGTGCCCGTTGCATACAGCGGCCCAGCCCTTGTTGGAGGCATCAGTTGTAACACACTTGACTTTGTACTGGAAGGGTCTGTGTCGAGGTAAAATAGAGATGTGGAAGTACTCGTCCTTCAGGTCTACCGCTGCAAACCAATCTTGATGTCGGAAGCTCACTAGAATGCGCATTTGCATCAGCATCTTGAACGGGAGACTGTGTAAAGTAGGTCAGTACCCGTAGGTCGCCTTCTTTGCAGAAGGGTCACGATTTCCACACACAAGGTAGTGTGACGGGGAATGGGATGTCCGCGGGGATTTACCCGGCAGAGGTGATCCTATTGTGGTCCCCCAGTGCTTGCTGCGCTGGCCTCATACCCGTGGGTAGAAGGACCGAGGCAGGAAGTCGCTGGGGTGGCTTGTTTTCTTACGAAAGCGAGCTGTGACCACAATGTTGCCATGGTCATGTCCTCGCAATGAGGACATGACGCATCCACGAAAGATGTCTCATGTGTGCAGCATCCGTGCAGAGAGGAGAGAAAGACACTGTAATGCGCCGGTGAATGGAAACCGAGGGAATTCAGCTCACTTATTTCTCAATGAAATAGCGACCGCTCAACTCAGAAGAGAAAATCTGAATGAGCGGAATGCACGCTCCCTCCTTTATACCCGTATGTCTGGAGGGAGTGGCATGCAAATATCACTCGCCAATTCCCATTGGCCTTTTATAAAAGTCCAGAAGGTGTCTTGGGCTCCCAAGAGTGAGCCCTAGTGTCACTACATCGACACAACGTCGAGAAAGTGACAGACTAATGGACTAACTTATAGAACTAAATGTACATGAGCATATGAAACAAACTTAAATGGTATTGGGGGTTTTTTTTATCACACATGCGATCAAACCAGTGTGATCACACAAGGCTGGGCTCAGAGGCATACGATCAAACGGGTATGATCAGCATCCATGCTGCTGTTTACCAGCAAAAGTGGTATTGAAGCTGTTTTCATAATGAATCAGCTGCTCAAATGGTCTTTTCAACATCACAATATCTTTGTTTTTGCATGTTACACACATTCAAACAATCACTAAATGTAATTTTAATGCTGTTACAGTCAAGGTGCACTGTTTTGATGTTTTCTGACATCAAACAAAGACTATACAAACTAGTCAGTCCACTCGAGCCTTCTCCCATTCCATCTGTCACACTCTCTAACCATTTCCGGATTTGGGAAAATGGAAGTTCTAGTTTTTTAGAACCTTCTATGCTTCTATAATGAACTCCGAATTCCTCACTTCATTGCATGTAAACAATATGGTGGCGCGTATGGCCAGCTAGCACATTCCTGATTGCATCTTATTTCTCCTAATCAATTATTATAAACATCTAAAAAGCACATTATATATTTGATAATATACAGTATCTAACAAAAGTGAGTACACCCCTCACATTTTTGTAAATATTTGATTATATCTTTTCATGTGACATCACTTAACAAATGACATTTTGCTACAATCTAAAGTAGTGAGTATACAGCTTGTATAACAGTGTAAATTTGCTGTCCCCTCAAAATAACTCAACACACAGCCATTAATGTCTAAACCGCTGGCAACAAAAGTGAGTACAACCCTAAGTGGAAAATGTCCAAATTGGGCCCAAAGTGTCAATATTTTGTGTGGCAACCATTATTTTCCAGCACTACTTTAACCCTCTTGGGCATGGAGTTCACCAGAGCTTCACAGGTTGCCACTGGAGTCCTCTTCCACCCCTCCATGACGACATCATGGAGCTGGTGGATGTTAGAGACCTTGTGCTCCTCCACCTTCCGTTTGAGGATGCCCCACAGATGCTCAATAGGGTTTCGGTCTGGAGACATGCTTGGCCAGTCATCACCTTCACCCTCAGCTTCTTTAGCAAGGCAGTGGTCGTCTTGGAGGTGTGTTTGGGGACGTTATCATGCTGGAATACTGCCCTGCGGCCCAGTCTCCGAAGGAAGGGGATCATGCTTTGCATCAGAATGTCACAGTACATGTTGACATTCATGGTTCCCTCAATGAACTGTAGCTCCCCAGTGCCGGCAGCACTCATGCAGCCCCAGACCATGACACTCCCTCCACCATGCTTGACTGTAGGAAAGACACACTTGTCTTTGTACTCCTCACCTGTTTGCCCCCACACATGCTTGACACCATCTGAACCAAATAAGTTTATCTTGGTCTCATCAGACCACAGGACATGGTTCCAGTAATCCATGTCCTCAGTCTCCTTGTCTTCAGCAAACTGTTTGTGTGTTTTCTTGTGCATCATCTTTAGAAGAGGCTTCCTTCTTGGATGACAGCCATGCAGACCAATTTGATGCAGTGTGCAGTGTATGGTCTGAGCACTGACAGGCTGACCCCCCACCCCTTCAACCTCTGCAGCAATGCTGGCAGCACTCATACATCTATTTCCCAAAGACAACCTCTGGATATGACACTGAGCATGTGCACTCAACTTCTTTGGTCGACCAGTGCGAGGCCTGTTCTGAGTAGAACCTGTCCTGTTAAACCGCTGTGTGGTCTTGGTCACAGTGCTGCAGCTCAGTGTCAGGGTCTTGGCAATCTTCTTATAGCCTAGGCCATCTTTATGTAGAGCAACAATTCTTTTTTTCAGATCCTCAGAGAGTTCTTTGCCATGAGGTGCCATGTTGAACTTCCAGTGACCAGTATGTGGGAGTGTGAGAGTGATGACACCAAATTTAACACACCTGCTCACCATTCACACCTGAGACCTTGTAACACTAACGAGTCACATGACACATGGGAGG
Source organism: Moxostoma hubbsi (assembly GCA_032164185.1). Classification (NCBI taxonomy): domain Eukaryota; kingdom Metazoa; phylum Chordata; class Actinopteri; order Cypriniformes; family Catostomidae; genus Moxostoma; species Moxostoma hubbsi. The sequence goes on from JAVLUX010000038.1 coordinate 23,466,417, forward strand.
GAAAATGGCTAATTGGGCCCAGTTTTGTCCGGTTTAGACATTAATGGCTGGAGTTATTTTGAGGGGACAGCAAATTTACACTGTTATACAAGCTATACACTCACTACTTTACATTGTAGCAAAGTGTCATTTCTTCAGTGTTGTCACATTATAATAGAATATTTACAAAAATATGAGGGGTGTACTCAATTTTGTGAGATACTGTATAATCTGATCTTCAGTGCAACTGCTGTGAAGTGTATGGTAAAAAAAAAAATTTTCCCCATGGAGAAAATGAATGGGAAAAACACTTCAGAAACTGAGGCCGCAGGAAAAGTCACTTTTGAGTTGAAAGGAGGTGAACTACTGCAAAGTAGCTTGGCCTGTTGTATTGCTTAAATAAATGAGGAGAAATGCTATGATCTTTCCTAGCACACTTTGATCTGCTGTGCTAGGTCTCCTCTTGCCAAGTCATTTGAATAATTTTGAAAACAGAGCTTTTCAAATGCATGATGGATGTAAGCGTGCATTGCACAGATTGGATGCATAAGCTTTGGATATATTTCATTGGCACATCAGACTCTCTTAAACATGGAGGGTAAGCAGCACCAGCAGGTTGAGATAATCTGTTCCTGTCCTACAAAATAAAAGCATTTATTTGTACATTTTAAAATATTCCAGATAAATACTGAAACTTCATTTAAGATTCATTATGGCACTTTCATATGGGAAACGTCATGGTAGTGACATTTATCCATGCACCACCAAAACGTTGTTCATGGTGACAGCTCAGTTCAAAAAGATTCCACCAAAGCCTCTGCAATCTTTACATATTCTAATGTTTGAATGGTGCAAAACAGAGAAATGGATGTTTTATTATTAGGGGTCTCAATCTATTGAAATTTTTTATCAAATTAATTACAAGATATGCCAAATAAATTCATTAATCAAATTAATCGCAATCACATATATCAATATATGCTGAAAATGGCCACCAAATAAAGATAATTCAATATATAATTATCAAAATAATTAGAAATATGCCATATGTAATAAATATAATCTAATGGTACCCACTGTCTGCTTGAATCACTTAATGGAAAAAACAATCTTTATTTTCAGAATTTACTTGTGATGCAGGGGCATGATTTAACTGTTTATATAAAATTTGGATTGCAAGATGGTGCTGTGAATTGCTGCCTCGGTGTGGAGCTCTCCAATTCTTTTGCTGTTTTTGCTTGTTTGTCCTATGTTTAGTAATTTTTTTTTCAATCAGTTTTACCAGAAACTAACTGCTGAACATTCGACAGCACATACTAGACAATCTTTTCCCGGTTTTTCACTATTCTGATGTTTTCCTGGACAATTTAGTCTAAAGAGGAGTGGTGTTGTTTAAGTGAGCGGGCACGCTGGTCAAGCTCAGACAGCATAGCTTTTGAACATTGCTTTTCAGTATTCATCTAGCAAATCTCAACTCTCTTCCTAACAAAACAGACAAACTACTTCTCCTCACCCATACATACAAGGACTTTTCAAACTCTGTTGCCTTGTGCTTCACAGAAACCTGGCTGAGAGAAGCCATTCCGGATAGTGCATTACATTTGCCAGGCTTCCAGCTGTTCAGAGTGGATCGCATCACAGAGTTATCGGGGAAAATTAGGCATTGGAACATGCTTTTACATCAATGAAAGTTGGTGTACAGATGTAACAACATTAAGGAAGACAGAACATTACATGCCCCACTAGAGACAGAAATATACTGGATCACTGCTACAAAACATTAATGGTTGCATACTGCTCTCTCCTTAAAGCACCTTTGGTACACCCTGATCACTGTCTGGTTCAGCTTCTTCTAACCTACAAGCCTTCTTTGACTGCACTGCTGTGAGTGTTTTTGAAGCTGCAGAAACCAATCTGGACAAACTCACAAATACTGTGATATCATATATCAGTTACTGTGAGGATATGTGCATTCCTACTAGGACTTATTTAAATTTCAACAAAGACAAACCATGGTTTACAGTAAATCTGTAAAACAAGCAGCTTCATCAGGCCAAAGGGGATGCTTCCAGAAGTGGGAATAAAATCTTGTACAATTAGGCCAAAAACACACTGACAAAAGAGATTAGAGTGGCTAAATGAAGCTACTCTGAGATGCTGAAAAAATGTTTTCAGCTAACGACTCTACATCAGTGTGGACAGTACCAACAAAAAGACTCCACCCCCAAACTCTGTAGGGAATCAATAACTGGCTGATGACCTGAATGTGTTTTACTGCAGATTTGAAAGCCCAGTCTCACACCCCACATCCAATATGACCTTCTCACACAGGCAAGGTAGCCGGCTTGCAGATTTCCTATTCTTTCAGGAGGGGAAGACCCTGCAGAGGCCACACCCTGCCCAGTCCAGTGGGAGGTAATGTATGGCAAATACACCACGAGGGTTGTGAAGCCGGACGTGGGAAACAGTGCGGTGGTAGGTCCAGCCTAATGAAGGGGGGACTCTACAGACACAGGGCCGAGGCAGTGGGGCTGCCTGAGGCAAATGCGGGTCTGCCGAGAGGGGGACTGTATCACGGAGAATACATCACGGGGAGTTGGCCTGAAGAGGGAACTATGCCCGTGGAGCCTGACCCCAGTACAGAGCCCTGAGACTCGTACTGGGTCTAGCCGCGAGTTGCTCTGCTGAATTCACGGGCCAGAAGGCTAGAGAGGAAAAAAGCATCCAGGCAGCAATGCTCAGTGGCTGACCTGGGACAGAAGGTGCACTGGATCACATTGGTGAAGGGCGCAAGATCGAGTTCTACCGGCTCGGACCTGACAAAACATGGGACGAGACCGACTCAACCCTTAGATTGTAAAATCTGGCAAAGGTATTTGGTGTTGCCCAGCCCGCTGCTCTGCAGATGTCTGCTAGGGAGGTGCCGTGGCTCAGTGCCCACGAGGACGCCACACTTCTAATGGAGTGTGCTCAGACCTGCAGGGGGGCGGGCACACCCTGGGCATGATAGGCTAAGGCAATAGCATCAACGACCCAGTGGGCTAGCCTCTGTTTGGAGATGGCGTTCCCTTTCTGCCGTACACCAAAGCAGACAAAGAGCTGCTCAGAGCATCTAAAGCTCTGCGTGTGGTACACATAGGTATGCAAAGCACGCACCGGACACAGCAACTCCTCCTGAGGCAGCGCTTGCAGGTTCATGACCTGGTCCCTGAAAGGGGTTGTGGAAACCTTGGGCACATAACCCGGTCGGGGTCTCAGGATAATGTGAGAAAGTGCTGGACCGAACTCCAGGCAGGTGTCACTGACAGAGAACGCTTGCAGGTCTCCAACCCTCTTGATTGAGGCTAATGAGATCAGGAGGGCTGTCTTCAGGGAGAGGGCCTTGAACTCGACTGAATCAAGCGGCTCAAATGGGGGTCTCTGAAGACCAGAGAGGACCACTGAGAGATCCCAAGAGGGAAACAGGTTAGGCCGGGGAGGATGTAGTCTCCGGGCACCTTTCAGGAACCTGATAATCAAATCGTGCTTACCAAGGGACTTGCTATCTACTGCGTCGTGGTGGGCTGCGATAGCAGCTACATACACCTTCAAGGTGGAGGGGGACAGCCTCCCCTCCAGCCTCTCCTGCAGGAATAGAAGCACTGACCAAACTGCGCATCTCTGTGGGTCTTCGGCTCGGGAAGAACACCAGTTCGCGAACAAACACCACTTTAGTGGGTAAAGTTGCCTGGATGAGGGAGCTCTGGCTTGATTGATCTTATCTATGACAGCAGGTGGTAGATCTACTAGATCTTCCGCATCCCATCCTGGGGCCAGACGTGGAGACTCCAGATGTCTGGGTGCGGATGCCAGAGGGTCCCCGTCCCTGCGAAAGAAGGTCCTTCCTCAGGGGGACTTTCCAGGGAGGGGCTGTCGCGAGGAGCGTGAGTTCCGAAAACCAGGTGCGGGTGGGCCAGTAAGGGGCCACCAAGGTGACCAGTTCCTCGTCCTCCCTGATCTTGCACAGAACCAATGCAAGAAGGCTCACTGGGGGAAATGCGTACTTGCGCAGCCCCCGGGGCCAGCTGTGTGCCAGCACGTCTGTCCTGAGGGGAGCGTCCGTCAGGCAATACCAGAGCGAGCAATGGGAGTTGTCCTGGGAGGCAAAAAGGTCTACCTGTGCCTTGCCGAATCGGTCCCAAATGAGCTGGACCACCTGGGTGTGGAGCCTCCACTCTCCGCTGGGCGAAACCTGTCGCGACATGTTGCAGTTGCAGGGATGTGAGTGGCGAGCAGCAACCTGAGTCACGGCTGACTCCAGAGGAGGACATGGCAGGTGAGTTGTGACATGACGAGAGCTCACGCTGCCCTCGTGATTTATGTACGTTACCGTTGCGGTGCTGTCTGAGCGAATCAGAAAGTGCTTGCCATGGATTTGTGGGATAAACCTCCGTAGAGCAAGGATAACAGCCATCAACTCTAGGCAATTGATGTGCCAATGCTGCCGGGGACCTTTCTAGGTGCCAGCGGCAGCGTGCCCATTGCACACGGCACCACAACCCAGTCGAGAGGTGTCTGTGGTTAGCACGACACGTCTGGACACCTGCTGCAAGGGAATTCCGGCCCGCAAGAAGCAGAGGTCTGTCCACGGGTTGAAAATCTGATGGCAGGCGGGGTGATTATCACACTGATGCGTGGCGCCATGCCCATCTCGGGACTCGAGTCTGTAGCCAGTGCTGTAGCGGTCTCATATGCATCAACCCGAGCGGTGCAACCGCAGCTGAGGATGCCATATGCCCCAGGAGCCTCTGGAATTTTTTTATAGAGTGGAGCGAATACCGCTGAAACGAGGCAGGAGCCGGGTGAACTAAATCGCGGAGATGAGTCGGATGGTCCTGGCCAACCAGCGCGACGGGTTGGGAAGGAATAACCACTTGTCCAAGCTCCGTGCGAGGGGGACTAAGGGGACGATCACATTTGATGTACCGGGCGGGGCTTCACGGAGGGGGGAGCAGGTAATAATGTGTCGGGAGGCAAAAGAGCGTCCCGAGGCTGAGGTGCTGAGAAAAGACTCAAAGCACTTACCTTGCTCCGCACCACCGGAGACGTCCCCCAGCCTGGGCTGTCCATCTCAGGAGTGCTTCGGAGCTTTTCTAGTCTGAGAGGGGGTCCTGGAGACGGGGGGCGTACGCCGCCTGCGAGTTGCTCGATGCTGGGGCTGAGAGCTGGGCCCGGGTTGCGGAGCTACCTGTTGTTGCTTTCTGGTCACAGGGGGATGCCCTCGGCGAGCAGGCGGGGCGATGTGAGAAACCCCATCTGCTTCCTCACCACCGAGAACTGCTGGGCAAAGTCGTCGATGGTGTCGCAGAAGAGGCCGAGCTGGGAGGCAGGGGTGTTGAGAAATCGTGACTTGTCAACGCCATGCATCTCGACCGTTTTCAGCCAGAGGTGGCGCTCCTGGACCACGAGTGTGGCCATCGTCCACCCGAGTGCCTGTGCCATGACCTTCGTAGCTCTGAGAGCGAGGTTGGAGCAGAGCGCAGTTCCTGCTGCACATCGGGGTTGGAACTACCCAGGTGCAGATCTATGAGTGTCTTGGCTTAGTGAATTTGCAGGAGAGCCATGACATGCAGGGCGGTAGTGGCCTGTCCAGTGGTGCTGTAGACTTTTGAGGTCAGTGATGACGTCATTCTACGGCTCTGGAGAGGAGTACCGGGCAGTCCCGCCAGGTGGCGGTGTTCCACCATCCAGGGTAGTGAGAGCGAACAAGCGGAGGGCGGTTCCGAATTGGCTCGTCATGCACTTCCAGGAACGAAGTGAGAGACCCCTAGTGTCGCTTCTTCGACACAACGTCGAAGTGAGCGACAGACGGGGAATTCTAATTATTATTATTTATTTATTTGTTTATTTATTTTTTTGCAGAAAGTCAATGCTGCTCATTTCTAAAAAAAGAAAGTTCATGCTTATTTTATATATATATATATATACACACACACACACACACTGGCAGCCAAAAGTTTGGAATAATGTACAGATTTTGCTTTTTTGGAAGGAAATCTGTTGTCTTTTTTCTTATATGCTTCCAAGTCTATTGACTCCACCATACTTATAACTGCCATCTTGATAAAATATGCAATCACTGTATAAAGACTTTTCTGTTTGACTTTTTTATTTTTTTATTTAATAAGAGCAGCCAAATAGCAAAATAAATATTTCAAGGTGTGAAAAGGCAAACCCAGAATGCTGTCACCCTAAACAAAAAACTACTCTAACACTGCTGCTTACTGCGATTACAACAGCTGTGAGTGATATATCAGTGTTTCTGCAGGAATAAGTGTCTTGGCATTAGAATATTGGCAACCTGTGGACTTCCACCAGCAACTTTTAACAAAAGGAATTAAGGTCTTGTGTCATGTGCCATTGCTTTGCTTCAGATATCTTAAGTGCTTGAGTGGATGTGGTACGACACCGGATATTAAAAGCATGCAATCATGCCTGAAGGACTTTTGAAGAGCATGAAGGCTTGTAGAAGACCTCTAAAGACTGTGCTCACAGAAATTCCATTTTATATTTTTACCTAAGCCCTAACAATTTAACATTGCATTTCAGCATTGAAAACATTAGCAATGCTAATGCTAAAGTGAAATAAGCAATGCTGTTGGCTTGTGGAAACTAAATATAAACATTCAGATCCCCCAAAGTGTATTTTGACACTTAAGACACACTTAAAATATATGCATATCACTGCATCCGATGAAATATCAGACAAAGTAACAAAATAACACTTAAAACAAATTCACAAAAGTTTTTTTTAGGCTTGATTAAAAAATAGATATACTGATATAATATAGATAGAATATATACTTAAGGTCAAAATTATTATTGGTTGGATAATGTAATTGCAAAAATGGAGAGAAAGGGAAGTTAATTCTGAGAAAAGCATCATTTGCTTGCAGATGCCAATATTTTTTTCTCTCTCTCTGAGGAAATCAAATTCATGGGGGTCAGGAGCAGAGTTAATGGATGCAGGAATGTCCTGCATATCAAAGTCGACAATATAAACAAAATGCTTATCTATCAGTGATGTAAGTTCTGTTTGAAGTTCTCTGTTAGGCTTCAATGATCATGGTTCTTCAGAAGAATCTAATTTCTATGCAAGGAAACCAATTGCAGTCCTGTTTCACTTACATTCAGTGAAACAAGTGCTATCACCTCATCTTATACTGGAACTGAATGCTAGATCTATTGCCTTTATGCTAAAGATAAAAACTATATCTAGACAGTGTACACTCTAAATTAAACCAGCTAAGATAGCAGAAACATCTGTGCAATCTGTTAGATATTATCTACACAAATTATGTTTAAAGTCATCTTCAAAACATTGTGTAGACATCCCTGTCAGATGTTAAAAGTGTTTAGACTGAAAATGTTCTTATATTTAAAAAGTTAGATGCAGCACAAAGAAAGGAACAGAATGCAGGTGTCTAAAGACAACAAGTTCTTTGAACGTCTTCAACTTTGAGGAACTCTGCACAGCTTCCCCCGGCTTGGCCAGAAGTTTACATTTAAAATTTAAAAGCCCCTTGATACAAAAATGATCTCAGCTTTCCAATAGCAAATACAGTAGATTAAGTCCACTCACAGGCCAAGATTTTTAATGAAAGAAAATCAGGGAAGGTGCATGCGATAATAAAATAGGCTGAATGTCTATGGACAAGCATTGTGAGTGCTCAGTTGTGTTAGTGTGCCACTTGCATTTCAGATCTATATATTCTAAAAGAAGGTGATAGAGGAAAAAATATTTTTCCTAGTACTTGTTGCAATCTAGTGGAATGAACTAACACTTTGTTTATGTTTACATATGTAAAAAAAAATCTTATTTAAAAATGTATTATATTTCTTATACACAACAATCCAAGCAATAGTCCAAGCATCCCTTTATCTGTCAAATTATTGGGAAAATTATTTTAGTTAATTGAATATAAAAGTTAATTGTCCAATTTGATCTCTCAAAATAAGGAATTAGCACTTCTCAGTTTTAAAGTTCTTTTGAATTAGTCATGGCATATAACAGAATCACAAAACGGCAAAGGTCTGCAATCTAGAGCAGCTGCAATTGGCCCAAAACCACCCACTTAGACAGGGAAAGCCCTTTAACTGAATTTTTTTATTATGTGACCATAACAAAAGACAGATATGGGGAAATATTTAATAATTTAAATAATGCCATGGCAGTCTCTGTAAGCGAATGCACAGAAAACAATAGGAAAAATATACAAGTACAGCACACAAAACCTCATCGCAGAGTATTTCACAGTCATAACTAAGTTAACAAAGCAATATATGCAGCTATGCTCGTGGATAGCCTCTTTACTTTCTGCTGCATGCCTCAAACGAAACTCTGAATATCGTAAAAATAATTTATGTTACTAACATGGCGAACTTGGGCCAAACTGGTGATTATTGTTCCGCTCATTGTATCAACGCAGAACCTTATACAACTAATAAAACAAGCCTGTGCTTCCACTTGTGGAATTTCCATCAAACTAGCTGATAAGATTTGCAATTGTTTGAGGAAGCATTTTCCAATTTTGTGTCCTCAGACAGTTAGAGCACGGACTGTGGGTGGTCTGTGGGCGTGCTGTCTGAGGCTGAGACTATCCCCACCCATTGGCCCAGTGTATTACCACTTATTAGACAGAATCAACATGATTAATGTCCTTAATTAAAAGTTAAATTTACTGATAATGTTGACTGATTAAGACTTACAATGACACCAATTTCATGTTAAATTAGGCTGATGTTTTTAGCTACAGTAACTCCCATTACACAAAGTGCTCTGTAAATTCAATAGGATAGCATTGGACGTACCGGCAGGCTGGGCCTCGCGATGGGGCGGAGCCCGAGGTGCTGAGTCTAGGGACATCGAAGCACTTACCTGGCTCCTTGTAACCGTTGCCGGAACAGCCTGGGACGGGGGAGGAAGAATTTCATCCTTGTGGCCCGTGGAGACCGTCTGCTCGGGGGCGGTGTTGTGCCACGGCTGGGCGCATGGAAGTGGGAGGACCGGTTCCTGGGTGCTGTACCTGCCAAAGAGAACCGGTGGCCAGCAGTCGTGATACCGACGGCCGGGGAGACCGGAAATAGAGCCCGGGGGTTGAGGAAACTGTTCTTTTTTTTAAATGTGGGTACCATAGCCAGTTGGGCGTGCGGCGAAAGGAAATAAGGACTCTCCACCTGCCCCTCCAGCGGGGGAGGGAGTGGTCTGCTTACCAGCTCCCGTAGTGCAGTTTTCTGAGTCCCGGGGCTGCCCATCTCAGGGGTGCTTCGAAGCCTTCTTGGGGTTTTTGGTGGCTGGCCATGAGGTGGGGTGCGTCGCCGTACTGCGGGTAGCTCCGCGTCGGGGCCGGCCCTGAGGGGCAGGCTGTGTCGGGGCTGGTGTTGGTGCTGGCACCGCAGGGTGATGGGCAGACGGGGTGCGGGGTCTGTGGCTCCGCCTGGGCAGGATGTGCTGTATAGCTTCCTCACCGTTGAAAACTGCCGGGCGAACTGCCGGAGGATTCCACTCCAGCCCGACACTCACGGCTGCCCGGGCAAGCATGGCTGTCAGCTCTGCGTCAGCCTGTGACTGAGCCACCGCACCCAAGGGTGGGAGTCCAGCCGAGTCCTCAGCGTCAGACACGACGAACCCGCTCTCCGATGCTGCGACGGGATCTCATCGTCGTCAGGCGCTCCAAACGAGATCGGGGGTCCGCCGTGAAACGAACCGTCAACCCCGCTCCAGCGCTCGGATGGAGCATACGAGCGTGACAGGGAGTGGGAGGTCCGTGGGGTTATACCCGGTGGAGAGGCTCCCACTGAGGTCCCCATATCACCCCCAGTGCTAGCAGACACTGCCTCATACCCGTAGGTAGAAGGAGCGAGTCAGGGAGCGGCTGGGGTGACTTGCGCTCTTACATCACAGTGAGGGCATGAACCATCCACAAACGCTGAATCCACGTGGGTGCACCCAGACACGAGAGGCAGCGATCGTGGCCATTAGATGGGGAGAGACAACGACCGCAACCAGGAAAAACACACAAACGGAAAGACATCTTGAAAAAGATGCTTCACCGTTTGCGCCACTCTTTTAGAGAAATATACTCTTTTATTGGTGTTTATATATAAACTCACCTAAAGGATTATTAGGAACACCTGTTCAATTTCTCATTAATGCAATTATCTAATCAACCAATCACATGGCAGTTGCTTCAATGCATTTAGGGGTGTGGTCCTGGTCAAGACAATCTCCTGAACTCCAAACTGAATGTCAGAATGGGAAAGAAAGGTGATTTAAGCAATTTTGAGCATGGCATGGTTGTTGGTGCCAGACGGGCCGGTCTGAGTATTTCACAGTCTGCTCAGTTACTGGGATTTTCACGCGCAACCATTTCTAGGGTTTACAAAGAATGGTGTGAAAAGGGAAAAACATCCAGTATGCGGCAGTCCTGTGGGCGAAAATGCCTTGTTGATGCTAGAGGTCAGAGGAGAATGGGCCGACTGATTCAAGCTGATAGAAGAGCAACTTTGACTGAAATAACCACTCGTTACAACCGAGGTATGCAGCAAAGCATTTGTGAAGCCACAACACGCACAACCTTGAGGCGGATGGGCTACAACAGCAGAAGACCCCACCGGGTACCACTCATCTCCACTACAAATAGGAAAAAGAGGCTACAATTTGCAAGAGCTCACCAAAATTGGACAGATGAAGACTGGAAAAATGTTGCCTGGTCTGATGAGTCTCGATTTCTGTTGAGACATTCAGATGGTAGAGTCAGAATTTGGCGTAAACAGAATGAGAACATGGATTCATCATGCCTTGTTACCACTGTGCAGGCTGGTGGTGGTGGTGTAATGGTGTGGGGGATGTTTTCTTGGCACACTTTAGGCCCCTTAGTGCCAATTGGGCATCGTTTAAATGCCACGGCCTACCTGATCATTGTTTCTGACCATGTCCATCCCTTTATGGCCACCATATACCCATCCTCTGATGGCTACTTCCAGCAGGATAACGCACCATGTCACAAAGCTCGAATCATTTCAAATTGGTTTCTTGAACATGACAATGAGTTCACTGTACTAAAATGGCCCCCACAGTCACCAGATCTCAACCCAATAGAGCATCTTTGGGATGTGGTGGAACGGGAGCTTCGTGCCCTGGATGTGCATCCCACAAATCTCCATCAACTGCAAGATGCTATCCTATCAATATGGGCCAACATTTCTAAAGAATGCTTTCAGCACCTTGTTGAATCAATGCCACGTAGAATTAAGGCAGTTCTGAAGGCGAAAGGGGGTCAAACACAGTATTAGTATGGTGTTCCTAATAATCCTTTAGGTGAGTGTATATATATATATATATATATATATATATATATGGGAAATATAAATATATATATATAAACAAATTTATTCACTCCGTGAGCTCTTTTTCTGCTGCTGAAGCACCCAGGGGTGTGTGCTCAGCACAATGTAGTGTGCAGGGGGAGAACTGCTGGAAAGCGGTGTAGAACCAACAGCTTGGAGAGATGAATGAGACGGCAGAGGAATTCAGCTCTGTTACTGCTCTCTCGGCTCCGAAGAAGATATCTGTGTAGTTGCAGTGTCAATCCTTTTATACCGTATGTCCGGGGTAGTGGCATGCAAATTTCACACGCCAATTCTCATTGGCCTTTACTCAAGAGATGTCTGGGCTCCGCAGGAGCGACCCCTAGTGTCAACTCATCGACACAACGTCGAGTGAGTGACAGAAAGGGAACTATAGCTGTTGTAGAGAACCAGAGTAAAACATATGCTAAAGATATTTACCCAAATATTGCCTTATTAGTAAAATATTTACCTTGATTCGAGATATGAACAAACAATCTCAGTATGCCGAAACGTTCTAGTCATTTTGAATGTGCTTTCAGCCATGGACACTTTCAGTTTGGATGAATAAATTAAGCATTTCCCTGTTCAAAGAAGTTTGCAATTAAAAGGCAAATTAATTTTCTCCTGGGTGAATCTCTTAATTTTTATTCCTCTGCACTTGTGTGTGTGTGTGTGTGTGTAACCTCAACCAGATTCAAAAATCAGTTACTCCAGGACATATCAAAGCATAATTTCAAATTTCCCTAACTATAATGCTTTGTGCATTATGTTCCTCAGGGAGTGTGCATTTTTTAGGCCAAGCAACATGATCAAAGAATGGGGTCAGTCAGATGCAACATTTATATTTCAAGAGAAAAGTCTGTGTACTGTTTCTTGATCAACTTCAAAGTTACATTTTAAATCAGCATATGCTTGCCTGGACAGATAAAGCATATTTTTGCCAATCAAAGTCAGCAACAATTACCACTCTGGGAATTGTTCTTCTCGCTAACTGAATAAGACTATATAGAAGCTATATATGGTGACACTGATTGGCTAATTATCTCTTATTATCTGCATTGTTCACTAGCAGATAAAAAATAACAAATAAATATTCGATACAAATATTATGGAAAATATGTGAAAATTCAGTGTGCCAGCTCAGAGACATTTGTTTTTGTTGCTTCAGTAACCTGCTTTAGGCACAATTCAGAAATTAAAGGAACAGTTCAAACCAATTTGAAAATTCTGTCATCAATAACATCAAACCTCATTGACTGGTGGCCAAATTTTATTAGAATTCCACATCCTGTTTGCAACCTAAATTCACATTCAAAGAGCCATGTTGTACTATTCCTCAGTAGACCAGGACAAGCATGTAGAGCATTTGCATAACAACATAATCATTTGATTTTCAGAAATTAACTCAAAAAAGGATTCCTCCGGAGAGCATAATGGAATAGCTTTTAAAAAGCCAGCTGTTGATAGGCCAGGCTATGATGGTAAGCGATCCACAAAGACTCCAGCACTGATTTAATTTGCAGCTAATGGAATGCTGAGATAAATCTTCCCTCATTATTTGAATATAGTGCAGCACCCTTGGGCAAATCAGACTTATGTCCACTACAGAGTGTTAGTAGGTAAGCTGTGTCGCCCCTTAAAGGGATGGTTACATCATATACAGCTGTCTGCCTGAGAGAAGCACATGAGCAAAGTATTTTTAATACTAAACACATTTAAAAAAATGTGTTTAAGTAAAATGTAAAAGTACATTTTCTCCATGACAGGTCAAAACTATTTTATATCAAATAAAATGTATCAAGGTCTAAAAAAAAATATATTGTTTATGTTGGTGGTTTGCCACTGTAAAAAATTATATCAATGTTTTAGCTAATTATTGAATGAAGCCTTTTCCTCAAAATGGTAGCTGTACCATCACTAATGGGGTGAAAGGTACAGTAGGGACAGTTTTAGGGGCCCACAAGCAGTAAAAACAATACAAATAATTATTATCACATTGCATCAGACAAAACTTCTACAAATCCAGCAAACTCTGATTAAAATGCAAAATGTAAAACACATCTGTGACAGGGCGGAGGGCGAGGCCGGATCGAGATAATACACACCTGGTCCCTTATCAGGCTAATTAAGCCTCCGAAGAGGGATAATGGCCGACTGCGGAAGGTGGTGCAATGAGAGAGAGATCGTTTACGGTCAGCTGACCAGCAAAATCCTTTACACTGGTGCCGAAACCTGGGAAGGAGGAGGGATACGCCATATTAGAGTTCTCGAAACTACCGTCCACCCAAACGGAGCAGCTGCTGACCGAGAGGGGAGAAGGGGCTCCTAACCGACTGCCTGGAGCAGTCAGGGCCTCTGCCAGGGGCGGAGGAGCCCCTACCAGCCACTAAAACGCTTCGGGGTCTGAGACCGCCGACCGTGAGCGGGGAGGGGCTCGCTGCCTGCTGCCTGGAGCGGTATAACCAATGCCAGGGGCGGGGGAGACCACTTCTGTTCCCCAAGAATGCGGCAGGGCGTTCCGTCTGCCAGGGGCTGGAGGACTGCTTCTGATCTGCCCAGGTAGGCGCAGCTGTCGTCCATTAGAGGGTGGAGGAGTGAGTAAGGACCAAGCTACGGCGTATTGGAGAACTGGCGAGTTCTCTCCTCTCTCTCTCTCACTGCCACTCCACGTTGGCCTTTTCCCTCTCTTTTAAATTTTACAGTGTTAATGGGGGGGGGTACTACACTTTTACAGGAAGTACACCCCCCCTATTTTAATTGTTTCCCTCCCCTTGTCCCCTCCCCAGGGAAAGGGGGGGGGGGGGGATGTACGTCATGACGGGGGCCTGAGCCCTCAGCCTGAGAGAACGAGGTAGGAATGTGACAGTTATACACACCTGGTCCCTTATCACGCTAATTAAGCCTCTGAGAGGGATAAAGGCTGACTGCGGAAGGTGGTGCGACGAGAGAGAGACTGTCATGTGTGTTTGTGTCTTTGGTTTCAGTTTTACATTAAATTATTATTTATATTGTCAAGCCGGTTCTCGCCTCCTCCTTTTCCATCTAAATCCTTTACAACATAACAAACTAAAAAATACACATAACTGAACCTTACATTTGATTTACTACAGCCCATATATACCATTCAGAGAGAAATTATAAGCCATAAGAAATTAGATCAAATATAAGAGATTAAAGATCAAATTATACTTAAAGTCCATAAATAAATAAAAAAAAAATAGTTAAAGAATAGACATAGGAAATATGAAGAGATAAAGGATCAAAGATAAAATAACTTTGAAAATACTCAAAGATATTCAATTTTAAAATATTGTAATCCTGATAGGACTGGAAAATTACTCTAGGTGGATTTGAACTTGGGTCACAACCTTACATTGTTACATTTGACTGCAACTTACAAATCATCCAAGTAGGCATGTGACGGTTTTTGGTAATATGGCATATCACGGAAATATATTTAAAAATACCGTAAGTAATTCCAGATAACCATTTAACCAAATTGTTTAGAATAGCAGCCAAAACCTTTTATCGCCTTCTAAAAGGGTTAAGTCGGAAGTGTGGAATTATGTTGGGTTCCATAAAAATTCAGAGGGATTGTTAGTCCAAGATTTCCCTTTGTGTAAAAAACGTGGCAAAAAAGTGGCACCAAAACATGGAAACACCTCCAACATGTTCACCCATCATGCAATTCAGCCAGATAAAGGTAAGTTGTGTCACTTCTGCTCGTTTTTCCAAACTGTTTAAAAAAACTGAAAGCTAACACTCTAAGAGAGAGCTAGATAAGTGACAACTGAAGCCCATAGTATACTTCGGCCAGACATGAACGCTGAGTGTCCATATACAGGATTCATGACACAAATCTCGTCATCAGCAGAGTGCTCGAGTACTAAACCTTTCTAACCTTGCATCTTTGATCGCACAGAATGCGCATGGTATTTGCACTAATTAGTGGGACCAAAAGGTGGCAATACTCACATTTTGCCACTGCTGTCACAAAAAGTGCTAGAAGATGTATCGTTGCTAAACATCAAGAGATGAAGTTAAAAACAACAACAGTGGATGTGCAAGTCAAGAGTGCATGTGTGAGGAGGACAGGAGATACCTGCATTTGTATAACTCGAGTCTGAAGCACTATAAAATATATCTTTATGAGACTAAACTCCTGAAGAGAAATAGTCCAGTGTCTCATAGCAGTTGTAGCGCAGAGTAATATGGAGTATGCTTTGACTGTATGCAGACGCTGAGCATTTGCATAAAATTGGAAGTATACCTAGGGTTTAAGACAGCAAATTAAGTGAACTGTTGTTACCATTTGAAGATAATATGTAGCTTAATTTCAAGTGGCCAAGTATTTCGCTAAAACTCTGCTAGCTGATAATGTTTGCGTCTTAGGAATAACTAAACTACAGTTGTAATCCGCTAATACTAAGTAATGGCAATGTGGCATAAATATGATTTCAATATTAAGTTGGAACACAACACAATCATATGTCACCATACAGTGTGAGTGATCTTGCAGCATAGTCATTTTGGCAAGTAAGTCCACTCGGCAGCCATCTTTAGAATGCTCCTGGGCAGGCTGGGCAGCTATTTTTCTATGTAAACAAGCGGCATACAAATGCAGCTGCTATCTACTTAAAGACTGAAATCTCCAAAATGGTTGTTGAAGTTTGCAACCAAAGAACATTTCAAATCAGCAATAAAATCTGACAACAGTAGTGTCATAAATTGTGCTTCTTTACCTCAGATTATGAAAAAAAAATTAAATTCCTGGCTTGTATAGCTAATGCGCATGCACATTCTCAAGTTGACTTACAGACATATCAGAGATATCTGTATCTAAAAGGTGATTGGCTCTTATACCTGTAAGGCGGGCTTCCTTTTCTACGTCTGTTGACTGTTGGGCATTCCAGTTTCTCCCATTCATTTTAATACATTATTGTAGCTAGCTCCTAGATATAAACAGCTTCCTGTTCAGAAAAAACATGAACGCTATTGTTGTAGCCTAGTAGCTGGCTCGATAAAATGAGTCTAGTCTTTAATATTAGGCTCAACAAGTTGTAGGTCTGTAGCCTACTGATCTGTAATGATCAATGGCCCCATGAATTAATGGTCATTTAAAAATTAAGACAAAAACTTAATGTTGTATTTGGCTATGTATCAATGGTGCTAGTATACACTTACACTACTGTAAGTACAGTGAGTACAGCTAAAGTGGGAAACTTAAGCTTAATCATCATTATCATCAACATTGTGTCTTCCATTACAAAAAATTAGCATTAAGTTGTTTCATTTATAAATGTGTTTTGTTTATTATTATTATTATTATTATTATTATTATTGTATATATATATATATATATATATATATATATATATATATATATATATATATATATATATATATATATTTTGTGTGTGTGTGTGTGTGTGTGTGTGTGTGTGTGTTATTAATTAGTTTCAATTATTTAAATGCTCAATTTGTTTTTTAAATGTTCAGGGTTATTTTCAAAGTTCTTTGTTATCTGTTAATTTAAAAGTCCAGTTTGGTATTGAAAAAAATATATAAACTGGTTATTAAGTGAACATCAATAAAGTCTGTTTATCTTTCAACCTGTTTTTGTAATGTACAGTAGCAATTATCAGCAATTATCATTATGTGAAAAATTGATACCGTCACATGCCTACATTCGAGCAATAGATCTTATCAGTATGTGTTTTCCTGGCTATCGAACCCATGACTTTGGTATTGAAGCATCATGCTCTACAAGCTGAGTGCACAGTTAAAATATTCTGAATATTAAAACATTTTCTTGTCTAATTTAGTCAAGACAATTTGATTAGTGTGCATTTAAAAGCAACAGTGCATTATTGAAGTGTTTTGGGTCAGCATTAAAGAGAATTGAAACTCTTTGAAGATCTGAATCAGCCTTTCCCTGAAACCCGGTAACTTACCGGTAAACCTGAATGCTTTTTTTAAAGGGGATTGTCCATTCTCATATTATTTTATTTTTTATAATGCATAGGCTGATAAAATCATTTCAGATAACTTTTTACAAATATGATATGTAACATTTAGACACTGTGTCTAGATCAGTTTCAATCTGAATACTGCATCCAAAGCAGAAATGGGTCTGGAAAGGAATTGTAGCCTACAAAAATATCCATACAGGTATCTATGTAACTACAGAATGTTACATGAGCTAGATATTCTATAGGCTTGTGCACAATTCCTTGCATGGACAAATCCTGTTGTATGACAGCACACAGATTTATGGTATTTTATGATCTTATGTCTTCAAAAATTAAGCAGTCCCCAGAGTTTCCTCCATTTCTGGCCAAAGCAGGTGGAATCAGCGAGCACAGACAGTAGCTCTTGTTGAGAACTCCCTGCGGTTTCACGCATGAGCAGAACTTGTAGGTCAGCATGCCTTACCATCACCATCCGATGATACAAGCTTCTGTCTGCGTTATCTCTAGCGCATAAAGACCAGATACCAATAAATCTCAAGTGCCCTATAAATCATTTATAGATAGGCCATATCTTCTCATGCATGCCATCTAGACATACCACATTCAAATTTCACATCTTAGAAGACAATAATTCTTCCTGAATGCTTTTGAATTCATTTATGTAGTATTTTATTGTTCATCAAATCAAGATAAATATATGTGTCAATTATTTATCCAAAGTACTGACAATTCTAGCCTTGACTCTATATTGTGTTTATATGTATATGTGCATTCTTTATTGTGTGTATTGTATACTGTATATTGTATATTATTATTTGCATACTGTGTTGTGTGTAATTATGTATATATTAGATATGTAAATTGTGTTGTGTAAATCTGATGTTTATTGTAAACTGGTATACGTCTCATCACTGTCATGACTGCTATGTTGCTTGGAACTGCACCCAAGACAAGTTAACAGCTTAAAGTGCAGATAAAATAACCATATTGTTAATTTCACACATTTGTTAAATTCAGTAACAGTTTTCAGATATTTCTAGCTTTTAATATAGGATCTATTAAAATTGGGGAAATTTTCTAAATCCAAAATCATTTCTTTACAATTTGTGTGAAGGAGCTGGCATATCATGATTGGAACACAGAAAATATAAGCATAAAAACTTACAATTAAACACACCAAAGTCTATGTAACTTTGTTGAATATTGTTTGAGATAAAAAAAATTTTTTTAATGTTTTTATAGGGCTATCGATTGCAAATTTTTTTATAAAACATGTAACATGAAGCATCCATTGACAACCGCTTATCCTGTGTACAGGGTCGCTGGAGCCTATCCCAGCTAACATTGGGCGAAAGGCAGGGTACACCCTGGACAGGTCGCCAGTCCATCGCAGGGCCACACATAGACAAACAACACTCACGGCAATTTTTGGAGACATCAATTAACCTAGCCTGCATGTCTTTGGATGGTGGGAGGAAGCCGGAGCACCCGGAGAGAACCCACGCAGACACGGGGAGAACATGCAAACTCCACACAGAAAAGCCGGGGCAACTGGGGTTTGAACCCATGACCTTCTTGCTGTGAGGCGACAGTGCTAACCACTGCACCACCGTGCTGCCTATATCAGTATTTGCTGAGAAAGGCCCCCAAATAAAGATAATTTAATATAAACAATGCATAAGAATTCTAATAATTATAAATATATGTGTGGAGTGGAGGGGGGCGGGGCTGGGCCGGGCTGGAATGTCGCATGCCCGGTCCCCAATCGGACAGCGGCCCTACCACTCCGGGTCGGGGAGTTACTTCCCTCCTCCCCTCGCGGACGGCGGTCTTCCCTCGACCCCTCCGCATCTCTGAGGACAGCAGGGCACTCCTCCGCCCCTGGCAGCGGCTCCTTCATTCCAGGCGGTCGGGGAATCCAGTCCCCACTCGCCCCACGGACGGCGGCTGTTGGTTCCCCGCATCCGGGCGGTCGGGCTACTCCGTCACCCGGCAGAAGGCAGCGGTGCTTCCCGGGGTGGACGGCAGTGTCGAGGACTCTGCGATGGGCATTCCTCCTCCTTCCCAAGTTTCGGCACCAATGTAAAGAAGTTCATGCTCACGGGCAAGGAAGAAGCGAGAAACCGGCTTGACATACAAATAAAGGTTTAATGGTAAACTCAAAAGACAAACACAGACACACAACGGACATGTCCGGGATTGCTCTCTCTCTCTCGAACCGTCGTCACCGGCCGCCTTTATCCCTCGCGCGACTCACTCCACACTATGTAATAACTATTATCATTCAGATGTTCTATATTCATATTAAATATATTGCATTATTGTGACAGATAAGTGAGCCATTGATTAGACAATACAAAAATATGTCTCTGTTAGTCAATATATTGTTTGTTTTATTTCCATATCATTGGACATAAACAGTCGACATCAATCCATTTTCCAATTTTTGAGTCACCGGTT
Organism: Moxostoma hubbsi; assembly: GCA_032164185.1. Lineage (NCBI taxonomy): Eukaryota > Metazoa > Chordata > Actinopteri > Cypriniformes > Catostomidae > Moxostoma > Moxostoma hubbsi. The sequence continues at coordinate 23,486,219 of JAVLUX010000038.1, forward strand.
TTTCAGTCTTTTATGTACGTAGCCTACATACCACAACAAAAAACATCTACCTAATATTGTGTAGGTCCCCCTCGTGCCACCAAAACAGCGCTGACCCATCAAGGCATGGACTCTACAAGACCTCTGAAGGTGTCCTGCAGTATCTGGCACCAAAACATTAGCAGCAGATCCTTTAAGTCCTGTAAGTTTCACGATGGGGCCTCCATGGATCCAGCACATCCCATATATTCTCAATCAGATTGAGATCTGGGGAATTTGGAGGCCAACTCAACACCTTGAATTCTTTGTTATGTTCCTCAAACCATTCCTGAAAATAAATTTCAGTGTGGCAGGGTGCATTATCCTGCTGAAAGAGGCCACTGCCTTCAGGGAATACTGTTGCCATGAAGGGATGTACATGGTCTGCAACAATCTTTAGATAGGTGTTACGCATCAAAGTAACATCCACATGAATGCCAGGACCCAAGGTTTCCCAGCAGAACATTTCCCAGAGCATTACACTGCCTCCGCACACCTGCCTTCTTCCCATGGAGCATCCTGCTGCTATCTCTTCCCCAGGTAAACGAGGCACGCACATCCGTCCGTCCACATGATCAAAAGGAAAACATGATTCATCAGACCAGGCAACCTTCATCCATTTCTCCATGGTCCAATTCTGATGCTCATGTGCCCATTGTAGGCACTTTTGGTGGTGGACTGGGCCAATCTTCGGCTACGAAGCCCCATACGCAGCGAGCTGTGATGCACTGTGTGTTCTGACACCTTTCTATCATGGTCAGCATTAAGTTTATCAGCAATTATGTGCTACAGTAGCTCTTCTGTGGGATCGTACCAGACAGGCTGGCCTTTGCTCCCCACATACATCAATAAGCCTTGGGGGCCCATGACATTGTCGCCGGTTCACCGGTTGTCCTTCCTTGGTTCACTTTTGGTAGGTACTAACCACTGCATACTAGGATCACCCCACAAGACTTGCCGTTTTGGAGATGCCTTGACCCAGTCGTCTAGCCATCACAATTTGGCCATTGTCAAAGTCGCTCAGATCCATAAGCTTGCCCATTTTCCTGCTTCCAATACATGAAATTCAAGAACCGACTGTTCACTTGCTGTCTAATATATCCCACCCCTTGACAGGTGCCACTGTAGCAAGATAATAAATGTTATTCACTTCACCTGTCAGTGGTTTTAATGTTGTGGCTGATAAGTGTATGTGGCAGATGGACACTTTTAGAGCATCTTACTGGTTTTCATTGTCATAAATGCTGAGTAAATGTCAGAATTTTCATAAAGTAAAGGAAATAAAATGAAGGTGTACATATTCTATTGATCATTTCTGATTAATTTTGTTATCTTAAAAATGAATGATGCTTAATGCTTCCCCCCATGTCCCAAGAATCTGTTAAATGGCCATTTAAAATCAAAATGCACCATCTATTTGATTTTGTACACTATCTGCAATATTCAAGAGCACCACTCTGAAGTATGCTAAAACTTCACTCAAGTACATGGGATGAAGAGACTTGCATTAAGGTGCTTTTTATTTTTTTCAACCTTCTGAGCTTGTTTAGAGAACATTTTCAATGACAAAGGTCCCACAAGACATCAAAAGCTTCACCCTGTAACATCAATCCAACCGTACTCATACACTGACGTAAGTCACTGGCTCTTCTTGCATCCGTACGAACCACCCTTCACCTTCACATCTTCACAAACAAGAAAAGACAAGGGGTAAAACAAAGTAAAAACAAAGAATGTCCCTAAATGAACCATCTGAAGCATCACACGGACCAGAGAGGTCAATTCTGACTTAAGAAAGTATCTCAGGAGAACAAAAAAGTAAAAAGAACTCCTGACGTTCACCTTACATGGCCGCTGGGACAAATTATAATTTCAGGGAGTAAAACAACTCGATTTTCTAAATGAGAGTGTAAACAAATGATGGATTGCGATAATCTGAGCAGTCAGTGGAGCGCAACGAATGGCTGAACGCCCACACAGCCATGTTTGAACACACAGAGAATATCAGCAGGCACAGAAAATGGAGGCCAGAAATAACTGATAGATTCAATAGAAATCAAGAGAGGAAGAAAAGTTTTTTCTCTTTGAAAATGGTGAGATGGTGAAGAAATCAACTATACACATTTTTTTTCTATATTATATAGGCCTACTTATTTTATAAATGTATGTATGGCATTAGTATATTACAGTATATTATATATTGATATTAAATAATAATCAAATCATTTTAGTCAATATGCAGATTCTACTTCTAAAAAAAATGTATTATGTTAGTGCATTAGCAGTAGAGCTTGCTAACGCTCTTAGTTCTCCTTTGAAATAGTGAATGTTCACCTCACAGAAGTCTCTTGTGCACCCTGTTGCCCCCATCACACTCGCTGTGAAGATTTCTGAACTATGTCAGAGATAAACCCAGTGCTGCACACAAAGCCCCTCACCTCAGAGATCCAACAGGGGCATCAGGATTAAGCTCAGATCTGCCCTGCTCATAGTAACAGAAGAATGCTAATGGTTATTACATAGAATTGAATACTTACATATTCAAAAATACAGAAAACAGATTGGCCAGAATGTTAAGTTCAACATTATAAAACAAAAGGTTATTTCAGGTTCCCCGTCTGTCGCTCACTTCGACGTTGTGTCGAAGAAGCGACACTAGGGGTCTCTCTTGAGCACCGAAAGATAGCTCTGATCTATGAAAAAAGGCCAATGAGAGTTGGCGAACAGTATTTGCATACTCCGCCTCCGGATACGGATATAAAGGCGAGAGAAATACGCTCGTTCATTCAGTAATTTTCTTCGGAGCCGAAGGTCGTGTGTATGCAGTCAGCTGCGAGTAACACAACTGATCCTGCTTCTGATCCTCTGATGCTCTGCTTTGCTGTTGGATTTACGGCGCACTACAGCGGCTTTTCTCTTCACTGCCGGCATGCAGTTTGCCCCTGGGCGCTTCAACAGCGCAGAGTTAAAAGAGTTGAAAGAGTGATTCTCTCCGTAAAAGAGTTTATTTCTCTGAAAGAGCATTACACAGCGGCGTTGAACGTCCTTTTCAGGACGCGTCTTTATAAAGATGTAATTTCCGCCCCTGTGTAGTTTCTGGATGCGGTGATTTCTCCCCACATCTCTCGGTCATAAAACACTGTCTTGCATGCCTGAGCTGCGATCACACGCAGGCAGCGTTCTATGAATGGTTCATGTTCTCAGTGCGAGAACATAGCCATGGCAACATTGCGGTCGTGTGGCTTTCTTTTGTAATGAGAGAAAGCCGTTTCAGCCGCCCCCTGCGCCTCGCCTCCTTCCTACGGGATTGACGCAGGCGCCGCGGGCGATGAACACGATTTGGGGACAATGACGGGCTCTGTTCGCCGGGTAAACCCCCTCGAACCTCCCGCCTCCCCGGCATGCTTGTTTGCTTCCGTCTGAGCCCGGGATGAGCATTCTCTCCAATGGTTCATCTTCTCAGTGTGAGAACATGGCCGTTATAGCATTGCGGTCGCACGGCTTTCTTTTGTAATGAGAGAAAGCCACTTCAGCCGCCCCCCCGCGCCTCGCCTCCTTCCTACAGGATTGACGCAGGCGCCACGGGCGATGAAGGCGATTCAGGGAATATGACGGGCTCTGTTCGCCGGGTAAACACCCTCGAACCGCCCGCCTCCCCGGCACGCTTGCTTGCTTCAGAATTGGATGACATCACCGCTGCATCGGAGAGCGTTACAGCGGCATCGGATGCTGATCGCTCGCCTGGGCCGCCACCTTCGGGTCTGCCACCCAGCCTGAGCCTGACGCACGGAGATCCACTATGCTTTCCCGGGCTACTTGATCGGTCCCGCGGGCAGGTGCGCCGCTCACAGCCACGCCCCCCCCCCCCCCCCCGTTCCTTTCTTCCCGGACGTGCATGACGAGTCGAGCAAAGCCAAGGCTTCTTCGCTCCTCCGCTCTCACTACCCTCACGGTGGAAACGGTCCCAGACCGCTTCCACTCTGCACGCCACGGCCCTTCCTGCAACCAACGCCAGGCCAAGGCGCTTCAAAACTTGCACCTTGGGTAGTCCTGTTCTTGATGTGCTGCAGGAACTGCGCTGGATTACCAACCGCACCCCCGGGCGCCGGCACTCAAACAGGCGATGGCCACCCCTTGTGGTCCAGAAACGCACCTGTGGACTGGACCTGGTCGAAATATGGGAGGCAGACAAGGCACACCTTCTCCCACACCCCCGTCTCCCAGCTCCGTCTATTCGGCGCCACCGTTGACGACTCTGCCCAGCAGTCCTCAGCGGTGAGGCAGACGGAGGCCACTGCACATCCTGCCCCGCCGCAAGCCTGCCGCCATGGGCCATGCCCCGTCTGCTCGCCGAGGGCGTCCTCCTGCGGCTATGAAACACTCTGCTCCGCCTCAACCCGGGCCCAGATCTCAGCCCCAGCGTCGAGCACTCCGCAGGAAGCGGACGCCCCCATCTCACGGACCCCCTCAAGGACCCGGAAGGCTCCCAGGCTGTCCGTAGACGCTCAACCCAGGGACCAAGATGTTAGCTCCGGAGGTGGTAAGACCGCTCCATCCCCGGTGGAGGGCCGGGAGGAGAATTTTTTGTCGAATTAGTTTTCACATTCTCATATTCTCTGTAACGAGCTATTTCCTTTTGTCTCTGGGTCACCTGGCCCGCAAATACCGTTCCCACGGCACTCTGCCACCAGATCTCAGCAGTCCCGGCTTCCTGGACACGGACCACCCGTCTCCAGCCCCACGACTGCCCCCCCGGCCGGCCGGTTCCGACCAGTCTAGAGGACGCCTACCTGAGACCTCCTCCTCAGTCGCTAACCCGCCCCCTGCCGGGTGTGCGGAGCAAGGTAAGTGCTTTGAGTCTTTCTCAGCACCCCAGCTGCGGGTCGCCCTGTCGCCGCCCAACGCTGCCCTACCTGCTCCGCCCCGCTGCGAAGCCCCGCCGGGTACGTCCAAATTAACCGTCCCCTTGGTGCCCCTAGCGCAGAGGTTGGACGCGTGGCTTTCACTTCCCAACCCGTCTCGCTGGCTGGCCCGGACCATCGACTCGGTTACGCAATTCAGTTTGCCAGGCCCCCGCCCCCCCTTCATGGGCGTCCGCTTTTCCACAGTACACGGCGAACACGCACACTCTCTGCGCGCGGAAATCGCGACTCTTCTGGCCAAAGACGCGATAGAGCCTGTCCCTCCAACCGAGATGAAGAAGGGTTTCTACAGCCCCTACTTCATCGTACCCAAGAAAAGCGGCGGCTTACGACCAATCTTGGACCTTCGAGTTCTCAACCGAACGTTGCACAAACTCCCGTTCAAGATGCTCACGCAGAAACACATCTTAACCTGCGTCCGGCATCTAGATTGGTTCGCAGCGATAGACCTGAAGGACGCGTACTTCCACGTCTCCATCCTGCCCCGACACCGCCCCTACCTGCGGTTTGCGTTCGGGGGCCAGGCGTATCAGTACAAAGTCCTCCCCTTCGGCCTGTCTCTGTCCCCTCGCGTCTTCACGAAAGTCGCAGAGGCAGCTCTTGCCCCGCTCCGAGAAGCCGGCATCCGCATACTCAACTACCTCGACAACCGGCTCATTCTGGCCCACTCGCGAGAGTTACTATGCGCCCACAGAGACCAGGTGCTCAGGCACCTCAGCCGTCTGGGGCTTCAGGTCAACTGGGAAAAGAGCAAGCTCACCCCAGTTCAGAGCATCTCTTTTCTCGGGATGGAGTTAGACTCGGTCTCAATGTCGGCACGTCTTACCAACGAGCGTGCCCAGTCAGTGTTGAACTGCCTCGCCGCCTTCAGGCCAGGCACAGCGGTCCCCTTAAAACTTTTCCAGAGGCTCCTGGGGCATATGGCGTCCTCCGTGGCGGTTGCGCCGCTGGGGTTGATGCATATGAGACCGCTCCAACACTAGCTCCAGACCCGAGTCCCGAGACGAGCATGGCGCCACGGCACGCACCGGGTAACAATCACCCCCGCCTGCCATCAGACATTCAACCCCTGGACAGACCTCTGTTTCTTACGGGCTGGAGTGCCCCTACAGCAGGTGTCCAGACGCGTCCTGGTCACGACCGACGCCTCCAGATTGGGTTGGAGCGCCGTTTGCAACGGGCACGCAGCCTCAGGCCGTTGGAAAGGGGCCCAGCTGCGTTGGCACATCAACTGCCTCGAGTTGTTGACCGTCCTTTTGGCCCTGCGGAAATTTCTCCCGTTAATTCGGGACGAACATATCCCAGTCAGGTCGGACAGCACCACTGCGGTCGCGTACATAAATCGCCAAGGCGGCGTACCCTCCCGTCACATTTCACAACTTGCTCGTCGTCTCCTCCTTTGGAGCCAGCACCGACTCAAGTCGCTGCGTGCCACTCACATCCCCGGCAACCTCAATGTGATAGCGGATGCGCTGTCATGACAACGCTTGCCTGGCGGAGAGTGGAGGCTTCACCCCCACTCGGTTCAGCTGATTTGGGAACGGTTCGGCAAGGCCCAGTTAGACCCCTCTGCCTCCCGAGAGACCTCCCACTGCCCGCTCTGGTACGCCCATTCAGAGGCTCCCCTCGGGGCAGATGCACTGGCACACAGCTGGCCGGTGGGGCTGCGCAAGTACGCATTCCCCCAGTGAGCCTTCTTGCACAGGTGCTGTGCAAGGTCAGGGAGGACTAGGAACAAGTCACTCTCGTGGCTCCTTACTGGCCCACCCGGGCCTGGTTCTTGGACCTTGTACTCCTCGCGACAGCCCCTCCCTGGCGAATTCCCCTGAGGAAGGATCTTCTTTCTCAGGAACGGGGCACGCTCTGGCATCCGCACCCAGACCTTTGGAACCTCCACGTCTGGCCCCCGAACGGGATGCGGAAGATCTAGCTGGTCTACCACCCATGGTCGTAGCCACGTTCAATCAAGCCAGAGCCCCTTCTACCAGGCAACTCTACGCCCTGAAATGGCGTCTGTTCGTGAATTGGTGTTCTTCCCGGGCAGAAGACCCACAGAGGTGCGCAGTTAGGTCTGTGCTCCTGTTCCTACAGGAGAGGTTGGAAGGGAGGCTGTCCCCATCCACCTTGAAGGTGTATGTTGTCACTATCGCAGCTCACCACGACCCAGTAGACAGCAAGTCTCTGGGTAAGCACGACTTAATCGTCAGGTTCCCAAGAGGTGCCCGGAGGTTAAACCCCTCCCGGACAAACCTGTTCCCCTCCTGGGATCTCTCGGTGTTCCTCGCCGGTCTTCAGAGATCCCCCCCCGAGTCACTAGAATCAGTTGGCTCAGGGCCCTCTCCTAAAACGACGGCCCTGCTGATCGCGCTCACTTCCATCAAGAGGGTCGGGGACCTGCAAGCATTCCCTATTAACGACACTTGCCTGGAGCTCGGTCCGGCAGATACTCATGTGATCCTAAGACCTCGACTGGGCTATGTGCCCATGGTTCCTACCACGCCCTCTGGAGATCAGGTAGTGAACCTACAAGCGCTGCCCCGGGAGAAGGCAGACCCAGCCCTCTCACTGTCGTGTCTGGTACGTGCCTTGCGTGCCTACCTGGAATGCATCCAGAGCTTCAGGCGCTCTGAGCAGCTCTTTGTCTGCTTTGGAGGACAGCAGAAAGGGAACGCTGTCTCCAAACAGAGGTGTCTCACTGGGTGGTGGATGCCATTCAGTTGGCCTATCATACCCAGGCCGTGCCCCCCCCTTTTTTTTGCGGGTTCGAGCCCACTCTACTAGGAGCGTGGCATCCTCATGGGCACTGGCTAGGGGCACCTCCCTAGCAGACATTTGCAGAGCTGCGGGCTGGGCAGCACCTAACACCCTTACGATCTCAGGGTTGAGTCAGTCTCGTCCCGTGTTCTCACAGGTCCGAGCCCGTAGAACTCGGTACACGTCGACGATCTGACCGGGTGAATCGCTTGTTTCCAGCGCCGTTTCCCTCGATCGAGGTAAAACAGTGCGCCTTCTTTCCCAGAGAACCTAGGTCCCTGGTTGATTCCACCCTAGCCCTTCGGGCCCGCAGCAGTTCAGCGGAGGGACTTGCTGGTCCAGTCCACTACGGGTACCCCAGGATACCCCTACTGGAATAGGTGCTCCACAGATCAGGCCTCCTACGGGACTCCTCCTGTGTGTACTTCCGCGGTACAGTCACCTTACGAGCTGACCCGCGTCTCCCTTAGGCAGTCTTTGGCTGCCCTCCGGTCGCCGTGTTGTAGCAACTCCCCCCTCCTCGAGGCGGAATCTACCACCACGCCATTTTTCCCACATGTGATCCAAGAGGCCATGTGATGTATTTCGCCACCTTTACCTCCCCTTTCGGGTGGGTGTGGCCTCCGCAGGGTCTTTTCCCCCTAAAAGAATAGGGATTTGGGAATAAGACCCCCTTCCCTCGATGCGGTAAGGGCCCCGGCTGCTCTTGCTCTATGCCGAGAAAACATAGAGAGTAAAGAGGCCCAGCCAGGCTTGGCCCGTTCCCTAGTTGGGAGCGTCACCTTGTTCCCCCCTAGGGTAACCAAAAGGATTCTGACGCTTTTTCGGGGCATTGGGGAAGAGTACGTGCAGCCTGAGCACAGTTGGTCGCTTGTGCACGTAGAAATACCTGCCCGCTTCTGTGTCAGCAGTACACGTACACGTACACGGCTCAGCGCATGGCGAGTTTTGAAGTGGACCCCTAGTGTCGCTTCTTCGACACGACGTCGAAGTGAGCGACAGACGGGGAACATCTCGGTTACGTATGTAACCTCCATTCCCTGATGGAGGGAACGAGACGTCGTGTCTTCCCGGCCACGTCGCTGAGCCGAGCCGCTGAGGTGCCCGGAACACTCCCGGCTCCTCAGAAAAATCCTGAATGAACGAGCGTATTTCTCTCGCCTTTATATCCGTATCCGGAGGCGGAGTATGCAAATACTGTTCGCCAACTCTCATTGGCCTTTTTTCATAGATCAGAGGTATCTTTCGGCGCTCAAGAGAGACCCCTAGTGTCGCTTCTTCGACACGACGTCTCGTTCCCTCCATCAGGGAACGGAGGTTACATACGTAACCGACACGTTCTGTGATGTACCTGTAGATAGTATCCCATTTAATTTATTCTATTATCACAGATTTTTTTCCAACTCTGAATTCTGAATTCTGAATTCTTGGTGAATTAATTGTTTATTCTGATAATTAACATTAATAATTATTTATAAACTCACTGTAAATGGATTATTTTGCATTTCAGTTAACATAACTTAGAATGTGTTAGAATAACTGCCCTTTATTGATCTTGTTGAGAAAACTCAATTATCCAAAGCTTACTTTTTTACTCAATGATGTGTTTGATGATTGTCACCATCATTGTGATTTGCATGTAAAGTCTTGAGACGCCTGTGTGTCCTCATGACAAGTCTAAATATGAAAGAGGGATTAGATGTTGGTCTCTCATCATCAGCTGGCCATTTACTATCAAATGGCAGTTTATTTTACCTCTGACAATGTGATGGCACTAACTACTTCTAATGTTATCAATACTTTTACATGATGATTGTGGCAGAGGGGGCGTGGTCAAGCGCCCGTCCGGAGAGGGGGAGCGGTAAGGGCCCTTGCACCTGAGCTAAAATATGTCTAACACCTGTCTCTAATTTCAGTGAGCACGGGGAGAGCGGCATATAAGAGCCACAACAACGCCAGTGGAGGAGAAAGGAAGCCAGTCTAGTGTTGGCAACTGAAGTCCCAGAGAGTTTATGTTTATAGAAGAGAGTTTATATTTATAGAGAGATCCTGTGTTTATTATAAGTAGTTTATGTTCAGTTCTGTACTTTTACTTTAGAGAAATTAAAAACCATACCTTTGAGTTCACCATCCTGTTATCGTGTCCTGCTTCCCCTGTCCAGTCCAGTCCAGTCCAGTCCAGTCGCGTGTTACAATGATATAAGGAATATAACAGTTACATTTAAATGCTTTTTCAGCTAAAGCAGGTATTCAGATTGTATGTTGTATGATATAAATATGATATGTAATATGATATAAAAAAAATTATATGAATGTTTAGATTCTATTTTAATTAGTGTTTATGCTGCCTCATTATCATCAACAAAGCTTGTGCTTGCAAATATGTGTTCAGGTTAAATTAGTAAAATCACTTTAAATATGCCCATATTAGAAAATCAGCATATTATAATGATTTCTGAAGTATCATGACACTGAAGACTGCAGTAATGATGTTGAAAATACAGCTTTGATCACAAATTGCATTTTACAATATATTCAAATAGAAAACTGTTCTTTTAATTTGTAAAAATAGTTATATGAAAAAATAGAAACTAAAAAACTAAAAATAGTTATACACAATATGCATTTATTTGATCCAAATACAGTAAAAACAGTTAGTCTTGATGAGCAGAAGATACTTCTTTTAAACAGTAGTGTAGGTCTAAAATTAACTAGTCTTTATGTAAAGAAAATGTATAGTCAGATTACTTCTTTTAACTTAAAACTTGATTTTGATCTTTAAGTCTCCTCACATTCATTCTCTTTCTGTCACATTCCTCATTGATAGGCCCAGGGGAGAGTCTTTTGTCTCCTCAGGTGTGAATTACAATCAATATTCATGATAGTTCACCCCCTCCTCACACATGACCTTTCTAACACTAAAAGTGTCTTACAAAAGTTCAATTACTATTGTACTGGCTTCGTACCCAGCAAGCTAAACACATCCACTCAATAAAACAGTCTTGACACCGGAGTCGTCGTTCAGCTTTACTGAATAAATGTGTAAAACTGTAAAACAATACAAAATATAAAAGAACACATAAATAAACGGTCACATGGTAAATGTCGAGTCCAACAATGTACAACGGGAGAAAATAATACAAAATGTTTACATAATATAAAGTAGAACTATTTAAACAATTACTTTTATATGCACTCCCTCATAAACATACAAAATGCCATAATTAAGAATAATCAAACTCCACTTACAAGCAGTGCCTCGTTTAAGAGTTGTTGTTGCTATGGACTGACGGCAAATTCAACATGCGCTACCGTGTGCTGTGTTGTTCTCTTGAACCCAACCCCGGAAACTGAATAAAACTAATTCAAAGTGCAGAATACAAAAAAAACCAGCAGGGGGAGCAAAAACGCTAAGATAGGCAAAGCCAGAACACTCCCCGTCTGGTATCTCAAAGATACCATTTACACTAACAGTCACTAAACTAAACAACCTGATCTGAAGACAGGAGGTATACTAATTCAGATATAGGTCTGCGATAGGTTTTGGTTGTCCCATGTTGAACAGTTTTCACCTCCACTTTCCTCACCATACCGTCCGTACTGGGAACGGCCTTCACAATGATCCCCATTGGCCACTCATTCCTTTTGACTTGTTTGTCTTTGAGCAGTACAATGTCGCTTTCTTTGATGTTTGGATGTTTGTGAAACCACTTGCAACGGCTCTGAAGTGTTGCGAGATACTCCTTCCTCCACCTATTCCAGAACGTTTCTGCTAAGGCTTGAACCCGTTTCCATTGAGATCGGAGCATGTCTTTCTTGCTGAAATCTTCTTGTGGAGTTGGGAGATTACCAGCTTTTTGTGTCAGAAGCAAAGATGGCGTTAGGATGAAGGGGAATTCAGGATCTGTGGAGACTGGGACTAGAGGCCGTGCATTAATGATGGCTGTGACCTCAGACATGAATGTCACTAAGACTTCGTGAGTAAGCTGTGTGTACCTGTTTTCTAGGAGCATTGAATCTAGGATTCGCCTTGTTATACCAATCATACGCTCCCAGGCACCACCCATATGAGAGGAGTGTGGCGGATTAAAGACCCAGGAACATCTTTGCTCAAGCAGGTATTCTCTCACCCCTGATTGTTGGTCCTCACTCATTTTAAGCTCTCTAGAGGCACCCACGAAGTTCGTCCCACAGTCGGAGCGCAGCTGCTTGGCAGGACCTCTAATAGAAAAGAATCTTCTGAGAGCATTAATGAGACTTGAGGAAGTCATTGACTCAATCACCTCTATGTGAACTCCTCTGGTACACATGCAAGTGAACAACACGGCCCACCTCTTGCTATTTGCTAGACCACCCCTTGTGCGCCGTGAGTTCACCTCCCACGGCCCAAACACGTCTAAGCCAACTAAGGAAAAGGGTGGATCCATTTGCAACCTTTCTGCCGGCAGGTCAGCCATCTGTTGTTCCTCCATCTTGCCTCTTAGTTTACGGCAAGTAACACACCTTTGGATAATACTGCTAATGCATCTTTTAGCCCCAATTATCCAAAAGCCATTAGATCTTATGGTGCCCTCCGTAAGATGTCTGCCCTGATGCTGCACACGTTCATGAAAATGTCTGACCAGTAGGACTGTGATATGATGATGAGCCGGGATGATGAGGGGATTCGTTTCTTTATCTCCTAGCTTTGCTTGTCTGATGCGTCCACCAACTCTCAGCAAACCATTGCTGTCAATGATTGGATTCAACTTTAAAAGTGAACTATGTGAGGGGATTTCACCCGTGGAAGTGATGCATTTCAGCTCCTCTGAATACACTTCATGTTGTACACTGTTGATGATGATTTCCTCTGCTTTCAGGAGATCACTTACAGATAAGCCCTTTGAGCAAAAATGCCAACCAGTGCACTGACTATCATCACTAGCTCCAGTGAAACAATGAGCAATGTGGTGCAGCCGTGCCACGGCTCTAACGACTGTTCTCCAGTCTGAGAATTGCTCAAATCTTTTGGTACCTAACCGATCCACTTTGATGTGGCTAGACAAGACTTTAACCTCAGAGCGAATTTCAACATCTTTCTCTGCATCAATAAGGTCATATGTGCTTGGATTATCAGGGAGCTGCTCTGATGGATAGTGCAAAAACGATGGTCCTGTGAGCCAAGTTGTGGCCTCAAGCTTTGCAGATGAAACGGAACGAGAGCCATGATCAGCAGGATTTTGCTCAGAAGAAATGTACCTCCATTGTTCAGGCTGAGTAGACTGTCTGATGCGCTGCACTCTGTTGCTCACATAAACATGGAACCGTCTTGACTCATTGTAGATGTAGCCTAACACTACTCTACTATCCGTGTAGAACCTTATTCTATCCGGCTTCAGGTTAATCTCTTCGGTAATGAGTTCAGTCAATTCAACAGCTAGGACTGCAGCACACAGTTCCAACCTAGGTACAGAGAGATCCGGTTTTGGAGCCAGCCTTGCCTTGCCAAAAATAAAGCCAACCTCTGTATTGCCATTCTGATTCGAGGCTCTCAAGTACGCAACAGCTGAGATAGCCTTCATAGAAGCATCCGAAAAGACACATATTTCAGTGTGTTTGGCTTCAGAAAAAGGAATGGATACATACATGCGTGGAATGTTCAGACTTCTCAACTCTTGCAGCGAATGACACCATTTAGTCCATTCTTCATGTTTGTTTTCAGGTAGTGGTGTGTCCCACTCATGTGTCTGTGATGAGAGTTCCCTTAAGAGTAGATGGCCCTGAATTGTAATTGGTGCCAGGAATCCGAGAGGATCGAATAAGCTGTTCACTGTTGAAAGGACTCCTCTACGTGTATATGGCTTTTCAGTATCTGGCACTTGGAAGGAGAAGGTATCCGACATCAGATTCCACTGTACCCCCAAACTTCGTTGATCAGGCAAGTCATCTGTTGAGAGGCCAAGGCATTTGATGTCCTTAGCCAACTCATCAATTGGAAAAGCATCCATTACTTTGACTCTGTTTGCAGCAATTTTATGAAGCCTGAGGTTTGAGGCAGCTAGTGCTTCTTGTGCCCTTCCAAGTAAATCGATAGCCTCTTCCTCAGTAGGAAATGACTTCAAGGCATCATCTACATAGAAATCTTGCTCAATGAATTTACTCACATCACTGCCATACTCTCTTTCTTCTCTGGCAGCTCGGCGAATTCCATAAATAGCCACTGCCGGTGACGGGCTATTCCCAAATACGTGAACTCGCATCCTATAGTCTACGACCTCCTTAGTCAGATCATTGTCACGATGCCACAGAAAGCGTAAAACATCACGACAGTCCTCACGGACCAAGAAGCAGTGAAACATCTGTTGTATGTCGGCTGTGATGGCAACAGGATGCTTTCGAAATCTTATGAGGACCCCTAACAGGCTATTGTTAAGGTCAGGGCCAGACAGCAGTACATCATTGAGAGATACCCCATCAAACTGTGCACTAGAGTCGAATACAACTCGTATTTGACCTGGTTTCTTTGGATGGTACACGCCAAATGAGGGAAGATATCAGCTCTCTTGGCCATCTTGTAAAGGAGGTGCTAGCTCTGCATGGTTGTTGTCGAGTATTCTTTGCATGAACTCTGTGAAGTCATTTCTCATCTTTGGTCGTTTGTCAAGATTGCGACGGAGAGACAAGAAACGTCTTTTAGCATACTCTCTGTTGTTAGGCAAGCGTCTCCTTGGCTCACGAAATGGCAATGGTGCTACCCAGCTGTTACTCGAGTCCTTGAAGAATTCCTTTTCCATGATGTCCAGAAATAACCGATCCTCTACTGAAGGTGCCAATTTATTGTCGTCTTCGGTCTGCTGAAAGACTGACTGGCCAAGTCGGCAGCTTGATGTGCTTACTTGACAGTAAGACAAGTGAGGTGGGTTTTGACTCTGTTTTTTCTCATTGAACATCTCCTTCAATACAATGTGGTTATTGCATGGACTGAAGTAGCTTGTTCTGCCATTCTCTAAGATGTGTGTCCTCATGCAGTTCACCGGAGAGGGCTTATGACACTTTCCTAGACACACATCTCCCACAATGACCCAACCAAGGTCCAATTTTTGGGCATATGGAGCATCATGAGGACCGTTGAGTTGCTGGCGGACTTTATGTGCTCTTATTATGTCTCTTCCCAGCAGGAGCAGTATTTTAGCACCTGGGTCAATAGGGGGTATCTTGTCTGCTATCACTTTTAGGTGTCTATGATGCAGGGCAGCAACAGCGGTTGGTATTTCATCTCTGTTATCTGGCATACTATTACATTCAATAAGAGTAGGAAGTGGAAAATGTATCTCACCATCTGCAGATTCAATAATGAACCCATGAGCTCTTCTTCCAGTTGCTTGCACTACTCCTGCACATGTCTTTAATGTGTATGGTCCTGAGGATCCTTGCACACTGAACATGTCAAAAAATTCCGATCTGGCCAGAGATCTATTACTCTGCTCGTCTATTATGGCATAGATCCGCTTGCTTTGGTTGGGGTCGCCAACAGGATAAACATTAACAAGGCAAATTTTGGAACATGACTTTTCGCTAAACCCTTTGCCACAAACCTTGGTGCATTTTGATGACACATCTTTGCCATAGGACTCCTCTTCCTCCCCGCCATGCAGTGGAAAAGGTGTAAAACCAGAACGCCACGGCGCTGGTCCCGGGTGCAGGGCAGCCAGGTGTTTGTCACTCTCACACTCTGAGCATTTGATTGACACGTCACAATTCTTAGCCACATGTTTGTTTGATGAGCAGCATCTAAAACAGATGAACAACTCCTTTAAAAACCTTTTTCTTTCCTCTATTGGCTTTTCTCTGAAGGCTCTGCATTTCTTGAGAGGATGAGGTTTATGATGTATTGGACATTGCTTATCCATCTCATTGTTCACTCTCTGAAGACTCTTTTCATAGGAAGGATTAAAGGAGGGCATCACATCTGTTTTATGGACTGCGACAGGTTTATGAACATGGGTGTGGCTTTCACTATACCGGTTCACTCCACCAGGGTTTATGGAGAGGGAAGAAAAATTGAAGCTTGGATCATTGCATGCTCTTGCTTCTCTACACACAAACTCAACAAAGAAGGAGAATGGTGGGAAAGAAACTCCATATGTGTACTTGTAGTGTGAACCCTGCATCATCCACTTTTCTTGTATTCCAAAGGGCAACTTTTGCACAATTGGATTAACACCTCTGGCTGTATCAAGATAAGTGAGCCCGGATAAATCACCCCCTCTCTTAGCAGCTTCTATCTCCAAAAGCAAGTCTCCTAATTCGCGAAGCTTATGATGGTCTTTAGTTGTTATCTTTGGAAAAGTCTCTATTTTTGTGAAGAGAGCTTTTTCGATAGCTTCTGGAGACCCGTAGGTCGTATCTAGCCTCTCCCATATTATTTCAAGACCAGCAGGTAAATTCCTTACATTTACAGACTTAATGCGACGAGCATGATCTGCTGAATCTCTCCCCAGCCACCTAATCAGTAAATCAAATTCCTCACCTGCTGTAAGATCAAGGTCCTTGATGGCATTGAGAAATGATGATTTCCAGGCCAGATAATTTTCAGGACGGTCATCAAATTTGTTGAGCCCTGATGTCACTAGCTGATTTCGTGCTAAAAACTTAGCTAAGTCATATGTGGCTGCATCATGACCAGTGTGTTGACTAGGATGATTTGTGTTTCTTCTGGAATGGTGCATGGGAGCAGTTGGATTCTTCGAACGGAGTGAGAAGCTATGTGAAGACTGGGGAAAAGGAGGATTGCATGGTTCTTCAATTTCACTGCCACCGTATTGACTCGCATTCCATGAGGACAGTACACGATACACAGGTGAAGGGTTTTTCTCATCCTCTAGATTTTGGGGTAATTCAGCTTTTGAATTGCCTTTGATTGGTACAGTGTCACTGAGTTCACTGTGTTGTTTTACATACTCTTCAATACGTTGCCTAGGACTTTGCTGTGGAAGGTGAATAGTTGAACTATGATGTGAGCTTTTCACCTCTAGATCTGCGACCGCAGCTTCCATGACTGCCGCTTCCGCCATTGCGGCTTCCGCCTCTCTCTCTTTTTCCATTGCGTCTAATGTTGCTTCGAGGCGTGCTTTCTCTATTTTAATTTCCATTTCCCTTTTTGCAAACGAGGCCCTTGCCTGTGCAGCTTCTGCCTTTGCTCTTGCTTTCGTCGCTGCCATGCTGGCCGAGGACTTGCTGGAAGTCACGGAACGTCGAGATGAAGCTGACTGACTTTTATCATCTTCCATTACTGGTTGAAAATTCAAGTTTGATAATTCTCACCGTGGATATTCTGCAGTTGTCGTGTGAGCCTCTATGTCGTGGATGACAATAGCAGGGGAAATCCAGTTTCCATGATAAACAGCTCTTGTATGAAGCTTGCTTTTTTACTGTACTGGCTTCGTACCCAGCAAGCTAAACACATCCACTCAATAAAACAGTCTTGACACCGGAGTCGTCGTTCAGCTTTACTGAATAAATGTGTAAAACTGTAAAACAATACAAAATATAAAAGAATACATAAATAAACGGTCACATGGTAAATGTCGAGTCCAACAATGTACAACGGGAGAAAATAATACAAAATGTTTACATAATATAAAGTAGAACTATTTAAACAATTACTTTTATATGCACTCCCTCATAAACATACAAAATGCCATAATTAAGAATAATCAAACTCCACTTACAAGCAGTGCCTCGTTTAAGAGTTGTTGTTGCTATGGACTGACGGCAAATTCAACATGCGCTACCGTGTGCTGTGTTGTTCTCTTGAACCCAACCCCGGAAACTGAATAAAACTAATTCAAAGTGCAGAATACAAAAAAAACCAGCAGGGGGAGCAAAAACGCTAAGATAGGCAAAGCCAGAACAACTATATTGTTTTGTATGAATGAGTGATCAGGATGGTTTTCACATAATTTTGTAGCAAAAACTCTATGCTGCAAGATCCAGGTCTCAAAAGGCTTGCGGACAAATGTTTAGTATATGTTATATGGCTTTATTTCAATGACTTAAAAATTTAGTTTTTTCAAAAATAATGCATAAACGTTATTTTCTCAAAAATACAAACATGTACACACATGTTGCTCACATATTATTGTAGCCCAGTTTGCGCTGAATACAGTTTTATCAGACTTTAGCCATTAATGTGTTTTTAAGCAACTGAAAAAAGCACAAATGTCAAGGCATGTCAAAAATTCTCCAAGGCCCAAAACACCCTCAGACCCCAGAGGGTTACAAAGGCGTCAATGTGTTTGCTCTAATAGAGGAAATATTACTCTTTAGAGGAGAAATACACTATTTTAGCACTGTCGAAGCGCCAAGGGGCATTGCTCTGCACTAAGTGTGCAGATGTAGAGAAAACCTCTGGAATGTGTTGTTTATCCAACAGCAAATGCTTCTTTAGAGGTGAATTGGAAAAGAAGTGTATTCAGCTCGTTGATACACAACCGCTCATCTACAAAGAAATAATCTGAATGAACTCTGCATTCCAGCTTCCTTTTATACCCGTATGTCCGGGGGAGTGGCATGCAAATTCTACTCGCCAATTCTCATTGGCCTTCTCTCAAAGATTTAAATGTGTTTTTGGGCTTCCAAGAGCGACCCCTAGTGTCACTACATCGACACAACGTCGAGTGTGTGACAGAAGGGGAACAACTTTGTACCCACTTTTCTTAATTATTGGTGATTTATATAATGCTCTCCATTCTGGTTTTTGATTTTCCAACAATTGAAATACATTATGCCAATAACACTCTTGTTTTCCAAAAACTTCTTGTTCAAGGCTTTAACACTTCTTTTATACCAATCTTTTCTCGATGCTGAATTTGGACCATAATAATTAATTCTTCACACTGTAAAAACATACTGTTAAAGAAAATACTGAAAAAGAGAAATAACGACAAATTAGGGAAAGGATCATTCCAGTCAAGGTTAATTGTTCTTTTTGAATATTGTTCCAACAATTTCGTTTCCTTTTCTGTAAGGGCAGATCTCCAATTTTCGAGTATTCTGACAACTACACAGACTGATCTCATTCCCAAGTGCTCAGATACCGACTTGATATTCTTGAAATCGGATCCTGCTATCCGTTGTACATGACCAAAATTTGTTAAACCGGAAATACTAACAGACCTTTCCGGTACAGCAAAAGACATCTCATTTGTTTACTCACAGTAAACAACTTCTGTATTACAATCATTTAAAACATTTAAAACACAGAGTATTCAAAAATAACATTCTATCAATTGTTCAAACACAAATAAACACCAAAAAAAAAAATTTCATACAAAACTCTGACCTTCAAAAGTCTACCTTTGATTATTTCTTCAACTTCAAATAAACATGGTTAAAAACTTCTAGAAAAAAAGCAACTCCACCATTAATCGAGGTGGAATTATTTAAAATTGCCAACACATCAAATTTTCAAGATTTTCACTCTTAAAAGCTTTTGCTTTTCAATGAACTGCATTATATCTGGAAAATACTCCTCAATTTTGACTCTTCTCACATTTTTTTTGTCACTTTCAAATACGACGTTGTCATCTACACAGTAAGTTTGGCTAGAAAATCCAGGTACGCTACCATAAAACTACATTCAGAAAAATCGCATTCGCTTTCCATGTCAGTCTGACACAAATTATGACCATCTGTTTTTTTGTTTTTTTTTGCCTGTTTATCAGCGTGAAAATTTGTCAGTTCCCTGTTTTGAGGAGTTTTTAAAAAACAACATTCTTCTGATTCAACTACAGAGCCTTCAACCTCTACATTCACCATGTCATGTTCCACAGCCTCATAACTACTGTTACTCTCTTTGATTCATCCAAACCTACTGCTGTCTGATCAGCCTCTAAGGGATTTTTACCCCCTTCTACCCCTGCAAGAGCTATTCCATCCTTTTCGGCAGTTTTATCCATTGTCATAGTCTCAAAATGTTCTTCCCCCAACTACCGGCACCCTAGATACACTTGGTCTCAGCACTTCTGCATCAACCGCAGAAAGTTTTTTACATTCTGCATTTCTCCGATGTTCTAATTATTATTAATTTTTGATGCGCTTTTATCAGGATTGTCCCCTCTTCTGGGATTAGCACGTGAAAGATGTCCATTTTCATCACAACCAAAACAATTTTTTGGATTTGTGGTGGTGAAAATAACACAATTGAAATCTTTGTTATGAATATTTTGTGTCAGATCCAATTAATTAGCATTATCCTTTAGAATCATGTAAACATTATGCCTAAACGTCACCACATGTTTCAATAAAGAGGACTTCCGATTGGAATCATCTTTATTGTAGAGACCAATTTTCTATACCTAGAGAGTGTTTAAACTAATACCTCCTTCTTAATGCATTGGATAATGTCACTCTTTTCGAAGGAGTAGAGTGAGGAAGCACTGGAGTAAATATACCACCAATATCTAAACCACTCTCTACTAGCCAGTTCAAATGTCTTGACAAACATAACAAAAGCATTGTTCATTCGTGACACAGACAAGACATTCTCATGTCCAACTACTGCACTCACACCCAAGCCACACTCCTCCACACTAGCAGTTGAATCAATTTTAACTGACGCCTCCTCAAAATACCAAACTCTCTGCACCTGGAGTTGCCATACTCCCAGTACAGAGACTGGGAGTAGAAACCCCTGTAAAAAAAACACTCTTTCACTAACTAATTCCACAAAGATCTAGATAACAATCTTGATAATGTAGATAATAATCTACAACAAAGATAGCAGAAAAAGAAAAAAATAAGGAAAGCTTTCCAAACACTCGTACCTGGCACCACTGCCGAACACTACACTCTAAACAATCTTCCCACTCACTCAGCACATGCGAACACACACAAACAAACACACACACACACACACACACACACACACACACACACACACAGGGAGAGAGAGCGAGAGAGAGAGCGAGAGAGAGAGAGAGAGAGAGAGAGAGAGAGAGAGAGAGAGAAATGCATAAATATTGTCATATTCTTCAAGTTTCTGCTTCTGTCCTCCTTCGGGGCATCTTAAGGAACTGCAAATCAATAAAGACCTCTCCGTTACACTCTAGAATACAGTGCTGTTTATCACAAATACATGGCAGACAAACAGGAGATGCCAAGAATGTACCCTGCCTTCTCCGCCCCACATCTAATTGTTCATTTTGTGTCTTTGCGAATACAGCAACATTCCTTACACTCCTGAGACACGAGCATATCTGCTGTGTGCATTTTCCATTTCCCTTCTTGATTTGTAACCAGTAGGACCTAATAAAAATTCTAAAGCAAAGAGTTTTCCTTCAAATTGATGGCAAAAGATGTGTGTGGACAGCAGGACTAAGTTTTGAAATTGTAAATAATACCAAGCTAGAGAAAGTCAGATTTTTTTAATCAAATTGTTTATGTTTCTAGGAGTGTTGTTAATTCATGTTCTTTAGATGCTACAGACATTACATCAGATATTAGCATTATTAATTCTGATTCAAAGTAATGGCCAGCATCATCCAATCACTGTCAAACATGATAAATAATCTGAATCTATGTACTGACTACTATTGTCCCATGTTTGCCAAATCTGTTGAGTGGTCCAAACATCATATGTAGCCTGAAACTCAACTTTTGGTTGGATTTTAGGAATGAATGCACTGAGTTGCATAGGAAAGCTATAGAATGCCCCCATGATCCCTATTTAGTAAACAGCTAATCCTCCAATGTGCTGTCTGTCTGCACTGGTCTCAGAACAGTTCAAAATGTACTTTAGGCCCTACCCTGTTTCCACCTGGTATTAAGATGTGTTTCAGGTGATCCGATCACAGGTGGTCAAGTGAGACACATCGCTATTTCACCTGGTCATTTAAATGCATCTCCTGTGACCACTTATGTTCAGATTTGGAGTGGAGGGTCTCTGTTTCATGATGATGTAATGCAGTTCAATGGAGAGGAGGCGAGAACCGGCTTGGCAATAGAAATAATATTTTAATGATAAACTTAAACAAAAGACAAAAACACACACACATTTTTTTATCCCTCTCGGAGGCTTGATTAGCCTGTTAAGGGACCCGGTGTGTAGAATCATGACCCGGCCCCGCCCTCCGCCCTGCCACAGACGACTACATCAATCACTATGTCAGTGTGTTACTGCATGATATTAAGCACAACAAATTCAGAAAAGACAAAGAAAGCATGCAAAAGACAGCACGCTGTTTCTGCTAGATGTGTTTAAAATTTAATCTAAGCACAAATGCAACATGTGAAGCAGAATTATCCATTATAAGTAGTATAAAAGGAGTTTCGGGTATTCGTGCTTGTCATCTGTGTTGATATCAGACACACTAAAGAAGATCCGTGATCCGTGTGTTTGTATCTGCTTTTTAAATTTTCCGATCAGACTGATATTACCTTTTAAAGCCACTCGTAAACGGCAAAGATTTAACTCTTGTTTTAGTGCAGCAGTTGATTGAGAGGTGAGGTGTGGCATTTCACTGCTGTAGGTTCGCATACAGGATGGATTAGTGTTTACACCTCAAATATGATGTGGCCACATGCGTTTTTTTTTTTTCCACATTCGTTTGTGGTTTCTGTTATCCGAGCACAAACCATTTTAGACCTTATTTAGACTTGTATTTAGGGCTGACCACATTAGGCCAAACGCATCTTAATTCCAGGTGGAAACGGGGTCATATTTTCATCCTAACTCCATATAAAGCCTCTGAAAGCTACATTGTTCAGCTTTTGGATGAACCTATTGATTCTCAATGTGATAATGCACAGTAAAGATAATATTTGTAAGGAAAAGATGCACTACAGTACACATTAGTGTGGATTGTGTTTATCAGAGTGGCGTTTCATGATAAATTGCTCAAATTTTAAATATGGCATATCGGATGAAAATAGAGACTCTTCTTTTGACTCAAACAGGTTTCAATGTTAAAACTTAATTTGGTATCTTATTAGATGTAGTTTTGTTGCCGTTTCTCCCAAAGACAAACTCCGCTGTGATCGGCGCCATGTTGTTATGTTACACAACTTCAACCCTTTACTGACAGTACATATTCTCCTGAAATGAGATCAGTTGGTTTAAATTAAATAAATTATGTGTTGCGTATAGCAAAGCCAAAATACAATGTCCACACATGTGTATGCAGGGTAACACGTGGTTAAATGTGCAGTGTATGATTTCTGCGCCTTATAATAATTTATTTTGAACAGTATTCCCAAACACTCTATATTTCTATTTATTTATCATTTTTTGATTTACCATTTATTGCAGAACTAATGCAGTTCTGTTGCCTTTGCCATGTAAAAATTTATATTTTGGACATGAAAATGCAGTGAAAATCAATACATGAACTAGATAATACAGTAGGCAATAGTTTGCATTAAACTGCTGAATCCCAGGCAACTCTTTAATCCCAGTTCCTCCCCAGCTGATCCAGAAGTTGGTTTTGAGCTGTGCAAACAACATTGAAAGCGCAACAGAGCTACAGTGTTTACACCCTTCTAAAGTCAACATACGAATGGATTACTTATAGATGTCTCAGCATGGAAAAGCATTTTAACTTCAAAAAAATTACACATTTCTCCTTTACTACAGGACGTAGGAGCCCCATAGCTGCCATTAGAAGTTAGATGTCTCTTTCTGTCCTCTCTATCTTGAGACGCCTATGGGACACAATAGAGGACAAGACTTATTGTCAGACCAGATATACGCACACATACATACACACTCATGCATCATTGGTCATGCGCCTGGCAGGGATGACAAGGAGAAAGCAAGGTATGAGCCTAGCCACAAACACACATACATTCACTATCACACAGATGTTACTCTATATATATTTCCTCTCATGTCACCTTCATGGACTTATGGATTTATTGAGAATTTGTGTGAAGGATTCCATTAACCATGTGTGATAAAATGGTGTAATTCGACCTATTGAGAGCAAACTGCACCTTCTGTACACCTTCTGTAACCTATAGAAATGCTTGTGATGATGAAGGAGATGTTAGCCGTAAAGGAAAGGTGAATAGGTTTCATGTTAAGGATGCACTTGATGCCTATTTTTATTGCATATTGTCATGTAAATTTGGGTAGTTTGTACATCACGTCCACTGGAAAAGGAGATGGCCCTCCCTGTGGAACCAAATCTGAGGGAACGCATATGGATATGCCTCCTTCCGGATCTAATTCCTCTCACAAAATATTTTCACCAGGACAAAGCAGGAATATAAGCCTTTCCGTAATCCTAACCTCAGCCACAACCTGAATTTAGCCTTTGGAAGGGATATTAAGTTAGAAAACTACCATTAAGGAAAGCACAAATAACCAGAACAAATAGGAAAAAAGGGATTGCTTGTAAATACATGTAAATATAGTAAATAAAAGCATAACACCTCCACAAATAGCAGGTGTCAGTCTCATTCATGCAGAAGTGTATGGTGAATTATACCAACCCCCTCACTGAAGTGTAAATCCAGAGGTAAATATGGATGGGGAAGGGACATACAGGGGGATTAGTGAGAAAAATAAATTACAATCCCGAGCCTGCAACATAGTTCCTCACTGACAGCTAAAACTGGAGTGTATGTGTTATATGTATGCACGTGATTGTTCTTTGTTTGACCTCTCGGCTATGCACCTAGAATTGATTTGATTGTTATGGATAGAAGGAATTATATCACTCTCAACTGTGCCATGCAAGTAAAAATGACATGCAGAGGAATAAGAACTAAGTGTTTAAATATAAAACTCAAAATAGACACAGATTTAACAATGTAGCATAGTTTTATAAATTTACTGAAGCATTCATATTTGCAACAACCTGTTTTTACAAATATATTAATGGGCAGACCCACAGGTGCACAAAAACACACACAGAAACACACACACACACACACACACACACACATTGACCAAGCTATATAAATGACCTCTTTACCCTAAAAGAAACCTTTAATCATTTGAAGAATATATATATATATATATATATATATATATATATATATATATATATATATATATATATATATATACACACATTGGCGGCCAAAAGTTTTGAATAATGTTCAGATTGTGCTCTTGTTGAAATACATTGGTACTTTTATTGTATAGTCAGGACATTAATAACATGAAACATTACTATTACAATATGAAACATTTTTTATAGATTAGATTTTTGTCTTGTCAGGCACTTCTCACACTCCTTACAGTCTAGCTGATCCCACAAAAGCTCAATGTGGTTGAGATCCACAACACTCTTTTCCAGTTATCTGTTGTTCAATGTCTGTGATTCTTTACCCACTATAACCTTTTCTTTTTGTGTTTCTGTTTCAGAAGAGTCTTTTTCCTTGCAATTCTTCCCATAAGACCTGCACCTCTGAGTCTTCTCTTTACTGTTGTACATAAAACTGGTGTTGAGCGGGTAGAATTCAATGAAGCTGTCAGCTGAAGACATGTGAGGTGTCTATTTCTCAAACTAGAGACTCTGATGTACTTATCCTCTTGTTTAGTTGTACATCTCGTCTTCCTCAATAATGGTGCATGATGGTCTGGTTTGAGTGTTTCTGTAACTGTTGATCTCCTGGGATTTTCACACAGAATAGTCTCTAGAATTTAATCAGAATGTTGCCAAAAACAAAAAAACATGCAGTGAGTGGCAGTTCTGTGGACGGAAACACCTTATTGATGGGAGAGGTCAACAGAGAATGGCCAGACTGGTTAGAACTGACTAAGTCTATGGTAACTTAGATAAACGCTCTGTACAATTGTGGTGAGAATAGCGCTGTTTTTGGTGGCATGATATATATACATG
The DNA here is from genome assembly GCA_032164185.1 of Moxostoma hubbsi. NCBI lineage: Eukaryota > Metazoa > Chordata > Actinopteri > Cypriniformes > Catostomidae > Moxostoma > Moxostoma hubbsi. The sequence continues at coordinate 23,511,744 of JAVLUX010000038.1, forward strand.
AAGTCAAAGGAACTACCTGCAGAGACAGGATTTTGTCGAGCCACAGGTCTTGTGAAGGCTACAAAAAATTTCAGCTGCATTGAAGGTTCCCAAAAGCACAAGGCCCCCATAAATGTGGAGATGGGAGAAATTTGCAGAGGGACAACCATCACTCCAACACTCCACCGGTCTGAGCTTTATGGAAGAGTGGCCAGACGGAAGCCTTTCCTCAGTGCAAGACAAAAAACAAAGCACATAAATGACTCTCAGACTGTGAGAAACAATATTTTCTGGTCTGATGAAACAAAGATTGAACTGTCTGGCCTCAATACCAAGCATCATGTCTGGAGGAAACCAGGCACTGCTCCTCATCAGCACAATACCATCCCAACGTTGAAGCATGGTGGTGGTAGTATCATGCTGTGGGGGTGTTTTTCTGTGGCAGGGACTGGGGGAGTTGTCAGGGTTGAAGGAAAGCTGAACGCAGCAAAATTCAGAGATATCCTTAATGAACACCTGGTCCAGAGCGCTCAGGACCTCAGACTGGTCCGAATGTTCACCTTCCAACAAGACAATGACCTAAGCACACAAACAAGACAATGCAAGAATGGCTTAGGGACAAATCTGTGAATATCCTTGAGTGGTCCAACCAGAGCCCGGAATTAAACCCAATTGAACATCTCTGGAGAGACCTGAAAATGGCTGTCCACTGACGGTTCCATCCAGCCTGACAGAGCTTGAGAGGATCTGCAGCGAAGAATGGCAGAAAATCCCCAAATCCAGGTGTGCAAAGCTTGTTGCATAATACCCAAAAAGATGTAATCGCTGTAAAGAAGTGCTTCAACTAAGTACTGAGTTAGGGGTCTGAATACTTATGTCAATGTGGTATATAATTTTTTTCTTTTGAATACATTTTGCCAAGTTATCAAAATTAATTTTTTGCTTTGTCATTATGGGGTATGGAGTGTAGACTGATGTGAAAAAAAATATTTAAAGCATATATATATATATATATATATATATATATATATATATATATATATATATATACACACACACACAAACAGTATGTTATAAATCCTGAAATGAATTAACTCTGAATATATATATATATATATATATATATATATATATATATATATATATATATATATATGCTCAGGTTAATGCTCATGCATGTTGAAAGACACAGTCTTTTTCCATATTTCACTATAATTTGCCATATTACATTTATATCAGATTTACAATTCTATATTTGGATTTACAAATATTTATTCAGAATTTTTGGAATTATTTCCTGTTTGCCTCCTCATAATTATATATGTGCATGTGTGTATAAATATAGATACACACACATTATACATATTATAATACTTTTTTGGATAAAACTATTATACCCTATATATAGAATATATGTTAGCAGCTTTGCGTGATCTGAGAAAATAACAAAATCATGCTTTCAAATAATGTTTTACCCACTTTAATAAACAATTCAAACCAATTTAAATCATTTACATACACATTAATTGCCATTCTGCTTATGAAAGTGGCTTTGGTGACTGGAGGTTTGCATAGCTTTATCTCATTTAAGGTGCAGCCCTAGTTTCTTATGCAATCATAAACATAGAATCACTGCTGCTCTAGTGAGTGATAATCCCAGTATTACCACAGGGAATTTATATACTATATCTGTATTGCATTTTGCATAATCTACTATGATTGTAGTGTATTCCTCACAAGCAAGGAATTATCCACCAATTGGGTGGTAAAAAAACAATGAGATTTGCTTTTGCAGAGCAGCAGAACTGAATGGAGCTGACAACTGATGATAATAACAAATGAAATCGCAGAGGAAATGACCATAAAGGAGTATTTTGGGGATGAAAAGATGCTTCCACTTATGTGTCAGATTTACAAAAGAAAAAGTGGAGCAGCAGAAGGGACAAAGTGGCAAAGTTTCATCACAGTGACATTAAGATATCTGTAGTTACCCTCTGGGAGGGTGTGAAAAACAGACGTCTCTCTTTTTTTCCCTCCTGTTGTCTGGCATCTGCTTTTACCCTGTCAACCACACAAAACTCAGAGAATTACAATGTGTGTGATATTATACATTGAAACAGTTCTGTTTCAAAACTTAGATGTAGAGTTCGTTGAACAGTCACTTACTTAACATTTACATTATTTAATACACTAGTTTGTGCCTATAATGGAAGGCAAAGTTTTGCACCTTGTTTTATTATTCAGAAATAAAATCAGACTCATTCAAGCAAATTATTACTTCACTGTGACATGTCCTATTACACTCAATAAACAATATTCTTTTGCATTCTTAATATTTTGTTGCATCTTTTTGGATAAATCATTTATCATACCCTCCTAAAATAGAGGGTGTTTTCATCACACTACAGTTCTTTATGAATAAAAAAAAGTACATGTAAAAAATGTCATAAAAATTCTTTCATATATTATTAGCACATAATATCAAATACATTTACTATTATTATTTTCATATTTCATATCATAAATTATAAAACATTTTTATCATAAAACCTTTATTTGATCTAGCCGGTTAGCAGTGGCTAACAGCTAACAGGCTAACAGTGTGTACTGGCTGTACACGTAAACAGACCAGAGGCGGGTTTTTTGTTACCAAATTACATAGCTTAGTACATGAAGTAAGTCTGGAATTACTAATGACTAATTTCAGGTGTTCAGAATTGGTTCTTTCTTTTGTGAGTATATAACTCCATTTGTCATACACTTTTTATGAATCTTTGCAGACTTTTTTGCATTCACACACAGCTACATGAAATAACACACTACATGAAAGGTAATATTTGAAAAACCATAATAGGTGCTCTTTAAATCATTAAATAAAAGTTAACTTGTGTACAGTATGATGGTATAGATGTTCAAGTTAATAGACATTGACTAAAAGTCACAAAACCCATATTTTGATAGTCTTTAAGACATGTAAATTATTATAACGTCTCAGAGCTATTATATATATATATATATATATATATATATATATATATATATATATATATATATATATATATAAATAACTGTACAGATCTTTATTGTAAAGGGTTTAAACAAAGTTTTCCATGCTTGTTCAATGAACCATAAACAATTAATGAACATGCACCTGTGGAACGGTCATTAAGACACTAACAGCTTGCAGAAGGTAGGCAATTAAGGTCACAGTTGTAAAAATGTAGGACCTTTCTACTGACTTTGAAAAACACCAAAAGGGTCCCTGCTCACCTGCGAGAACATGCCTTAGGCATGCTGCATGGAGGCATGAGGACTGCAGATGTGGCCAGGGCAATAAATTACAATGTCCATACTGTAAGATGTCCAAGACAGCACTACAGGGAGACAGGAAGGACAGCTGATTGTCCTTGCAGTGGCAGACCACGTGTAGCAACACCTGCACAGGATAGGTACATCCGAATATCACACCTGCGGGACAGGTACAGGATGGCAGCAACAACTGCTGAGTTACATCAGGAATGCACAATCCCTCCATCTGTGTTCAGACTGTCGCAATAGGCTGAGAGAGACTGGACTGAGGGCTTGTAGGCCTGTTGTGAGGCAGGTCCTTAACAGACATCACCAGCAACAATGTTGCCTATGGGCTCAAGCCAACCTTCGCTGGACCAGACAGGACTGGCAAAAAGTGCTCTTCACTGATGAATCATGGTTTTGTCTCACCAGGGGTGATGGTCAGACTCACGTTTATCGTAGAAGGAATGAGCGTTACACCGAGGCCTGTACTCTGGAGCGGGATCGATTTGGAGGGTCCATCATGGTCTGGGGCGGTGTGTCACAGCATCCTCGGGCAGAGAATGTTGTCATTGTAGGCAATCTTAACGTTGTGCGTTACAGAGAAGACATCCTGCCTCATGTGGTACCCTTCCTGCAGGCTCATCCTGACATGACCCTCTAGCTTGACAAAGCCACCAGCAATACTGCGCATTGTGAATTTCTGCAAGACAGGAATGTCAGTGTTCTGCCATGGCCAGTGAAGAGCCCGGATCTCAATCCCATTGTGCACGTCTGGGACCTATTAGATTAGAGGGTGAAGGGCTAGGGCCCTACATTTGCACTGCTGTGATTCAGCTGCAGGCACAAGGCCACGGAGCCATATAGCACAATTGCGAGTGTGATATTGCTTATATACAACAGTTCAATTAACAATTAAATAAATGTAAAATAAGGAAACAAATAGTACATAAAAACGCATTTGTGCATGGAACTACTTTCTTAGGCAATAGATCAGAATTTGTCATTGCTGGTTCAAAACAAATGATGCGTCCAAGCCTTCATATGTAATTAAAAAATGTCTCTTCAGAAATAGTATCACGGATTGTGCTTTTTTGAACAAGTTATTGGATAAACAAGGATGGATGGATGTGTGTGTGTGTGTGAGAGAGAGAGAGAGAGAGAGAGAGAGAGACGGAGCGTATGCGATCACCTGTTGCCACACACAAGCAAAGATGCTGTCAGCTTTCCCAATGGTAAAATAGCCATCCAAGCGGGGGTATTCGTGTCTATTTCACGGTAGCCGGTGCGCAAGAGTCATTCCCTATAGAAAACGCAATGTCCTCCGCCATTTTAAACAGTATATATCCAATGTGGAAACTCCAGTAAGAGGTAAGCACTTTGAGTTCTGTAATCAATTAGTCTTTTGTGTCTCTCAGCTATGATTTAGTTCATTTAAAGCTATTTCCTAGCTTTAGTAATTTAGTAGTAATACGAGCGATCATGGAGTGCTGTTGTATGTAAACAATGACTGACGGATTCACTTCATGTCACCAACTGGCCATCATATTACACACAAAAATGATCTTTTGCCACCACCTGCTGGCTAACATATGTAATGTAAAAAAAAGCTCTTAACACATATGCACTGCTCTTACACTTTAGTTTAGGATGACGAACACAAGCGGAATGATACACACAGTGAAGCGTTCGAGTACTAATGGTGTCAGACCATCAGTGCTTATGGAACGTCTCTCGTCCAATCAGATTCGAGGGCTGGAACTAACTGTTGTATATCTATATAAACAGGATGATATAAAGCCCTTTTAAAGCATCAGCTACGAGTCATCTGGCGGAAACACTTTCTTATGAACTGTTAATAAACCTGTCATAATTTTTTTTCCATGTATTTCAATTAGTTGTTATTTATAGCATCGTATAACCAGCAATGCTCACACTTCATTTCGGCATGAGATGAAACATATCAACTGTGTCACATTTCCACTAGACTGTGTGAGCGTTATATGAGCATAATTTCCTAATGTGCATTACAGATCTCTGCCCTTGGTTTCAGGATGAAATTTAGTGTGGGTTAGTTAACTTTTGTCACCAAACAGGCTTGACAGATTCCTTGAACAGGCACATAACTTTGAACCTTCCAACCACAAGGTAAAAATAAACAGCCTCTTTAAAATATTGTGTTTCCCATTGCACAGGAATAGATTTTCTCACCATGCAGATACCAGTGCTGTGCCGTTGCTCGATGGCAGGTTGGTTTTTCCACTGTGTATACTTTCAATTTCAACTGATTTCATTTTAGCACCCACGACCAGACCCCTTTTATTTAATTAGAGTGCCCTTATATTCCGCTTTGGAGGCGTGGTTAATTGAATGTAAACTATGTAGGCTCGTAATATGATTAATGAAGGCCCCACAAGACCAAAACCCACCGCTGCCAAGTCCATCCTAATGTTTCCATTTGTTCAAGGTAATCTGACTTTTGTACATGTAAACTGCATAGTATTTGTGCAGTTTTGCATGGCATTCTAATTAAAGACCTTTGAATTCATTTTCATTATGACTGACACTGAGCGGTTAATAAATTAACTAAAAAGGTTGAATTTTCTATGCCAGGTGTTACTCGTGAACTGAAAGAGTAAATGAGATCCAATGCTGAGGAAGCTAATTTGAAACTGTAGCTTCTAAAGCTACAAGCTACTCACAATTTGAAGGACTTTCTTGGATGTAAAGATGTGTGTGTGCAATACAATTTGAAAATAAATAAAATCGCAATTTAACAGTTTGTCTGCTAATCAGTCAAAGTGGCTTGTTACTGGAACAATTTTTAAAACAGCTGAGCAACTGAAAACTTTAGATAAGTTACTAGTGTCATGACTTCCCAGCCTTAGCCTAACAGCATTGTGCCCTTGAACTTAATGCTAGTTTGTTCAAGGGGGTTGCAAATAACACACTCATTACATTTCAAAATTTGATACAGGACAGATCATGGTTCTCACCTTTAAATCTGATTCAGAGGAGTAGGTATCCAAGCACTCAAGACTCCTGGGTAGCATTACAAGTATCAGTGAAATGGCTGAGTTGACACTATTGTTTAGAAGTATTCTGGGGACAAACTAGCAGGACTCCGGAACACTGAAACTTATCTGGCGGCCCTCTCAGATTTCGTGAAATGTCAAGATCACTATATTTAATGCAAATACCAATTATTGTCTTATTGTTTGTTTGTCTGTTTTGATACATGTGGAAAGTAAAATACATCCACCAAAATATATATAGCACACCTTAACGGTTTAGAGTGGCTAATGACTAATTCACATGCCGTTTGCGGTGGAGAAAGCCTATTCTGGTTGAATAACTATTCAAGCCAAGTATTGGGTTTACTGGCAGCCCTTTTTCAGAAGGTGGCATAGTTGTGCCTAGGTGTGTAAAGTGTTCAATCAGCTATGCTTGCTGCTGGCATTACATAAGAAATACCCTTAAGTTGAGTTCTCAAAACAAAAACAAAAAAAAAACTTCACAATAAATTAAGCCACGACACAATGAAATTAAGCCACAACACAGTAGATAAGTCAGAGCACAATGGAAATAAGCCACAACGCAATGAAATTAAGCCACAGCACAACTAAAATAAACCATAACACAACAGAAAAAGCCACAACACAACCTAATTAAGCCACAGCACAGTAGAAATAAGCCACAACACAACTAAAATAAACCATAACACAACAGAAAAAGCCACAACACAACCTAATTAAGCCACAGCACAGTAGAAATAAGCCACAACACAACAGAAAAAGACACAACACAACCAAATTAAGCCACAGCACAGTGGAAATAAGCCACAACACAACAAAATTAAGCCACAACACAACAGAAAAAAGCCACAACACAACCAAATTAAGCCACAACACAATGGACAAGCCACAGTACAAAGTAAATAAGCCACAACACAACATAACAAGACACAACATAATGGAATAAGCCACAACATAACCAAATTAAGCCACAACACAATGGACAAGCCACAGCACAAAGTATATAAGCCACAACACAACAGAATGACGCAACAAAATGGAAATAAACCACAACACAACGAAATAAGCCACAACACAAACAAATTAAGCCACTACACAATGGACAAGCCACAGCACAAAGTAAATAAGCCACAACACAACAGAAATATGCCACAACACAAAGTAAATAAGCCACAACACAATTAAATTAAGCCACAGCACATCTGAAATAAGCAACAGCACAACGGACAAGCCACAACACAAAGTAAATAAGCTTTGTGCTGTGTTGTGGTTTATTTCCATTGCGCTGAGGCCACAGCACAATGTAAAAGCCACAACACAATGGAAATAAGCCACAACCAAATTAAATTTAGCTACAGCACAATGAAAATAAGACACAACACAATTAATTTCAGCCACAACACAATGGAATAATCCACAACACAACTAAATTAAGACACAACACAATGGACAAGCCACAGCACAACGGAAATAATCCTAAACACAATCAAGTTAATCCACACCAAAATGAAATAGTCACAGCACAACAGAAATAAGCCACAACACAATGAAATTGAGCAAAAACACAGCCAAATTACATCACAACACAAAGGAAATAAGCCACAACATAACAAAATTACATTGTGAAATTGTTCTGTTAACTTCATTGTGTTGTTGCTTAATTGTGTTGTGTTGTGGCTTTTCCATTATGCTGTTACTTATTTCGATTGTATTTATTTATTTTAGCTTTTATTTGCTTTGCTTATTTGGTCATGCTGTGCACACCTGGGCCAAAAAATTCAATGGCAAACCACACAGAAATCTTAGAGAAATTAAATAGATCTCTATTCCAGTCTCGGAGAATGGCCTCTGATCTACTTTTAGTTTTAAAATTGTGTATTTGAGAGCATTACTATTGCTTATAATTGATGTTTTTTCAACAGAGAAAAAGGATCAATATTACATTTTAGCTCTGTTTAAAATACAAGTAAGCTGCATCCAGAGGCAGCATTTTAAAGAAACATTTTGGGTTCAGCACAAGTTAAGCTGAATTGACAGCATTTGTGGCATAATGCTGATTATGACAAAAAATTATTCCGGCTTATCCCTCCTTTTCTTAAAAAAAGCAAAAATCTACAGTCAGTGGGGCCAATTAATGTAAATGTTAAAATATTGACTGTTTCAAAAGTATAGACATATACAATTTGCATGTTAACATGGCTTTAGTGTGATAAAATCACTTACTAACCTTTTCTGTGGTAAGTAAAATCCAATTTTGCTAATTTGTTGCCATGACAACGTAACACTGTAAACCTTAAAACCCTAAAATTACCATAAAGCGATGATTTTAACAACTTAAAAGATCAAATAATTCATTCTAACAGATTAATTAATCTAAGCTTTCATATTATATATAAACTTCACATTTCTGCCTTTAAACACTCAAATAATTTAAATAAATTGTGAGCCAAGTGTCCCGTGCACTGCGTGTGAATAACACTATTTGAATGGTGTGGAGTTTCTTCCTAAGTAGAGCGCTCCAAATAATAATAAATAATAAGGCACCATTTCAGTTTGCGATGCAGCCATAGAAGGTATCTGCCAATGTAGGAACATGTTTGTATGTTTTGGAACAGATCGATTCATTAAAAAAATTTGTACAGTCTACATTATATGCTTGGATTATGATTTTCAATCAATCTGTTACCTACCATAACCCTTACTTTAAAAGACAAGAGTTCTCTTTGATGCCTGTTGTGCTGTCAAATCTTTTATCAAAAAACCAAAAAACAAAAAAAATCTTCAAACTTTCAAAAAGTAAAAGACATGTATCCAGCGCCCCCACCCCCGTTCACGTCTGAACCGCCATTTGTTCAGAAAAGTTCTTACACGTCTTTACTATGCCCGCTGGGAAATTTGCAAAAACCATCTCTAACAAAAAGTAAAAGGAGATGAGCAGGGAGTAAAAGCACAACAAAGTAGAGGGGTTAGATAATCAATACATAAATGCTTCAAAGGACATACCTGAGAGAGCAGAGGGGAATGCTCCAAACATGAAAAGAGAGAGAGGGAAAAAGAGGAAGAGAGAGAGAAATTGATTTCTGTAATGGTTTCTGTGCCACACACTGAGATGATTATGATTTAGTGTCTCTTATTGGCACAGATTCAGGCCATGGTCAAAACTCATCACTCACATTAATTAAACTACACAATCAATTGCTTGTTTAAAAAAATGACTAAAACACTTCATTAATATTCCTGACAGAAGCTTCATAAAGGGAGTTTATTAGCTTTTAGCACAAATTTTTGTCTTGAGTCTCAAATAAAAGTCATCTGTCTTAAGTGAAGCACACGCTACAAGACAGAAGGTCATAGCCATGCGCACATTTTTACACACGCATTTGTATGCAAACTACATGTACTGTATGTGTGTCAATTAGAAAAATCATTCTTCTCCCCAACTATTACATTCCCACAATTCACTCTCACACAAACTCATGCACATAGCTATGACCCATTTATGTTTTTAAAATGTTACATATATGTTTATAATGTTTTCCAAACAATAAAAATTTTGGTTGTTGAAATGTGAAATTTTTTATTTTTAGAGTAGACCATTATTTAAAGGTTAGCATAACTTTAATCAATATGTTAAAGCCTATTAAAACTTGCAACTTTTTTTTTTACAGTTTTTATGCCTGTGAAAATAATGAGTGGCAAATTTACAGCAAGTTTGCCAGAACTAGATTTTTGTAAGGGCTGTCAGAATTTCATTGGCTGTTTTGGAATGCTGCTCTCATGCTAGTCGGTATAGTGCATGCACTTGAATCCTAGACGAATAGATTTCAAACCAGTTTTTGAAAGTTGTTGTAGTGCCTTAGCGTGTCTCAATGTGTGCATGCTAGAATTGCCTCGGTTACAGGCATGTCCCTTGGCTACAATCAGGGGCTTTTTGTTGCTAGTCACAGGCTAGTCTCAGACTTAAACTCCCCATGAATTAGTTAGACAAGCACAGTTTATCTTCCAGTGTTTACATATTTCCTACTGAAAACAGAAGTTGGGATGGGACCAAAGGCCTTTTTTCAAATAGCCAATAACTTTTTGTTTATATCACAGACATAAACATGATTTGCGACTTGCTACTGCTAGGCAGAACAGGGGGACATTCACATTTCTAGAGAGCACTGTATTGGACAAATTTTTAAGTGCAGTATGAGTCATCAATGTTCAACAAATACAGTATATATACTAAAAGTGACTTTTTTCAACATTTAGGACTACACTAGTATAGTATCAAAGCTAACAGACATGGACTTAAAGCCATAAACCTTCAATTTCATTTGGTCTTCTGTATTGTAGTGTGCAAATATACAGTATCAGTTCCAGAGCAGTGCCAAAATTGCTTTGCCAGGTCGATGGAGAGAGAAACCCACAAAGCAAATAGCATCTATTTACAGTGCAATCAGCCCACTCCAATGTTTACTTCTTTGGCATTCTTCAAATGTGGAACAATCCAATCTAAAAAACCCTGTAACCCCTCACCTTGCCTGAAGATGCCCACTAAACCTTCACCCAGGGAAGAGGCTTTGATCCTCAGGCTGCTGAGTTTTTTTCATTCAGGTTAGTCCTCCTACTCAGACATGCCAACATGACTGCTGACCTTCACAAAAGAATAGCCATGGCATTTTTCTCAGCAGAAAGTGGTTTTACTGTTATGCAGTGATGGAACGTTTTAGCCTCAGAAAAAAGTAAAGGCGAATGGACTGAGAAGAGGGGAGAAAGAGCACCAGAGAGTGACAGAGAGAGAGACCAATAGACAAAGGAAATAAAGAGCAGGGTAGAAAATTATTAGCCTAAAACCGGCTTCCTTTTGGGTGAAAATTGGTCTATTGAAATTGCACTTCTCTCAAATTGCTTGACAGCCTTTTCTTCCAAGGGATATATTGTGTTGAGAGGAAAAATACATCATACAGTTGGCTCTTTTGGCAAACTGCCATACTTGTGAGCAGCCTTCTGTTTAGCCGGCACACATGACAATAGTATAAACATTGTCTTTTTGTTGAGGACATAAGGTCTTTTATAGCTGTGGATACCATCTTAATGATCTCAGCCCACAGGTGTCCTCTGAGAAATGCCAAATTTACAAAATAGCAGTAAATAGATCTCACTGAAAGTGAAGACTTGTTAGGGATTAAACAATCCATAGCACTCCAGATGTGACCCCAGTCATATCTGTCAGGCAGCAACAACAGCAACAATTCCTGTGTAGAAGATTAAGGCCCTTAGAAAAGCCTGTCACTATAAGGTCAATAGAATCCATCTCTAGAATTCACTTACTGTCGCTAAGACATCAAACCATTACTTGCAATCTAGCACAGCAGATGTCTGCTTGTTTTTTGCTTCAGTACAGGGTAGTGGAAGAACGCAGATAATGAACTTGACTGAAATGACAATGCACATTAGGTTCAGCCACTGCACACTTTGGAATGTTTTCCATATGTTTCGGCTAAATGTGCATTGGGGAATTAAGGGAAAGCCAAATGTGGGCTGTCACTTTAGTACAAATATGGGATGTTACTCATAAAGCTCCCCTTCGGCTAGACTTCATTACTGACCTAATGAGCCCGAGTAAGAGTAGAGAGTTGAATCTCCTGCCCAGCCAGGAACACAGAGCACACTTTACCCTCACAGTTGTGCACCACTTTGAACGCAGTATGTCTGTAGTGGGCACTGAATGAGCAGACTCAGTTGCTGTTCCCACAGAATTTAGTTGTCCTTATAGACCTTTTTAGGACTTTTGCCATTCTTGATCAAGCAACATTTCCAACCTTGTATCCAAGTGGTTGAGTAACCTTTGGAATGTGATTTGCACATTCTGTTGACCTACAGCATATAGTTTGCTTCCAGCTAATATATCTTTAAATATTACCTTGTTTAAAGTGTGTACTGGCCAGGAGTTGTTGATATTGTGCCGTGATGCTTTTATGTCAGAATCCATAAAAGAACATCGTGGACATGCGTACGTTCACAGTAGGCTGGTTTTAAAACTTGTCAGCAAACCATTGACAGCTGACCACAACAAAACTTCCTTCCAGTCAAATTCCTGAAGCAACCATTGCCATGCACAAATTGTGCATAACGTCACCTTTGACTTCCAAACTTTGGAAGGCATTTTCAAAAACCTCCATTTTCAATACCTAAAACACTTTTTACAAGTGGATGGGAGGTCAAAACGCAGATTTTCAGAAATATCGTATTCATGTGATCGGGGCCTGTTGAAATTCTCTAGCCCAACTTTCACCAATGCCTTTGTTCTACATAATGCACTTTGCTCTAATTCGCACAACATTCTTATTATGACTTCTGTCTTCATCTAGATAACTGATATGCACCTTTTTTTGTCTATAGTACTACTAGTCATAACAACACACTTCCTTTTTACATGAAAGTGTCTTCAAAGTGAAAGTCGGCTAAATCCACCTCCACAAGAAACAGAACAGTAAGGTATGTTTTCCAAGAATTTATTTTCAGGCCAAGCACATTTCCTATGCTAAACACACTTTTCCTAGCTTTGCTAACCTTCTACCCAGCCCACATCCCTTTCCAGTCATACCCTTTTCTCTGTCCAAGCTAGCTGAAATCCTTTAGAGGAGCTTCTCTCTCTAGGGTTGCACTCAGCCTATGCTTGAAGAACACGTTATGCTCAATAGCAATCTGGTATAGTGATTCGTGTAAAGGCAGTTTTTTTTATTAGGACATGCCATGGCCCACAATTGCAAAAGCTCATGTCTTTTTTTAGTTGCTCCGTTTTCATCTTGACTTCACAAGCAAGTTGAAGGAAATACTCTAGTGGCAGAGGTTGACCACATCAGAAACAAACCAAGATGGAGTGGGGTGGAGTGTAATGACATCAGTTCTATGCATCAATAATTTAGGCCTGCTCATAGAACATGCACAGAATTGCTAATAAGATTATGACAGCTTCCTGCATATTTGCATGAATGTTAGTCTTTAGAAACATGATGTTACCACAATTGAATGTGTGTCCACTGAGTGTTTTGGCTTGACATGTTCCAGCCCTGTCCGGAAATGCTGTGAGAGGAGGAACTTAGATGTTCCCCATTCATTCCTTTGGAATAAAGATTCACATGTAGTGGTGATGTGTGGAATTTTTGTTTTAAAGGCATAGTTCTCCCAAAGATGTAAAATGGAATATACTTTTTAACACGATCATGTCATTCGAAGCTCGTATGGCTAACTTTCTTAAGTGGCACACAAAAAAAGAAATTGTAAGTGATCAACTGATTTACTCTGGTTTATTATTTTGGTATTATGATGGCAAGTAAAAGCAAAACATATCTATATATATTTAATGAAAAACGTGAGCATTAGCACATTGGATTTCTGTCCACCTCATAATCATAAAGGTGGAAAATAAAAAGCTCATAGAAGCTACTGAGAGCCGGAGGCCAGTATCACATGCATCTACTGTTCTAGCGATCATGTACAAAAGTGTTGGGGAAGCTAATTTGAAACTGTATCTTCTAAAGTCCAGCACGCTCTCTCTCTCTCTGGACTGTAATGGATAGGTTAGCCCGAAACTGCAGAGCTGATGAGAGAAACTACAGTGAAGAGACAGACTGGAATATATCAATGAATGAAGACACTTACCTCTGTTTGTGTGATTTTTCACAAGGAGAAGACGGATACATCCCACATGTGCTATTGACCACATCACTAACATAATTGTTCAGTTCATTCTCTACACACTATGTGAAATTTATGAAAATGCATTTGTCTCATCCTGATTTTTTCAGCAGTTAATTTGGTTGTAGAATGCAGTTGTCACACCCGTAAATTACCGGACAGAACGGGATTAAGCACTCACACTGTAGATGCACTGACAAACGTATTTAGCTGCAGAGTGTACGTGGCCATACAGTAACTTAAAGGAGTTAAACTACAGTCAAGCTACTCTTTTATAATGTAGATAGCTTCTCTCCCATTTCTACACTATTAAACACAAATAAAAGGAGCTGAATAAATTTATGATTTAAGATATATAATTACCTGATAATATTATTTAATTCCCCAATCACAATATTACTATAGTAAAACCATGTTTCCAATACCAAATATAATGGAATCACTAATTTTTACTGGTTCATTTATATGAAAGGTCTTATTTTAAGAGTGCTATGCCTTAAGCACAGTGCTATGCCTTAAGTGTAGCGCTATGCAATACTTCATGCATACAATCAGTGGGCATGGCCATGAAGCATTGATATTTTTGTGCAAGCATGCACATAGTCTAGGCACAAGTTGGTTATCGAAATCATGCACGCAAAGCCCTAATGGGTTGGGTCAAGTGAAATTTAATTCTGAGGTTCTTCTCCAGTTATTGTACTGTTTGTGTCCTGTTATATATTCCATTTCATGTCAATCAATGTCAATATAAATTAAGAGAGCCTATTCATGAGAATTTGGTAGTGTAAATGGGCTGTATGCAATCCATCACCTGCTATGTTAGTCGCCTTCGCTGCACTAGACCACGATATATGTGTTTTATTTTCTCTTTCAGCCTCTCTGGGAATGATGGCTCTTGTCCTGCTTGATCATGTCTCACCTGCTTGAGATACAGTATGCTTTTCTTCTCTCCCATTGTTCATTGTTTATGTAATGTATATTTGTTAGATTTTTCTCTGTTTAATGTTTTATGTTCTAGTTATGTACAGCGTCTTTAGTTTTGGAAAGGCACTATACAAAATTAACATATTAATATTATTAATATTATTGTTAATCATTTTGATCTACTGACACACAAATCATGGCTATTGAAAGTGGTCGATAGCTCTTTGATATCATCTGCTGCTGGAGTCCCAAACTGCAAATGCAGGAATTGATTTTAGATATTTTGTGGCGAGATTAGAAATGGTTCTCAAACGCCTTAGCGCAATGACCTCAGGAAAATGGCAAATTGCATTCAGTCAAGCACTTCATTAACATGCAATACACCCACACATTGCACATGTATAATAACAGATTGCGCAAACACTCCCACCCATGCTCACTTGTGCTTTGTGGTAGCTGGCACTAAAATTGCACTCAGAATAAGCCCTCTCACCAAAATTGGATAAGTCATAATGCACGGTCACGAAAATAGAGCCAAAACTTTCCAATAATAAAATATGTAAATAAATAAAGATTCATCAAAATACTTTGGTTTTCCCAGTGCTACATGAGAGAGGGACGGTTTAGGTAAGCATGTTTGATATTATATATACAGTATATATATATATATATATATATATATATATATATATATATATAATAGATATAGAATTTTTTTCATGAATTATCCCTTTAAATCACCGGTAACACTTTACAATACGGGTGCATTAATAAGCATTTATTCATGCTTAACTAATGCATAGATAATATTGAATTAATATATGATTCATGATTAGCCAATCCATTCATTAATAATTGCCACATCAGCAACTAATAAAGTGTCTGTCTGATTAATGTATTAAGTCATATATGAATTGTATTAATTAAATGTGTCATCATGGATTAATTCCCTAACAATTTATTATATGAACTAATAGTGTTAATGAATGTGTTAATTAACACTATGATTCATGTATTTTAACTTCCACCCAATACAGGTTCACTAATATGCATTAATACATGCTTAATTACTGCATTATTAATGAACAATAATATGTTAATTACAACAATTACTCAATGATGAGTTAACATATTGATATCTTTGCAAACCATTAGTTAATAATTCATTAAAACAAATGCTGATACAGCCAAAGTACTGCCTAAAAAGTCATGACTTGAGAACTCATTTTATCATTAATGACCATCATTGGACTTTATAAAAGCTGTTTATTTAACATCGGTTTCTAAAAACATTGCCTCACTAAAGAAAAAAAAACAGTGGGATGCAGAGAGAAAAAAAGCGATAAATACGTGTTATATTTTGTATATTTTTTTTATTAATTGATGTAATTGACACATGAATTTGCAGTAATAATTCAGTAATTAAGTATGCATTAATGCATATTAGTGAATCCGTATTGGGTGGAAGTACAAATACATGGCTTTGGCTCATTGTGGTAACTAAAACATTAATTAACACTATTAGTTCATATAATAAGTTGTTAGGGAATTAATCCACGATTACACATTTAATTAATAGCAATTCATATATGACTTAATATATTAATCAGACAGACTCTTTATTAGTTGCTGATGTGGCAATCATTAATGAATGGCATAGTTAATCATGAGTCATACATTAACTCAATATTATCTGTGCATTAGTTAAGCATGAATTAATGTTTATTAATGCACCCGTATTGTAAAGTGTTACCAATTTACCTGTATGTGGAAATACACATAAAAATTGCAGATAAGAAATATTGTGCAAATAATTCTATGTAAGATATCTCTGGGGAAAATCTGGGCATTAATGGTAACAACTGCACATTTTCACTTTTAGTGTCTTTTAAGTACATTTTTTATTGATTCAGAACTCTTTTGAAGAAGGGTCAGAAAAATTATTAGTCTTCAGTTCAACATTGGCATGACATGAGCAAGAGGTCTACTGTTGTAAAGGAATGAAAGGACTTTACCACTATTATCTCTGTGTACAGTGTGTACAGAAGTTAAGGTGAACCCAGTTTACCCGCAACCCTTGCTGGCCTCTCCTACATGACATCATAATCAAATAGAGTGATACATGAGAATGTGAGGGAAACAAAGAGAGAAAAAAGCGAGAGGTGCAGCAAGCGAGAAATGTACAGTGTGTAAAACACACACACACACACACACACACACACACACACAAACACTCCAGTCAGCCGTGCATGAAATATAGAGCCATCCTTCTTTTTAAAGGTTGTAATTAATGTAATGCCCCATCCTCAATCCTCCCTGTGCCATTTCCACCCAACAAACGGGAGGATCCCTTTAGCTCTCCACTAATCCAGCTCAGGGTGGCACGGTTCCCAGATCATCTGAGTGGTTGGACATGGAGAGATTATCGCTAACTGAGGAAATTCAAGTCAGGCCTGTGACACTGGTGCTTTTAATACGATGTCATGTCTCCTTTACATGCTAACGCCACCCTTACATTGTAGCTTAACCAGGCACCATGTGACAAGTCATTTGTCCCTTAACGAAAATGGTATGCAACAAGACACAATAACAGCTTATCAGAACATATTGTATTTTTAATATGCAGCTATGTGGAGCAGGATTTTGAACCAATAAGATTTAACTGTGGATGGGGCATCAGAAAAAGAAACCAAACAAAGTCCTGTTGCTTATCGTGGTTGGTTAAAGCTAATGTGTATGACTTTGTTGATGTTTAAATAATTTCTTCTATCCCAGCTTAATATACAAAGACAGCTATAAGCAAGCCATTCCTAGGTGTCTCTGTGGAGCTATAAATATATTGTTGTTTGTTTGAGTATCCCAACCACCCGTTACAGCAACACTGACCCAACAAATGAAGTGAGTTTGGGGCAGGGTTATCTGTTTGTTTGGTCCTTGTTTCCAAATTACATTTGGTGGCAATAGTGGTGCAGCAATTACACTTCAGCTTTAATAAAAGGCATTACTACTCAACTGCAGAATCCACTGAGCTCCAGTGTCTGCATTCCAATTGGTTGTTGCCGCATCATTGCTCATTTCCATAAAACCGAACTCTATGCATCATTGATTTTAGTTGACGCATCAAATCGTCAACTTTCATTGAAAATACATTATTTTGGGTTGTTTTGAAACTGCAAATTCACTGCTATCTCTGATGTTGTTTTACCCAAATAAATTGAGTACAACTATAAATCCTAACATACTGCATTACCACTATTACGTAAGTTGTTTGAGTTAGGTGGATGAATTTTATGATTTCTCTCACTCTATTGGAGTTTTATCCATTTATCAGAGCTTGTTTTAGTCTGTTGCCAATGGAAACGAAATAAACAAGATGTGTAATATTATAGTAAAGTGCTTTTTTTAGTTGACATAACTAACAACTTTCAATTTAACTTAGCATGTTAAGTTTTCATTGTATCACTTTGTATACTATAATTAAGTTGATTTAACAGACGTATCTGTAATCTTATCTCAAAAACATTCGGAGGGTAACTCATAATGAAGACACAGGTATGTTTGACATAGAAGAATGGTTTGGAGTCTTGGAGATACTATCGATCAGAACAGACAAAGAGTGTGTGTGAATGCGGGGGTATATATTCAGTCCTTGATTAGCCACTAATGATATGCAGGTGCATGTAATCAGAACTCAGAGGAGAGTGAACACTGAGGGCAGTGAGGAAGAGAGAGAGAGAGAGAGAGAGAGAGAGAGAGAGAGAGAGACTGGTGGATCCGTGACAAAAGGTTCACGGTTGAGTTATATTACGATATATTACTATTATAATATATTATATAATATAATATATTATTATTATTATTATTATTATTATCATCATTTCTTTACAAATGATAATAATATTTAAGTTGAATGGGTTATTAAAAAATAACTGTGTGATTGAAAAATTAGCTGATATCTTACAACTAAATTGAATAAAAAAAGAGATCTGAATTATGTCCAGATACAAGTTGAAAAAAAAAAACGGCTTCTTTCTACTGATGACTTGTATTGGAATTAATGCTCCTACATTATCCAATATACTAGTTAATAATAAAGTTTTTCTTAATAAGCTATACATTTATATTGAAATAATGTGTAGTTCCCCGTCTGTCGCTCACTTCGACGTCGTGTCGAAGAAGCGACACTAGGGGTCTCTCTTGAGCGCCGAAAGATACCTCTGATCTATGAAAAAAGGCCAATGAGAGTTGGCGAACAGTATTTGCATACTCCGCCTCCGGATACGGATATAAAGGCGAGAGAAATACGCTCGTTCATTCAGTAATTTTCTTCGGAGCCGATGGTCGTGTGTATGCAGTCAGCTGCGAGTAACACAATTGATCCTGCTTCTGATCCTCTGACGCTCTGCTTTGCTGTTGGATTTACGGCGCACTACAGCGGCTTTTCTCTTCACTGCCGGCGTGCAGTTTGCCCCTGGGCGCTTCGACAGCGCAGAGTTAAAAGAGTTGAAAGAGTGATTCTCTCCATAAAAGAGTTTATTTCTCTGAAAGAGCATTACACAGCGGCGTTGAACGTCCTTTTCAGGACGCGTCTTTATAAAGATGTAATTTCCGCCCCTGTGTAGTTTCTGGATGCGGTGTTTTCTCCCCACCTCTCTCGGTCATAAAACACTATCTTGCATGCCTGGGCTGCGATCACATGCAAGCAGTGTTTTATGAATGGTTTATGTTCTCAGTGCGAGAACATAGCCATGGCAACATTGCGGTCGTGTGGCTTTCTTTTGTAGTGAGAGAAAGCCGTTTCAGCCGCCCCCCGCGCCTCGCCTCCTTCCTACGGGATTGACGCAGGCGCCGCGGGCGATGAACACGATTTGGGGACAATGACGGGCTCTGTTCGCCGGGTAAATCCCCTCGAACTTCCCGCCTCCCCGGCACGCTTGTTTGCTAGCATTGCGGTCGTGTGGCTTTCTTTTGTAATGAGAGAAAGCCGTTTCAGCCGCCCCCCGCGCCTCGCCTCCTTCCTACGGGATTGACGCAGGCGCCGCGGGCGATGAACACGATTTGGGGACAATGACGGGCTCTGTTCGCCGGGTAAATCCCCTCGAACCGCCCGCCTCCCCGGCACGCTTGCTTGCTTGCTTCCGTCTGAGCTCGGGATGAGTATTCTCTCCAATGGTTCATCTTCTCAGTGTGAGAACATGGCCGTTATAGCATTGCGGTCGCACAGCTTTCTTTTGTAATGAGAGAAAGCCACTTCAACCGCCCCCCGCGCTCCGCCTTCTTCCTACGGGATCGGCGCAGGCGCTGCGGGCGATGAAGGCGATTTGGGGAATATGACGGGCTCTGTTCGCCGGGTAAACCCCCTCGAACCGCCCGCCTCCCCGGCACGCTTGCTTGCCTCAGAATTGGATGACATCACCGCTGCATCGGAGAGCGTTACAGCGGCATCGGATGCTGATCGTTCGCCTGGGCCGCCACCTTCGGGTCTGCCGCCCAGCCTGAGCCTGACGCACGGAGATCCGCTATGCTTTCCCGGGCTACTTGATCGGTTCCGCGGGCAGGTGCGCCGCTCACAGCCACGCCCCCCCCCCCCCCCCGTTCCCTTCTTCCCGGACGTGCACGACGAGTTGAGCTAAGCCAAGGCTTTTTCGCTCCTCCGCTCTCACTACCCTCGTGGTGGAACGGTCCCAGACCGCTTCCACTCTGCACGCCACGGCCCTTCCTGCAACCAATGCCAGGCCAAGGCACTTCAAAACCTGCACCTTGGGTAGTCCTGTTCTTGATGTGCTGCAGGAACTGCGCTGGATGACCAACCGCGCCCCCGGGCCACGGAGGTCAGAAGCGCTGGCACTCGAACAGGCGATGGCCACCCCTTGTGGTCCAGAAACACACCTGTGGACTGGACCTGGTCGAAATGCGGGAGGCAGACAAGGCACACCTTCTCTCACACCCCCGTCTCCCAGCTCCGTCCATTCGGCGCCACCGTTGACGACTCTGCCCAGCAGTCCTCAGCGGTGAGGCAGACGGAGGCCACTGCACATCCTGCCCCGCCGCAAGCTTGCCGCCATGGGCCATGCCCCGTCTGCTCGCCGAGGGCGTCCTCCTGCGGCTATGAAACACCCTGCTCCGCCTCAACCCGGGCCCAGCTCTCAGCCCCAGCGTCGAGCACGCTGCAGGGAACGGACGCCCCCGTCTCACGGACCCCCTCGAGGACCCGGAAGGCTCCCAGGCTGTCCGTAGACGTTCAACCCAGGGACCAAGATGTTAGCTCCGGAGGCTGGTAAGACCGCTCCGTCCCCGGTGGAGGGCCGGGAGGAGAATCTTTTCTTGTTGAATTAATTTTCACATTCTCATATTCTCTGTAATGAGCTATTTCCTTTTGTCTCTGGGTCACCTGGCCCGCAAATACCGTTCTCACGGCACTTTGCCCCCAGATATCAACAGTCCTGGCTTCCTGGACACGGACCACCCGTCTTCAGCCCCACGACTGTCCCCCGGCCGGCCGGTTCCGACGAGTCTAGAGGACGCCTACCCAGGACCTCCTCCTCAGTCGCTGACCCGCCCCCTGCCGGGTGTGCGGAGCAAGGTAAGTGCTTGAGTCTTTTCTCAGCACCTCAGCTGCGGGTCGCCCCGTCGCCGCCCAACGCTGCCCTACCTGCTCCGCCCCGCTGCGAAGCCCCGCCGGGTACGTCAAATTAATCGTCCCTTTGGTGCCCCTAGCGCAGAGGTTGGACGCGTGGCTTTCACTTCCCAACCCGTCTCGCTGGCTGGCCCGGACCATCCGACTCGGTTACGCAATTCAGTTTGCCAGGCCCCCGTCCCCCTTCATGGGCGTCCGCTTTTCCGCAGTACACGGCGAACACGCCCACTCCCTGCGCGCGGAAATCGCGACTCTTCTGGCCAAAGACGCGATAGAGCCTGTCCCTCCAACCGAGATGAAGATGGGTTTCTACAGCCCTTACTTCATCGTACCCAAGAAAAGCGGCGGCTTATGACCAATCTTGGACCTGCGAGTTCTCAACCGAGCGTTGCACAAACTCCCGTTCAAAATGCTCACGCTTAACCTGCGTCCGGCATCTAGATTGGTTCGCAGCGGTAGACCTGAAGGACACGTACTTCATGTCTCCACCCTGCCCCGACACCGCCCCTACCTGCGGTTTGCGTTCGGGGGCCAGGTGTATCAGTACAAGTCCTCCCCTTTGGCCTGTCTCTGTCCTCTCACGAGAGTTACTATGCAAAATCCACAGAGATCAGGTGCTCAGGCACCTCAGCCGTCTGGGGCTTCAGGTCAACTGGGAAAAGAGCCAGCTCACTCCAGTTCAGAGCATCTCTTTTCTCAGGATGGAGTTAGACTCGGTCTCAATGTCGGCATGTCTCACCAACGAGCGTGCCCAGTCAGTGTTGAACTGCCTCGCCGCCTTCAGGCCAGGCACAGCGGTCCCCTTAAAACTTTTCCAGATGCTCCTGGGGCATATGGCGTCCTCCGCGGCGGTCGCGCCGCTGGGGTTGATGCATATGAGACCGCTCCAACACTGGCTCCAGACCCGAGTCCCGAGACGAGCATGGCGCCACGGCGCCGTATGCAACGGGCACGCAGCCTCAGGCCGTTGGAAAGGGGCCCAGCTGCGTTGGCACATCAACTGCCTCGAGTTGTTGACCGTCCTTTTTGCCCTGCGGAAGTTTCTCCCGTTAATTCGGGACGAACATATCCTAGTCAGGTCGGACAGCACCACTGCGGTCGCGTACATAAATCGCCAAGGCGGCGTATGCTCCCGTCACATGTCACAACTCGCCCGTCGTCTCCTCCTTTGGAGCCAGCACCGACTCAAGTCGCTGCGTGCCACTCACATCCCCGGCAACCCCAATGTGATAGCGGACGCGCTGTCATGACAATGCTTGTCTGGCGGAGAGTGGAGGCTTCACCCCCACTCGGTGCAGCTGATTTGGGAACGGTTCGGCAAGGCCCAGGTAGACCCCTCTGCCTCCCGAGAGACCTCCCACTGCCCGCTCTGGTACGCCCGTTAAGAGGCTCCCCTCGGGGCAGATGCACTGGCACACAGCTGGCCGGTGGGGCTGCGCAAGTACGCATTCCCCCCAGTGAGCCTTCTTGCACAGGTGCTGTGCAAGGTCAGGGAGGACGAGGAGCAAGTCACTCTCGTGGCTCCTTACTGGCCCACCCGGGCCTGGTTCTCGGACCTCATACTCCTTGCGACAGCCCCTCCCTGGCGAATTCCCCTGAGGAAGGACCTTCTTTCTCAGGGACGGGGCACGCTCTGGCATCCGCACCCAGACCTCTGGAACCTCCACATCTGGTCCCTGATGCGGAAGATCTAGCTGGTCTACCACCCACGGTCGTAGCCACGTTCAACCAAGCCAGAGCCCCTTCTACCAGGCAACTCTACGCCCTGAAATGGCGTCTGTTCGTGAATTGGTGTTCTTCCCGGGCAGAAGACCCACAGAGGTGCGCAGTTAGGTCTGTGCTCCTGTCCCTACAGGAGAGGTTGGGGGGGAGGCTGTCCCCATCCACCTCGTAGGTGTATGTTGCCACTATTGCAGCTTACCACAACCCAGTAGACAGCAACTCTCTGGGTAAGCACGACTTAATCGTCAGGTTCCCAAGAAGTGCCCGGAGGTTAAAAACCCCTCCTGGCCAAACCTGTTTCCCTCCTGGGGATCTCTCGGTGGTCCTTGCCGGTCTTCAGAGATCCCCCCCGAGTCGCTAGAATCAGTTGGCTCAGGGCCCTCTCCTGAAAAGACGGCCCTGCTGATTGCGCTCACTTCCATCAAGAGGGTCGGGGACCTGCAAGCGTCCCCTACTAACGACACTTGCCTGGAGCTCGGTCCGGCAGATACTCATGTGATCCTAAGACCTCGACTGGGCTATGTGCCCATGGTTCCTACCATGCCCTCTGGAGATCAGGTAGTGAACCTACAAGCGCTGCCCCGGGAGGAGGCAGACCCAGCCCCTCTCACTGTCGTGTCCGGTACGTGCCTTGTGTGCCTACCTGGACCGCCCCCAGAGCTTCAGGCGCTCTCAGCAGCTCTTTGTCTGCTTTGGAGGACCAGCAGAAAGGGAACGCTGTCTCCAAACAGAGGTGTCTCACTGGGTGATGGATACCATTCAGTTGGCCTATCACACCCAGGCCATGCCCCCCACTTACGGGTTCGAACCCACTCCACTAGGAGCGTGACATCCTCATGGGCACTGGCGAGGGGCACCTCCCTAGCAGACATTCGCAGAGCTGCGGGCTGGGCAGCACCTAACACCCTTATGATCTCAGGGTTGAGTCAGTCTCGTCCCGTGTTCTCTCAGGTCCGAGCCCGTAGAACTCGGTACACGTTGACGATCTGACCGGGTGATCCGCTTGTACCAGCGCCGTTTCCCTCTGCCGAGGCAAAACAGTGCGCTTTTGTCCCAGAGGACCCAGGTCCCTGGTTGATTCCTCCCTAGCACTTCGGACCCGCAGCAGTTCATCGGAGGAACGTGCTGGTCCAGTCCACTACGGGTACCTCCGGCTACCCCTACTGGAATAAGTGCTCCACAGATCAGGCCTCCTATGGGACTCCTCCTGTGTGTATTTCCGCGGTACGGTCACCTTACGAGCTGACCCGCGTCTCCCTTAGGCAGCCCTTTGCTGCCCTCCGGTCGCCGTGTTGTAGCAACTCCCCCCTCCTTGAGGTTGGATCTACCACTGCGCCATTTCCTCCCACATGCCCCAAGTGGCCATGTGATGTATTTTTGCCACCTTTACCTCCCCTGTTGGGCGGGTGTGGCCTCCGCAGGGTCTTTTCCCCCTAAGAATAGGAATTCGGAATAAGACCCCCTTCCCTCGATGCGGTAAGGGCCCCGGCTGCTCTTGCTCTATGCCGAGAAAACATAGAGAGAAAAGAGGCCCAGCCAGGCTTGGCCCGTTCCCTAGTTGGGAGCGTCACCTTGTTCCCCCCTAGGGTAACCAAAAGGATGCTGACGCTTTTTCGGGGCATTGGGGAAGAGTACGTGCAGCCTGAACACAGTTGGTCGCTTGCGCACGTGCAAAATACCTGCCCGCTTCTGTGTCAGCAGTACACGTACACGGCTCAGCGCATGGCGAGTTTTGAAGTGGACCCCTAGTGTCGCTTCTTCGACACGACGTCGAAGTGAGCGACAGACGGGGAACGTCTCGGTTACGTATGTAACCTCCGTTCCCTGATGGAGGGAACGAGACGTCGTGTCTTCCCGGCCACGTCGCTGAGCCGAGCCGCTGAGATGCCCGGAACACTCCCGGCTCCTCAGAAAAATCCTGAATGAACGAGCGTATTTCTCTCGCCTTTATATCCGTATCCGGAGGCGGAGTATGCAAATACTGTTCGCCAACTCTCATTGGCCTTTTTTCATAGATCAGAGGTATCTTTCGGCGCTCAAGAGAGACCCCTAGTGTCGCTTCTTCGACACGACGTCTCGTTCCCTCCATCAGGGAACGGAGGTTACATACGTAACCGAGACGTTTCTTTACATATTAAAGAGCACACCCAATCAGTTCCACATAATAATGTAAAGATATTCTAAACTGAATATGCAAAAAAACAACACTGGTATTGGATCGGGATCGGTATCGGCCGATACTGACATTTCCAATATCGGAATCGTATCCTAGAATGCCACGTTGCGTGCTCACAGCACAGTAAGCTTTGTTGATTATAATGCGAGTGTTCTAGTTTTGTCACTTGCAGTGTAGACGGAGTTAGACTGTTCCTTTATAGTTCAGTGCTGTACATTATGACCCTTTAATGTACACAGCAAAACCCTGCATCAGTTATTTATTTCATAGATCTTTTGTTTTTGCATTAAGTTCTTCACAATGTAGAATTTATACATATTTTATTCAAGTGAAGCATGTTGTATGAAGACACTTAGAACATGGCTGACTGCAAAGTGCTTTTTCAAAAACATAGTTTTACTCCTTTGCCAAATGTAATGCAGTGATACATAATTCTTCACTAATAGAGATGCTTCTGCAGAAGTGGCATGACATGTTTTACACAGTCATGAACTTAAATTGGCGGCAGCCCACTGAGATTTCTTTATTCATTGTTGTCTCTTTGCTGCCTCCCTACCTCTCCACTTTACCTATAAATTATTTTTATTTTTTTCCAGTTTCCTTGCTGGTTCTCCGATTTAACCTATTTTACACAACTGTGGCTACTTGAAGACAACAGTAACCATATAATACAAGTGTTCTATCTGCTTTTTCAACCCTATTTCAACATTTTATCTCCCTGTCTTTCTCCTGATTGTGTCCCTTAATCATGATATTTTGACATTTGAGAAAGACAAGTGTTTAAAAGCTTGTTTTATTTTACATTTGCTCTCTCTCTCTCTCTCTCTCTCTCTCTCTCTCTCTCTCTCTCTCTCTCTCTCTCTCTCTCTCTCTCTCTCTTTTAAGTAATTATGTATAATTCCTGAATAAAGTTTCAGCTTTAAAATATTTTAAGTTAAATAGAGCAGCATAACAGAAATGTAAATACCAACCATATAGAATTTAGGCACAATAGTGTATAATGATGTGTGTGTATTATTTTGTGGAAAAATTAGTCCATGGGGAAATATCCTGCCAACTATGTAGTCAAGTTGATGACTCCGCTTGCAGGTGTACATTTTTAATATATATTTTTTTTCTTTTCTCCACTTTTCTCCCCAATTTCACATGTCCAAATCCCAATGTGCGATAAGTTCTCGTGGTTGCGTAGTGTTTTGCCTCAATCTGGGTGGCAGAGGATAAACCTCATTTGCCTCCGTGTCTGAAACCATTAATTTGTGCATCTTATCATGTGGCTTGTTAAGCACATTACTGCAGAGACATAGCATGTGTGGAGGCTCATGCTATTCTCCGCCCATCCACATACAACTCAGCACGTGCCCCACCAAGAGTGAGAGCCAAATTATAGTGAACATGAGGAGGTTAACCCAACATGACTCTACCCACCCTAGCAACCGGGCATATTGGTTACTTAGGAAGCCTGACTGGATTCACCTTTTCCTGTGGTGTTTCTGACAATACAGGTTTTGTCCAATGACACCAGGAATTAATTGTATTCACATGAATAATGGTGAAGGTGATTTAGAGGTTGCATTTTTGCTCGAAAATTACAGTTTTACTCCACTGATGGTAAGGTTTAGAGTTGGGATTGGGTTAGGCCATTGAATTAATAAAATGTGCATTCCTGTTGACTATTACATTATTTGCAAAAAAAAAATACAAATTGGTTTTGGCACCATGTGGACATTTCACCCAGAAACTGGAGCTCACATGTACCCATCTGTTCAACAACACTTTCCAGCTTTGGCCACTGGAGGCAGTGGCTTGAATTTTAGTAAGAACAGACCCATGTCAGAACACTGGCAGAGTCTTGGAAATGGCCTCTGTGGTCGTGAACATGGGCAGAGACTTGGAAATGGAAGCCTTTCTCCTCCTCCCACTCCGGGAGGCCGAAGTTGGCAGCGCAGGCATGGCATTGAGCAGATTCAGGCGTAGCTGTGACTTTGAATGGAGCAGACTCTGGTGTAGCTGTGACTTTGCACCGAGCAGACTCTGGCGTAGTTGTGACTTTACACCGAGCAGACTCTGGCGTAGCTGTGACGTGGCTTGGAGCTGACTGTGTCGTGACTGTGACAGGGCACAGAGAAGACGGAGGCGTGGCTGTGACAGGGCGTGGAGTGGATTCAGGTGTTGAAGACTTGGAAACTGGAACCAGGATAGATTGGTTCCATGCAGTCTAACTGTACTCTGGCCACCGCACGAGTAAACTCCTCGAGCAATTCCTTAGCCGCTTTACTATCGTGTGTGGAACACTTAGAGGTGGGTAGCTCGAAGTCCGCAGACTGAGATTCAACGTCCCCTCATGGACCGAAGAGGTGTCGGGGCGCGCTTCAGGAATGGACCTGTCTCTCGCTCCTCAGCAAGATCCATACGAGAGCCCCAATATGGAAGGGTGGGCGCGGGCTCTCGTAAGTGAGACGAGTGCGAAGCATTTTGGTTGAGAACAGCTCACAATGCTCTCACCCGCCCCGCCCCAATGCAAGAGCAGCATGCTCTTCCCCCAAACACACAAAACAAAACTGGTGTGTGTCCGTTTCAGCCATATGGTGTAAGCACGGGAACACACACCGCTTGCCTTGTTTTTTGCTCATTTCAAGAAAGAGAAAGGTTTTCTGCACACTGCCTAACAATTCTAACTCCTAACAGAGGAAAGTAGAAAGTTTTGACAGGGTTGAGAAGCACAACACACACAGAATGGTCTGAAGATAAAAGACCTGACGATGCACCTGTGGCGCATCTATTTATAGCCCCTGGTACCGGCGCATCCTGATGATGTCATCGGTAGAGGCTATAAATTCTAGTCAATTTCATTGACGTGTTGCACACATATTCACAGCTGGTCACTCCTAAAGACATTCCCAAAGCACTAAATCAGTGCAGCATCAAAGTGTAGCTTTTGATAGGGAACAATCAAGGACAGCTGGCAGTGATGAGGGCAGGGAATTATGGGAAATGTAGTCTGGGAGGAATAGATGATGCAGGCAAAACACGGGGCAGACAACAGAGAATCGTGACAGTTAGCTCATCTGGAAATCTGTATTGATCAATCAATTTTCAGGACTGTAACTGTATGTTTTATAATGCTCTATAATTCTCTAATCTCTGTCCATTTTATTAGTTAGGCATTTTCTAAAAGAGAGAACTTTGTACATTTTCATCATACCACACAATCCTTGAAATTAAAAGCAAAAATATTTTAAAGTGACTCGCTCCTGGAGAAATCAGTAAAGCCAGCCCAGACAAGTTGGGTAAAATCACATGTCTGCACAGCACGAAACCAAAGTGTTGGAGGAGGTCTTCCCTTCCAACCCAGCTGTGAGGTGTCGTAATCAATTGAGTGTTCCACTGAGGAGAAATCCCTGAAGGCCCGCCAGAAGTAGGCCGCTGTTAACTTTCTGCAATGCTGCCCTCAAAGACATGTGTCTTAATTAAAAACCGGGAGTTGTTAGGTCCTCCAACTTTCTCCTTCTGTCCCCCATTGGTACACTAGTGCATTATAGTGTCTCAAAGGGACTAAACTATGTCCCTCTGGAGGGAACATTTCGGTCTGCTTTTGGCAGTGACAAGAAGCTGCTGTATTTCCACTTTCAGTAATCCTCTATCAGTCTGATTTTATTTTAATATTAAAGTTCTCCAAAATAAACTAAAGAAGATGAAAGAGACACCCAGGTTATATTGATACTGTATATTCCATGTGAATTGCACAGAATAAATAGTAACTACTGTTAGAGGTCATTAT
This sequence comes from Moxostoma hubbsi, assembly GCA_032164185.1. Classification (NCBI taxonomy): domain Eukaryota; kingdom Metazoa; phylum Chordata; class Actinopteri; order Cypriniformes; family Catostomidae; genus Moxostoma; species Moxostoma hubbsi. Next base: position 23,540,972 of record JAVLUX010000038.1, read on the forward strand.
TTCAGAAAGAAAAGTTTCAAACCACACACAAATAAAAAAAATTAAAAAAAGATATTCAAAGGAATATTCCAGGTTCAATACAAGTTAAGCTTAACAGACTGGCCCTATTTACTTCCATTGTAAGTCTCAACTGCTTTTAATAAATGCGGAACCAGTCAAAATTGTCTTTTGTGGTAATATACATTATGCCATAAATGCTGTCAATTGATTTGAATAGTGGTATGAGTGATATATGACATGCTCCAATTCTTCTGAAGATATTCAATAGAAATTGCTAGAGGAACAGCTTAAGTCTTTTTCTATGATAAGCTTCGAGATTTTCACTTATATGACTTTGTATGGCTTAAGAATATAGTGCCTGAGTCATATTTACTACTTTTATAATATTTTTATAGTGCTTTTTTATTATTTTGGAGTGTGACAGCCCCAATACTCATTCACTTTCATTATATTGACAAGAGTGGCCAGGAAATCCCCAAATTCATTTTTGTGTTCCACAAAAGATATAGGTTTGGAACAACACCATGAACACCATGTTGCTTAATGAAGGAAACATAAATATAGTGGCAGTGATGTTAAATCAAGTTGTCAGCAGACATAACATTGCCTCTGGTGCTCAAATGATCCCCAGGTATTTTTGTTGTGAATTTGAATAGCACAGTAGCTCATTTGCTGGCTTGTAACATTGTACTATAAAATAGAACAATTTTAATTAACATTGAAAGATCATTTAATTCTTATTAAACTAAGCATGTGTTCAGTCACATCGTGGTGACTTTAGGGAAGAAACAGACTTTAAAGCATGGCATCAGAAGTCAATGTTCAGATTATTACATCCAGTAGGTCAGTGCATTACAGTGACTCGGCCCTTTGTGATTTTGATCGTAGCTTGCCTGCCAGAGACTCATAACACTCCATTATGCCTGGATATGTTATGCTAATTTCCATTTCTAAAGCAATTAGTAATTGATTTACAGGATAAACAAGTCCTGATGAGACAAGCATTGATTTTGGCTCTTTTGAGGAGCTCTTTGCCACGCTTACTACAGTCAAATGGTTGTGGCTGCATACATATTTCAAAACACAGACCTGTTTTGTTTTGTTTTGTTTTGGGGGGGGGTGGGTGCATTAAAAACACAATTAATCATGCCCACGTATGTGTACGTAAATTGTGTGCACAGCACACCTCAACAAGGCTCAGCAAACCTTACAAGCCACAGAATGAAAACCGCTCTAGGAGGAAGCACAACAGAATACAGGAAGCTTGTGGTACGATTTTGACAAAGCTTCCTAAAACTGCAGAGTCTATGATGCTGAATACCAGTGAGATGCTCCAAACACTTCCGTCAGAGACACGCACAAGTACATAGAGTGAAAATTAATAATAGTGCAGACGGAACGCAAGAATGTGTAGTGTGAGAACTGGATACTTTGATGTACTCAATGCAAAACAGATTGCTGTCAACTGTATGCTTGTTCAATCAATAATATGAGAATAAAAAGCAATATATTGAGTTCTTAAGCAACATTCTGTATTGTCTAATACTTTATTAATACTTTATCGCCTCATCTGCCACAATAATGCAATTTATTTAAAACTTTATTTAAATCCTTATTATATATTTATCATAGGCCCTACATATTATATTTATAAATATTTGAATTATTATGCATTATTATATAATGTATAAATTATCTTTATTTGGGGGTCTTTCTCAGCAAATAATTATATATGTGATTAATTGTAACTAATTTGATTAATTAACTGGCATGTCAAGTAATTAATTTGATTAAAGATTTGACTCGATTGACAGCCCTAGATTATAAGGTTTTCACTATCGTCTAGGTTTACTATTGTAACCCACTTTCCCTGATGGAGGGAACAAGAAGTTGTGTCGAATGAAGCGACATTAGGGGTCTTTCTTGAAAGCCTCGGTTACCTCTGAACTTGAGAAAAGGCCAATGAGAAATTGGCAAGAAGAATTTGCATGTCCCTCCCCAGGACATATGAGTGTAAAAGGAGGGAATTGTTCATCTGTCCATTCAAGTTTTGTACTGAGGAGCTGAGATTGAGGTTCGGTCGTTAAAGTGGCTCGGTACAGCGTCATGGCCGGGGGACACAACGTCTTGTTCACTCCATCAGGGAATGGGGATTACAAGAGTAACCTAGACGTTCCCCATCTGTCGCTCACTTGAAGTTGTGTCGAATGAAGCGACACTGGGGGTCCCTATTCAACGCCATGCACTGAACCGTGTGCGTGAACTGCTGACACAGGTGCGGGCAGGCAGTTGCATGCCAAAGCAGCAGACAGCTTCAGACTGCAATTCTTTTCAACTCCTATTCTTTCAGGGGGAAGAGACCCTGCGGAGACCACATCCTACCCAGGCTGGGGGAGGTTAAATGTGACGGAAATGTCACATGGGAGAAAGAGCACACCTGATCACCTCAGTGGAGGGGAAGGGCGCTATGTGCAAGCGGAACACCCGGTCAGCCATTCTGCATTATCGAGTTCTACGTGCTCTGAGCTGAGAAAATACGGGACAAGACTGACTCAACCCTGAGATTGTAGAATCTCGTAAAGGTATTGGGTGTTACCCAGTCCGCCGCTCTGCAGGTGTCTGCTAGGGAGGTGTCGTGGGCACTAACGCCACACTGCTCGTAGAGTGTGCTCGAACCCACAAGGGGGCAGACATGGCCTTGGTCTAATAGGCCAGCCATGGCATTGACAACCCAATGGGCAACCTCTGCTGGAGACAGCACCCCTTTCTGCTGTCTGCCACAGCAAACAAAGAGCTGCTCAGAACATCTAAAGCTCTGTGTGCAGTCCACATAGGTACACAGGCTGAGTCTGCCTCCTCCTGGTGCAGCTTCGCTTGCAGGTTCTCTACCTCTGAGGGACTCGTAGAAACCTTGGGCACGTAGCTCGGTCAAGGTCTTAGGACAACGTGAGCATCTGCCGAACCAGACTCCAGGCAAGTGTCGCTGACAGAGAATGCTCGCAGGTCCCCAACTCTCTTGATGGAAGTGAGCGCAATCAGAAGGGCCATCTTAAAGGAGAGGGCTCTAAGCTCGACTGACTCTAGCGGTTTGAAGGGGGGTCTCTGAAGGCTGAAAGGACCAAGGAGAGATCCCATGAGGGAAACAGGCATGGCCTGGGAGGGTTCAGCCTCCGGGCGCCTCTAAGGAACCTGATGATCTTGAAGGACTTGCTGTCCACTGCATTGTGGTGAGCCGACATGGCGGCTACATAGACCTTCATTCCCCCTCCAGTCTCTCCTGTAGACATGATAGAACTGACCTGACTGCGCATCTCTGCGGGTCTTCAGATCAGGAAGAACACCAATTTGCGAACAAGTGCCACTTCGGGGCGTAAAGCTGCCTAGTAGAGGGAGCTCTGGCTTGGTTGATTGATTCTACTGCAGCAGGTAGTAGGCCAATTGGATCTTCCACAGCCCATCCAAGGGCCAGACATATAGGTTCCAGAGGTCTGGGCGCGGATGTCAGAGGGTGCCCCGTCCCTGAGAAAGAAGGTCCTTTCTCAGGGGAATCTTTCAGGGAGGTGCTGTTGCGAGGAGCGTAAGATCCGAGAACCAAGTCCAAGTAAACTGGTAAACACAGGAACAAAATAAATCATCCACGATGGGAAACAAAACATAAACAGGTGAAAATATCCACGTAGGGCACGGGCAGAACACAGTAGATCAGACACATTCAAGAACATACATTAAACAACTGACACCCGGCGAGCAAACAAACAGGGCTTTAAATACACAAGGACAATTAAACACAGGTGAGAACAATAGGAGACAGCTGGCAGTGATGAGGGCAGGGAATTATGGGAAGTGTAGTCCATGGGGAACAGATGCCAGGGGAGAAGTTGTGACAAGTTGTGAGCATTGTTGCACTTGTGCTACATTCTGCCCAGACAGCAAAAGTTTGTCATTTGCCACATATCATGTAAAATGTCCTTAAGCATCTGGACATTCCATTCATTCTTTAGTAAACACTTTTCATAATTTCACATGAGAAAACTAGCCGATACTCCCTCTGGTAAGCCTTTTTCATACTGCATCTGTGTGGTGCTAATAGTAAGTTCACGTTGAGCTTTTACTGACAGCACACAGAGCTGCGGCTTTATTAAGTAAAGAACGTTCTCTGGATTCACACATATAGGTTTACCTGTGATAAATTATCACTAAACTATCAAATATTTATCAGAAATCGGGCATTGCGATCTATTATAAACTTCATCATTACAAAATCTCATTTACATGAGGAGGAAGATCACATTTATATTCAAATTGTAATTAATTTATACAGAACGGAACTCAAATACCAATTTCCTGAAATAACCTTCTTAGATTGTCTGGATTCAGTCAGATGTATTGAACTGAAATTGTGCATCTGTCTTATGTGTAACTTTAATCAAGTCCGACTGACGTCTTTTTCATGAAATTATTTTATGTTGTTTCATAAAAGCCTAAATTACAAACAATTGTGTAGATAAATAGGTTTTGAGTGCATTTCAAACTGAAAACTGAATGTAAATTTTTCAAGTGCAGTTGCATTGCTGAAGTGATGTTTTGGTTTTTCAGGGTGACAGACAACATTGTTTTTCAAATCTAAATTGAAGTGCCCTCACACAGCTGACACCTCTTGTCATATGTGTTTGGACACTCGTCTATGGACTGTGTCACTTCCGCCTTATTTTTCTTTTGTCAATTTGACAATTTTGTAATTGAGGAATGTTAGAGTGTAGAGTGATCAAATGAAATTGAGTAATTGTGACAGCCGTAATATATACAATCAAAAGTATGTGAACACATACACCACAACCATATGTGCTTGTTGAGCAATTCATTTTAAAACCATTCTCCAATAGCGAGTTGGTCCTCTCTAACAGCTTTTTGTTCAGATTTGTTTAATAAAAACTGCTCATTGGTTCAAAAACATCATTGCACCTGAGTAATTGTTACAATCACCACTTCTTTAACTTTTACAGAGATTTGTTTTTTATTTTCATCATACATAAAGGTGAGTGGAGAACATTCTGTATCATTTCTACATGGAAAATAATTAATCACTAGAGTGAATTATGGCTAACAGAGACTTTCCATGATGCTAGCCTTTTAATTATAGGGTTGTGGAAACGTGCGTTCCACATTAGTGCATCAATATGGAATTAATTCAACCATGTTTATCAAAGTGATAAACCATGATTGGTTTTAATTGGTTACGCAACCTTCCTCGTCACTTCTCCATCTCTTCCTCTCTTCTGTAACATCCCAAAGCTGCATTCCCAAAATAACTCAAGGAGCCAGTTATGTCAAACAACTGCAGCTTATAATTGTTTAAATGGTTACATATTTGTTTGATTACAGGACCACATTTGATGTTTATTTGACAGAGAAAAAGCATTAAAAAAAACTCAGACTTTTGCTAGTTCCATTGGTTGGTGATATGATGTAAGCAAAACAAATAGCCATTTCCTCTTAATAGCCAAAAGTTAAAAGGTCTCGGTGTTCTGATTGGACAACATGCAGGCTATTAGCAAAATACTAGAAAAGCTCTGTGCCACTCTGCTCTCTGACATCCTGTTTACTTGCTGCACATTACACATCCATAAATGTATATGTTTTCTTTGACCTGCAGGGATGGTTGAATCAATCCCAAAATATTTATAAATCTAATACTGAAAAAATTTATCTTAAGTGTTTTGTTAATAATAATAATTTTATTGTTTTTACATTAAAGTTCATGTGTATCATAAGCTTTAGGGCATATTTTAGGGTGACCATATTCCATAAATTTAATACAGTGAAAAAAAAAAACACTTTATTAGCATAGCATAAATATATATAAATAAATAAATTTCCAACATTCCTTTGAATGTCCATATACTCAAATAAAATATTTGATGCCATGAGTGTACCTTTATTTACTATTATTATTATTTTGAACGGCCATGGAAAATGAAGCAATGTGATAACAATTTTACCTGGTTGCAAAAAGTAGTGGGCTGCGATCACACAGAGATAGCATTTATGAATGGTTTATGTTCTCATTGCGAGAACATAGCCATGGCAACTGTGCGGTCGCGGATTTCTCCCTTTTGAGGGAAAGCCATTTACGCCTTCTTCTTATGGGATTAAGGCCGGTGGATTAAGGCCGGCACGGGCTGCACTGGGGCGATTTGGGGAGAGCAATGGGCTCAGTTTCAACGGGTAAATCCCCACGAAACACCCGCCCACCCAGCATGCTCGTTTGTTTCCGTCCGGGTCCGATGCAAGACTGGCTCGCCCCACAGCCAGTCCGTTGTCTCACTCAGACCCTGCAAGCTGGATGATGATTGCGCCGCTGCATCGGAGAGCGTCACAGTGGTGTCTGGTGCTAATGACTTGTCTGGGCTGCCACCTTCGGGTCTGCTCGCCCAGTCTGAAGTTGACCTGCGGATGTCCACTATGCTTTCCCGGGCCGCCGTGAGTGCAAGGCTGTACTGGAAACTTCCGTCCCTCCCCTCACTGCTTGTCGATTGGTTCCTTGGGTCAAGGCACCGCTCCGCACCGACCTCCTCGCTCGTCTGCTCTCACTGCCCTTAACGGTGGGGCGGCCCATGGGTACAAGGTGGTCCCCCAGGTGGATAGGGTGGTTGCGCTCCTCCTGTGCCCCGAGAACGCCGCCACCTTTCGGGATCATCCGGTACTCCCCTCCAAGGCCTGTAGGATGACGTCATCACTGACTACAAAAGCTTACAGCGCCACTGGACAGGCCGCCTCTGCCCTGCATGCAATGGCTTTCCTGCAAGTCCACTAAGCCAAGGCACTTAAAGATCTGCACTTGGGCAACCCTGGCCCTGCCACCGACCTCGCTCTCAGAGCCACGAAGGTCACAGTGCGGGCAAACGGGCAGGCCTCGTGGTCCAGGAACGTGTAAGGGGGAAAGGGATAAGGTAAAGGAGGAATAGGAAAGCCACCCAACTGGCCCAAGGACGGAATCCAATGGCGTGGCTGAAGGTCTCCTGCATGTTCTGTCTTATCGTGCACGTTCAGTTTATTAAAGTTATTTTGTTCCAGTTAAATAACTATATTATTAATTTTAAGATCCTCGTTTATTTTATCTGACTCCAATTATAAAAGTTTCTAATGATATATTAATGTTCTATTCTTAGTTATTATTATTAAATGTGATTTAACATTCAATCATCGTATTTTACTCTATTTTATATTGTACTCGTTCAGTACTTGCCGGCCGTGTACGCGGATCTCATGGTCACAAATATGCCAGTATTGGTCAATAAAACAGTAATTGACTAAATACTAATTAGATGGCTGCTCCTGCTTGCCCTTTTATCTACAAGTATTTTGTTTAGTCCCCTTAGATAGTAAACACTTAATTAGAGTAACAATTCTACCCAGAGGTCATGACCACTAAATTTACAAAGATAGACCAACATACACGAGTTAAAATTGTTTTATATGATCATGCCATAGTTTCGTATGTACACTTAGCTAGAAAATATTACAATACCCAGAGGTTTAGACTTCACCCTATTTAGGCTTGGTCGACACTAAACGGAAATTCCCTATCAAGCCTGTATCACACTAAGTACACTAGAAATAATGCCAATTAGTTAGTGGGAGCTCTAAAGTCTCAGTCGGTGTGCCCCATGCTCCACTTAAATCCGGGCTTTAGTCTGCTGCTAACCTGGTCGAATCTACTAAAGAAAATAGTTTCAGAGTAAATCAGAATAATCTCAGATGTAACACTTTATTTACCAGGTAAAATAATAAATTCATCAATTCCAATTAGACAATAAAAAGCTACATTTAGACATTTTATCAAAACATATGAAATTCTAATTGCAATTACCTCATAACTACACACAGAATACTGCGTGGGAGAATCTGGTTAACAGATTCCCATTATTAAAATTACCCACATTATGTGTAGGATCGTCTGACTACAGAGAATCATGAACAATGTGTCACATTTCCTTAAATACCCAAACCATAAACAAAGGGAATTTTGGGAGTGGTTAGGTTTGGAAGTCCTGGAGACCTACCTCATTAACATACAGGCAGGGATGGGGACAGACCTCCAGAATTATACAGCATTTGGCAAAGACCTTATAACTTTGTTACCAATAGATTTAACAACATGGGAAAGAGACCATATACCAGTCACACTGAGACATTTTAAATGATACCAAACATTATGCCTAGTCACATTATTTGTATAAATCACTTATTGTGATATTTTGTTGTTGTGATAACATGATATTTTGTTACATGCAGATTTTAGGTGAGTTTGAAGTGATTCTGAGCTGAAGGGGAAGGAGGAGTTTTTCGAGAATAGGCCTAAATTGGCCTGAGGTGAGGTAGAGGTCAGATGTGAGATTTGTGTTTTATTGTCCTTGCTCAGTAGGATGTGTTGACTCAGGTGAAAATGTTCTTCTGTGTGTAAGATTTTATGACTTGGTTCTCGCAGAGTTCTTTGACTTTTACGACATCTTGATGTCAGCCTTACAAACGTTACCTATGGCTGAACATGGTCGTGATGCGCGATGTTGACAAGGCTCGCTTTCTCAATGTCTCCCAGCTTGGCCTCTTCAGCAACACAGTCGACGACTTCGCCCAGCATTCTCCCCTCGCTGCGAAGCCCAACCCGGTACGTCAAAAATGATCGTCCCCTTAGTGCCCCTCGCACGGAGCTTGGACACATGGCTTTCGCTGTCCAACCCATCTCACTGGTTGACCAGGACCATCTGGCTCGGCTACTCGATTCAATTTGCCAGTCTCCCACCTCGTTTCAGCAGTATTTGCTCCACTTTGATGTGTGGTGAAAATGCCAGCACCTTATGGGCAGAGGTTACAACTCTCAGCTACTCAAGACCATGATAGAGCCTGTCCCTCCAGTCAAGATCCAGCTGCAGTAGACATGAACAGCGGCACAGTGGTTCCTCTAAAACAGTTCCAGAGGCTCCTGGGGCATATGGCATCCTCGGCCACGCTGCTTGGTTTGATGCTGGGCAACCTCAACATGACAACTGATGCACTGTCGTGACAGGTCTCGCTCAGCGGAGAGTGGAGGCTCCACCACCAGGTGCTCCAGCTGATTTGGGCCCGGTTCGGCATGGCACAGGTAGCTCTCTTTGCCTCCCAAGACAATTCCCACTGCCCGCTCTGATACTCCCTAACAGAGGCCCCTCTTGGGACAGATGCACTGGCACACAGCTGGCCCGGGGGCTGCGCAAGTACGCATTTCCCCCAGTGAGCCTTCTTGCACTGGTGCTGTGTAAGGTCAGGGAGGACGAGGAACAAGTCAAATTAGTGGCTCCTTACTGGCCCACTCGGACTTGGTTCTCAGATCTCACGCTCCTCGCGACAGCACCTCCCTGGTAAATTCCCCTTAGGAAGGGCCTTCCTCCACAGAGACAGGGCACCCTCTGGAACCTCCACGTCTGGCCCCTTGATGGGACGTGGAAGATCTGAGTGACCTACCACCTGTGGTCATAGACACGGTCAACCAAGCCAGAGCTCCCTCTACCAGGAAACTTTACGCCCTAAAGTGGCGCTTGTACACAAATTGGGGTTCTTCTCAGTCTGAAGACCCGCAGAGATGCACAGTTCAGTCAGTGCTTTCATTCCTGCAAGAGAGGTTGGAGGGGAGGCTGTCCCCCTCCACCTTGAAGGTGTATGTAGCCGCTATCACGGCCCACCACGACACAGTGGACGGTAAGTCCTTGGGTAAGTATGACTTGACATGTTACCTCCCCCCAGTCTGGGTAGGATGTGGTCTCCGCAGGGTCTTTTCTCCTTGAAAGAATAGGAATGAAAAAGATCGCCTTCCCCGACACATTTCATAGCGTTAAGCCCCAAGAAACAAGAAGCTTAGAGAGAGAAAAGGCAGTGGCTGGCCGGCTTGCTCCCATGATAGTCATGTCGCCTGTTCCACCCTTAGGGGTGCTGGGAACCTAAGGTCTGTATATGACACCTTTTTCTGGGGGAGTTGGGGAGGGTTATGTGCAGCCAATACAGTTGCTTCTAACACGCAGTAGCTTGCTTGCACCTGTGTCAGCAGTTCATGAAACATGGTCTAGTGCATGCCGTTTTTAAATGGGACCCCTTGTGTCACTAAATTCGTCACAACATCAAGTGAGTGAGAGAAGGGGAACGTCATGGTTACTGTTGTAACCTCCGTTCCCTGATGGAGGGAATGAGACGATGTGTCCCCCTTGCCACGACACTAAAGCTACCACTATAAATGGTCGTACCTTATTCTCGGCTCCTCAGTGCAAAAACCTGACTGACAGATGCATGCCTGCTTCCCTTTATACCCATATGTCATGGGGCAGAACATGCCAATACTGTCTGCCAAATTCTCATTGGCCTTTTCTCAAGTTCTGAGGTACGCGAGGCTCTCAATAAAGACCCCTTGTGTCACTACATTTGACACAACGTCTCGTTCCCTCCATCAGGGAATGGAGGTTACAACAGTAACCATGATGTTCTGTACTATGGATGATTTATTTATTGTATTTGACAAATTAAAAAAATGGCTCTGTGTTATAGTCTTAACGGTTCATTTGTGTTTGTGTCTGTATGTGTGTGTGCAGTTTTTGCACTCTGGATATTTAATAGTCCCACCTCTTCATTTCTATGTGTGTGTGCTCTGTTTTTGGGTCTCTCCCATTCATTTCCTATGGTCTGTCAAAAAATATTCCTAATCAAAAAATCAAACAATTATTCTGACTATTAATCGAGTAATCTGCATTTTGACCATGAACAACAAAGGAGTCGTTTTTTTTTTTTTTTATCACAATTATTTTTTTTATTTTGTATGTTCACATTGCAAGTCTATGAAAGTCACAAAGTCTTCTATCACGCAGACTGAGAAAAGCATTTCATAAAAATAAAAAAATGAACAAAAACATTTAAATAGGTCAAAATGGCTGAACAGCCCAGAAAGGTTAAGCAATTAATACAATGTACATATTATGCACATACATGTTGTTGAATTTTACTTGAAATTTAAAATACCTACATTTAATAACATCTGTAGTTACACTGTTAACATTAACCCTAATCTTAAACCTAACCCTACTACATCCCTTACCCTAAACTCTACCCCAGCTCTTACCCTGCTCCTAAAACCTACCTGTACCTCAACCTCAGTAGCAGCAAATGTCAGTTTGTGAGAATATTACAGAACAATATGTAGTTACACAATAAATGCATTGTAATTTATGTCTGTTAGTACATACTGTACTGTAGTAATTGAAGACACCTTATTAGAGTGGGACCAAATCATCAAGAGTTATTTCACAATAACCAAGTTTAAAGTGACATTAGGCTTTAGATTAATCGGTTATTGTGGTGTTTGAAAGTACTTTAAACTATAGTTGTTAAATGTTGCTAAATTATAGATCATATCCTACAATTGTTGTGAATTAATGAAAAGAAAAAATGGAGTCTATAGCTAACTTTACATTACAAAGGTGACACAGTTTAAAATCTGAAGTAGCATCTATACCAAGAAAAGGTGTTTTTACACACACTGTTATCTTCAGTTACCAATCACTTTCATTGCATCTTTTTTCCATACAATAAAAGTGGTGTTACTAAGGCTAACATTCTGCCTAGTATTTCCTTTTGTGTTCCACGGATAGTACTTGATATCAGATTGAAAATAAAATAAGTGGTATTTCCCATATTGTCCACATAAAAAAGACCGAAAGTTACATACCATTGCTAATAACAACGACTTGGTGAAGGAGATCAGCTTACGGCCATTTATCCAGCGATGACAGCTTAGGAGCCGCTGAAAAAACACAAGTTTTATGAACCTGGATGTTATTTTTACACAGATGCTACTTGACATGCAGTTCACGGGCAAGGTTTAGCCCCAGACCATCAAATTATGTGGTTATTCTTGTAATCTTCAATTTCTTCAGGCTGCCATTTCTGAAAACATCAAAAACAAACCTGTGTGCAGTTTTTAAATAGGCAACTGAATTCCAAGTAATTTGTTAGCATAATGAATTATCCAACGTGCGTTATCAGTGAAGCTCATATGTGGTATGGGCTTTCCCTTATCTTGACTGACATCTTGATAGATCACCAATGATTTTCAATTTGCAAGATGCACAGACAATATGGGAGGCTTCTTCAAGTGATGTAGATATCTGATTGTCCAACCATCAAATCTGTTTTAACAGAAACAAGAGTGTATGTTTCAAGGGCTAATATCATCTTGATGTTGTGTCACTTCAAACCAGCGCTGTTTCCTGGGTGTCTCTTCCTCTCTAAACGCAACAAGTCATTCTTTGGTGATGCTAGGAGTTGTACTGATAAGACTTCTCTCCAGACACAGGGGAACGGATATAGATCTCTCCTCTCGGTATTTAGCTTTTAGCAGAAAAGGGATTACCTGCCATGGCCAAAAAGCCATCTGGTCTGTGCTCTTGTTGCGATTTGTTTCAGGTTGGAGTCCCTTGTGCACCTGTTATTTTGAATTAAGTTCGAATTTATACTTACCTAAAATTTACTGCAGACTTCATAGCTCCAAGCGTTGTTTGCTTGAGTGTGTGTATGCAAATTTGATTCTCTTCAGTTAGTGTTGGTTTAGAGATTTTGTAAGGGGAGTTTGATTTATTTAACATGGCAAAAGCTAATGTTCATTTGCCCACAGAGCTTAAATGGAGAATTCTTGAGGCTTGGAGCTATTAACTTCTGTGGAGCTAAATAAAGTAATTGATTGCAGTATTGGACTGTTCTGCACTCGAGCACTATATGCATGTGAATAACAGAAGACCTGAGACGTCTAACCTGGACTTGGCACTCAACGCTCGGTTCCTCTTTACCATATTTACATAACCCAATAAAGGGATAATGAGGCAACACTGAGCTGTCAATTAAAGGCCTAGTTATCCTCTCAGTGGGAAACTTGTTGCATAGCCGCAAGCGCAGTTGTTTAATGCATCCGTGAACGTATTAATTCTCTTGAGAATGTGGGACAACTGCAGAGGCATTCTTGGAATAAGTTCTGAATAACCCTCAAGTTCTTTCCATTGAGTTTTGTGCTTGTGTCGATGCATGTGGCCGTGATCACTTTTGTTAGCACGCAAGCCATCACCATGGTAGCTGGGGTGTTTTGTCTCCAAATGCAATCTTTCTACTCACAATGCCAGCTAAAGGACATTAAAGTGGCAGTTTGTGTTGCTATGACAATTAGTTTCCAGGCACTCAGAAGGAAAAGGGAAGGGGACATGAATAGGGTGGGAAGAGAATCATGAAAGATTTGGAGGGAGGATCTGGGGACATTATCGGCAACATGTTCTCTGCTTTGGATCCGAGGCTATTTTCCCCAATTATGCCATCGTCCCCTCCAACGAACCCCAGCAAATTGACAAGGATCTTGAAGGGCAAGGTTTAATTAAGCCAATGCAAGCTCATTAAGCAGTCAGGCTTAAGAAACAGAAAGCTCTAAAGGGTTTGGAATCGACAAGAGACTTGGAAGGATCCTTGAATGCTTCAGTACTCCCACACATAGCACGCCAGGAAATTGAGCTCTTGCAAAAATCTGATCAGAGCGAGGTAAAATTTAAATCGCTTTGGAATCAACCTGAAAGGACTCCCTCCCATTGCCTTCTCATTGTTAATGGGATAACGTAAGAGAATATATTTTCAGACATCAAATTGTGCCTTGATCAGTAACTCCAAGCCACGTGGTAGTACGATCCTATTTTATATCCTTCCCTGGATTATTTTGTGTAGGAATGGATATGAGAGAAATGTGTGTAAGCCTGGCATGAGCTTCTGCTTGTGTCAAGGGAAGTCCCCTCTGTTGCTCTCTTGGCTGAGAGCTGTGTTGTGCCAGCATCAATGTCTGTGTGTGTGTGTTTGAGAGAGAGTGGTGATTAATCACACTATGGCTCTCAGTCCCACAGCTGCTGTCCACTCATGGTCCGCTGGGGGTGTGGCAGGTTTCCAGGGGAATGTCCAAAGTGACCAAGCCTAGAAGGCTAGTATACATTTGACACTGGTAGATAGTGGTCAGACACCAAAGCCTAATTCCTAGCTGCCACTTGTAGTCTTGCTTGGCAGTGTCGACAGGTCCTACACAATGACTTTCAAGAAAAGGAAAAACATCTGTTAAGAGCACAAATAACATTCAATATGGAACCGTCCTCTCACAAGGTTATTTCTTATCATGGTTGCATCTTATGTAAGCTAAACACTAAACTGATGATTTAATATGCTTTTTAATAATGCCTCAACGTTCACAACAGTAGTCCCTTGAAGAAATTCTGCAGGAAAAGGAACAAGGCAATGTCAAAGGCTCTTCTTGCTAGAAGGGCAGAGTCATACAGCTGGAAATATCTTACAGTAAATGGTGTCTATCAAAAGCTCAGACGATGTTGGCCAAAGTAATGTCATCTTAGCCAACCTAACTATTGATGTTTCTATGACAACCCATTGCATTTTTACATGCATACACTCACTGAACACTTTATTAGGAACACATGTGCACCTACATATTCATGTGATTATCTAATTAGCCAATCATGTGGGAGCAGTGCAATGCCTAAAATCATGCAGATGTGGGTCGGGAGCTTCAGTTAATGTTTACATAATCCATCAGAAATGGGAAAAAATGTGATCTCAGTGATTTAGACCATGACATGATTTTTGGTGCCAGACAGGCTGGTTTGAATATTTCTGTAACTGCAAATCTCCAGGGATTTTCACACACAACAGTGTCAAGAGTTTACTCGGAATGGTGCGAAAAACAAAAAAAAACATCCAGTGAGTGGCAGTTCTGCAGATGGAAATGCCATGTTCATGAGAGAGGTCAACAGAGAGCCAGAAAGGTTATGATAACTCAGATAACCCCTCTGTACAGTTATAGTGAGCAGAATAGGTTCTCAGAATGCACAACACATCGAATCTTGAGGCAGATAGGCTACAACAGCAGAAGACTACGTAGGGCACTTTATTAGGACCACAGTGTTCATAATAAAGAGCTCAGTGACTGTATGTCACAGCTTGTGGACAAGAACTATATTATAAAAAAGAGAAAAGATATAACTTTACATATGTGTAATGCACACCTTAAAAAATCTGCTCCAAAACAAGCCCAGTGGTTTTGTTGGTCTAGTTAGTCTTCCAATCTGATCAGCTGGTAAGTGCCAAAAAACCCGCTTAAACCAGCAAAACAGACCACCTTATTCAGGCTGTGATTGGTCAGGCTGGGAGACCAGCAAACCACCTTAGACTGGTTTCAAAGGGATAGTTCACCCAAAAATGAAAATCTGTCATCACCCCCATTTTTTTTTTTAACTGTTTAACACTGTGGCATGCGTTTTAACACTAGAACGTGTATTCTTTAGCATCAAACAATGCTAAACAATTTCACACACCAGTCACTGTGAAAGAGCTTCTCTCATTAAATCATAAAAGTGCAAAGAATGTAAGCCTTGGAATATGATGCATGAGTACGACTTGAAATATGATGCATGAGTTGCATGGACTACTTTTATGATAGTTTGGGTACTTTTTTAAGTGAGTCATGATCTGCCATTTTATTTAAAAGACAGAGCAGAATATTCATAAAAAAAAAATTAAAAAAAATGTGGTTCCACATTATATATTTTTATAGGTGTCTATATATGCCTGTACATACAAGACAGTTTTTAGCAAGCCCAACCGTTGTAATGGAGAATATAGTGTTAAACTTAAGTCATACTGTACTTGTGTAGGAGTATGTGTGTAATTCCATTTGACTCCAGCTTTTAAGAACTATTAGCAGAATGAGAATTATAAGGTTGTATCTTACCTGGTCCAAACTAATAGCAACCTAGGAACACAACCTGCGAAGAGGAGGGTCTGAGCTTTATGAAATGGTGTGTGCGAGTGTGATTCTAAATGTGCATATATCCACAGATTAGCAGGTGTTCACACAAAAAATAATTACAGTCTGAGAGCAAATAAACAGGTTTATGCCTTGACTGAACAAAAAGATTTTTAAGTAAATAAGAAGAGGAAAAAACAGCTCAGATTACATACATTATATGCTCTCATTGCATTTGCATTAATGTTTTCTGTGTATAACTTTGCCTCTATTAGTTAACTCAAATTGTTGATAAACAGCAAGAATATAGAGCTTTACATTTATGAGGATAGCACAGCTCATATGACATGGATGTGGGGGAAAAAATATAAATATTTTACATATTGAAATCTCTCACTTTTGATAGCAGACTTTGATATCCTGACAAATACAGTATGAGCACAATGTGTGAGATCTTTTGTTGAAACACACTACAAATGCAGGAACATGAAACCGAAATATAGCAAAATCATAAAGAATCTTTTTCAACAAAACTGCTGAAAGCACCTTTTTTCACATAGCACATACACACATGACTGGATTATTAACTCCACAGTGATAGTGTGACCTCTTGTATTCAGGCTCATCTTTTGGAGACAATGGTTTCTTTGTTAATTCCTCTGTAGGGAATAGGCTAATTAAAGCCAGTGTTTACTTTTGTGCTGGCACATTCTCTGAATTGATACTAAGCCTGCCTTGTGGCTTGCCACCTAACAAACCATCAAATCGGACATTTGCTTGCCAGTTAAAGTTGTCAATCTTTGGAAAGCTAAAT
Organism: Moxostoma hubbsi; assembly: GCA_032164185.1. Classification (NCBI taxonomy): domain Eukaryota; kingdom Metazoa; phylum Chordata; class Actinopteri; order Cypriniformes; family Catostomidae; genus Moxostoma; species Moxostoma hubbsi. The sequence goes on from JAVLUX010000038.1 coordinate 23,557,639, forward strand.
AAGTATAATATTTGTCACATGACATTGTAGTATTGATGAAGACAAAAAATTGTATTAAGTAATTTGGTCCTTGGGCCAATATGTGCTTAATTATGATGATTTATAATGTGAAAATATGTATTTTAAATTTTTTAATTTCACAGATATATGTGGTGGAGGATGTATGATCTAGCTGCAGATAATGTTTTTCTTAGCAATTTTGTAATTATGTACAGTAATTACCATTATCTGCAACCCACGTCATGCAACATGCATTTGTTATTGTCGCTGTTATCTAGTCTTTCAGGAATATGATTTGTGGCAAAAAACATTGATGTACAAATTTTGGATTCACACTATGTTCAACACTTCCAGTTTCAGCCACTGGGGGCAGTGGTTTGAATTATATTGATTTCAGCAACAGAACTTTCGACCTCCTGTTGCAGAATTCTCAGTATGATCAGTCTGCTTTTCAGGGGGCGGGGTTTGGGGGGGCAACATAAAACATGAATGCTCACTCAAATACTTCAATCCATACTCCATAATGAACCCCATTCGAGTCAAAATTAATCCCTCCATTTTAAATAGATAGTCTGTTAACAGCTTGAGGGGATTTGAGCTGTGAGATGACTTAATTATGGATTCTTTTATTGTATGCCTCAGCAGCCCAACAGTGTGCCATCCATAGTCAAAGACCCCCTGTTTCTCTGTATCTTTCTGTGAGGTATTGCTTTGTATTACAAGCATAGTGTTACTTTATCTGATCATCACAGGATTAGCCTTTGAGATATTCCACTGAACAATCCCCTCTCCTGCTGGACACCTGCACTGCTTGCTAAATACAACAGAATTCAGTTAGTTCCACTTTTGGAACCTGCCATCAAATTCTCTTTCCAGCATCCATGCTGCGGAACTAACGGAAAATAGGGTTGCGCGGTATACCGGTACTAATGAAATATCACGATACCTAAAAAATAAAAAATTGTATTGGTACCATATTAAAGTATGCTGCCATTAGCAAAATGTAATGTAATGTGGGAGTTTTGAGATTAAATCAAAGACCATCTGAAATTAATAATAAAAAAAGTCTCGATATGGCCAAGTTTGATCATTAAACAGCAGAAGGATGTTATTTAATTAAATAATCCTGCTCCTTCACACACACACAAATGCAACACAAAATACTAATACTTGATTTTCATGCAGTGTGTCCAATAGTATCCATCTGTAGAGCCCCAGAGCAGTGTGTTTAGTGTATAATTGGCTGTGAACTCACAAATGACCATTTTCACCATTGCAGCTTAGAGATTTCAGCTCGCGAGTCATGGGAAGCTTGATATAACAAATTCTTCACAAACAGGAAGAACTTCAAAGGTCTTTCAAAATAAAATCACGCTAAATAAGAGCTCTATTCAACCGAATGCGTGAAATTGAAGACATTACGACAGAGAAATATTTCCACTGTATAAAAGTGTAATATTAAAAGTATTCGTAATAATCATCATAATAACAATAATATTAAATATTTATATTATTGTCTGTAAGCTATAACAAAAAAGCAAGTGTACTGAATATCAGCATGATTTCAAGCTCGATTACACTTCCCAGTGCGTGATGCATTCGCAGAGCATTAGATGGTGCTATTTGAAGTGTAATTGAGCTTGACACAAAAACAATTTTTCTTTTTTAACTTTATGCACAGAAAGCTTGATGAAGTGCTTTCTAAGGAGCAGATGATAAGCCAGACTTGTTCAGCAAGACTGTCCCTCTTTGGCACAGTATGAATTAGAGAGAAGATGTACAGTAGTCCTCGGCTGTGTAACAAGATCAGGGCAGAGTTTATGATCCTGTGGGATTCCCCTCATTCCTGTCAAAGACGTTTAATGCTTGATCCCATGGCATTAGACCTCCCTGTTTGAGTTAATACTCTGGGTAAAGCCGTTTTATTCTGGCCTTAGAGCATAATGCTACTGCGAGAATGTGTTTCTGTTGGGTGAGGTTGGGTCATGGATGCCTGAAGCTGCTGCTGGACATTGAATCTGCACTTTATAATCCTTTGTATCTGTATTGTCATCAAATATATATATATATATATATATATATATATATATATATATATATATATATATATATATATATACAGATATATATACAGATATCACTGTTTATATAACAGAATCGACAGTACATCTAAAACACTCATGGTTTTTAATGTATCATGCACAGAGGGATCCGTCTGGCTGTTTGTTTGAATGGCAGGCAGTCTCAGCATGCTCTTCCCAGAGATTCCCCTATCATATGGCTGTGGTTGTGGTTCTTTGAGAGAGCACTATAAGCACTGTATTTTTGGGTGCTACATTTTTGTGCTGTTACTTGATTTTCATTCCATTAGTGAATTGAGTGCTAAAACAACACAATCTACGATTCCATTCAAGTTGCAAATTTAACATATGCGGAAAAACTATTATATTGTAAAAACAATGTGTGAATACAAAAGTGTTTCCTTCCCATGTGAACAAAATAGTCACTTCCTGATGAAATTGTAGCTACTGTGACTCATTTATTTATAAATCTTTGCGGATTAGAGCACATAGACAAAACACTAGAAGAAATTTGTCTCATATATGGGAGCAACAGCGGGCTACACCATTCTGGGAACACTATGTGTGCGCGTTCCTCCTTCCTTATGTCTTTGCCATGCGGATCTATTATTTATTTTTTTAAAGTGACAATAAGCCTGCTCTTCGGCACAGTTCAAGGTTGTTTTCGACTAATTTGCTCTGAAAACTCTTTGCAGGTTTTGGATTTTCAGGACACCGTTAATTCAGTTTGACCAAAGCAACATTTCAGATACAATGATCGGTCCGTTTATTAGTCGAGTTTTGTATTCATAAATTCAATAGGAGTTTATTCGGTAAATGGGTTTCCATCATAGTTTATGCACATTTCTACTTATCGCATAAAAATGTATTCATCTCAAGTGTGCAGATGTGTTTTTTTTAAGCGCATTTTGGAGATTTAATTTACATCTTGGTATTTCCATCCAGCAGTTTTATGCTATATCCCAAAATGTGCATACAAATAAGTGGATGGAAAACCAGCTATAGACAGTGAATGCAAATAAATCATACTATCTTAGGACACAAGAAATACTTAGAATTCCCCTCTCTGTACATTTGTTTTGGAGAGAATGTCATCTCCCAAGAACTGAATTTAACAATTTATTTGTCATAATTTCTGTGGAGAGAACGAGATGAAAGTCAGAAAATGGGTATCAGATGCATCAACATGTTTTTTTAGCAAAGGGTGGAAATTTACAACATCACTCAAATGGATTGAGAATGTGTGCAAGTGTGTGCATTTGAAAAGATGCTTTGCCGAGTCAGAGTCCATTCACCTCCAATTACTGACAGTCTCTACCCTTTGCAGGGAAAATGTCACAGTATTGACTCAACAATGTTTCTCCCTTGTGGGTTGCTGGGCAGATTTTCAAATTCACTCATCTAATTTTTTTTCTTCCTTTTTAAGAGACACATAACATTTATTAAATTTATGCCAGATAAATTAGAGCAGCTATTCTAAATGGATTTTAAATGTGTTTTTTAATAATCTGTGTCCCACAGTAACAGGTTAGAACACACACAGCCCGCAGGTCATTAATAATAGTGTTATCTGGTATAGTCATTCTGTGCATTTCTTAAATCTAAGAGGAAGTGTGTTGTACATTTGCAGGTCACTCATTTGTAACATATAATGCAAAATGATGAAATTACGCAGATGCACACAACTGTAACATAACAGCAAAATAATTACATTAAGCAGAAGCATGCAATCTATATTGCCCCTTTTGTAAGATAGGCGAAAGCATAAGCTTGCAACAAGCAGTTGCTCCCATGGGGAACAACATGGTCATATGGGAATTTGGTATGTTGTTTCCAAGAGTCCCAGTAGCCTAGGACTGGCCATGTTATGCTGACTTACTGACAAAGAAAAGTCACCTTACTGTTTCCGAGATCATTCTGTGATGGAATAGGTTTGAGTCTGGCCTGCATCTGATACTATTTTTTTTACTTGGATATCGCTTTATAAGTTTGAAGACTTTTTTTTCTACTATATTTTAAAATGGGCTGTATTAATGATTTGATCTGAGAGTGAATAACGACTTAAATTTTGGTCTGTGCTATTCATTCTAAAAAGTAATTGTTTGCCCTCAAAAGCCTAGTACTCTATATGATGCACGAGTCGCATAAAATACTTTAATGACACTTTTGGGTGCTCTGTGAGTCTCTATGTACTACCATTGTACTTAATTCAGTCAACGGGACATTAATTCAATTACCTCCTTTTGTGTTCCGCAGAAGCAAGAAAGTCATTTGGGATTGGAATGAAGATTTTTTTTTTTTTGGGTGAACTATTCCTTTCGTTCCAAAACATTGTTGCAATTTCTTAACCTTTTTTTTTTCTATAGATAAATGTCAATGGTTATGTTTATAGAGGATGGAGTGTTTTCATCAGCTGTTGTGATTGCTGTGGACTGTTATCATAGCATCCGAAGGAGTGAAAATAAATAACTGCATTATTTATTATTTATTTATGCATTATTTATGTTCCTTTAGTGGTCAGTCTCTTTAAATGCTATATTTTAGCATGCAGAAAACTAGTAGCAAGAAGTGTACCCCTCAGATTTTTGAGCCATACAATTCTAAATGGAACTTTCAAAATAAAATAAACAAAAAAAAATTTATTAATAATAATTGTACTAATTTTATTAAAATTTTACCCAATTATTATGGTTAAAATAATAATTTTACTATTATTATAGAAAACCATGAAGTGCACTGTTTTCCCCCAACACTTTATTTGACACGGGCTGCTCTTTTGGTTCTCAAGCTTTGCAGATTTCACTTGGCAACAGTAAACTCTAAAATTATACTTTCTGTATGTTTGCACCCTGACAGCAACACTGGAGCCAAACCAAACATGCCCCCTCATGATTCAGAGCTGTAAAAAGCAAACCATTTACCACTAATGACCCGAGTGTGATCTTGTTAACATGCAATGTATACTAAGTCCAGTCACGATTCCATCCTGATTAATTTGTCACTCTAAAAGGAAGGAAGAGAGAGAAAGAGAGAAGAGACAATGAGGGTGGGGGGGGGTTCTGGCTGGAGATGTGACCCAAGATGTCGAGACAAGACACGTGTTGGGCCACCACTGCTCTGGAGATAAGTATGGTAACCTTGTCCTCCTAGAAGGACAAACTTGGGAAGGACAAGAGAGGACGGTCATCCCTCTGAATCCTGACAGACATGCTGTTAGTTTCAAGTACAGTCTTCTTTTATGTAAAGTACGCAGGATTTTAAGGTTGTGGCCTAACAGACAATGACTAATGACCTGGTGCGGTGTTTGTGAGTGGATTTTCAGTCAACTGTACTCCTCTCTCGCTTATTTGCTTTCCCCATCTTTCCATCAATCTGTCTGCACTTTTTGCATGTATAGTCTGAATAAGAGTAGGTGTGAATTGTCAGAAGGTTGTTTCGGGGTGGGGAATCTGAGGTATCAGGGCAGATGCTTTTATGCAAAGTGTCTTACAGTGTATTCAAGCTTCCTCCATACAACATTTACATTTATGCATTTATTACAGTGCATTCAAGTTGCATATTTTATCAGTATGAGTCTTCCCTGAGAATCAAACCCAATGACTGCGCCATCATGTTTGCCACAAAGCTCATTTGCATGTGAAAATGATCAGAGGAGAACATCAACTTTTATAATTAAATACAACAATATAACATAAATACAGAGCAGTGCTTATGCAGCACATGTAGAGCCTTGTTTAATTTAACCTATTTTGTATAAAAAATACTTTAATCTTAAAAATAAGATTAAGAGATATTTAAGATTGAAGACATTACCTACAAATATTCCCTTAAAAATCGACCCTCCTGAAAGTTACAAAATGATTCACACAAAGTGGCCTCGATAGATCACAAAGGTGACATCTCATAAAAACTGACTCTTTTAGATCATTTTCCACAGTATTTTTTTTTTCTCACATTTATGATTAATGCATTGTAATGGCTTCTTTCAAACAGCAAGGGCTGATTTGTGGACCTGATGACTCTTTTTACACACTCCAAAATTGTTCAAAGACACCACAAGCACATAGCAATATGAAATGCAGAGAAAGATTAAGAATTTCTTTTAAAAACCTATAACTCAGGTCGCAAAAAAAGTCTGCTTTGTATTTTGCCTGTGTGAATGTGTTCGCAGTGGAGTGACTCATGTTTGTGAGGTGTCTTAAGCAGGAAAATAAACATTGCTCTGTGAGGAGACAGGGAAGCAAGCATTTATTTATTTATTTTGGGTTTATTGATTTAGTCTGAAGAGGAAGAGCTCAGATTCCAATCATCCACTTTGAATTATAACCGATATATGGTTGATTGAAATGGGCAGCCAATCAAAAAGAACTCCTAAATGAGTGCAACCATTGAGTGATCAGAGTAATAAATTTAACCGGACCAGTGTCTCTTGTTTATCCTTAATTCACCCAGCCAACACACCTGGCAATTAACTGCAAATGAACAACAATGACAGGCTGAACAGGAAAACTGGAATTATCTATATTACCATGAATTTTTATATAGTTTAAACACATCCCAAATCTTATCATCATGCACAAAAGGCCACAGTGTTACATCCCTATGTAAGTAGAATGTAAAGAATCCTGCATTCATTCATGGTGTCCCAGCTCTTGAGCTATTCAGACAGGCTCCCACATGAACGAGTCATAGCAAGCTGCAAAAGACTGCTGCGTTAGGCAGTGGGTTCGTTTCACTGAGCACAAAGATTCTATTATACGGGCATACGTTTTAATGTATCAAATTTCACTGCACTGTCAATGTCCAGTGTGACTGTTATTGGTTTCAGTCCATTTTAGCTACTTCTTATTATGTTGGCTTAACACAGCTTACATACTGTTATTGCATAACTTGGATAAAGGTGTTTTTAAAATCCCTGACCCAAGGCCAATCTGACTAATTTAGAAAACAATTAAAACAAGATGTTCTCTGCAGTGCTTTTCATGTTGTCAAAGTGCAGCATTGAAACCCTGATGAGTCATGTGGAAGCCCCTTTATGCCATGTCCACACTAATATGATTTTGGTGGAAATCATATTAGTGTGGCTCCCCTCCAGAGCCCATAGAATGACGTCATCACTGAACCTCGAAAGTCTACAGCACCACCGGACAGGCTGCCTCTGCCCTGCATGCCATGGCTCTCCTGCAAGTTCACCAAGCCAAGGTACTCAAAGATCTGCACCTTGGTAGTTCCAACCCCGACGTGCTGCAGGAACTGCGCTCTGCCACCGACTTCACTCTCAGAGCCACGAAGGTCACAGCGCAGGCACGCGGGTGGGCGATGGCCACCCTCGTGGTCCAGGAGCATCACCTCTGGCTGAAGATGGTCGAAATGAACGACGTTGACAAGGCACACTTTCTCAATGCCCCCGTCCCCCAGCTTGGCCTTTTCGGCAACACCGTCAATGACTTCACCCAGCAGTTTTCGGCGGTGAAGAAGCAGATGGCACATCTTGTCCCGCCTGCTCGCCGAGGGTGTCCCCCTGTGGCTAAACAGCAGGTAGCTCCGCCAGGCCCAGCTCTCAGCCCCAGCATCGAGCACCTTGCAGGCGGCATCTCCAGGACCCCTTCCCGGACCAGGAAAGCTCCAAAGCGCTCCTGAGACGGGCGACCCAGGCAGTCAGATGTTCGCTCCAGAGCTGGTACCAAGACCACTCCGTCCCCCGGTGGAGGGCCTGGAGGAGAATCCTAGTTTCATTTGCCACACTGCCTTTGGGCTGCGGCACCCACATTCTCAATAAAGAGCGATTTCCTCACTCCCTGGATCATCCAGCCGTGCCCCTCGCCTCCGGCCCCATGACTGTTCAGCCACGGCAGGCCAGCGCTGATGAGTTCCAAAGATGCCTCTCTAGGACCTCTTCCTCAGTCTCTAACCCGCCCCCTGCCGGGTGCATGGAGCAAGGTTAGCACACTGGGTCGTTGATGCTATTTCTTTAGTTTATCACACCCAGGCCGTGCCCGCCCCCTTGCAGGTTCGAGCACACTCTAAGAGAAGCGTTGCATCCTTGTTTGCACTGGCCCATGGCACCTCCTTAGCAGACATCTGCAGAGCAGTAGGCTGGGCAACACCCAAAACCTTTGCCAGATTTTACAATCTCAGGATTGAGTAGCTCTCGTCCTGTGATTTGTCAGGTCTGAGCCAGTAGAACTCGGTAACGCGGCACAACCGACCGCGTATTCCGCTTGCACATAGCGCCTTTCACCAAGTTGATCCAGTGCGCCTTCTAACCCAGGTTAGCCAATTAGCGTCGCTCCCTGGATGTTCTTTTCCCTAGCCTTCTGGGCTGCGAATTCAGCGGAGCAATTTGCGTCCAGACCCACTACAAGTCACAGGTGCTCTGTACTGGGGTCGTTCTCCACGGGCTTAGTTCCCTTTTCAGGCAAACTCCCCGTAATGTGTTTCCTGCGGTACGGTCCCCCTGTTGGCAGACCCGCGTTTCCCTTGGGCAGCCCCGCTGCCCCAGTTGCTGTGCTTGTATACTCCCCCCTAATTAGGCTGGACCTACCACCACGCCATTTCCCATGTACGGCTTCACAACCCTCCTGGTGTATTTGCCACATGTTACCTCCCCTAGACTGGGCAGGATGCTCACCCTGAAAGAGTAGGACCGGGAAAGACCGCCTTCTCCAACACAGCGTTAAGATAACCCAAGCCAACTCCACGTTGGTATTGAGAGACATAGTGAGAGAGAAGGCCACGGCTGCTGGGCTTGCTCCCATTCTAGTGATGTAGCACCTGTTCCCCCCTAAGGGGTGCAGGGAACCTAAGGTCTGTATGTGACATCTCTTTGGGGGCGTTGGGGAGGGCTACGTGCAGCCAACACAGGTGCCTCTAGCACGCAGTAGTCTCGACAGTTCACGTAACACGGACAGAAGGGGAACGTCATGGTTACTGTTGTAACCTCCGTTCCCTGAGGGAAGGAACAAGATGTTGTGTCCCTCCTGCCACAGCACTAGACCAACCACTGTAAATGGCCATTTTCGGCTCCTCAGTGCAAAATCCTGACTGGCACTCGCTGCCCCGCTTCCCTTTATACCCGTATATCCGGGGCGGGGCATGTAAATTCTGTCTGCCAAATTGACATTGGCCTTTTCTCAGGTTCAGAGGTACTTTCATTACCTACCTGTCACTTCATTCAACACAACATCTCGTTCCTTCCCTCGGGGAACGTAGGTTACAACAGTAACCATGAAGTTTTCTGGTGGTCAACTGCAATATCGCAGAGGCCAATAAATGGAACGATATTTTGTATATTTAGATTATCAGCATTGGCCAATAAATTTTGCCATTTGACCGATTAGTTTCTTAAGACACAACGGTGCAGAGAAAAGCCCGCTCGCATATGAAGGAGCTGTCTGAGTCATGTAAAAGACCACTCTGTAACGTCGTGCTGGCAATGACAAAGACGATGACGTGATGATGAAGAACCCAAGTACAGTTCATTGAAATACGTGAAATCCAAAACCTTAACTATAGACATAAACTAAACTAAACATAAACTTGACTAAACTAGACTTAGCAAACAAGGGTACATCAAACATACTTAACACGAATTTCAAAATAAAAGACATGAAAACAAAACATGAACAAAAACACATATAGACATGACACACAGTTCACACTTTAAAATTATAAAAAGTTTTTTAAACTTTAAGGTAAAGCTTTGTCAAGCCAATATCAAAGTTTGATTTTATTTCTGAATGCAGTCTCTCTCCCTCAGCCCATTTTGGACATTTGGTTGAGATGCTAAACTAAGAAAAAGAGGGCCATCGCTTGTTAGACACATTTAATTTCCATAAAGAAGACTTTGTTGCTTAATTAATCTCCTGGCTCCAATCCCTGTCACTTCCTCCTCCAACCAAACACAAATGGCTATTTGTTAAATCAATTATTCCAAGGAAGGAAATTAGGCATCTTGCATACATATATAGTTAAGAAGGAGAGTGCTTGTGTTATATGTCATCAGCCTGTGAAAGCTTTTGAGTGTAAGTGTTTGGGAGTGGGGAGTGTGTGTGTGTGTGTGTGTGTGTGTGTGTGTGTGTGCGCGTCCGTGCGTGCATGTGTCCTAGCAGTGGAAGAATATTTTTGTTAACTAAAATAAAAACATAAGTGTCCAAAAGAATTACATTTGAACTGTAAATATGCAGTATGATACCAACAAAAACTAAACAGAAATAGCCTGCATCAGGACTAGTCAACTGGCTGCCCATGGGCCAATCCCAGCCTGCCAATCATCTTTTTTTGGCCCTCTGACTGACATTTGATAAAATTGTCAAGTGCATTCTGTGCAAAACTCAGCACTCATAGGTTCGAGCCTCAGCAATCAGCGGTGAGTTTAACAATGCTCATTGGCACGTGCAACAGCATTCAGCATCATCAGTTGTCCAGACCGGAGTGCATGTTTAATCTTTTCTGCCTATAGTTTAGTTACACTGCTTTGCTAAACATGAATCGCAACATTCTTTTTCAGTCAAATTTATATAAACTGCACTGTTGTGCAGAGTACGGTCAAACCTACAGATGAAAAAAAAATTATTTATATTATATTTTAGTTCTCTATACAGCTGTGAACCAGCCCTCTCAGTCACGAACAGCATCAACTCCGTTTGTCAATGATTATCTGCACAAAAAAACTGGCTCCTGCACTGGCACTGAGTAAATTCAAAATATTTGTAGGACAAATTTTTCCTTACTGAATATGATATTTTATAGAGAAAAATGAAGAATAGACCCTAACCCTTTTTATTAAATAAACATGACATTATAAACAGTATAATCACTGTTTTCATTTGTAGGTTGATTTTGTGAGAGGGCATTAGCAGATCTAAATGTTTCTCTTCAGTTTTCATCATTTGAAAATGATAGCTCTAAAATGTTAAAATGATTATGTTTTGGTTGTTTTTATTTCTTTTTCAAAGTAAATTTGTTAAAATATTATTTGTTAGTTAAGAGTTAGTAAAATCATGTTTGTTTTTCATCCAGCTCTTATGAAAGAATTTATGGCCAGACCTTAAAATAATTATAATTCGATATACATATGACTTCAATATACCTATGACTATTTTAATATGAATAAATGCACAGTATTAAGAATTAATGATGGTAAAGTTGTTGTTTTTTTGCAATAAAACAGTCATAATTTAGTCATATATGATAATTTTTCACCCCGTCTCTTGCCCCCAGTCTAAACGCTTGGTTTTGTCATAAGCGCCTCCTTTAAAACTTCAAACATAAATGGCCACTGTTTGTTTTGCTAACATAATGCAGCCCCTCAAATTCAGCCATATTTTAAACTGAATCTGAAGTGAATGAACAAGCTCCACAACATAATAAAACTAAATTTCACTGTTTACCTATAATGCACATCCAACACATTGCATCTGAATATATTAGACGGTTCACCTCCAGCACAACTGTTAACACTCTCGCCCTGTCTACACAGGATGTGAGAGTCATGTCACATCAAAAGCAATAGAATCCCTTATAATCAATTATGCTTTCTACCATGGAAGCATCCGTTGCATTACATCGTGTTCTGCTGACAACAAACAGATGTACCATTCCATTTTGCGATACATGCACTATTGCCAACAACACAAATAAACAGTTTAAGTTTGAGTCAACGCACCCACTGTCGACAGCCTCAAGCCGTTGCGTCATGCCAACCAGCGCGCCTGGTCTAAACAGGATGTCAGCACCATAAACTATCAAACAGTCATGACATTTGAAATATTCATGAATGGAACATTTTACTTACTGTTTTGCATTGGGTCAAAGTGTTTTTAACTGCCCCATCCTTCAATAACTGTTCCTTTTCAAAGCTTGAATAATTTTATGACTGTTCACAAGCAAGCCACACGGAAATATGCTGAAGACACATCCATATGACGCACATACGTAGTCCAAAGAACAGTGTAAACACATACATTCTGTTTCCAGCATCATCCTTCACTGAAATGCACATCGCTGGAAATGCATCAAAATGGTCAAAGACATCATCCAGTGCATATTTTCATACACCAACAATTAAAAATAGCACAGATGGGAGAAAACACGTGTCCATGATGTGTTTGTGCTCAAACAGAAAGAGACAGCAACTTAATGACAGAGAGTGGATTCTCCTTTTCAGAAATGTAACTTGACACAGCATCTTATAAAACTGGCACAAGATATGTATCAATCAGTCAAAGATGTCTGTCTGTGCATGTTTAAATGCAAAAATAATTTTAAATAGTCCAGATGGGTTCACTTTAGTGTTCAGGAATAGTTAGGCCACAGTAGGCCTTGTTTGTCCTTCACTCTAAGTTTACGAACTGAAACACCAGTGGGCAGGGCCAAGGGTGCAATAATGTGGAGTAGGCATTGATGTTTTATCACTGTAGAGGCAGTCATGAATGAATGTACCCCATATGATGTAGGGTAGTTGTGTAAGATGAGAACGAGGCTTTTTTTGCAGCTTGGTTTCAATAAATGCTTTTATTTCATTATGGATTAAGTTTTGAGTACATTATGATTTTTTTAGTAGAAAGACCTCTTTTATGTCAAAATATCAAGGAAAATTTGACTCCTCATGACATGACCCCCTTAAAATTCAGTGTTCATATTTTCTGGACAGTCTTATTTACTTAATCTCCCAAGGCTGATTTAGCACTAGTGGTGTATAAAACAACAGCCCATTTAAACTGAAAGGGGACAACTTATTGGCATATAAACAACCAAATATAGTTCGCTTTTAGTATTAGACATTTAGGGGTGTGTAAATCTGAAATCGTCAGCCTTTGTCATCAGCCTTGGAAGAAGAGAGACCATCGGACAAGGATTTAGGCGCTTGGCTGATTGAATGTTTTCTAGGTTACGATGATCCGTAATCACCAGAAATGGATGGTGAGCTCCCTCTAGCCAGTTTCTCCACTCCTCGAAAGCCGTTTTCATGGCCAAGAGTTCTTGATTACAGGCATCATAGTTTCTCTCAGCTGAAGATAACTTGAGTGAGTACAAAGCACAGGAATGGTTTAGTGGGAGATTCTTGTTGCTGGGAGATAACTGCACCTACTCCTGAGTCAGAAGCATCTACTTCTAGTATGAAGGGTCGAGAGGGATCAGGATGATGGAGAATAGGGGCAGTAGTGAAGTGATGCTTGAGATCATCAAAAGCTTGATGGGGGGAAGGTGTTCAGTTTAGTTTTTGGGATATACCACGGAGCAGAGAGGTGAGTTGGGCAGCCACCGAGTTGAAACCTCAGATTAAACATCTGTAGAAATTAGCAAAGCCAAGGAAGCATTGTAGTTCCTAAATGAACACCGGTAAGTGCCACTGCAGTACCGCTTGTACTTTGGAAGAGTCCATTGCAACCCCCTCAGGGGAGATGAGATACCACAGGAAGGAAATGTTGGACTGGTGGAACTCACATTTCTCCATCTTGGCATAAAGCTGATGTTGAATAAGACGGTTGAGTACCACTCCGACATGTTGAATGAGTTCATTGAGGGAAGACGAGAATATAAGGATGTCATCGATGTAGACTAGAACCCACTTGCCAATAATATCAGGGAAAATGTCATTCACAAAGGCTTGGAAGACAGAAGGACTATTTGAAAATCCGAAAGGCATCACCTGATAATCATAGTGGTCATTGTGTGTAGAGAAAGGCATTTTCCGTTCATCCCCCTCTCGAATGCGGATCAAATTGTAGGCATTACGAAGATCCAGTTTAGTGTAGATTTTTGCGTTTCTTAACTGCTCTAGCGCAGGTGGTACCAGAGGAATGGGGTAGCAATAATTGATGGTGACAAAGTTCAGGCCTTGATAGTCAATGAAAGTCCTTCTTTCCTAAGAAGAAGAAAGGAACCGAAGCTGGAGAGGTGGAAGGTTGAATGAAGGTTGATTCTGCTATGTACTCTTCCATAGCTTTAGTCTCTGGCTCAGATAAGGGGTAAATTCATACGCATGGAGGAGAGGAGCCTGATCAATAGCACAGTCACAGGAATGGTGAGGAGGAAGTTGGGTAGCTTTAGCTTTGCTGAATGCATCCCGGAGACCAAAAATAACATTGTGGTAGGGTCGACACCTCCTTTTCTGGGAGGATAGTCGTTGTATATACTGGAGGGAGAGAGATGGGTTCAGGGAGGTTGAGGCAAGACTGGAAACAGGAAGTACTCCAACGAGTGATATACCCATCTCTCCAGGAAATCTCAGGGTTGTGAAGTCTAAGCCATGGTAAGCTAAGAACAATTGGGTTTTTTGGAGAGTGAGTGACCAGGAACTGAATTTCTTCATAATGAAAGAGTCCAACATGGAGATGGGTTGAGTTATCTGCTGAATTTTGCCGGAGCCCAGGGGTCATCTGTCTAGCACTGTGACATGTAATGGAGGGACACAAGGGACAAAAGACAATTTTAGATTTGTGGCAAGGGCCAGGTCAATGAAGTTACCAGCAGCCCCAGAAATTAAAATGGCTAATATCTGCTGTTCACTATTCTGAACGTGCAATATGAAAGTCAATTGAAACTGATCAATATGAATCATATTAGAAAATTCAAAACTCACCACCGCACCCACATCCTAGGGGGGTGAGTAGGGCAGGCAGCCAGTAAATGTCCTGAATGTCTGCAGTAGATACAAAGTCTCTCTCTGAGACGACATTGTCGCTCTTCGGTGGTGAAGGAGAAATGACCCACATGGGCTTGTGTAGACTGGTAGCAGCGATGTCAGAAGGAGGTGATTGTAGAGAGCTGATTGGACAACAGGCTTTGATCAGGTTGTCCAGGCGAATGGCAAGTTTGATGAAATCATCCAGAGATCTTCCCTCATCACGACAAGCTAGTTCAGTTTGAAGTTCAGGGTTTAATCCTTTACGGAATGAGTTTTAACGTATCCTCCACCCACAGGGTTTGTGCTGCTAGAGTGCGGAATGATAAGGCAAATTCAGCATCTGACTTATTATTCTGCTTTAGATATAACGTCTCGGTTACGTATGTAACCTCCGTTCCCTGATGGAGGGAACGAGACGTTGTGTCGAAGAAGCGACACTAGGGGTCTCTCTTGAGCGCTGAAAGATACCTCTGATCTATGAAAAAAGGCCAATGAGAGTTGGCGAACAGTATTTGCATACTCCGCCTCCGGATACGGATATAAAGGCGAGAGAAATACGCTCGTTCATTCAGGATTTTTCTGAGGAGCCGGGAGTGTTCCGGGCATCTCAGCGGCTCGGCTTAGCGACGTGGCCGGGAAGACACGACGTCTCGTTCCCTCCATCAGGGAACGGAGGTTACATACGTAACCGAGACGTTCCCCGTCTGTCGCTCACTTCGACGTCGTGTCGAAGAAGCGACACTAGGGATCCACTTCAAAACTCGCCATGCGCTGAGCCGTGTACGTGTACTGCTGACACAGAAGCGGGCAGGTATTTGCACGTGCACAAGCGACCAACTGTGTTCAGGCTGCACGTACTCTTCCCTAATGCCCCGAATAAGCGTCAGCATCCTTTTGGTTACCCTAGGGGGGAACAAGGTGACGCTCCCAACTAGGGAACGGGCCAAGCCTGGCTGGGCCTCTTTTCTCTCTATGTTTTCTCGGCATAGAGCAAGAGCAGCCGGGGCCCTTACCGCATCGAGTGAAGGGGGTCTTATTCCGAATTCCTATTCTTTTAGGGGGAAAAGACCCTGCGGAGGCCACACCCGCCCAGCAGGGGAGGTAAAGGTGGCAAAAATACATCACATGGCCACTTCGGGCATGTGGAAAAAATGGCGCGGTGGTAGATCCAACCTCGAGGAGGGGGGAGTTGCTACAACACGGCGACCGGAGGGCAGTGAAGGACTGCCTAAGGGAGACACGGGTCAGCTCGTAAGGTGACCATGCCGCGGAAATACACACAGGAGGAGTCCCGTAGGAGGCCTGATCTGTGGAGCACCTATTCCAGTAGGGGTAGCCAGAGGTACCCGTAGTGGACTGGACCAGCACGTTCCTCTGCTGAACTGCTGCGGGCCCGAAGGGCTAGGGAGGAATCAACCAGGGACCTAGGTCCTCTGGGACAAAAGCGCACTGTTTTGCCTTGGCAGAGGGAAACGGTGCTGGAACAAGCGGTTCACCCGGTCAGATCGTCGATGTGTACCGAGTTCTACGGGCTCGGACCTGAGAGAACACGGGACGAGACTGACTCAACCCTGAGATTGTAGAATCTCGTAAAGGTGTTAGGTGCTGCCCAGCCCGCAGCTCTGCAAATGTCTGCTAGGGAGGTGCCCCTCGCCAGTGCCCATGAGGATGCCACGCTCCTAGTGGAGTGGGCCCGAACCCGTAAGGGGGGTGGCACGGCCTGGGTGTGGTAGGCCAATTGAATGGCCTCCACCACCCAGTGAGACAACCTCTGTTTGGAGACAGCGTTCCCTTTCTGCTGTCCTCCAAAGCAGACAAAGAGCTGGTCAGAGCTCCTAAAGCTCTGGGTGCGTTCCAGGTAGGCACGCAAGGCACGTACCGGACACAATAGTGAGAGGGCTGGGTCTGCCTCCTCCCGGGGCAGCGCTTGTAGGTTCACTACCTGATCTCTAAAGGGCGTGGTAGGAACCTTGGGCACATAGCCCGGTCGAGGTCTTAGGATCACATGAGTGTCTGCTGGACCGAACTCCAGGCAAGTCTCGTTAGTAGAGAACGCTTGCAGGTCCCCGACCCTCTTGATGGAGGCGAGCGCGATCAGCAGGGCCGTCTTTAGAGAGAGGGCCCTGAGTCCAGCTGATTCTAGCGGCTCGAAAGGGGATCTCTGAAGACCGGCGAGGACCACCGAGAGATCCCAGGAGGGGAACAGGTTTGGCCGGGAGGGGTTTAACCTCCGGGCGCCTCTTAGGAACCTGACGATTAAGTCGTGCTTGCCCAGAGACTTGCCGTCTACTGGGTCGTGGTGAGCTGCGATAGCGGCAACATACACCTTCAAGGTGGACGGGGACAGCCTCCCCTCCAACCTCTCCTGTAGGAACAGGAGCACCGACCTAACTGCGCACCTCTGTGGGTCTTCTGCCCGGGAATAACACCAATTGACGAACAGACGCCACTTCAGGGCGTAGAGTTGCCTGGTAGAAGGGGCTCTGGCTTGGTTGATCGTGGCTACGACCGTGGGTGGTAGACCAGCTAGATCTTCCGCGTCCCATCCAGGGACCAGACGTGGAGGTTCCAGAGGTCTGTGTGCGGATGCCAGAGCGTGCCCCGTCCCTGAGAAAGAAGGTCCTTCCTCAGGGGAATTCGCCAGGGAGGGGCTGTCGCGAGGAGTACGAGGTCCAAGAACCAGGCCCAGGTGGGCCAGTAAGGAGCCACGAGAGTGACTTGCTCCTCGTCCTCCCTGACCTTGCACAGCACCTGTGCAAGAAGGCTCACTGGGGGGAATGCGTACTTGCGCAGCCCCACCGGCCAGCTGTGTGCCAGTGCATCTGCCCCGAGGGGAGCCTCTGAACGAGCATACCAGAGCGGGCAGTGGGAGGTGTCCCGGGAGGCAAACAGGTCTACCTGGGCCTTGCCGAACCGTTCCCAAATCAGCTGAACCGAGTGGGGGTGAAGCCTCCACTCTCCGCCAGGCAAGCGTTGTCGTGACAGCGCGTCCGCTACCACATTGAGGTTGCCGGGGATGTGAGTGGCGCGCAGCGACTTGAGTCGGTGCTGGCTCCAAAGGAGGAGACGACGGGCGAGTTGTGACATAAGGCGGGAGCGTACGCCGCCTTGGCGATTTATGTACGCGACCGCAGTGGTGCTGTCCGACCTGACTAAGACATGTTCGTCCCGAATTAACAGGAGAAACTTCTGCAGGGCAAAAAGGACGGTCAACAACTCGAGGCAGTTGATGTGCCAACGCAGCTGGGCCCCTTTCCAACAGCCTGAGGCTGCGTGCCCGTTGCAAACGGCGCCCTAACCCAATCTGGAGGCGTCGGTCGTGACCAAGACGCGTCTGGACACCTGCTGCAGGGGTACTCCAGCCCGTAAGAAACAGAGGTCTGTCCAGGGGTTGAATGTTGGTCGGCAGGCGGGGGTGATTGTTACCCGGTGCGTGCCGCGGCGCCATGCTCGTCTCGGGACTCGGGTCCGGAGCCAGTGTTGGAGCGGTCTCATATGCATCAAGCCCAGCGGCGCGACCGCCGCGGAGGATGCCATATGCCCCAGGAGCCTCTGGAAAAGTTTTAAGGGGACCGCTGTGCCCGGCCAGAAGGCGGCGAGGCAGTTCAACACTGACTGGGCACGCTCCTTGGTGAGACGTGCGGACATTGAGACCGAGTCTAACTCCATCCCGAGAAAAGAGATGCTCTGAACTGGAGTGAGCTTGCTCTTTTCCCAGTTGACCTGAAGCCCCAGACGGCTGAGGTGCCTGAGCACCTGGTCTCTGTGGGCGCATAGTAACTCTCGCGAGTGGGCCAGGATGAGCCAGTCGTCAAGGTAGTTGAGTATGCGGATGCCGGCTTCTCGAAGCGGGGCAAGAGCTGCCTCTGCGACTTTCGTGAAGACGCGAGGGGACAGAGACAGGCCGAAGGGGAGGACTTTGTACTGATATGCCTGGCCCTCGAACGCAAACCGCAGGTAGGGGCGGTGTCGGGGCAGGATGGAGACGTGGAAGTACGCGTCCTTCAGGTCTATCGCTGCGAACCAATCTAGATGCCGGACGCAGGTTAAGATGTGCTTCTGCGTGAGCATTTTGAACGGGAGTTTGGTCGTAAGCCGCCGCTTTTCTTGGGTACGATGAAGTAAGGGCTGTAGAAACCCTTCTTCATCTCGGTTGGAGGGACAGGCTCTATCGCGTCTTTGGCCAGAAGAGTTGCGATTTCCGCGCGCAGGGAGTGGGCGTGTTCGCCGTGTACTGCGGAAAAGCGGACGCCCATGAAGGGGGGCGGGGGCCTGGCAAACTGAATTCCGTAACCGAGTCGGATGGTCCGTGCCAGCCAGCGAGATGGGTTGGGAAGTGAAAGCCACGCGTCCAACCTCTGCGCTAGGGGCACCAAAGGGACGGTCAATTTGGACGTACCCGGCGGGGCTTCGCAGCGAGGCAGAGCAGGTAGGGCATCGTTGGGCAGCGACGAGGCGACCCGCGGCTGAGGTGCTGAGAAAAGACTCAAAGTACTTACCTTGCTCCGCACACCCGGCAGGGGGCGGGTTAGCGACTGAGGAGGAGGTCCTGGGTAGGCGTCCTCTAGACTCATCGGAACCGGCCGGCCGGGGGACAGTCGTGGGGCTGAAGACGGGTGGTCCGTGTCCAGGAAGCCAGGACTGTTGAGATCTAAGGGCAAAGTGCCGTGAGAACGGCATTTGCGGGCCAGGTGACCCAGAGACATAGGAAATAGCTCTTTTATTGAGAATGTGGGTACCGCAACCCCATCTAAGGGGGGGCGGCAAATTAAATTGTTTGAAAACAAAAGATTCTCCTCCCGGCCCTCCACCGGGGGACGGAGTGGTCTTACCACCTCCGGAGCTAACGTCTGTGTCGCTGGGTCGTCCGTCTCAGGACCGCCTGGGAGCCTTCCGGGTCCTCGAGGGAGTCCGGGAGATGGGGGGCGTCTGCTTCCTGCGGTGTGCTCGACGCAGGGGCTGAGAGCTGGGCCCGGGTTGAGGCGGAGCAGATTTCTTAGCCGCAGGGGGACGCCCTCGGCGAGCAGACGGGGCAGTGGCCTTGGCGGCAGGTTTGCGGCGAGGCAGGATGTGAGAAATGGCCTCCGTCTGTCTTTTCACCGCGGAGAACTGCTGGGCAAAGTCCTCAACGGTGTCGCCGAAGAGGCCAAGCTGGGAGACAGGGGCGTCGAGGAAGCGAACTTTGTCGGCCTCACGCATCTCGACCAGGTTGAGCCAAAGATGACGTTCCTGGACCACAAGGGTGGCCATCGCCTGCCCGAGTGCCTGCGCGGTGACCTTCGTGGCTCTGAGGGCGAGGTCGGTCGCTGAGCGCAGTTCCTGCAACACATCGGGATCAGGGCTACCCTCGTGCAGATCTCTGAACGCCTTGGCCTGGTGGACTTGCAGGAGGGCCATGGCGTGCAAGGCGGAGGCGGCCTGTCCCGCGGCGCTGTAGGCTTTGTTGTTTAAGGAAGATGAAGTCCTACAGGCCTTGGAAGGGGGTACAGGGCGCCCGCGCCAGGTGGTAGGGTCACCGGGACAAAGATGGAGCGCAACTGCCCTATCCACCTGGGGAATCGCCATGTACCCGTGGGCCTCTCCGCCGTCGAGGGTAGCGAAAGCGGACGAGCAGGGCTTTTGACGAATGGAGAGCGGCGCTCTCCATGAAGACGTCAGCTCGTCATGCACCTCCGGGAAAAACGGGACCGGGGAGGGGGGGGCGTGGCTGTGAGCGGCGCCAGACCCCAGGAACCAGTCATCCAACCGTGACGGGTGTGGGGAGGGTGGAGGTTTCCAGTCCAACCCCACCCCGACGGCGGCCCGGGCAAGCATGTCGGACATCTGCGCATCCGCCTCAACCTGGGCCTGCTGGCCCGAAGGCGGCAGTCCAGGGGAGGAGTCAGCGTCAGATGCCGCGCTCTCCGACGGAGCGGCGAGCTCATCGGCTTCAAGCTCCAGAGGATAGGCAGACCGGCCCGGAGGCGAGTCGCCGTTGCCTCGAGGCTGGACGGAGGTAAACGAGCGTGTCGGGGGCGGGTGGTCCGAGGGGACGTGCCCGGCGGAAGCGCACCCGCTGCCCTCCCCAAATCGCCTCCAGCGCCAACCGCATCGTCCTCAATCCCGTGGGAAGAAGGAGCGATACGGGGGGCGGCTGGAGTGGCGTGCTTTCTATTGAAAGCGAGCCGCGACCGCAACGTTACCATGGTCATGTTCTCGCAGTGGCGCCATTCAAAGTACTGCAGGGCGCCCAGACACACGAGACAGCGCCTGTGGCCGTCAGAAGCGGAGAGCACTCTACCGCATCCAGGAACTACATAAGGGTTGAATGGCATCTTTATAAAGACGCGCCCTGAAAAGGGCGTTCAACACCACTATGTATTGCTCTTTTAGAGAAATAAACCCTTTATAAGAAATATAACTCTTTTGGAAGGGAACTCTTTCAAGTCTGCGCTGTCGAAGCGTCCAGGGGCAACTGCACGCCGGCAGAAAAGAGAAAACAGCCGCTGTAGTGCGCCTTAAATCCAACAGCAGCAGAGCGTCAGAGGATCAGAAGCAGGATCAGCAGTGTTACACGCAGCTGTCAGCATAAACACGACCATCGGCTCCGAAGAAAATTACTGAATGAACGAGCGTATTTCTCACGCCTTTATATCCGTATCCGGAGGCGGAGTATGCAAATACTGTTCGCCAACTCTCATTGGCCTTTTTTCATAGATCAGAGGTATCTTTCGGCGCTCAAGAGAGACCCCTAGTGTCGCTTCTTCGACACGACGTCGAAGTGAGCGACAGACGGGGAACAGAAGTTCTCCAGGGCCCTTACCACCCTCGGATTGCTCAAATTTCCTGCAAGTGAGCTAGGAAGTGAGACAAAGAATCTTTAAGATGTTTTCTTGACTCCAAACTGCCATAACCCAGTCTAGCGCTTTGCCTGACAGCAGTGATATAATGAAGGAAACACAAGCTTCATCATTGGGATACATGAAGTTCACATTGTAACAGAAATCCTTGACACTTACTGGGTGATCCGTCAAACTTCTCTGGAAGTGAGAGTCAAGGATTTACAACAGCCGTTGAGGGTGTTGGGCTGTAGGCGGAACTGCTAGTGGAAACCCCCTTCTGAGATATATATGGGTTGGATTGCACAGATTTAAAGAGTTCTTTTGTGATAGATGTGAGCTTGCACAGCTGCTGATGGTGACTAGTCAGCATGGCTGCTTGCACTGAAACAAGCTTGTGTAACTGTTGAAAAGCTGCTGGATCTAAGTTTGACAAAGTCTTCTGTAGCAAAGATGCCAGTGCAGAAATGTTAAGATCCATGTGCAGTTTAATAAGGTAAATAAATAGTAAAAACAAAGTAACAAAACAAAGAGCAAAAACAAAGGTAGGCAAGGGATCGGTACACAGATAGGCAGTCCAGAAAGGCAAACAAAGTAAGTCCGATAGGTAGACGGGTAATCCAATAAACAGGCAGTAAATCCAAAACACTCACAAGCAGGCTGGGGAATACGGAGAACAGGCAGGAGTCAAACAAAGGATAATCAATGATTGTAATAATGCTCAGAATTGTAGACCAGGCAAACAAGACTTTGCATTGAATGCGTGGAACTGGGAACTTAAATCGACAGGGTTAATATGAAACAAGTGGAAAAGTAATCACTCTGACTGGAGGATTATGGGAAATGTAGTTCATGAAATATCAATACAATGATGACAACCTTTGGCGGCGTTCAGGGGAGATGGCAGGCGCTGCGGGTGTAACAGATGCATGTCACTTGTTTGCATCAAAAAAGAAGAACCACAATCAATGTTAGAGCATTTCTCCTTAAATTAAAATCACATGCTGAGTTCGGAATGGCATACTACCATACTACTCATCCTATTTTTGCCATAGACACATATGGCAAAAGTAGTACGAGCAGTATGGTTAGTATGCCATTCCGAACTCAGCATGTGATTTCTGCATACAGTATACAATGATAGTATGTTTAAGTACAACATGAAAACAATCCCTGTTGATCTTTTGGTCACCTTATTTCATCCCAACCTACAATTACTTCAGTGATCACCTCCCAAAGGCCCATCTGTATCCTCAACATCAGTGGTGCTCAACCAGGGGGTATCAGCACACTTCTAGGGGGCCTCAAGATCTCTTAAGATTATTTAAAATATGATAGGTTATTATAATTTTAATATAATTATTATAATTCAACTTATTGACAATTAAAAAAAATGGATAACTCCCTTCAACAGCATGCTTTTTATGAAGAATATACAGTTCTAGACATTTCTGGAATCACAAGTTTTAAGTAAATATCTTATAATAGATATATCTAATAATATAAATATCTAATAGCCTACATAGGGGGCCTTCGAATATTTTCTCAGACAATGGGGGGCCTTGGAGTCAAAAATGTTGAGAACCACTGCTTTACGTGGGTTTTGCAGGATTATTGTTAACGATTAATTGATCATTAATTTCCACAACGATCGATTTTGAAAATGTCTGAAAATGTATATCCTTGATTAAAAGTAGTAAGACTGTAAAAACCTATAATAACCCTGTTCCATCTCAGTTATCCTTTTTTCTTTGGACAGTTGTCCTAGTAATGGTGTTGCAGTGACACTTTTAATCATTCATTTGTTCTCCTCTCCACAGGCAGTCATTCACACAGAGAAGCCATTGGAGAGCACAGCTGAGGACATGAAAACTGGGTGAAAATGTTCTCAGTGTTTCTCTTTCTTTTTTTCTTTTTTTTTTGCCTGAAAACACATGAAATGATTATGCTTCTCTGGCCCTGGGGACCACATTTCATGCTACTTCATGAGAACATTTCTGTCAGGTGAATTAAAATATCAAAGCTGTATTCACAAGCGCTGCATGTGTGTTATTGTTGTCTGTTGTTTTTTGGACTATTAGAGAGCATATACAAATATCCATGAGTTTGTCAAACACAAAGCAATTTTCATTTAATTTATTTAAATATTACACAGAATCAAGTAGGGGGTGTACATCTTGAAATGGGAAAATAGACCATTTCTAGCCTCATTTGTGGTATAAGAAGGGAAGCCTGGCTGCTTCGGGTTAAATCACTTTGCTCTATCTTGTCATGGGACACATTTCATTAAGCAGACCAGCTGGGGCAACAGTGTGTGATGCATCCACTGATCCATCATACAAATACTTCTCTCTCTCCCTCTCTCTCACACACAAACTCGCTCACTCGCTCGCGCTCTTTCTTCCTCTGTCAGAGTTTGAGTAATCTGTGTCAATCTGTCTGATGAGATGACTGACAGCTAGGACATATTTATTTCCCTCATACCCTCCTACTCTCTCCCTCCACCTCTTCTCAGCTTTTTTATGTGTCCATCAGACTCATATGCTGTTGTTTGAGAGCATGTCATGCTCTTATACTGTCCTTTATTATAACTAGGCTATTATTATTTTGAATTTGAATTTCAGTTGTTCACATTCAGTTGTGTATCCTTCTGTAATTGTCCAGAACATAAAGTCCAAATGTTTAAGACCATAGAATAAATCTGTGATTAAAAGAAAGGCATAAAATTGATAAGAAATATTTACGATTTAAGTGCTATACTTCAAGTCACTTATCAAATGTACTGTAAACTAATTTTTGACATTTACCATGTTAATACCTTTGTAAAAATGGTCAGATTTCCTTTCTTCGATTGAAACACAAAATATACTCTTTGGAACATACTCAAACCATGGTGAGATAACAGAGTTTAAAGGGGTTAATCGAAAGGAGGAGGCGAGAGCCGGCTTAACAATATAAATAATATTTTAATTAAACTTAACCAAAAAGATAAACACACACACACACACACACACACACACACACATAGGTGTCGGACAGCTGTCCGTAAATCTCTCTCTCTCTGTCCCACTGCAGTCTCCAGTTGGCCTTTATCCCTCGCTGAGACTTGATTAGCCTGATTGGAATCCATGCGGAATCATGACCCGGACCTGCCCTCCGCCCTGCCACACATGGTTTTGAAAAAAACTTGCAGAATCCATGCCAGCTCAATTAAGCTGGATAAAGCAAAAGACAAACACTACACCAAATTAAAAACAAAATCATACATTTCTCAGTGTAACTTTTCACTCATAATACTGTTAGTACAATTTGTACATTGAGAAACAAATATTAAATCAGAGAAGAAAAAAAATTGAAGCATTTTCACTAGTGGTCTAAAGCTTGCAGTCCTCACTGGACACCAATGCTGAAGCTTAGTTTAGTTTAATTGGAACAGGCCAGCAGTAGGGGGTGGGGGTGAATTTCAGGCTGTTAACTTAGAAAGGTTGCGAGAGGTGAGCTGACTGGAGCACGAATTAAAGTTTTATGTTAAGTAATTAGAGGAGAAACTTTGAAGCTAATTTTGGCTCCATCTTGCCATGAGGCACTTCTTTCATCTTACTTTCCTCCATGTCTTCTTATCTGATTTTTGCAATTTGTTGCTGAAGTGGTGTATAGCTTACAATGGTGAACCGTTTGCAACAGCCTATCATAGGTATATTTTCAAAGGAATATCCGATATCCATTTTGAGCAACAGAAACAGACGTATACAAGGGTTAGTATTTATATCTGAAGATATGTCAAGTATCCCTCTGCGTGAGAATGGGAAATGCTATTCCGCACCTTGAGTTCCCATGAGAGGAAATACGCATAGACCCCTCCCATTTAAAAAAGAATGAGCAATGATTTCCCTCAAGGAACTCCTACATGCTCCCCACAGAGTGGATGCTATGGTAGGTGACATGAGTGAGGGGGAAGATAAACAGAAAAAGAGAAAGACAGGCAGATAGAGAGAATGTATGAGTCACCCTGTAGAAGAGAGTTCTGTCAGAAGGAGGGACTGGGGAAATGTGAGAGGTGAGGTGAGATGAGGGGAAAATTAAATTGCAAGTAAATCCCTCGCCGGGCTGGCATGTCACAGGGCAGAGGAGCAAATGAGGGGTGGGAGGGAGTAAATGGAGAGTGGCAGGGATGGATAGAACAAGAAAGGAGGAGGGTTGTTATAGAGAGATGGTGGCGAGACTGCTCCCCAAGCCAGCTGCTGAGTTAATCCATTTAGGGGCCTGGAGATCGGGGGAATTGCGGAGAGGTGTGTTTGGGTCAGGGAGAGGCTTCTACGGGTTCAACGGCAGTCCTGCAGGTCTCTGACACTCTCCAGTCTGCAACAGACTCCCTGCCCAGTCTCCAATCCAATCTAAAGGCCTGGCAAACAAAGGTCTGTGTATGTCTGGCTATGTGTGTGTGTTGCCCTTGACCCTCTTTAGCAAAGCATAATCCAAAAGCCTCTATGGGTCTACTCCTCGATAGCACCAGATGTGAGCCTGAAACCTCGGCTTATATGCAGCCCACTAAATACTCACGTGTTAACTGACTCTTAGAGGACATCCAATCAAATGACAACATCTAGGTTGAATCTGCTAGTACAATATCTGTCCAAATGAACCAGCTGCATCAGTAAGTGATTGAAAAGAAATTTGAAGTCAAAGTACTCAGGCTGATAGTTAAGCATTAAAGTTTAAATATCACTGAGAGGCTGTGCAAAGTTATCGAAGAACAAGAGCTGCAAAATGTCCAACCTCTTTGTTGGTAGACAAAATCTTTCTCTACTTTGCATATTACATTTCATCTCAAAAAGGTACAGTTTGTGGCATGAATTCTTCAGTTCTGACTAGTGGTTGACCAATATATCACCGAGACCAATAAATCGGCCGATATTCTGAATTTTGCCATTTTCGTCATCGGACGATAAATTTTCCCCTTTGGCCGATTTGATTCTTGAGGGTGCTGAGAATCACCTGCTTTCATGTGAAGTAACTGAGACAAGTAAACGACCAGTCATGGTTCATTTTGTTGTTACATGCCATCGTGTTACTACAATAATAGACCGGTGTGGATCCCAGTGTCATTTCATAGGTCCGCATATCAGAGCTCATTGAGTGCTTGCCTGTTTCATTCTCCCTCTCTCTCCTCAACAGTTCCCTTTAACTTTGAATTGTCTTGTCTAATGATAAAAAGGCAAATATCAATAAAAAATAGTATACCATCTGCAAATATGCACATATCTCATTTCAGCAATAAACCAACCTCACACAACTTCAGCAGATCTAGTGTCCTTTTAAGCGTTCATTTATTTACCTTTAAAGCATATATTCTATCAGCCTCTCCTCAGCAGTTCCCTGTAACTATTATCTTTTCTAATGATAAAAGGAAATCGTCAATTAAACTTCTATTATATACTGTCTGCAAATATGCAGATATCTAGTTTAAACAGATGTAATTCATGAACCTCACAAAAATCCAATGTTTTCTTCTCGTCGAGCACTCATCTAATATCTTCCTCTGAAGCGCGCATTTCAACAGCCAGAATCAAAAACATCAAGATCCAAAGTTCCTCTGATTCACAAATCATGACGGTCAGTCTGTGACAATCCAAACAGGTGATCCAGGCCTTTTAAACTGTCAGGAGTTTCCAGTTCACGCTGGATCAAAGTGTGAGTGCAACTTCAAAGTAAAAGCGCTTCATGTGTGCTGTGAGTATGTCTCACTATGCACTGTATGTGCAATTTGTTTGATTAGGTATTTTTTTAGAAAATGTGATTGCTAACGTGGACATGCCATCCATGGTTGCTGGACTAGTGTGTGTACTGTTATTTCCTTCTTCCAAATATATTAATTTCTTCATGCATAAATATATTACAAAAATTTGATGACTAAACAAATATTTTTCATTATTTTTTACAAAGTTATAGTTTAGTATGAAATTCAGTAAATATAGTGCTAAATATGAGTTTATATATTTTTTGCAATTTTATGGTTATTTGCTATATTAAATTGTGCAATATATTGGCAATGTATCAGCCTATCGTGCATCCTGCTCTCTGGATATTGGCCATTAAAAAAAACCATGTTGGTTGATCACTAGTTCTGATTCCGTCTTAGCTCTGCTTCAAAACCTAGTGAGCAGCCACACTGCCAATTGCCTACATAGCTAGCTGCTTTCTTAGGGAACATGCTAACAATAATTGAATGAGAGGCATTCAACTAAAAACTGATTTCAATACATGCTACAAGCAAGATGCTCAAGATGGCACAGAGTATGGAGTATCTGCCTTATTGTCTATGATAGACAAACACTTTTTGACATTGGTTCTGCAATAGCACACTGAAAACCGGACTTTAAATACCTCAATGCCGACCCACTGTTCACAAACACGAAAGCGGAGCCCTTTGTCTGGGCAGCCCGGTCGCAAAAAAGCAGCCGGAAAAGGGGAAGGAGAACAAGCGTTCTCATCAGACTAATGCATCACGCAAATCGACCCCCGCTACCCAGTATTCTACTGGAAAATGTTCCGTCTCTGGACAAAAAGCTCTGCGAGCTGAGAGCACAGATCTCTTTCCAACGAGAGATGAGGGACTGCTGCACTGTGTGATCAGAGGAACGTACATTCTATCAAGTCATTCTGCTCTCCTGATCTGGAATTTCTCATGCTTCTGTGATGACCATTCTGGCTACCGAGGGAATTCACACAGCTGTGTACATCCCACCGCAAGCCAACACAGACCCGTCACTCAAGGAACTGTATGGGAGTATAAGCAAGCAGGAAACCACACACCCTGAGGCTACGTTCATAGTGACCGGGGACTTTAACAAAGCCAACTTCAAGCCAATAGCACCGAAATACTACCAACACATCAGTTTTAACATGCTACAATCGTAATGTGATTCATCGGGAAGTGCATAGAGGATGTTGTACCGACCAAAACAATACGGATCTACCCTAACCAGAACCATGGATTAATAGCGATATTCATGCAGTACTTAATGTGCGGACCTCCTTTTAATTCTGGGAACACGGAGGAGCATAAACAAGCCAGTTCTGCCCTCCGCAAAATTATCAGAGCAGTCAAATGCCAGTGCAGTGACAAAACTGAAAGACAGTTCAACACCACCAATTCTAAAAGCATGTGGCAGGGAATTAATATCATCACAGACTTCAATGGGAATAAAAAAATCCACTGTGAACACCGCTGCCTCTCTCCCGGATGAGCTAAATACTTTTTATACTCGTTTCAAGGGAAATAACACCGCCCTCATGGAGAGAGCTCTCTTGGCCAAAGCTATAGAGGTTAGTTCACTCTTCGTCTCTGTAGCAGATGTAACACAATCCTTCCGACGGGTGAATATTAGTAAAGCTGCGGGTCCAAACGGCATTTGGGACAGAGCGTGCGTGAATCAATTGGCTGGTGTTTTACAGACATTTTCAACCTTTCCCTCATGCTTTAAAACGTCCACCATTGTGCCTGTACCAAAGCAATCCAAAATCACTAGCTAAAATGACTGGTGTCCTGTTGCTCTGACACCCATCATCAGCAAATGCTTTAAGAGACTAATCAGAGATTACATCTGCTCTGTGCTGCCCGCCTCACCAGACTCACTACAGTTTGTGTACAGCAAAAAACGCTCCACTGATGATGCCATTGCATTTACACTACACACTGCTCTTTCCCACCTGGAAAAAAGGAACACATATGTGAGAATGCTGTTTGAAGTCTACAGCTCAGCATTCAACACCACATTGCCCTCCAAGCTTGATGTGAAACTCGGGGCTCTAGGCTTAAACAGCTCGCTGTGCAGCTGGATCCTGGACTTCCTGTCAAGTAGATGCCAGGGGGTTAGAATGGGCAGCAACATCTCATCACTGGAGAGCCCAGGGCTGTGTTCTCAGACCACTCCTGTAATCCCTGTACACACATGACTGTGTGGCAACATTGCTCCAATGCCATCATTAAGTTTGCTGATCATATAACGGTGGTAGGTTTGATCACTGACAATGATGAAACAGCCTACAGAGAGGAAGTGCACACTCTGACATGTTGGTGTCAGCCTCTGACAACCTCTCCCTCAACGTCAGCAAGACCAAAGAGCTTGTGGTGGACTTCAGGAGAAAAGACAGAGAACACAGCCCCATCACCATTAATGGAGCACCGGTGGAGAGAGTCAGCAGTTTCAAGTTCCTCGGTGTACACATCACTGAGGAACTCACATGGTCCGTCCACACTGAGGCCATTGTGAAGAAGGCTCACCAGAGCCTTTTCTTCGTGAGATGGCTGAGGACGTTTGGAATGAACCTCCACATCCTCACACGGTTCTATATTCCAGATGGTGTGTGAAAAATGCTTAGAGGATCATCAGACACTCAAGCCACCCAAGTCATGGGCTGCTCTCACTGCTACAATCAGGCAGGCGGTACCGCAGCATCAGGACCCGCACCAGCCGACTCCATGACAGCTTCTTACCCCAATCAATCAGACTTTTTAACTCTTGATCCCTCATGATCAATATACATCAGCAATGCACTTTATTAATCTTACACTGGACTGTCATATATTATATTCTATCTTAACAACACATGGGCAACTGACTATCAACCAACAGACTGAATGTCAATACAGCACATACAACCTACTGTATATTTTATATACAATTTTTATTGTATACTGTGTATTCTATAATGTGTGTATGTGTATTCTATATTGGGTGTATTGTATACTGTACATTGTATATTATTATTTGTATACTGTGTTGTGTAATTATCACAGTAATTATGTGCATATTAGATATGTATTGTGTTGTGTAAATCTGTTGTTTATTGTACATTGGTATACGTCTCATCACCGTCATGACTGCTATGTTACTAGGAACTGCACCCAAGACTTTCACCCACTGTTGCACTTGTGTATATGGTTGAGTGACCATAAAGGGAATTTATTTGATTTGATTTGGGCTATGTGTAACGGGAGCCAGCTGATAGATTGCTGTGCAGTATGTATAGCTTGTTAGAGCACCTGCCTCCCATGCCGAAGATGCTGGTTCGAGTCCCGTATGGAGAGGGTAGAACAGGACAGTAACAATGGTGCCATGACCTGGGTGGGAGTGAGGTTTAGGGGGGTGAGTGTAACAGGAGCCAGTTTATAGATAGATGTGCAATTTGTATAAACATTACTGGTATCGGAATCGGGTTCGATACCACGCTCATACTCATGCTTGTAAAAATGAAACATCATGTTTAAAATTGTGCGCACAAATTAAAATCACATCATGTCCTAGTGAGATTATGGAAATGCAAAAGCTGTGATATAATGACATAAATATTTAGTTTGCATGTGTGAACAAATGTGAGCACTTGTCAATATGTGGAGACAGCATTGTGCTATCGCCAGCTGCACATACCTTTTAAAGCTCCTTCTTGGCTCAAACACGGAAATATCATCATGATCATCACATGCTCTGTTTGTAACAGATGACAGTGAACAGAGCACAAATTCACGTTGTAGTGCAAGGCACAAACAGATTACATACTTAATAGCAGCCTTTGTGGTTTAATAATCACTTTGAGTCATGCAGTGACCGGCTTTTCTGTACTGAAAAGCTACTGTCATCACCAGAAACAAAGCTAAATTTAAATTAAAAAAAAATATTAAACTAAAATATATCACTACTGTAAAAGTATGTAATAATCACTGTATTACTGCTACTAATAACAATAATAACAACTATAAATCAATAGTAATTGTATTATATTATGTAGTAATTTTATTTTATATTATATAAAATAGTAGTGGGGAAAAAATTGGCTATGACAAAAAGTAGTGGAAATGACACCTACGCTAATTAAAGGGATAGTTCACCCAAAAATTAAGATTCTCTCATCATTTACTCACCCTCATGCCATCCCAGATGTGTATGACTTTAGGTCCTATAGGCAGCATAAATGTAATCCATACAACTCAGTGGGGGCTGTTTTTACTTTCAAACAGCATTTCTTATGCATTCACTCGAGGCATTTTTTTATTTAGTTTTTTGGTGATTCGCATTGTTTGTATAAATCGCCACCTTTTGGGCTGTAGCGCAAATATGATTTATTTATTATTTTCCTTTCCTTCATCCCTCCATTTTTTTATTTCTAGTTTTTAAACCAAGTAGCTTTTCATTAGCAAAGCTATATTTTTGACTATGTAGTGGCATAGCTTTGACAAAAGCTACACCACTACATCATACATCACAGCGGTTTTTACAATGGCCAGTTTTGAATCAGAACTAAATATGTCTGATTACAAATTAACCACTCATTTGAGTCGGTTCTTAACAATGAATTGGTCACATGTGATAGGAAAGCAGTATGAATCAGTTCATGAAGCTTATGAACGCGCTGCTGAATTATTTGTGCAATTAAACCATGAAAAATAATGATAACACTGGTTGCAGTGGATCTACAATCAAAGGAAAACCAAACCTGCAAATGCATCTTAACATTTTCCAGTGATGAAGAAGGTCTTTATTAAGTTCAACAGGTGTGCAGCTTGTAAAGATGTGCTCTCACACACACACACACACACACACACACACACACAAGGAATTTGGCCTCTTATCAAAAGCAGCTAGACACAGAATTACAGGATCAGATGAGTAGTATACTGTATGTCTGAATTTTTATACAGGAAAGTATGAAATCATGTTTAAATGGGTATGGATTTGTAGAGGAAATAGTATAAATGTGAAAATAATAAATAGTGATTTTTATTTTTTATATTGAACACATGGGTTTTTAGAGGTAGTAGTATAAATCTGAAAAATAACATTTATTTTTAACATTATTTACACATGCGTTTGTATAGGTAGAATGTCTAAATATGAATTTACATACTTTTAGATGCTTTATCTATGACAGTATGCTTTGTGCATCTGCGGTTGAAAAAATATGAAGTGGCTTAAATGTAGCTACTACTACTAAACGAGACACAAAAACACACCGTTCATGGCATTTCTATATACATTTTCCTGTTTGTATAGTAAAATACGACTGGAATTTGAAATGCACAATAATTGCATTTATCTCAAATAATCAAGGTTAGATCAAATAAACATGATCAGACTATTATTTAAAAATCAGGACAGGCCTATTCTGCACTAATAAAAAGAGAGGAAGAACCAATCACTCGGGATAATTGAGAAAACATCTAAGGTCATTTGTGTTTAATGGACATAGGACTCTAATTAAAAACAGAAACTTTCTTATTTGCAAAATCCCTAACTCCTCTCATTTACGGTTTACCCCCCAAGGTGCCACATTGCTCCCAATCTGGTTATCTTAGTCTAGGGTAAACCCCAATAAAGGCATTCATCTCCCGAAGGGACTGCAGAGCTCCCTGTGCGCAAACACATAAACTCAAACACAGACTCCGCCAGACAGCAGGCAACATTGTCTTAACACCTCTATAGACACAAGCAGTGCTGCAGCAATGCAACATCATATTCATTTGTTTTGACACCACTGTCAACATACTGTTAGTCCCCCTGTGAAACTTTGACAGTAAATATCATTACGTGGGTAGCAGAGAGGTCCGGAAACCTATTTCCTATAATTAACATGTTTGGTGTCCTGGTTAGCAACAGCAGTCCACAAAGAGTAGCCTAGATTGTGTTAAAGGGACCAGTCAACACACGTCATATGTAAACTGCTCAGTTTTGGTACTGGAGGGAGTGATGAAAAAAAAATTTGGTAGGTTAGATATTAAACTAATTAAACAATCTGAGGAGGAAGGAAGCAAAGAAAGAAAGATTACCCAGTGGGAGTTGAAGGCCTACTTGAGGGGATAGGTAAGACTGGCTAACCTGTGACAGCTCCTGAACATCTTTCAATGCACAATATAGAACAAAAATTTCTAATATAGGTTGACAAACAATAATTTTGACATTTTGGCAGAGGGGACACAGCTTTAATAGAAAGAGAGAACTTGGGGATTTTTAAAAAATCTAAGAACTAGATGGAAAGAAGTGGGAGTATTGCTTTTGTTTTGCAGGTAACTACTGAGTGCCATGTAGGAATAAGTCAAATAAAGTCCACCAAAAGGCGAAAAAATTTGATAACTATGCAAGAAGTGAGTTAAGATGTGTGACAAAAATGTGTCAAAAAAATGTGTTACATGAAGACTATTCTGGTTAAATTTGACCATGAACAATACAAGTGTGTCAAAAAAGCAAAAACAGTACACAAGGGATAAACTGCAAAAGCCTGCGATTTAAGACCGATAAACTTGGTCTGTGTGTGCTTTAGAATAATTGGGTGATGCGCTGTTCTGTGCTTGTGCAAGGCTCATGGATGTTTATAGCGCTTTTAGAGTAGTTCACATGCATTGTGCAAGAAAAGTTCAATTTCAAACATTAGAACATGCTAAAATGTATTGTACAAATTTACATACGTGGCACAGTATAACAGAAAAGGATAAACTGACAGTAGATAGCTTATATGCAGTGACCAGCTTTTCTGTACTGAAAAGCTACTGTCGTCACACAGCAACAAAGCTACATTTAAATTTAAAAAAAGTGTATGACAGAAATATATCACTACTGTAAAAGTATGTAATAATCACTGTATTACTGCTACTAATAACAATAATAACAACAATAAATCAATGGTAATTGTATTAGATTATTTAGTCAATGAGCATACTGGGGAATGGGAGGTCCGGGGGGGGATTGCCTGGCAGAACCAGTCCCATTGGGGTCCCCAGTGCGCTCAGTGGCATACTCTGAAGTAATCGTGCAGAGTGGGGGGAAAGCCACTGAAATGCACCATATATCCAATAGCATACGCTTCTCGTTTAAGAGGTGAATGGAATGGCTGTGGAACTCGCTGCTCAACACCACTCGACTGAAGAAAAAACTAAATGAGTGATTGCAAGCTTTTTCCCATTGGCATTTTCTCGAATATCAGAGGTGTTTGGGGCTCCCAAGAGTGACCCCTAGTATCACAACATCCACACAATGTTGAGTGAGTGACAGATAGGGAACTAAATTATCACATCGATATAAGTATTCAGACCCTTAACTCAGTACTTAGTTGAAGCACCTTTGGCAGCGTTACAGCCTCAAGTCTTTTTGAGTATGATGTGACAAGCTTTGCACACCTGGATTTAATGAATTAGAGTCATAGTCCTGGTGGAAGGTAAACCTTCGGCCCAGTCTGAGGTCCTGAGCGCTCCAGATTTTCATTAAGGATATTTCTATATTTTTCTGCGTTCATCTTTCCTTCAACCCTGACAAGTCCCACAGTCCCTGCCGCTAAAAAACACACCAACAGCATGATGCTACCACCACCATGCTCCACCGTTGGGAAGGTATTGTGCAGGTGATGAGCAGTGCCTGGTTTCCTCCAGACATGATGCTTGGAATTGAGGCCGAACCGTTCAGTCTTTGTTTCATCAAAACAGAGACTCTTGTTTCTCGCAGTCTGAGAGTCCTTTAGGTTATTTTTTGATAATTCCAAGTGGGCTTTCATGTGTCTTACACTGAGGAGAGGCTTATGTCAGGCCACTCTGCCATAAAGCCCAGATCGATGGAGTGTTGCAGTGATAGTTGTCCTTCTGAAAGTTTCTCCCATCTCCACAGATGATCTCTGGAGCTCAACCAGAGTGACCATCGGGTTCTTGATTACCTCTCTACCAAGGCCCTTCTCCCCTGATTGCTCATCAGTTTTTTGCTTTGTCATTATGGGGTATGGAGTTTAGATTGATGTGCAAAAAAAATTACTTCAAGCAGTTTAATATAAGGCTGCAACATAACATAATGTGAAACAAAATGGTGTCTGAATACTTTATGAATGCACTGTATATCGTTTTTATAGATTAATCGGTACTGATACTTACCTGGGTTCTTCAGTTAGAACAGCTAGGTTCTTCATTATAAAAGTGGCCTCTAGAGGTGAAATAAAAACAATCACTGATACCTCATGCAAATTTGCTGTTTTTAAAACATACATAATTGACAATATTCATCCATGTTTTTATCCTCACGTCAATGCATAATTTCTTATTTTGGTTAGATAATCAAGTCTTCTAAATTGAAGCAAGGACATACAAAGAAAAATGTGAATACTCTATATGGAAACTTGCCCCTTCAGCATATTACAGTGTTCATTTATAGTGTTTATTTTGTAATAATTTGTAGGTTTGCACGTAATGCATACAATAGTGCATGTTTCATTTCTCTTATGTGTTTGTATAAACTGAAAACCCAGACATTTAAAAATAAGAGTCCCTGGTGTATTTCGGACTTGTTAATCATTTAAAGTTCTGGGTTATGCGCCAATCTATTTTTGACTTTTGTAGTCTCTATGCATGTGCCTGTCAAAGAAAGGAAAGACTAAGAACATTTTTAACATTCAATAAATACATTTTTTAAATGGTCTGCTTTTTCTACCACCTTAGTTATCGTATCTGCAAAATTGACTTGTTCGTCGCCCTCTAGTAGATTCTAGGTGTTTAACTACATTTCCTAGGAAAAGCTGCTTCACCTCTAGCACTGGATCCATGAGTAGAAATCTTTACACAAGAGGGACGAACTACAAATTTCAGTCTTTTTCTCAAAGGAAAATGGCCTGTGTGATTGGAATGAAAACTCATCTCAGCTCGCGGCAGCTTTATGGTGGAAGGTCAGGTCTCAGCCAAAGCAATCCCAAAGACTGCGTCCAGCTCATCATCTCCAAACACAAACCACAAATAAGGAAGGGTCCACCTCTATTGCAGTTTATCTCGGCAATGACCAAAGTCATCATGACGAGGGATGAGGAAAAAAAAATATTTACGAATCCAATTATTTAAAGAATACTTTCTTTCAAGAGGTAAAGAGTTTGGAAAGTGGCCTCGGCTTGTGGTGGAATCAAAGTGGGCTTGGCTTGTGATAGAATCAACGCGGATGACATCTGTTCCTTGAGCCAATTGTATTTGAGGTCAAAAACCTGTCCCAAAGACTGCTGTTGGACAATGTGAACAATTACTTGACATGCTTGTCCTGTGACCGATGCTATGAATCATTGTCTTCAGTCTTTGGAAAGTCATTTGTCACACATATTGTCCACACCTAATTGGTTTGGGCTGCTCAGAGAGAGAACAGCAACTCAATGTATGAGTCATAGCAAATATATCTTAGGCCAGTGAGCAGAGAATGCAGAGTTTGGTTAATAAATATTTGTAAGACAATAACACTTGGTGCACCTTACCATGTATTCACATTTTCTAGCAGTGCATGTTTCGATCTTATAGTGCACAATTCAGTGTAAAATTGCAAAACAATGAACAGTACATCATTCAAAAGTATCAATAGGTAACAGCTAAAAATCTGGAGGAAATAAAAATAAAAGGAATGACATGCTTTCAATAACAAAAAGTAATGTTTTTCTTCATTCTCTTATTTTTTACATTGTCTTGCCTTGGCTGTCAGAGGATATAAGCCTTTTAGAGAAGTATGATCAGGTGCTGCCTGTAACAGCTATGATTGCCTCGCTACAGCCGTGATTGGCATGTTAAGGACAACATATTTTTTGGTTTATAGAGCAGGTCTGCTTAGCTTTGACAGGTTGCCAATTTTAGATATAAGTCAGAGAACTTTTTAAATTAGCTGGCACACAATCCAGTCCCAGACCGAATAGTAATTCATTTCAATTTGTTTGTATAGCACTTTTCACAATGCATGTTGTTCCAAAGCAGCTTTACAAAGAATAGCTCCTTACAAACCCCCAGTGAGCAAGCCAAAGGCGGCAACTCATACTTTTTTTTCTTGGCTGGCAAAGACCAAGGTTTGTTGTCTTGACACATATTTGAATCACAGATGTACTTAGCATATGGTGTACAGTATTACAACTTAATCAAAAGGAAATTAAATATAGATATTTATGAAATATTGTTCATATTTATTAACGAATAGTCTCTTGAGGATGCTCTTGAGGTTTGTGACTTTCTCATAAATAATAAATAGTTTTAGAGGCTCCTTGGAAACATGCATGCGATAAGGGTGAATCTGAACGTCAGTAGCAACTGATATATTTCTTTATTAGCAACAAACCATTTGCTTTGGACAATAGACAGCCCCTCTGGCATGCTCACTGTTTTGGTTTCCTGCAAGAGCCCCTTGTGAAGCTCCTTCAGGAGAATCTTAGTGGAGCAACAGCTGTGCTGTAGCGTTTCCTCATTTAGATCACTTAGTGCCTGCCTCCTTTCTTAGCTTCTGAGTATAGAACAGCATCTCCTGTCCCCTCTTCTGATTGCCAAACTTCTGTAAATAGTCAGAAGTAAATGAGATTCTTTTTCATCTGTCATGTTCATAAACCTGCAGTAATGAGGACATCATCTAATGCACTCCCAGTAACCTCCCTAATACTGGGCTGGTCAGGCATGTCTTAACAAATTATTCAGTGATAGGATCAGCTCAACTAGCTCTTATTTTAAGTTTGGTGAAGTTTGATGAGCCTAAAAATTAAAGGTGATCTGTGCCACAAGCTGCACCAAAAATAGTTGCAATTAGATTTTTGAGTGGCCATAATAACATTGGCTCAACCAATGATGCAAGTTTGGAATGGCACTACCTATTTTGCAAAGAATGAGAAAGCATTTGAAACTTGTTAAAAACCTTAATTGATCCTAGACCAGTACTCTCAATCCAAGATGTACTACCCTCAAGACTTGTGAAATGTTTCTTAGTAGACTGTTGCTAATAAGTCAGTGAAATGAGAGGGAAATAATATAACTATTGGTGAGAGGGATCTTTGGTCAGAAAGTCTCTGCTATGGTTTACTTCACAGCCCTTGAACACAACCCAAAGTTACCTCTCAGTGCCAGTAACCCAGCAGACACAAGATAAGTGCTTTTAGAAAGTGCTTTCACACATTTCCAATAGTAGATGGAAGGAAATTTTGGTCCTTTTTTACTTTTTCTTTGGTGCATTGTAACCTCCAATCCATTGAGTGTCCAGAAGTTGTTTAAATCCATTGTAAATACCAGCCCCAATGCAGAGACTGCTCAGTACCCAATGTGCACAAAAAAATTAAGTATTAAACGTCTGCCAAAGTCCAATTAAGACATTTCTCACTTCATCGGCAGCCCATATGTGCTAACGCAAATGGGTTTATGTATATTATTAGTCTAATATTGCTATAATGCAAAGCTACCCTTTGATGGTTCCTATCAAATCTCAGTTCCCAATAGACATCTCTCTCATTTTTCAAGAAATTAAATGTTGCATTATTTAAAACCAACGGAATGCAATTTCAATTATATAATATTAAATCAAGATGAAATCTCAGGTCCCTCTGGTTTTGAGATAATAAGCTTTCATTTCATTTCCTTTACATTTTGCCCTTTGAAAAACAGCAAAGCAAAGGTTAGAAAAATACACCTAGGGCTGCATGATATGGAGGAAAAATGCAACATGCGATAAATGGTTAGAACATGAAATATGCAATATGCAATATGAAATACGGTAATCCTATGATGTCATTAGAGCGTGTGGAACATTGGAACCCCTACCGCCCAAATAAACGGAAGTTTATTGGAATAAAATAGGAACAAAAATAAGTTTTAAATCAGAATTTCTGGTGGATTACTACACTATTCATAAGCCTAAGGAGAAAACATCCACCAATCGTGGACAACAAAGCGTGCCAAAAGAGCTCTGCAGTGAACGCCCACTCCCATAATGCACTATTAATGATGCAATCAAGTAAGTTTTCCTAAATTCTCAAACTACTTAGAAATATGTTTGTATCTGAATATTTTTCAACAAAACGAATATATTGTTTCTATACTAAAAATCAACAAATTTAAATTAATAGTTTTATATTTTTCCATTGTTTTTAATTTGAATACAAAATTTGATTACATTCATGAAAGGAGTTAAGGACACAGTCTTGTACCTTTGTTTTTTTTGTCCGATTTTCAAGTTTTTTGCTTTAAATCAAAGTTTGGAGTGTTGTGATTCGTGTCAGAGCTGGTTGGTTTGTTCATGGCTTACAACCCCTTTATAAAGACATTTATGTAAACTCTATAGAGAAAATAATGGGAAAAATACTTACGGAACCAAGACAGCTGAAATAGTGTGATAGAACTTTTGCTCTCTGTTGGCTGCGTTGGCTGTATATCGAGAACACAAATTCCCAGCAAAATGGGATTTAAATCATCTAAATCATCATCAGGTGAAAATCAAGCACTTTTTTAAGCATATTCGATGTACTTAAATCGTCTTTTTCCAAGCACCTCAAAGTTTTATATAGAATATTATCCAATTCTACATGTTACTTGACAAAGATGGAATGATAAAAAAAAACATACTCTGTGATTTCAAACATTGCAAAGTTTCAAGAATTCCTTCACACCTACATATAGACTTGAATCTTTAATATGTTTACAACAAAGGTCTTGGTAATATCACGTATCTCGATGGCAATATGCATATGGTAATTATTTGTAGATGAGGTTATGCATAGTAAAAACTACAACTGCATCTAAGGATTATTTTGATAATCGATTAATCTCTGATTATTGCTTCGATTAATCGGATAAAACATAATTTTATTTCCTGTATTTTATTAATATATATATAAACAGAAATTATAAATGGCTTTGGGATTTGGTTCAGTACATTACTGAATTCATGATTTTATACTCTCACAAAACTTTGAACAAAGCCTGAATCATGAAAAGTTAAGTTTAATGTATTATTATTATTATTATTATTATTATTATTATTACTTTCAGGACATATGCAAAACAGTTCCTTTCATTACATGTAAACCTTTGCAGAACAAAAAGTATTGTACATTAAAGAATAAAATTATGCATTGTGGACAGAGTGGGGCATCAGCCCAGCAGAGGGCAATGGTGGCAGAAACCGCTTCACAATAAACTGTATGCTTATTATGATCTTCTCTGAGGTGTTTATAAAGTGCTCTCGTGCGCTGAACAACTTGGCATGTGTTTTTCCCGCTTGTCTCTATTGTTTTTCAAATGAGTTTCATCATGCAACACATTTTTCACCGGGCTGTAAAGTGACGTCACCGACGGAGCTTCTCTGTCCTCGCAGAATATATCCAACTAATTGATAATGAAATTCATTGTGGATGATTTCCATTATCAATAATAATCGATTTTATCATATTATTTATCACCTAGTAAAAACAGGTGTCATAAGCTCCATATATGGTTATTTCAGGGAGGAGATAGGGTGGGAAATGAAGTACATTCACATATGAACAATCTTCTGCTCACTGTGATTTATAAAGGAAAATCTGCACAGGTTCTGGTGTGCATACGGTTTTATACATCTGAAAATTATTGTGCATATGCAAAATTGGACTTTTGATAGATGCACTCTTTAAGTATGAAATCTACACAAAGTTTTGGGCCCCTGATCATTAACCACTAAAGGCTTTTGCTAATTTCTCTGACCTTTCACTTTGTTGGCATCTCTGTGATGCTAATATCACACAAAAGGAACCAGACACTGTGATGTAAGATATCCTTTTAAACAGAATTTATCAAACAGCTGCCAAGGTTTACATAAAGAGTGAGGGAGGAATATGAGGTGTGATTTCCCAGAGTGCTCTGCAAACGTGCCAATGAAGAGCAAATTCCAAATGGCATTTTTGTATCCTCGAAGGGCACTATAGTTTCCAAACATAAGCAAACAATGGAATCCTTTCACTAAGAGCCAAAGTGTACACACACCATAGTGACTTTAAAAGAAGAAATTTTGCCTTTTATGGTCATGTGATTCACACTGTCTGAATATCCTTCCCTACTATGTAGTATGCCAAAATCAGTATGCCAATTGTGTAGTATGTCCAAATCCTCAGTACTTTTTAAACAGTAAGCAAGAAATACCACGATGACCTACTATTTCCCAATGGAATTAGTAGGTTATCCTGGTTTCCCAACGGAAATAGTAGGTCATCCTGACATTTCTCAGATTCGATTCTAAAATGTGGATCGACTGGACATTTTACGATTCCATAATAAATGGGAACAAACATAATGGCAGATAACCATGAGTCAGAAGACTCTCTTCAACTGTAAGTGATAAATATACAAAGAAAGTTGGTCCTTGTGCTCAGACGGTGCTTATTTGACAAAACTAAAGTAGATTATTTATGAGGTTGTTGTTTTAATGTCATTTTCGAGTCACAGAACAATACCCACATTCCTCATAATTGTTGACATCACTTTAAAAACACGCTGTTAAATCCCCTCTCCTGGATGAAACAGTATCTCTGTGTCTCAGTGTGTGATGGATATTTTTCAGTGTCATCCTCAGAAACTCCTGTAATTAACACATGTTAAGAGTAATTTCCACCCAAGTCATGTTGACAGCATTTATCAGCATTGGAAAAATAGTTTCCGGTGCTGTGGCAGATGTAAGAGTCAAAGCACAGAAGTGACTGTGCATAGAGTCCATTCATACTACTCCAGTTTTAGCCAAGTATGTAAAGCTGCAGGCCGGAGATCTCCAAAGGGGCAGAATCTCCAAAAGACGGCAAGGTTAATCCAAAAGGGAGTTGCGCCAGCTCCAAAAGGGGGTGTCACTTCCACACACTGATAGGGTTAAGGAAATGGTTAGTTAAGGTTAGGTTAGGTTAGGTTAGGTTAGGGGCTCCCTATATCTTTGCTGGCGGTTTGGAGCTCCCACCCCTCTTAGGAGCTCTGCCTGCAGCTATAACCTTTTTGATCTAGCGGCCGAGAGTTGCATCCTTCATCAATACAGTAAATACTCTGACAGTACGCCATTTCGGACGCAGCTACAGTGTTCACACTTTTCAGGGAAGTCAACCTGCAAATAAGCTGGAATAGGAGACAAACAATTTGAATGGAACAAGACACAAAGAAGCAATAGGCTACTACAACAGTCTTACTGCTGTAAATTGAATTTTGATGAGTCAATGTAACATTCCAACTCGAAATAAAACTACAGTAACGTATGTTTTCGAGTAGAGTGCACTAAATGTGCACAAATTAACAAAACAAGAGACCTGCCTTTACTGAGCATGACCTTGTAAGTAGCACCTCGTCTTTTTAACATATCATACTTTCGTTTATGACATTTGCACAGGTATGTAATTTATGCTGTTTACTTGCAATGGTCGCTCATTTGGTCTAATTCATTATGAAATATGGTTCCATCATCAAGCATATTCAGTTCTTCAAACTCTCCAAAACAAAGATACAAAACAGGCCTGAAAACAACATAAGCTAACTGCCTGTTGCTCTTCAGGTTCAAGATTTGAATGAATTTGTGTTTACCTTATTTTTAAGTGTGAATTTGAATTCAGTTCCTGCTCTTACTGTGGGAACACACCAGTGCTGAATCACAAAGATTTGATCCACTTTTACTGGGTAAAATTTGATACACTTTCACTGGGTGCTGCAATCAATCAACTCTTCCACATCTGTTCTCT
This sequence comes from Moxostoma hubbsi, assembly GCA_032164185.1. Classification (NCBI taxonomy): domain Eukaryota; kingdom Metazoa; phylum Chordata; class Actinopteri; order Cypriniformes; family Catostomidae; genus Moxostoma; species Moxostoma hubbsi. The sequence continues at coordinate 23,600,649 of JAVLUX010000038.1, forward strand.
AGAAATTGCATATAGAACACAGTTTTTCCTCCTGTGAGACATCAATTTGCCTGGCTTGTTAAAAGTCAAACAAGAATCATAAGCAAGCATATTTCTAAGATGCTTTTGTTTAACCTTTAGAAAATTAGAGTCAGTCTGTATGCTGCTTGCTGTACTGCACTGCAGATTGAGATGCATGTGTGCATATTTCGAGTTATCTGATGCTTTGCTGCCATCATTTGGTTATTCAGTACATTGCTATGTGTTGTTTGTGAACAAACACATTCAAGCATTATTTTGCTTTTAAAAGGTCCAAGCCTTTTGTGTTTGTTCAGATTTTCTTCTTATTATTATTATTCATATAAAGTGTCTGTGTGTCGGAAACACTACTGTGCAGATACACCAAACTTGTGGACAGTCCCCAAATCTTGCATACTACACAGGCAAGTGGAATGACATCCACCTGACACAAGGTGGCGATACTATAAGCTTATTTACGTTTTTGACTAGGGGAGAATACAAATGTGTTCGTCTCTAGATTCCTCGAGTTTTGGTTTACCATTTCTGACAGTTTCACAGAACATTTCTAGTTTATCATGGGGTGTACTGACAAATTGTTTAATATCTCCTAAACGCAAAAGTCCAGTCTGCTTGAAACCTAAAAAAGCTTTGTTATTCAAACTTTTTATTTTATTTTATTTTATTTTATTTAAGTTCCGCCTTTTGGGGATAACACTATGCTATGTACAGGAAATAATGCATAACTGAAACTGCTTGTAACTTATATTGCTGGTAAATTGCTTATAACCAACTGAGGAAGTTGACATTTGTTTTTGTGTAAAGAATTCTTAAATTGTTCAGATGTGCTGCTACTTTTGATTGGCCATCAATAAAGAAAGATGCAAAAAATTTTGCCTGCAGAATGGTATTGTTCCAGAATGGTGTAGTTGCAGCATCTTTGACCCCTTGGCTATATGAGCTACTGTTAACATATGCTTTAATGTCATTATCCATTTCAATAAATAAAATACTGGAAAAATCAATAGCCAATTATTTCAGTTGCAAAATGCTGGTAATGATATTGGACACATATTTGGTTGGTTTGCCAGATATGACCCACCAAACTTTGGGGTGGTGGGGTGTTGACTATAAGAGGCTTGTATATCTTCTGAACACATAATCCCTTTTATGAAACTGCAGAGAGGACATTTTTAGGATGTTCATCTAGTTTTGTCAAATTCTGTTAATAACTAAAATATCCTCATAACTCTGCAATAGTTTAATTGAAAAATTTTCACATTCACCGCACTCAGATTACAGCTGTTCTGATGGCTAATTTGTTCATTTTCGTGAATGGACCCCCCCAAAACATTTTAAATATGTTTGCCTTCACAAAAATCAAGTGTTCTGGCAAACTTGTTGCCACTCATTATTTTCAGATGCAAATTAGATTTGCAGCAAACTCTTCATCATTGTCAGAGGCAAGTTTGTCAGAACTCTAGATTTTTTTGTAAGGGTGGTGCAAAGTTATCTTAAAAAATCTGACCTAAATCTTAATTCACTTAATCCAAGACAACCTGTTCTACAGAGTGATCCACATTCCAAATCCAGGAGTGGCAAACCAATAATTAATTAGTTGATTATATAATGTAGCCTACATATTTCTGTGCACAATTCTTGTTACTGGGCATATTGGTAAAACAGAAATATACAAATATATAGAAATATATATTCTGTTCTGAAAAACAGAAAATGTTTATAAACAATTGTTTGAGAAGATAAGGTTATGCATTAATTAACACAATGCTCGAGGGACACTAGTATGTGTGTCATTTCAGTGGCACAACATGAACAAAATGGACAGCATTAACCTTCTCGTGTTCTTTCTCCAGCGCAACTGGAAGACTGAAAACGATCAAAGTGTGTACAAAGGTCCAGCTCATGGACAGATCAATGCAGAGATTAGTAGTAGAATTGGAGAGCAGAGATGGTGACATTTGCTTTGCCGGTGCTGCCTTTCCAATAAATGAGAATTCCCAGATAACAGTCTACCTGTTGAGAAGAATTGATAACCTGAGTTTGCTGAGGCAATTCTTATTGATTTCATTCAATCAGTGTGCATGCAGTGGTTTTACAGGCTAAGATGATAGATTCAGTGAAGTCCACACAGCCAATTACCACTTCGATTTTGTGCGTGTGTGTGTGTGTGTGTGTGTGTGTGTGTGTGATCCAATGTTATATTCTTGTTAAAAAGAGCTGCAGAAAGGTGGAGGTAAACCCACACCAACATTAATAACTGCACTGAATCACAGATTCCATTACCAATTCATGTTCAATTCAAGTTTTATCTAGTTGATATTTGGTATCCAGACATAGAAGAGACTGTTCCTGATCTTATGGCGAGTTTCAAGTAGCAACATAACATAGCAACTTGCTGTAAGTCACTTGGGAATTGAAAGTGATCTGCATTCCAAAGGAATTAAAAAAACAATTGTAGGCTAATGAGATCAGTTGGACAGATATCATAAGGAGTGACTGAAACTTGTTGGATTGGAACAAGAAGCTCTTGGCTGGATCCGCCTAAACTACTCTTTCATCTTATTATGATATTATGTATCAAAAATGTACACACCTCTCCTGAAGTTGCAGCTTTTGTTCAAGTTGCATCTTTTGTTTGGTTGTGAAGTCTGAAATCAAGACGAGTTATGTAAGTCATGTTAGACAGCTTTAATATGAGTTTGTAATAAACTACATCTCTGATTTAAAAAGATTTCAATTTAAAGCCAGTTGCACATAATTAAGATAAATCTTTATTAAACTGCATTCCGACATGATATTCATTAATGTTGAATCTTAGAAGTTCCTCATGTTTTCAGAAGCAGTTTCACAGAGGGAACCTCTTTAGAACCTGCACTTTAAAAAAAAATTCCATAGTGATCTTTATGGCCTGATGCCATAAGAGAAAATTTCAAAGCTTAAAAGAACCTTTTCATCTCTAGTACTTTAGAAAACATGTGTACAGTAGGTGTTTTAAACAATACGCTAAAGTAGCTATAATGTAACATCAAGAAATAATCTCCCAAGAACCATACAGCTAATACAGAAACTAACCCTATAAAGTTAAAATGTTTGGTTTTTGTTTTATAAGAAGAGAGTCATTTTGTTTTGTAAAGAACCATTGAAAGAACTTTTCATTTTAAGAGACTTTATGAAAATCCTGGTTTTTATCAACCGTCATTACTATTATCATAATTTGATAAATTTGAATGAATAAAAACAACATACTGATGCTATTTGCATTGAGTTATTTTGCAGTTGGTGTTTCTGTATTGGATGATACACTGTCAAAAGATGATTCTGCCCATTTAACAGCTGCATGGCAATAAAATGTGCAATATGCACTGTGACTCTTGCATTAATCATGTTTCTGTGGAGATGTTCTCAACATCTGTAATAATAATAAAATTATTTTAGAGGGCCATAAAATTCCTGTTTCAATGCGTGCTACTGGATTGAGAACTTCACCTAATCTATGTAAAATATAGTGTAATTAGCCAACTGAACACTGTCTACCCAAACCAAAATGAATTTGTCACTGACTGCATATCATGTCCAATGTGATCATATGCCCTAATGTTGTTTCTATTAATTGTTTTTTCTTATTTGGTATTCTAAACCTAGCTAAGTTGAAATAGAGTAAGTAAGGGCCAAAGTGCTTTAAAACATGCGCTATGTCATCAATGTAGACATCAATTGCTTGGGGTTTGGTTAAAAACATGGACCAAGTTTTTCTTTGTTTCATTGCATTATTTTAATCAGAATTTCAACCTCACCTTCCACTAGTCATAACAATACAGTGTTTTAATACATTTTTCTTTAGGTTATTTCAACGCCACTTTCAACTAGATTTAAATGGGGATTTTTAAATCTGAATGTAGTAAAGCCTATTAGGTCTGTATTGTCTTTGATCACATTTACATGCACATTCTTACACTGATTATGCGTCGTCATGTAAATGCATTAAATGGCTTTCCTTTGTCGGTGTAAGGTAATAAATGGCTTAATAATAACTTCTACTTCATTCTATGAGTAGAATTCACACACTAGGTCAGTAACAGATGCTTTTTAAGCACTTGATGATGATTTAAAGTGATATGTGTAGTAGAAACTGCGCTTGTCTTGATTCCATTCTGAATTCATAACACACTATACTATGCGCCTGTTACCCTGCTATTGTAATTTATGATGACACCAATACTACTGCAAAGATTGGTGAATGAATGAGTGTTAATGGAAAAAATACAGACAAATGAATGGGGCATATCTTTCTTTGGCCAAATGTGTGAATTCATATAAAACAAGAGTGAATGAGCACTTAAGAGTATATGAGTAGATTTGATTCCTTTTGTAGACTTATTAAACAAAAAACTGCATGACATGTTTTTGGAAAATGTCTCTACGTGAATTATGTAGGTTAATTTGCACCAGCTCGCTTACGACTGTGCACGCCGATGTGTTCTGGTTGACTGAACTTGACTGCCCGAACAACAAAAACAAATTTAGCTGCTGACCTCAATGTAGGTGGAGCTTCAGGTCACACCTACCAATGACATGGACCAATGGCACTAAGAAGGTGTTTAGCAGCCAGTAAGAAGTTTTCCTAAAATTTCGCTCAGACAAGCTGTTACGAACCACCAAAATCAACGCAAAAACACCTTTTGGCAAGATTTTGTTCATATTATCTGGTAATTTCGTATTAAGTATATTGAGGCCTTAAACTGATCTATGATTTTTGCCCATTATCCCACTTTCGAGTTGCATGAAAACACAGTTATCTGCTTTCGAACCAGCTTATCCAATATACGCATGTGTTGTGCGCATGCTTCTTTACAGTTTGACATCAAAAGCAGAGAATAATTGGATTATCTCAAACCTCTTGTAAATGCAGTTTTGTGGCATCTAAAAACTGTTTCGCCCCCTTGTGGTCTGAGGTTTGTAACTGCCAGAGCAATGCAAGGGCGCACATAATGTATGTACAATGGGACCACACGTTGGCTATCTGTTGGTGAAGTGCTCGCGACTGCGTACTTGCTTGAATTATGTTTGGGCCCTTACTTACCAGACTGATATCGAGTTCAAAAACAGTACATTGTTTTTTGAGGTGAACTCTGTCTGTGCCTACCAAATTTCGATGCAGTGCTCCCAGTGGCTGAAGGAGAAAGTGTTTTTGATTGTAAGAGCACGTGTGAGCTCCACTTTCGGGTGAAATGCCCACAGATGGGCAACAACATTTTTTAGCTGTAAAGGATGTTATACAGTGACGAGGAATGCATATTTCATTAACTCTACTCCTAAACCCAACCATCATTGAAGAATAAATGTAATGTTATAGGGAAAATGGAACCTCAGACATGCGTAGTGTTAAGAAATTAGGCTGATGTGCAAGAATTCCAGGGTGTTAGATTCTGAGAAGTACGTCCTATGTTAGGAAGACCAGGGTCCATTTTAACATTTTTAAATGTTGGGGGTAAATCTCAGGAATCAAATGAGCTGTGTCACAAAAGAGTACACATACCAACTAAATATTTCTACCTTGTTAATATTGTAAGATATTTTAAAGCAAGTGAAATGTTTCAATTGCCCCAGAAGATAAAACAAATGAAAATAACATAAAATGTAGAAAGATTATTTTAGTTTAACTGTTGAATCTTTTTGAGACATACACACATTGCACTGCCATTTATTGTATCAATATTCATTTACACTCACTTAACTACATTTCACAGTTTATATAATCAATTTCATCATGGTAGATGATTGTAAAAACATGAGAATAATCAAAAACTGACCAAGGCCAATGCCAATAATTAAAAAAGTCAGAATATTGTCAGATTTTTCGGCCTCGGCCATATATTGGTCGACCACAAGTCATAACTATCTATTTTTAATTGTTCAGTTTATGTTTGGCCAAATGTAATTATACATTGTGTGGAAAAAATATTTGTTACTGAGTCACTGTCCCAAATATAAACAAAGAATTCTTTCACAAACTATGTACATATATGGCAGAGCCATACTGGCTTGTGCAAAGCTTCAATCAAAAGAGTTTCTAATACTGTTTTTCATGTTTTTGTCCCACTGACTTAAGAAATTATTTAATGAAATTATTATATTTTGACTCTACACATGCTCGCGAGAGTACTAAAAGGATTGCGTACAAAACGTCAATCATTCAACACTAACGGATAGCATTTTCGTTGAAACTGACAGTACTTCAATCATTCAGTACATGGTGTAATTTGTGAATCAACATTCTGTACTTAGCCCCGCCCCGCACCACCCCGCCCCTCTGCTCGCGCTTTAAAAGCGGCAACACAGAGTTAGAAGTAAAACACTGAGTTGAGTAAGGGTTCGTTTCAGACGGCAAACAGTGTTGTTTACTTTATTGTTTTGCGTATTTCTTTGACATTGAGCGCATTTCTACGTTCAAAGTTCGTGGAAAATCCATTTCAGTGCATCTTTCATTGACTGAGGTGAGTCAAGAACTGTAATTCTGCATGTTTTAACAATAAATATAATTGTATTTATTGAAATAACTAGTTTTCAGTAAATATATTCAGACACAAGTCTAAAATTTAATTTTAGCTCGCTGTTTACTTAAATTTATATTTTTCCTTCATAGACATTTCACCCTCAGCAATCTGTTTGGAATCTGACTTTTCATCTGTAAACCAGAAATGAGCAGCACAAAGTAAGTTGGCTAGTTCTTTGCACCACATTAAGTTAACTTTTTGTTCTTTGTTAAGCTAGTCATCAATAAACATGGACTTTGGGATGTTTGATTAGACAATATTTTCACTTTGTTAATGTAATTCTGTTTATGTCATTATGAATTTAAAAAAAGTGTGTGTGTGTGTGCATATTCTAATTTAGTCTTCTCCATGTGTTTTTACAGACAATACAGATATAATAGAGACTCTCTCACAGACCTTGTGATGCCTGTTGACCTCACCATGCATATGCAGATAAGCCCGTCAGTGTCTCAGCTCCTTGGCATGTCCTCACTTAGGTTCTCTTCATCCAAGGACCTAAGTGTGTCCTCACAGGAGCTTAATCTATCCAGATCTTCCACCCCATCACCTACATCTTCCCTGTCCTCATACAGCTCTGGCAGCTCTCTCTCCTCATATTCTTCTGGCAGAAGCACACCTCGCAAGAAGAAGCATGTCGTGTTTGCTGATGCTAAGGGTCTCCCTCTCACATCTGTACGCATCTTCATCACTGACCTTTCAGAGAATGAAACGGAAGATCTTCCACAACCTGAGGAGAGGATGGAGGTTCGGTCGTCCAAGCATAGTGGGAGACTGCAGCTGAAGCTCGGATTTCCACAGCCAGTTGCAAACCGTCAGAGCTTACTGGGAAATCTAGTGCAACTAGAGAGCTGTACTGTGACCGAGAGGGCGCTGAGTGGCACAGTACGGGTCTGCAACCTTAAGTTTGACAAGGCTGTCTTTGTTCGCATAACTTTTAAGTCATGGCAAAGTCATCAAGATATCCCCTGCACATATGTGAGGGAACCACATGCAGCTTTGGAGACCGACTTGTTTGCTTTTAATGTGTCTCTACCATCTGAACTGGACCCAAAAGAACGTCTGGAGTTCTTTGTGGTATACCAACCTGGGAATGGCAACTTGCAGCTTGTGGACAACAACAAAGGTAAAAACTACCAGATCTATGTTGAAAACGTGATGCCGGAACCTCGGTTGGTGCAGACCCAGATGCCAGGCAGACGGAACTTTGTTACTCCAAGTCCTCAGCGCCTTTCAGCATGGCCTGTGGTCAGAGGTTATGATATACCTAAGATGAACTATATGGCATGCAAAAGCCCCCCCATTTTAAATAGAACCTGGGGAAGAATGGCAAATGTAGCTCCATTGTGTTAGATGGGACTGAGACACATATGGTCTACATGTCTACTTGAACTCTATTTACATACCACTGCAGTTACAGATTGAAAGAAGAAAATGGAGAATGACCAGTGATGTTAATTCCAGCGGGGATGGGGGAAGGTAAATGCTAGTTTGCACATACTGTTGAAGTCAAATGTGAATGTCATGATATTTTTATTTTGATGCATTTTTTTTTTTATCAGTTTTAATTTGCACATTTTACACATTTCTGAAAACCTACATTTGTAAGAATACCAATATAACTTTTTTGGGAAAACACTGGGGATGTTTTCACCTGTACATAATGCCTTTAATTTGTCTGAAGTATTAAATGTATATGTAAAAGAGATCTAAAAAAAGTATCTGTATAAATACTTTGTATATACTGTGTGTATATAATTATGTATTTATTTTTTAATCCTCTCATTAAAAAGAAAAGGAACATGAACTACTTTTGTATGATTTTGTTCTTTCCAAAAAAACTAAAAAAATCTGCAGGAATTGCGTCAAGTTTATTCTGTCAATTAAGTGCAATTGTGCAACATTGTTGCTCTTCTAAAACATACATTGAGCATTAGCTTGTGTACATGCCTAAGGCTTTACATGCCTAAAGCTTTACATGCCTTAACAAGTCTCATAGCTTGATGTAATGTATTATGTCGAGACACTCCTCGTGTCTATTATTTTGATGAACCCACACCTAGCAACCAGCAAAACAATTTGTGCAGAAGAATGTTTCAGATGTTCTCATGGTATAGAACCATGAGAATGTCATTTGTATGAAAGCTTTGAGGATGTCAACAACACCACATAGTATTTTAAACATTACAAACAAGTGACAACAATAGTTTTAATACATATCAGATATCCACTATTTTTTTTACATTCTCCTTTTTTTAACATGATTTAAACAATGATTCTTAAACAAAAACAACACTGTAAACCCTAATAAGTAAGCAGAACTAAAATAAAATGTGAGGCAATTTAATAAACTCCCAAGTTTAAGTTAATATAACTTTCAGATTTTAATTGTGTAGTACACATGCATGTTGATTGCTATTTACTTAAAATATTGAGTAAGCTAACTATTATAATTTGAAAGAACTTAACTTTAAATTATTTAACTCTTTGGCTGAACTTAATTTAAGTAACCTCAACTTACATATTTGAACTTAAGAAAATCTAACTTGCATTATCTAGTACAGTTAATGTTAGCATGCTGAATGCTTGCTAATTGGTAACACTAGACTTTGATTAGCATTGCCATTGCATAATGAGTAAAACAATAAAAAACCATTTTAATTTTACCTGTCTCAACCTAATCTCATGCTCTACTATTCACCAGAATGGTAACCTTCAAAACTCCAACAAAACAGAAACTCTTCTAAATATAACAACAAAACATTAAACACAAACAAGTCTCCAACTTGTACAAAGACACATTATATAATAATGAATTTTACATTTACTCTCCCTGTTTAGTGTCATGCAAATCATGCTGGGAGATAAAATACCCTTCCCATTTTTAGTTAATTTAATTACTGTAAATTTAAAGACGCATGTTCATTAACGTCAAAACAATAAAACAATTCAGGTTATTCAAAAGGTGTCTGTTTCATGAACTAAAAAGAAAATGTTCTAAATACTCATCAAGGTTATATAAACCACTTATTTACCAAATAATCTCTGTTTGATCATTACATTGATTCAAACATATATATATTTTTTTTATTTATTGTCTTTGTATTATTTCATGGTACTCTACCTATCACATTCAATTCTAACTGCAAACTCTCAACATATACATGTGGTAAAATATTTAGGAGTGTAAAGGAATTCTGGATCATAGGGGGATTATAACAATGGGGTGTCAGTCAAAACACTATGAGACATTCACCCATTTGCATAATTTATTTCATAACCAATGCTTGTAACTTCATAGATTGAATCATTGCAGATGTTCACTTGGTGCAACAGGTTGATATTGTAAATTGAGTTGTAACCTGACAGCACGTCTTCTGAAAGTAGTGCAAGATACATGACAGTGGTCAAAGATGTCTGTCTAATGCATGATTATATACAAAAATAACTAAAAAATGTGTTTATAGGAATGGTGAGGCTGCACTAGGCCTGCTTGTCCTGCTCTCTCTCTCTCTCTCTCTCTCTCTCTCTCTCTCTGAGCACAAATGTAGCACCAGTGGGCCAAGGGTGTGAGGATTTAAAGCAGGCTTTAATGTTGTTGCTGTAGAGACGGTCATGAAATAATGGGAAACTGCGGAAGTAGAGAACAAGGTTTTTTTGCAGCTTGGTTTCAATAAATGCTTTTATTGCACTGATAAATAAGTTTTGAGTTCTGAAATTTATAGTATGTTTTTATAGTAGAATGACCTCCTTATATGACAAAATAATTACCCTCTAATTACTAGTAATCAGTTAGAGGTGATGGTAGATGTTGGCTTCAATTGGAGCAGGGTCACATGAAATCAGGGCTTTGTGTAATACATCCAATGTGCCATTTAGTGTAAAGACTTTTGCACATTAATGTTGTAACAAGGCTCTGGAAAGGAGGATTCGGGAACTGATTTAAAAATCAACAAAACTTTAATGAGACACCAACATAAAATTGGATGGCAGAGACCCCTCCATCCCGTAGTGGATGGCAACGGCCCCGCCACCTCCCGCCGACTCAACATATAATACATATATAAATGTATATATATCATATGATATTTTCTCATGCAAAGGCAAAATGCAGTGATTATACTTTTCTTGTCTCTTAGACGATATCTGTCTTTTGACAGATGGGTTTGACTTCACTCTGCTCAGATTCAGAGGAAATGGAGTGTAAAAAATGCAGTAGCTGTAAAATCCACACGTAAACCAAATAACTTTAAAAGCCATTTTTCTCACTTTCAGTGTTGCTGTAGTTTTGTGTTTGCAGGGCAGAAAAGCGATGAATGAAAGGCAAAGAATGACATATTACTTGATCAACATTCTTTGTAATCTCTAAAACAACATTCCAATTAAAAATCATTGCCTTTTGATTATAGAGGTTAGGTTAGGATTGGAATAAGGTTAGAGCTAGTAATGTTGTTAGAGGTTAAGTTTAGCTAAACAAATTTGGTCCAGAGTGTTCTACATGTGTAAATCATGCATTGCCTCACACCACACATTCAAATATGTAAGCCAATATGGTGCACATGAGCAGCAGATGACCTGAAAGTTCCTCTTACATGAGTTTCACATTCTTTCCTTTCCTACATGATGCTGAAACAATATTGGGAAATTAGATACTGTACAACAGGCATGAGAATAAAAAGTTTCATGGCTGGATGTTGTAAATTGAAGTAATCCGTTCTCCGCCTCCCTCAACTCTAGTCTTTGTGGTTAGTTCAGCCCAGTGGAGTGAGGTAAACAGACTGGAATGTTCTTGTAGTTATGGGAGTCTGTCACATGAATATCAGAACATCTGCTGTCTCATTTTGAATGATGTCAGAAGCTAACCTGTTCTATCTCTAAGCAACCTATATCCACCACCAAATTCCACCTATAAACACATGTGCATGCAGCAATTCCTTCTACGGTATACGAAGGCTGTGACACAGATTGCATTCCTACATACAAACATCTTGTCACCTAACATTATATGAGTTCTTAGAAAGGACATACTGTAGTTAAAGTGGGCAACTAGGGGCGTGGTTTAACATGAGGGGAAACAAATCCCATTATCCCATTTATTTGTGCAGCAGACTTGACTTTGCATATTTTATTTCAAATAAAATCATTAATGAATAAATTCAGTCTAATGATTGTGTTTCCCCACACCAGTGTATGAGGCATTACAGACTGCAGGAAATATTGATAATTATTGGTGATATTATCAATTTTATAAGTTAAATTATGATGGATTTATGTTGATAAAATAATACCAGAGCATAATACATGATTCCTATGTACACATAAAAAAGCTCTTGGTTTAACTTAATTCAATTTGTGAGATGGGAATGTAATAATAAATATTTTTGTGTTGCATTTTCATATTTTAAGATAAAAAACTCTGGGTCTGGGACAAGGGTGAAACAATAAAATCTATACTAAAAAGGCATTTTTAAATAGTAAAATAAATCATGAAAGCATGTTTAAATGTTTCCAAGACAGTTTTACTGTAATATGACCTTCATATAAGATGAATATACACAGATGAACCAAAACATTATGTCTAATATGCTGTTGGTCCACCATGTACCACCAAATCAGCACTGACATGCTGAGACATGGAATCTTTTTGAATGGTAGAGCCACCATGGATTGGACTTGTTGGTTCAGGATTGAGATCAGATTGAGATCTGGGGAATTTGGAGGCCAGGGCAACACCTTGAACTCTTCATCATGTTCCTCAAACCATTCCCCAACAATGTGTGCAGTGTGGCAGGGTGCATTATCCTGCTGAAAGAGGCCACTGCCATCAGGGAATACCATTACCATGAAAGGGTGTACCTGGTCTGCAATGATGTTTAGGTAGGTGGCACATGTCAAATTGACATCTGCATGAATGGCCATACCCAGGGTCGAGAGTAGAGAGAGAGAGAAAAGAAAAGAAAAGAAAAGAAAAGAAAAGAAAAGAAAAGAAAAGAAAAGGCTCTTCTTCGGTTCTGACGTGGACTCATCAGACCAGGTGACCTTCTTTCACTGCTCTAAGGTCCAGTTCCGATGCTCACGTGCCCTGAAAAAAAGAAACTGATATGCCTTTTAATTGTGTCTCTAAGAAAGGGACAGGGTAACCATTGTTAGGGCCAAACCTCACTTGGGTTGAAGCAATATTACATAAATAGATACCACAGGCAGAAGTAAGAGGTTTCATGCTTGGATGGTGTGAATCCAGTTTTAGGCTAGTAATATTCAGGGAAAGCCTCACTTACTTTTCCACCTCCCTTAACTTTACCCTTGATCTCATGACAGATGTGTATGATTTGTTCAGCCCAGAGGAGTGAGATGAACAGATTGGAATGTTCTTCTATCTGTGGGAAGTTGTTATTTATGTCTCTCTCTCATACTTGTCATCTTAAGATATCTTTGTATTTCCAAGAGGTCTCCCCTCCATACATGTTTATATTATTAATGATGTCAGATGCAAACTTGATCTACCCCTGAGTGACCTCCGACTTGCATTCAAACTTCTACACTCCTAAACACATGCACACAACACCACTTTTTTTTCTCAATAAAATTAACTGCCTTAAATCATACTTTTCACACTCTTACTAGTTTCTTTAATTTGTCTACTAACCATTTCTAGTAGTCTATTTACGGGGTTTTCTTTAACTTCCCATGTCCCATGCAGGGGCTGATTATTAAGACATGAAGATTACATTTTTTTTTTCTTTTTTTTGTTATATGAAAAACTTGTTCTCTTTTTAATCGTCATTATTAATTATTTTTGGTTCTTTTTAAATGCCTTTTATATACAGATTTTACTGTTTTATATGGAAGAAAAATAATACGTAAGTATTATAAGTACATACGCATTCATAGCCTTGTCCCAGACCCAGAACTTCAATGTGAAACTATGAAAATCCATTATAAAAATACAAATTATTACATTTTTTATGTTTTGATAACGTAAACAAAGAGTGAAATTAACATAAATCATTTCAGTATTTTCTGTGGAAAAATGTGTTCTATCAATTTCCATCACATCATCATCATCTCCATCACACCAAACTATTTTCCCCAAACAAAGTTTTTTTTCAAAAGTATGTGTACTTGATAAAGTCCACAAAAGTGTCAGTGAAAAGTGATTTGTTTTGTCAGACACCATCTGTTACCTCTCACTTTCTTTAACCTCTTCCTTGCTTTTATGCTAAGTCTCATAATTCAGTATGATATGACTCATTTTTATATGATGAATTTTCAGCACCAGCTGGTCTGACAGCTGGTCTCAAGTGTATACCTACAAACATCATATCTACACGTATTGTGAGTAACTGAGTTCTTAGACTCAGGTTTCAGCAATCATCATGCGAAGTATCAGTCTTCATGAAACATTACATCATGTCTTCCTGTAGTAAAGAACACTGTTTTAATCAAATGATGCTGAATACATCTCATGTGCATTCAAACTGATTCTGAATATAAGCATAGAAAATAGTTGTATTCTATCTGTAAGATCAGATTCACGATTTGAGATATCATTCATGTCTGTTGCACAAACAAAGCAGGACGAGTTGAGAATTTAATACTTTGTGTGAAGTGTTTGTTCAAATCCCAAACTCTACATTAGAAGTAATAGTTGTAGTGGCACTTGCTGTATACATTTATTTCCCTAACAATTCAGATGCCCACCAGAACTCTTTTCTCTCCCTATGTCACCCCTCATACATTTAAAGGAATTTTCTTGGTTAAATTCAAGTTACGCTCAGTCTACAGCATTTATGGGATAATGTTGATTACCACAAAAATATTTTGACTTGTCCCTCCTTTTATCTAAAAAAAAAGCAAAAATCGTGGCTATATTGAGGCACTTACAATGGAAGTGAATGGGGACAATCTTTGGAGGTTTAAAAGGCAGTCATGTGAAACTAATAATTTTATAAATGCACTTAAATAACATTTCCTGTTAAATCCCTAATATTATTTGAGCCGTAAAGTTGTTTAAATCACCATTTTCACAGTTTTATGGTTTGTTGGCATTACATCGTCATGGCTACGAATTTGTAAAATTGGATTTAACTTTACATGGGATATTGTTTACATCTTGTGGCTGTACTTTTGAAACAAAGAAAAGTATTTTAACATTTACGGATTGGCCCCATTCAGTTCTTATAAGGGTCTGACTGTAACCCAGGTACATGCAGATGTAATATTTATGGTAATCAACATTGTCACAAATGCTGTTGATTCAGCTAAACTTGTGTTGAACCCAGAATATTCATTTGAGGGAGGGCTATATAAGCCTACATATGATCCTCATAAGCATAAATACATGTTTATAATAGAGAAGAAAAGAATTTGACTACAACTGCAGATAGGCCCGCTAGTAAACGTATATTTTGAAATCACTATTGAAGACTTCCAGACACTCCACATTGCAGAGACGTACAAGCACAGAGTTAAGAGACATGGACCCTAGGTATAGGAAATTAGACCACCTATAATGCAGAGTCTTATTCTATAGACAAAGAGAAGAGTGTTTTGGGTTGGCCCTAGAGAGCAAATGGAGGTCAGAAAGTCAATAAGGTCCATCAGATAGAGATGACCCCAAACCACTTAAGTCACTATGCACCAGAAGTAGGTCTTTATACTGTAACTGTATAATGTACTCTGGATTCTATAGGTAGTCAGTGTTATTGTTCCAGGACTGGGGAGATGTGAGCTGTCCCCACTCAAGTGAGTGCTATATTGAAGTACCTTGTTTACGTCTTTTATATTTTTCCTCTATTGGAATTTTGTGGAAACATAATAGTGTATTTCTCCTTTTGCTGTCAAATAATATTTACTATGCTCTTCCATTCACCCACAAAGACGTTTACCCCGCTATAGTTTACTTCAGCCTTGTACAGATGCACTTAAGAAAATTGTTTATTCCAGGGTTTTTGCAGAAAGTGGCGTTCTGAAACATCATGTAAACAAGAATGTTGATTTCCTTACGTCATTTAAGGGATCAAGAGAAAGTGGTTTAAAACATCTGAATTTCTCCTACTTGGCTAATGTGGCCATGTACACACATAAACCTGCGTTCTGATGGATAAAACTGTAACGTCTATAATGTCTTAGAGTCATCATTGTGTAGTTTGATAAAATAAGATTGTGAATTGTGTTTAAAAATAATTCATTTATAATAATTGTATTTAAAACCCCAGTGTGCAAGCCGAAGACGACTACGGCAAGGAACCAGACTCACTGTGGGGGCCAGTTCCCCTCTGGCTAACTGCATGAATATAATGCCAATATTACGTATAGTGCAAGTATGAACTGTAAAAGAAAAATTAAATGGGTAAAAAATAACCCGAACAGTAACGGAGGGTTAAACAGTCAACTTTAGAATGTTTGAAATGTTTTTGCCCTTTGTTGTGACAGTGTAAATTGTGTAAACAGAGTTAGAAGCAGGTGAAAGGTGAGGAAAGCCTTTCTCTGTTCTCCACCTCCCTTAACTATAGTCTTGATTTCATGACGGATTATGAGATTCGCTCATCCCAGTAGAATAAAGCCAGCAGACTGTCCTGCTATGTGTGGGAGTTTGTCATTCACACCTTTCCCTTGTCGTCTAAGGTGAATCACATATTTCCAAGGTGTCTCCCTTCCAAACCAGTTTACTTTTTTCTCAATGATGTCAGAAATTAGCGCATTCTGAGTGCGTTGCATTCATGACCTGATTGAATATGATATGACTCATATGATGATGTCTTTGTGGCAACTGGTCTTCATGATAAGCTGCACAGAACAGATAATTACATATAAACACGCAGTCTGAGCATGCCCTTAATCAGTCTGACATCATGTCTTCCAGTTAATGAGAATGCTTTAAGCAGTGTTAGCCATTCTGTAACTTCTTCCAGACTTAAGGCTTGTGTCCATCTGCCTTGTTTTGTAAATGTTTTGCTATATAAAATGCACAAGACAGATGTCTTAGAGAGTTGCTGCACTAACTGCTTTTTCAGCATCTCACCATAAGTTATGAGAAACTTTTTTTTAAAAAGACTTGACACCTGCAGACATGCTGTTCTTGTGCTAAAATGCTAGCAAAATAGAATTCTCACACAACAAATTAACTACTGAAAACTGCTAATGAAGCTGCATATATGGCATTAAATTAATTTTGAATTGTCCACTTCAGCTGTCACGCTCTTAGCTACCTGCTGAACGTGCACAACTATTGACAGGCAGAAAGTGCCTCAATGTCTTCTGATTGGCTTAGCAAAGAATCTGGCCACAGACCGCAGTCATGTTTTTGTTTGCTGTTTACAGGGCTGTCAGAGACAGGTGCGATATTTCAGGACACTTAATTCAATGAAATCTGAAAGGTAATAGTGACATTTAGTAGACATTCTATAAAAACAATCCCCTACAGCACCTTTAGTGTTTGAAATGAACATTGCGTATGAGATCTCAGGTGCATTCAAAAGATCACGAGCACATGATGTTCCTGAGTTTTGCTCAATTCCCTAAAGCTCTTCTGGCATTATGCCAAAACATCTTTTGTTCTTGGCCAACAAGATTCCTTGAATGAGGCTTCTCTGTGTTCTAGATTTCTGTGAAAAGAAGAGACATTCTCACGTTTTGAGACTCCGGAACTTGATAACGCAAGGGAATTGGGGGCTTTGTTGTTGTGGGCGTGAACAGGAAAGGAGAGAAGCAAGAGAACATAACGTTGGAAGCAAGTTTTTTTGTATGTCCTATAGGAGCTGCAAGTGTGCAAATGTACGTGCATTGACGCAGATAGTAATGTATTATTCAACCCTATTGGCAACCCAGAATTTGTCACATTGTAAGTCCTATTAGTCTAAGAATTCCTCAAATGCCACACCATTTTCTGTTATGGCTGTCAATGCATTAAAGGGATAGTCTACGAATAAAGAACAACATGGAAAATTCTGCTAGAAATGAAAATTCTTTCATTATTTACTCACCCTCATTTTGTTCCAAACCTGTATGACTGTAAATTGTACTTTCGGCAGTCTCAGTCATTATTCACTTTCATTGCATCATTTTTGCACATAATGAAAGTAAAGTCTTTCCGAAACCACATCCTTTAGTGTTCCTTGGAAGAAAAAGTCATATTGGCCATTTCCCTTTTGGTCAATATTTTTAATGCAACAGGTTTATTATGCAAAAAAAGGAGTCAGTTATATAAATTTTTAATACGAAAAACACACACTCATACTTGAACACATTGATATAATCTAAAGCAAGGATCTTTGTAATACTTACCCATGACCAAACTGTAGGAGAGCCATAGTGAGTCAGAAACTGTTGCTAGGGAACGCATTCTTCATCTGTTTTTATTATTTATTTATTTGACCTCGCCTTCTCTTTTGTAATGGGGTGGTTTCAATCCTATATTCCATCTGTTAAAGGATTTAAAAAAAAATCCTTTTTTTTTTTTCAATGAATACTAGTAATCTAATTTATTTGTCTTTTGAAATATCTTGCCATTTATTTATACTGTATTGATTTTATGACAATTCTCTGTTAAAAATATGTTCTAGGTTGTCTTTATATCACTTAAGCTCTATCGACCACCTGTGGTATAGACAGGGCTGTAGCGAATGGGTGAAAGGTGGAAATGATTCTAGGGGCCCACAGGTCCAGGGGGTGCCCCATAACAAAATGTAACCTGTATTTTTTATATGAAAGGGGCCCAGAGCAATATACACTCAGGAGGCCCAGAATTCCTTGCTACGGCCATGGGTATAGACCTTGCGATATGCTGTCCACTAACACATTTTATTATCACAATGTTAGTAATTCGTTCTAACACACTAGTCTCATATGTTAAGCTTATAGTTTCGGAACAGTGTGACAGTTTCATATTTTAAACATTTATTAGCTGTCCTGTACATGCACATGCTCCATAGTCTTCCATTGTAAGAGCATTACTGTGCACATGTTGTTCTAACAAATTAATGGACGAGTCAAAACTATATTGTTTGGTAATAAACTGCAGATGTTTTTGACCTTGAGTTGTATTAAACTCAATATTCAAGAATTGCATTGATTTATGTGTTGCCAGTAGATTGCTTGAACTTGTTTATGAATTCTTGTGACCTCCAAAATAACAATTTGGGTAATAAAGAATAGGTTTTTTTTAAAACATGCATGTATTTTACTGCACAAACCAACCTTTTTGATTTATGACTGATCAAAGATTAGCACTTTAACCACTGCCGTTCACATAAGATGTTTGAGGTTTTTTTGTTTTTGTTTTTTTTGTGCAGTCCTGTATATCTTTTTTCCCCCAGGGCAGAGGTTTTCTTATAGTTTATCTAAATTGATGTCTTTATGAGACAATACCTCCAAACAAAACTAAAGAACAAGTTCATAACATGTTCCTGTCACCCTGATTTTATTATATAAACCTTGAAAATGTTAAAGTGGCCATGAAAATGTAAGAATCTTGATTTAATTACAAGATAGCCGCAGGTGTATTTTAAACAATACAGATTTAAATATGTTATGTTATCATAATAGAAAATATGTACTGTATTTCACATCATAAACACGTCACCAATCCCAGAATAATCAGAAATCAGACTGATTTAACCTGGTTTTTCTGGCCTACAGACACATTGCTTATTGAAATACAATTTTGGTCAAATTATCAAGATTTTATAGTATGCATTCCATCATCAAAATTGGTCTTTGCAAGTATAAATAATTAAGACGTTTTATTATTATTATATTGAATTTGTAAAATGATTTTCTTCATCACATTTTGGTCTCATATTGCATGCTTAACCCAATAAAGATCAAGTCAATTATAGAGTCTCCTAGTGGTGGACTTTTTAATTACAATACATTTGAGGGAACATCTGAGCTTGTAAACATTGTTAACAGAAGAATTCAAAATACATCAAATAAATCTCGTAGAATTTCCCTAAACAATTGCTAAAAAGCAGAAATGTATATTCAAATCAAATCATTAATGTTGCTTCTATAAAATTCATTGAACTGTTCACAGGGAGTTCATTTACAGGAAGAAAATCTAATTAGACCTTCTAACCTGATTAGTGCAATACAGATAAAAGAAGTGGAAATCAAACTACCTATTTTAAATGTGACTATATTTACATAAAAAGGAACACAAGGACACACTTGGCAGAGGCATTTTCTCCTGCCAAATTTACCTATAAAACAGCAGTACTGAAGAGCACAAGTGAAACATCAATTTAAAGCATGGAGACAAAAGGTTTGAAGGTTCAGGAATCCAATCGCTCCTGTTGGTTTTAAAGTCCTGACTCTATTGTTGTTGCTGCTCTAGAACATTTTAAGACCAGTTTTTCATGTCTGTTTGGTCACATTATACTGTTCTAATAATGAAGTGGCTTATAAAGATGTGACATTTTTTCATAAATGGCATATTCAGAAGACCTCATTCTAGAAACGGTTAATTCGTAGAAGATCAAATTTGGGTCAGTGACAAATAAGGATGGCTGAGGAAAAAACCTTTTAAAAATCTAGTTTAAAACACATGCCACATTCTTAGAAATATAATCTTTGTATTCACTGTAAAGGCAAGTAGCTGCAAAGCATTTTTGAGTTTACCCAACTTCAGGCAAATTAATTGCACCAACTTAACAATTCAATTTAGAAGTTCCACTAACTCAATATAATAATTCTGCAAACTTAAAAATATAAACGATTAAGTTAAACTTGCATTTTTAAGTACAGCTATCCATAATTTTCAATATTCTTAAAAATAATTATAAATATATTTTTCTCCCCAATTTGGCATGCCCAATTCCCACTGCTTACTAGGTCCTCATGGCGTGGTTACCTCAATCCGTGTGGTGGAGGACAAGTCCCAGTCTCAGTTGAGATAGTCAATCTGCTCATCTTATCACATGGCTCGTTCTGCATGACACCGTGGAGACTCTCAGCATGTGGAGGCTCATTTCTGCGATCCATGCACAACTTACCACGCGCCACACTGAGAGCGAGAACCACTAATCGTGACCGCAAGGAGGTTACCCCATGTGATTCTACCCTCCCTAGCAACCAGCCCAATTTGGTTACTTAGGAGACCTGGCTGGAGTCACTCAGCACACCCTGGATTCGAACTCACGACTTTAGGGGTGTTAGACAGCATCAATACTCGCTGAGCTACCCATGCCCCCTATTATAAATATATTCTTTATTAAGCAGATCTTTAGGACTGAGCATCAGTGATCAAACTGAGCATGCTCAATAGCCTGTAAGTTTTACCATCACCACCAAACATGACATTGTATGCGCTCACTGTTTAAAAATGTAAGTTGCTCTGACTTAAATTACATCACATTTGAATTAATTGATTATTTATTTAATATCAACATTTCTAAAATATAGTTCAACCAATTTTTAATATTGAGTTTATCTGACAAACTGAAGGTTGGATTTTTTTACAGTGTATAATTTACAAGTCATTTTAATTTGTATGCTTCCACTTTATTAAACCTATCAATTACAGTAAATGCTAGCATATTGCTTGTATGCAACTGTTAACACATTGCATTGATGATTATAGCAATTGCTTAATGAGTAAAGCCATATAGATCATTTGTCATATGTACCTGTCCTCAACCTAAACTCATGCTCTACTATTCATCAAAATGACACAACAAATCATTAAACACTAACAAGTCTCCACCTTTACATTCATCGTGTACAAAGACACATATATAACACTTCATTGTAACATTTACTCTCCCTGTCCAGTGCCATGCAAAGGCAGGACATAAAAATACCCTGCCCATTTTCAGTTAATATATGTTCCTGTAAATTTAAAGAGACAATTTCAGTAAACTTAAAATAATAAAACAATGGGGTTCACAGAAAACAGAGGTTCACAGAAAATAAAGGACATCCACAGTAATGTCATCCTTTGTCCAACAGAGCCATCTGTGCTTTTCTGCATGACCAGAGGACGTCTGGTACACTGGGTTAAATTCTTTTGTTTAAAGAAGGATGTGACTGAAACAGTCACCAAACCATGAACAAAACATAATAGACTATAAAGCACAATGCATCAGCTAACAGAAGCATTCAACCAAGGTGAAAAATTATCATTTTTTTTCCCACTGAGCAAAGCATTGACTGGTTGTCAAATAGAAATTGACCTGCATTTGAATCAAAATACAATCTCAAAATATTTAGTGATAAATAGATACATATAATGCATTTAGAAAACCACAAATTGCATTATTACATTGTCCACATTCTGAAATGTCATATAATTTGCTACAAAACAATACCAAACATTCATGTTCATGTCTAAATACCAAAGTTATAATACATTGAGTATATTGAATCTGATGAGCAGTGCATTCACTTCTGTTTCTTGAAGGACTTCCCACAGTCTGTCAATAATATTTTAAAGATATGGCAGTTTCATATCAAATGATGTTCTGGATTTTGATCCTATTTACTGACCAATTTTAATTTGTGCTATTAGTAATTTTAATTGTTCAAGCCACATATTTGTTGTGCAAGCTCATAGACGACTATGCATCCTTAACTCATTGACGTCAATAAAAAAAATGTAAACACTTCACTTACAATGTATAATGCACAAATGAAGAGGGTTTGGCATCCTCATCGCTCACATAATTGTACTTTTTTGTCTATGATCATTTAGTGTGTCTTTAGAACTGTGACTCATTTGAAATGAATACATGGCTCTCGTGGGTCATGACCCAAATCGCAGTGAAATACAATGCTAAAAGCAAATATAATGCAACTAACTGCACATATTTCATATAGCAAAGTAAAAATCTACTTTGAAGGGCCGGAGAAAATGCCTCCCATACCTTTTGTCGTTGACTTCAAAGGTGTGTTGACCAATCAAACTTGTGTATTTGTGTATTTGTCACTTGGTAATATGACTAATACTAATACAATATTTGGCCCAGTGTTTATTTCATATGCAAGGCTGGTATTGGCCTTAATTGATAAAGAGTTCTGTTAATGGGTCAGCATTCTCATTCTATGGAATGTATCATTATATACAATCTGTAGTTCAACATGAAGAGTATTAAGAGGGATAGTTCACACATAAATTAAAATCTCTCTTTTCAAATTCAAATTCTTTTACTCACCCTCATGCCGTCTTAGGTGTGTATGACTTTCTTTCTTCTGAAGAACACTAACAACATTTTTAGAAAAATATCTCCTCTCTTTTGGTGCATTCAATGTAAGTGAATGGTGGCAAGAACTTTAAAGCTCTAAAAAGCACATAAAGGCAGCATAACGGTAATTCATACAACTTCAGTGGTTTAATCCATGTCTTCTGAAGTGATATGATAGGTGTGGGTGAGAAACAGATCAATATTTTAGTTCTTTTTAATGTAAATCTCAACTTTCACTTTCACATTCATTCTTTTGTTTGCCACATACTGGGCAGAGAGGTGAATTTATGATAAAAAGGACTTAAATATTGATCTGTTTCTCACTCACACCTATGATTAAACTTCTGTAGACATGGATTTAACCACTGGATTTGTGTGGATTACTTTTATGCTGCCTTTATTTTGCTTTTTGGAACTTCAAAGTTCGATTTGAAAGTTTCATTGATCATAACATGTACAGAAAAATAAAATAAACAAAACTTTGTAAAAGTATGCAAGATATGCAGAAAAATTAAAAAATATATATAAAAAATGACAAACAGAATGAAGATTTATTGTATTAATATATTATTTAATAAGATTGTTTACATTGATTTATACAGTTAATCCCCCTGAAGTAACTGCGATAGTTTCTAGTTCTAGTAGTAGGTAGTAGTTTCTAGGGCGCGGAGTAAATGCATAAATACAGTTTATGACATGCGGGACGCGGGACAAAGCACACTGATATATTGCTGCTCTGATTTAAAAATGTACACATAAAAACTGATGTCATCAGAATCACCCTGAAAATGACCGTCTCATTACACAGAAAAGCCCACGTTAGAATTAGAGCCAAAATTGACCTCAGCATGCTTCCTTAAATTGGACCTGTCATTTTAATCTTGAAATATCAGCTTGTCTTGGTGTTAAATGAAGGCATTGCATGACAAATCTATTCTTCTTTTTTTTCACTGTGAGGAGTGAAGAAAGTGTTTCACTTTGTTTGAAGATCATGATGCAGCAGCATTGATGATTGAGTGACAGTCTGTGACAGTGTCTCAGCACCAGCAGTTGTGTGAACTTCCACTGCGTAAAAGTTCAATGATCTCTCAATAAATGACACATTCATTAAAATTAAACCCTGTAATGTAATGACAGTAACGCCACCAATTGTAAAGAAGTATAAGTACAAACAATTCGAAAATGACTTAAATCTTAAAAAGTACCTACTTTTAAGTCAATTTTATCTCAAAAGTTACTCAAGTAAATGTAATGCATTGCTACCCAGCTCTTCAAGAGCCTGAGCTGAAATACAAAAAGTCAACAAATCATTACTGTTAAGGTACTATGTGAAGATATGTAGTACTTCTCAGAAATCAGAGATTAAAAGGGAAAACTTGTGCTTCATTATTTTGTTGTTGTACATAAGAAAAGAAATTCTACATTTCTCGACTGGTGGGTTGCAACCCTAAAAATGTATCTATTTTAATAGGGTAGTAGATGGCAAGGATAAAACAATGCTAAATAATAAAATAAATGTAACAAACCATACAATCGTTTATAGTTCAAATAAAAAGGCTTGTCAACTTTTAAAAATTGGAGGAGAAAACACTTCCCTTTTTTCTTTTCTTTTTTTATGTGCAAGGTCATGTGTCCAATCAAACTCTGTTGTTTGTTTTTAGCACAAACTAAATTAGCAAGAGGCTAGCCAAATTAGGTAGATGCAAAAATGGGCAGGATACGTGACATATCCTTATCCTTGAGAACCATAAACAAAACTGTGCAACGTAAAAGGAAATATGACCCAGTCTACATTAAACAGTTTACCTGCAGTGAAGATAAACATGGTTTGTCGACTACAATGTTGATTGTGCAGTGAATTTTTTAAAATGGAGCATTAAACCATTGAAATTCAATAGACACTTGTAAACCAAAAAGAAGCCAAGTATTCAATTTCTGTTTGATCTGGGTCCTGCAGCAATTCCACTATTTATTTTATTTTCTTCCAAAAACTCTGTATAGGAACAAAATTTACCACAGCACTTTAATTAAGTTACTATTACTCTCTAAACCCTAAAGCTATCATTAATGAAAACAATCAAGTGGTCCTTATTGAACAGTACTTGAAATGTCACATATGGCACCAACAATCATCTATGTGATTATCTAATCAGCCAATCGTGTGGCAGCAGTGCAGTGTAAAAATCATGCAGATACAGGTCAGGAGCTAATAGTTAATGTTCACATCAACCATTAGAATTAAGAAAATGTGATCTCAGTGATTTGGACCGTGGCATGATTTTTGATACCAGACGAGCTGGTTCGAGTATTTCTGTAACTGCTGATCTCCTGGGATTTTCACACACAAGCTAGAATTTACTCCGAATGGTGCCAGAAACGAAAAACATCCAGTGAGGGGTGCCTTTAGCCACATTGTACCCTTCATATCAAAAGAGATGCTCGTGTCTTACATATCAGTGCTCAGGTGGTTTATACGTTTATATACATAATAGTGCATAATAATTTCATTTGAAGGTCTTGACAACTTGAATACACTACTCAATCAGAGTGATCTTATTTAAAAAACATATGTAATTATGAAATATACTGTATACAATTTATAAGCTGCTGAATTGTTATGGCATAATAACACCCCTATAACCATTCTGCTGTATATGGAGATATGGCAGAAATAGCATATGTAGTATGGGTAGTATGTCATTTCAAACTCAGTAAAATAACTTTAAGAACCACAGTAGAGGTAACTTTTGCATACTTGATCACAAACAAACACAATAGCTAAAAGTGGGTGAATAATGTATTAAAACTGTTGTTGTTATTGTTTAATTCCAGAGAACATGACACAGGATACAAATGAAATATTTATGGTTGTTGTTGTTCTAGTAAAAATTTAGAAGCTAAAAATAGAATAGAAAATAATATTTAAAAGATCAAAAATATTAAAAAAAAAAAAAAAAATATCATTTAGAATAAACAACTATTTTCTTTAACTCAGAAGTTTTGGAATCAAAACCCGTTTCTATATTTGGTACCTAACACAAACAGCAGATAACTGGTGTGTGATAACAGGGAAAGGCAGCAGCTAAAATATCAATATGCTTCCTAATATATATTAACATTTATCTACATAAGCATGTTACATTTAAATACTCAACAAAACATTTCAAGCTCTATTTAAAGTCATTTTCTACATCTCACCTACTCTGTCCTTTGACGCTTCATAGCATTAAGTAATTTTAAACACTTGTGAACATGTTAATTTGGCCCAGTCTCCATTACATCGTTAAAATGTATACCAACATCTAAAATAATAGATATGTGCTTAATTCACCTGTAAATCTATGGCATTTCTAAGTTTCTGATTAGTTAATACCCAACAAGGTGGAATATATTTCTAAAGTGCATCTCTGTGCATCCATATTTACAATAATACACACTATATAGACAGCCAAACTAGACAGTTCTCATATAGGGGGAGCATTTGACATTGGTCAGTTTTCTCAGATGAGCAGACAGTGATCAGATTGGCTTGTACAGCAAGGTTGTGACATATTTCTTCTTATAGCGATGGGTTCCACTCAGAACCATTACGCCATCCTGTCAGAGCCGGAGATGAGAGACATCAGTACAAACTGAAAATCAATACTGGCTCATTTCACAGAGCTCCAAAGGTTTGTTGCTTACCTTAATAGACAGAGCATACAGGTGATTAAGCATGACATGATTGGGCTCAGGAAGCAAAGCTGGATCACACTTTTCAGAAAACAAGAATACATTTCCCTTAGTCTGTGCAATACTTGTAACTGAAGGAAAATCCCAGGTTCAATACAAGTTACGCTCAATCGACAGCATTTTTTACATAATATTGATCACCACAAAAAAAATTATTGACATTTTAGGGTTTGTTGACAATGCATCTTCATGACAAAAATCTAGGTTACAATAAGGCACTTACAATGGAAAAGAATGAGGCAAGTCAATAAAGATTCAAATACACACTGTTTCAAATGTATAGCCACAAGACAAAAACATTATCATGATTCACTTTATCTGTGTATAGTTAAATCCCTGAAAAACGCTGTTATTGCAAGTAAATCCCTGATTTTATCACCCTAAAACCATGCCAACAAGTATACTGATCACATATTGTGGCTATAGAGTGCAACAGTGCCTGTCCACCTTTTTTAGCCATCTGGATTCCGGAAGTATTTTTTCCCATTCGTTTTTTCTATAAGCTTTTCATAAAATCTTTCATAAAAGAGTTGTGAGCCATGAACCAAACCAACCAGCTCCGAGGTGAATCACAACATTACAAACTTTCATTTGAAGCAAAAAGTATTTGAAAAACACTGGTTGTATTGGTGTTGGTTGCTTTGTTGGCCACAGTTCTCTGATTGGTTGATCAGTGTCTGCTGGGCCATGGGTAGTGTAGTTGTTCAACAGAAACTCTGCTATAGAACATGAACATGAATGAAGTTGAAATGGGGGCCTGGGTAGCTCTGCAAGTAAAGATGCAGACTACCACACCTGGAGTCGCAAGTTCGAATCCGGGTTGAGAAGAGTGACTCCAGTCAGGCTTCCTAAGCAACCAATTGGTCCGGATGCTAGGGTTGGTATAGTCACGTTGGTTTAACCTCCTTGCGGTCACTATAATGTGGTTCTCGATTTTGGTGGGGCGAGTTGTGCGTGGATGTCGTTAACACACTCAACAAGCCACGGGATAAGATGTGCGGATTGACGGTCTCAGACGCCGAGGTAACTAAGAGTTGTCCTCCACCACCCGGATTGAGTCTACTACCATGAGGATTTAAGAGCGCATTGGGAATTGGGCATTACAAATTGGGGCGAAAAGGGGAGAAAATATAAGTTGAAATAACGCGGACTGATGGCTTTCACTAAGACCATCAATGAACAACCTCGGAGCTCATGGTAGGTCTGTCTTTAAAGGTTTAAAAGTAATTGTTGAAAATCAATTAATCTTTACAAAAAACAAAAGGGATTTTTGCTTCCGGAACCAGACTGTTGCACTTTATTGACCAGTTTCAGTCAAGTACATTTTTCCTCGCAGCCGCCATACTTGTGACCAAAAGCGGTAGGAAACAATGGGTCTGAATGGAAAAACACACGTGAAATGATATAAAGTAAAACGTCTGTGATGATCCAGTCTGTATAAATGTAAGAGCTGCTTTTAACTCCTGAAGAATACAGAAAACAACCGAGGTGAACACTCCTATGCAAGTATATCTGGAATTTAACTACTATTGTGTTTTACTTATGTTGTCATGCATTAAGAAACTGTCTCTTTTGTAGAGTAGTTAATTCAATTGTTAATTGTTAAATGTAAATTTAATTAAAAAATATACAGTGTTTTTCAAATCAACTTTGTGTAAATATAACTAATATGCTTCCAAGTCTGGATGTGTAAATAATGTCTTATGATCTGTTTATTGACAAACATTAGTATATAATCAAGTGCTTTTTTAATTATTACAATGTATTCCTATTATCACATTTGTTTATACAGTTTGGGTGTTATGGATTGTACTTTTCTTTTTTCAATAAATTAGAATAATCAAAATATTTTTGTATTAATAAACATTATGCCACAAGTGCTGTCAATTGAGCAAAACAGACATTTCTTTCTGGGTTAAAAGCATCCAATTAAACATTAATTATGGTAAATGTATCCATTTGTATTACTATAATAATGCCCAATGAAAATTCTTGAGCTTATGAATGTAAAACATGTTTTGTTTTTGTCAATATTCCACTATAAATCATCCCTCTAGTTACATTTGTGAAAATAATCCATTTAAAATAACAAAATACAAATTAAAGAATCTTAAATTATTTAAAAATCATCACTGTATCATGGTAAGAGCAAATATTTGCATATTTATATATTGGTGAGGTTTTGTTAGATACTCACAGAGATGCCCGTGTCCTTATTGAGGATGACCTGTAGGAGATGAGGTGGCAAAATGGGGGGGGATTTTAATTTTTCCTCCTGTTTGGGTACATAAGCATCCTGATGGTATGGCCCAGGAGGAGAGCTGGACAAGTCTGTAATCAACAAGAACAATGTGTCACAACAACAGACAACTGACCATTTTTAAACCTGTTTGCATTATGACATGTTATGCACCAAGTTATTTATGTTTTTCCCTCTATCTCTCAGATTATATGACCACTGTAAAAGTGTTAAGACATTAGAGAAATTGTAGTTTTCACCGGACAAGTCAGAGCATTTCTGGGAATCCACCATAAGAGCATCGAACACCTCAAAGTCTGTCTTCTTCACCTGGATGATGTTGTTGACCGTGCCAAGCTGGTTGGTCACCACAGGCTGAGGGTACAGCATTTCAACAATGTGTTGATTATTTTTTTGAAAAAGCACTGATAAATCATGCTTGATGTCTCAGTTACCTCTGTTGGGTCATGTGTCCATTGTCCATCCACAAAGAACTTGTACTGGTGCTCACCCTCAGGCAAATCCACAATCGCCACAAAGTTATTTTGACTAATAAAGAGACAAGAAGTAAAACTGGAATGTTGTTTATGAATACATAAATCCACACTGTTCTTCTGTTAGCCTTTGGACTCACTCTGGGTGAGTAGTGTACTCAAGTTGTCAAGAACTGTCAGATGATATACATACATTTTCCCCACTTATAATAATGTCAACAATTTTGCACTCCATGCTTACTTTGGCAATTTTGCATTAGAGACAAGATTATCTTTAGCACATAATTGTATACATTGCCTATGGAAATTCATCATACCCCTTTGAAATAGTCCCTTTTTTGTCTTACAGCCTGAAATCAAAACTTTTTTTAAACTTTCCAGCTTTATTTACACATTTGGACTTACAACATTCAAGTTACGAAAAAAAAGTTACGAGTTCCAAAAGTGTATAATAGATGAAAAACTAATATAACAGGGTTTGAAAAGTGATCATATCCCTGGATTTAATACTTCGTATAGCTAACTTTTGCTTTAATGAGAGCCATCAGTCTTTTTGGATATGTCTTTGCTAGCTTTGCACACCTATATTGGGGAATATTTGCCCATACTTCCTTTCAGAATTTTTTGAGTTCAGTCATATTGGAGGGTTAGGTTCTCTTCAAGTCCATCCACAAGTTTTCTAATGGATTTAGGTCAAGGCTCTGTCTTGGCCACTCAAAGACTATGATCTACCTATCCTTAAGCCACTGCGTTGTTATTTTGGCGTGTGTTTAGGGTCATTGTCATGCTGAATGGTTAACCACCTGCCCATCTTCAGTTGTCAAGCAGAGAGCCACAGATTTTTATATAAATAAAAAATATTATTATTAAAATTATAAAGTGAACCTGCAGAATTGCGTTCACATGGAAATAAAGCAAACTAATCTTCAAGCACCACCTGACATGGTCTGAGATAATTTGCAGAATTCTCATAGATTTCACAATTCTTGCAACAACAAAAAAAGAAAGAGTGAGAACTCTATGTGCATGTGTTCCACGAGACACCCTCTGGCTGCACGCCTCTGAAGAAACAGTTCATCAGACTCGCTCACTGATGGCTTTTCTATCGTCTGTTCTTCAAAATATTATAAATTGTGTTTCTTCGAGCACATGTCTTTGTGTCTAACAGCATTTCTTTTCATGTCATTCCAAGAAATCTTACAGTTATCACATCACAGTGGCGAGTAGATGAGCAAACTTACACACCATGTGCATGAAATAGTCTACCCGCATTTGCAGGTGCTATTTTCACACCATGTGCTACTATTTATTAAATTTGGTGACTTCCCAGCTCCATGGTTTTGTAATTTCTCAATATTGTCATCTGTCATTGAGTGTCGCAATCTGGATATTTTTCAGATATCGTTGGTATCCGAATAGATCATCCTATCACCCAGTCATAACCCCCACAACATAATGTTGCCATGTGCATGCTTCACAGTAGGTATGTTCTGGGTAGTGTGCTGTATTTGGTCTTCTCCAAATATACTGTAGCTCTTGGAGTTCAGTCCAAAATGTTACATTTTCTTCTCATCTGACCATGGAGGACTCTGATGCCATGTAGCAAATTGTTTTATGGTCAGACGAGACAAATATTTCACTTTTAAGCAGGACTGGGCAATTGGTCAGGATTGAAGGAAAAATGGATGTTGCCACGTACACTCAAATTATTGAGGAAAATCTGTGGCTCTTTGCTTGACAAGTGAAGATGGGCAGGTGGTTAACCATTCAGCATGACAACGGCCCTAAACACATGCCAAAAAAAACAACGCAGTGGCTTAAGAATAGGAAGGTCAAAATCCTTAAGTGGCCAAGTCAGAGCCCTGACCTAAATCCAATAGAAAACATGTGGATGGACTTGAAGAGAGCAGTCCATCACTGCTAACTCCCCAATAAGACTGAACTCAAACATTCTGAAAGGAAGTATGGGCAAATATTCCCCAATATAGGTGTGCAAAGCTAACTGAGACATATCCAAACAGACTGATGGCTCTCATTAAAGCAAAAGGTAGCTGTACAAACTAATAACTAAAAGTGTATGATCACATTTCAACCCTATTATTCTAGTTTTTCATCTTGGATACATTTTTGGAACTGTTGCATTTTTTACTTGAATGTTGCAAGGCAACATTTGTAAATAAAGCTGAAAAATTTATCAGCCTGTAAGACAAACAAATTGACTAATCCAAAGTGTAGGAGTACATATCATTATCTTAACTCCAGGATATATTTACACGCCTCCTAATCAAAGGAATCTTGTTGGCCCAATTGTTAAAAGAGCCAGAGACATAGACTTCCTTTCCAACTCCAGTCCAACGAAATACAGTTGGTCGATCCAAGGTGGGATCCTTTTCATTGGTGTCTAGGTCTGGTCTCCATTCAATAAACTCCTCTTTTTCTAATGGTGCCTAATAGAAGATTGTAGAGAGTACACAATATCATCATTTCTATATCATGAGATCATCATAAAGTGAACTCATAATTGGTCAATTAATGCAAGCCAATGCCAACCCACATACCTTGATGTCTTCCCCGTGAAAAATATCAGCATCCTCAGGGCTGTCCATCAAGATTTTAGGACGGTCTCCCTCCTTGGTTCCTCGACTGTCCCTTCTGTGGGCCTTGTCCTGGCCCATGCCTGCCCTCTCACTGCTTGTGTTCCCCATAGTGCTTTGAACAAGCCTACCCCGAGGTCACAGAGTGTGAGAGGCCAGCTGGATGGGTCTGATTAAAAAACAAAAACAACAATATCCATATTGGACTTATGGAATGTGTATGGACTAGTATGAATTTATACTTTTTAAACCATAATGTTACCATCAACTGTAAATGCTATTCTTGTACTGTCTTGCAAGTACTGGTATTTACTTTACACTTGCTTAACGCTTGGAATAACGTTGACAGCTCAATTAATTTAGTTGCTCATTTAATTCCTAATGTAGGGACCTTCGGGCCGCAATGTTATTTTTTATTTTATTTTTAATTTTTTTTTACAGGTCACAACTATTTTAAGTCTGTTAAAATATAAGGCCAAGTTCAACTGTCTGTCTGTCTGTTCTGGTATTTATTGCAAACATAAATGACCTATTTTAGTTGCCAGTTGACACTTGTAAAATAGGATGCATATTTCATCTCCTCCAAGATCATGGAAAATGTTTCAATCGCTCTGACTGTATATCCAGTAACGTTACATTAATACTATAAACAACTTAACGTTATCGCAGCCGGCCAGCTGCGACACTGTATTTCTAGCGAAATCGAGCGGTTTTATTATAGCCGTCAAGCATGCAATCCTCACACATTTAATGCTGAAAATAATTACAATTCTGCTGCATTATATTAATACTCGGAATACAACTTACATCCCCCTTTTGCGCAATAATGTATATATTCGTGAGTGGTTGAGCGCTACTTGTCCCCCGTCACTGTTATTTCGTCATTTTTTCATTCACGTTGCTATCTTCACACACTAAACATCCTTGCGCTACTCCGCCCACAAGCTCAAGATCTTGGAAGCCACACTGCGCATGCGCGTCTTTAACTGACAAACGGTGACAATCAGTAGTTCCTCAGCGCATGCGCATGTGTAAAATCATTAACTGGGAGAGTCAGGCGCCTTTTATAGCACCTTTCAAATGCTGTGTGCTGTAATATCAAACGATCAGCCGATTAAGTGTTGCAAGCTTACTGTGTAGCAACTGCTCATCGTTTTATATGAAGTTGGGACGTTTTTTGTTTTGGTTACACTGTTTAAAACGAAACGTTAATTTCTGTCTGTAGATATTCTGGTCATTTTTCATAATGGCCAATGGAGGGAGACACTTAGCCATTATTTAGCCCCCTGAACTTCCACCAGCATCAAAATAAAAAAGAGAAGGAGATTGGGGCTTCTGGAAATACATTATGGTCATTTAACCATCGTGTCTTTTTTAATTTGACTTTAATGTCTTTATGTTTGTGGTCCCATAGACACAAATTATGTATTATGTATGTATCTTTGAGTGAATCAAAGTCTTGTGATTCTCTCATACATAAGACTGCTCTTACATTAACGTGTGAGAAATTCTAGTGGTGCATGTAGATGTGTGTTGTTTTGCTGTTGATGCTCTGCCTCATATATTCATATATATTGAGAAACATAATGGAAAGAGATTCACAAATAGAAAGTTGGTTCACAAATAAATTGAATGAGATAAATGTAAGGATTTTAGCAAAAATGAAATAAAAATAAGCACAAATAAAAAGAATGAGATTTTTTGACAAGTGACAAGTTTGCGGCCTTGACGCTCATCTGTATGTGCTTGATTCTATGCTCATGAGAGCGCTGTGACTCTGGTCCCGCCCTGATAGTAAAACTAAGCGTGATTGGTTTTTAGATAGAATGTAATACGATTGGTCCGAGTTATGTGGCCGTTATCTGATTGAGTAGATAATGGGTGGAGTCCACCTATTTGTGGATTGCCTGCAGCTCTTGCACAAGAAATGTTTCAGAATTCACAAATGTGAGTTGCCATCCACAAATGCACAGCAAACGATCCACAAATAAATTGTGTTTGTGAGTTAAAAATATATATTTGTAGATAATTTTTTAGATGCAAATCTCATTTTATTTATTTGTGAATCTCTTTCCATTTGTTTCTCAATTAGAAACAATTCTAACTACATATCTCTCTGTCATAGCCAGTGTTATAGACCATCAACAACCTCTCTCTCTCTCTCTCTCTCTCTCTCTCTCTCTCTCTCTCTCTCTCTCTCTCTCTCATTCTCACCAACCTACTTAAACATTTAAAGTGGTAAAAATGCTGTTATGAGTGCATTTAAAGGGAACATCTAAAGGGAACATTGTTTTGCTACACCAAAGATTTGAATATGTTGATTTGGGTTGAGCAGTTGCTTTACAATCTGCATTTGTGATCCCCTTCAAGTCTACATCCTAGATAGCACAGTTTTGCTCAAACACATCCATACACAGAAAAATGAAAAAAAAAAAATACAGGGTAAAATATTATGTAAAAAAACTGAAAAAAATACAAGAGTATGCAGACTGACATATATATGTGATAAAACCAATAGGGCTTCAAAGCCTGGACATCTAGCATTTTGAAAATAACTAAAAAAAATCGAGGTTTAAGTAGGGTTTCGTTTTATGTTAATCATCAATGCCTGACAATTCCCTAAGCACATCAAATATCCTTGTGTGTTTAAAGGCACTTGTTTGAATAGATCGAATGTACTCACTGCCTCACTAATTTTCTGTATTTTCAATGGAAGAATGGATTGTCTTTGGTATACAGCCTCTAGCTTGCAAACAAGAGCTTTACAAGAGTTTCATGAGAAGCCTACATTATTATTTGCATTATTTATAATGGTGGCCAAGCTTTACCTCTGTATACAGATTACTTTTCTTTGTTCAGGCGATAAAATCGCAGGTTTTAACGAACTTATAAGACCCTGACTAATAATACACTTTTTGCTCTGGTTGATGTTCTGATGCAATTTTTGAGGAAGAGAATAATAGACAGGAGTGCGTGGCACTGAATTCCTGATGAGCTTTTGAATGTGAAGAGTGTTTTTGAGGTTACCGCGACATACTGTATTGGCACAGGTAAAGGAGGTCAGAGATGAATAGGATGAATAATTGGAATAAGAATGAAGAAATGGATGAATAATTCATAAAATATTATCTTAAAAATAGAAACAAAATAGATGTCAGTTTAGACCCCCAGAGTCTAAACAAAGACTCCATCATGTGTCTTGCTCTGTCTGATGTGTATTTCAGATAGCATGTGTATGTCACTCTAAAAGTATTATTAAAAATGAAACTGGATTTAAAATATTCATGCATGGTTAGATCTTTTGTGAGCACTCTCAAAGAAAAGCTGTTGTTGGATGAATCTGATCTTATGAATAACATAAGAAAAAAGAGACAAAAATTGATTTTGAAGGAAGAAATTAAGCCTTTTTTATAGGATTTTTTGCATTGCGAGTTCAATTTTTAGGTGTACGCTAGTGTACACTTTATGGGTCTAAACTACTAAAGAGAAATAGTTCAGTATCGGATAGCAATCGTTTGCACTTGGTCTGTGTATGCCTGGAGTATAGCTGTACTTTGAAAGACTAGAGTGTTCGACTTTACACATATGCTAGCATATGCTTAAAAATCAAAGTGTACTTTAAGCTTTTAGCAGATTTGACCCCCTATACTGTAATGTGTCAGGATGTTTTAAATCATGAGTTTGAATAGGCAAGGCAGTGGCCGTTCACATAGGACAGAGGGAAACAGATCAATATGCAAGCCCTTTTTTCCCCATAAATCTCCACTTTCAATTTCAAAACTTAAAAATTATCTATTTCTCACCCCACCTATCATATAATTTCTGAAGATATGGATTTAACCACTAGAGTTATATGGATTAATTTTATGCTGCCTTTATTTGATTTTTGGAGCTTTAAAGTTCTGGTCAACATTCACTTGCATTGTATGGACCGACAGAGCTGAAATATACTTCTAAAAATCTTTTTTTGTTTGCAGCAGAAGAAAGAAAGTCATCTGGGAAGACATGAGGGTGAGTAAATAATTTTTTGGGTGGACTATCAATTTTAGGGGTGCCTTTATGCCTATTGCACCCTACAACTGTGTCCATCAGAGCATTGTACAAACGTTGAGGAGATACTGATACCTGACCTTTCAGAACAATGAGGCTCGGCATTCTGCCAAACTGTCCTCCTTCTCATTGCCTGAGCAGCTGATGAATGGTGTCATCTTCTGCGTTGTGATACGTCGTCACCCCAATGGATCACCGCTCATGACATGTCCTCCCTCGGATTCAGTGGAAGATGCTGTCTAGGGAGTGCCAGGTTCCAGATTGACACCATGAGTATGAGTTTGCAATATTTAATACACAAAGACTGAAAATATACAGACTGTGTCTGAATGGCTGTAACCTCAATATGGGGACAGGGCACTAGTTTTACTTTATGACCACAGAAAGTTTATCTGTCCTCTATCAGATAGCTAGGCTTAGTAAAGGGTAAAGCGTTAAGCTTCAAGGAATAATTCACCCCAAAAAAGAAAATTCTGTCATCATTTACTCATTTACCCTCATGTCATTCCAAATCTGTTAGAACTTCTGTTTCTCACACAAAGCTATCGTATGATTTTAGATGACTCGGAATATAGCAAACAAGTCATTTGGACTACATCTATGGTACTTTTACTTACTATTAGTACATTTTTGAGCTTGAATGGCTCTGGTCACCATTCTCTTTCATTGTGAACTATTCCTTTAAGTATGGCAAGCTCAAAAGGCTTTTCAAAGGGCTATTCTTCACTATTCTGGTCCAGATGGCAATCTGATATTTCCAAGAGAATGTCAGATGCAGTAGAGTGCGTAGGCAATGGCGCTCTGCATTCACAGATGTGTAAAAAGCTCCCTGCCGGAGGCCATTTCTGTCACACCTGCTACTGCAAATTCCTTTAGTGCTTTGGACTGAACCTCTTTTAGTTTTATTATAGGGCCATCACCATCTCCAGATGTTCCCCTCGATGAATGGCTGTGTATATCTTGAGGGACAAGAAAGGTGTGATTATCACAGCTTCTAATGTTTTTTCACATGATCTAAATTAAAAAATGAATATGTGTTTTCAATTCCCTTTAGTAAATGACGTACAGTTGGAGGTGAAGTTTTGTATCACGGTATATTTGTTAAGTAATATGAATGTGATTGAGTTTGTGTGTGTGTGTTTCTGATATGTGATTTGTTTAGCAATCTTAACATGTTAATTTAGCAGTCATTGAGCTGCTGGCATGAACATTTTGTACACCAGCTAAAAATAACAGATAGCTCGCACAGTATAACCTTGCACACTATCAACAACACTCAGATACAGTAATATTATGTTCTTAACTAGAAAAACAATAGAATAGGTGTTATGGTTGGTTGCTAAGGTGTTCTGGCTGATTGCTTGGTGAATGCTAAGATGTTTGGCCTGGTTTCTTGGGTGTTTCTAGGCAGTAACTATGGTGTTCTGGCTGGTTGCTTAGCCATTTCTAATGTAGTTGCTAAGGTGTTCTGGCTGATTGCTAGGGCGTATTCAGGTAGATGAGAAGGTGTTCTGGCTTGTTGCTATGGTGTTTCTAGATGGTTGATTGGGTGATCTGGCATGTTGCTGGGGTGTTTCTAGGCAGTTGCTAGCGTGTTGTGGATGGTTGCTTGACCATTTTTAGGTGGCTGCAGTTGCGGTTACCAGACGGATGCTAAGGTAATATAGTGGCCTATTGCTAAGGAGTTCTAGCAGGTTGCTAGGGCATTGTTGGCGGCTACTAGGGTGTTCTCGCTGGTTGTTAGGCCATTGCTAGGTGGCTGCAAGGTTGTTCTGGTTGGTTGCTAGGGTATTTCAAGGTGGGTGTTAGGTTGTTCTGGCTGGTTGCTAGGGTGTTCTGGCTGTTTGCTAGGGCATTTCTTGGACGCTGCTTGGGTGTGCTGGCTGGTTGCTAGGGTGTTTCTAAGCAGTTGCTAGGGTGTTCTGGCTGATTGCTAGGTGGATGCTAGAGTGTTCTGCCTGGTTTCTAGGACATTTCTATGTGGTAACTATGGTTTTCTGGATGGTTAATAGGGCATTTCTAGGCAGTTGTTAGGGTGTTCTGGCTGATTGCTAGGGCGTATTTAGGTAGTTGCTAAGGTGTTCTGGCTGGTTGCTAGGATGTTTTAAGGCGGTTG
The DNA here is from genome assembly GCA_032164185.1 of Moxostoma hubbsi. Taxonomy (NCBI): domain Eukaryota; kingdom Metazoa; phylum Chordata; class Actinopteri; order Cypriniformes; family Catostomidae; genus Moxostoma; species Moxostoma hubbsi. Next base: position 23,638,624 of record JAVLUX010000038.1, read on the forward strand.
ATTGGGTGTTCTGGCTGGTTTCTTGGATGTTCTGGCTCATTGTTAGGTGGTTACTGGGGTACTCTGGATGGTTGCAAAAGTTTTTCCAGGTAGTTTCTGGGCCATTTCTAGGTTGTTGCTAGGGTGTTCTGGATGGTTGCTTAACCATTTCTAGGCTGTTGCTAAGGTGATCTGGCTTGTTGCTTGGTCATTTCTAGGTGGTTGAAAGGGTGTTTTGACTGATTGCTTAGGTGTTCTAGCTGGTTGCTAGAGCATTGCTAGGCGGCTGCTAGGGTGTTCTTGCTGGATATTATGGCGTTGCTAGGTGGCTGCAAGGTTGTTCTGGCTGTTTGCTAGGGCATTTCTTGGCCACTGCTTGGGTGTTCTGGCTGGTTGCTAGGGCGTTTCTAGGCCGTTACTAGGGTGTTCAGACTGCAAGGGCATTCTGCATGGTTGTTTAGCCGTTTCAAAGATGGTTGCTAAGGTGTTCTGGCTGATTGCTAGGTGGTACTAGGGTATTTTGGATAGTTGCCAAAGTGTTTCCAGGCAGTTGCTGGGCCATTTCTAGGAAGTTGCTAGGGTGTTCTGGATGGTTGCTTGACCATTTCTAGGCCATTGCTAAGGTGATCTGGCTTGTTACTTGGTCATTTCTAGGCAGTTGAAAGGGTGTTTTGACTGACTGCTTAGCTGGTTGCTAGGGCATTGCTAGGTGGCTGCTAGGGTTTTCTGGATGGTTACTAGGGTATTTCTAGGTGGTAGCTAGGCTGTTCTGGCTTGTTGATTGGGGCGTTCTGGCTGATTATTAGATGGTTGCCGGTGTGTTCTTGCTGGCTGCTAAGTTGTTCTGACTGGTTGCATGGCCATTTCAAGGTGGTTGTTAGGGTGTTTTGGCTGGTTGCTAGGGCATTTCTAGGCTGTTGCAAAGGTGATCTGGATGGTTGCTTGGCCATTTTAAGTTGATTGTTAGTGTGTTCTGGCTGGTTGTGTGGTATTTCTTGGTGGTAATAGGGTGTTCTGGCTTGTTACAAGGGCATTTCTTGGCAGTTGCAGCTGGTTGCTAGGGCATTGTTAGCCAGCTGCTAAGGTGTTATAGGTGGTTGGTTACAGAAAGACACAATCAATCAAATATTTTTTTACATTATGCATTTTAGTTTCATTACTATATTCCATCTAATTGAATTTGATTAATACAATTAAATGTAACAAAATATATATATTAAAAGATTTATTCATTTGATTTTGTTTAGATACAATCCTAAATGGTACCAACAAAACTAAGCTGAGATTATGTTCTCCATAATAATCAAGAGCCCACACAGTTGAAGTATAATTTTTGGAGTTATGTCATGCATTTATTTCCAGTACTACCAGCAAAACTTGTATTGCACGATCCCTTGAAATTACTGCCTTGAGTGATCCAACGTGAATTTTCCATAAGCAAATATACAGTGGATATGACCATATAAACAGGCTGATATGATGTTTAATACCCCTCACACAGTTTGAGATAATAAGTATAAACTGAGGTGCAATCTTAAAAGGATAGTTCAACCAAAAATGAAAATTCTCTGATAATTTACTCATCCTCCTGCCATATGAGATGTGAATAACTTTTTCTTCAGCAAAACACTTTTGAAGATTTGTGGAAAAAGATCCAAGCTCAACAGATTAGTTCACGTCCCATCGTGCTTATGTCATGGGAGCACTCAGGTAAATTTGGCCATTCGTCAACGCCTGACTGGAAGCAATCTTTTATAGTTAAAAAAAGTGCTTAAACATCTTTATTTTTCGCACACAAAATGATCGATTCACTTTAGAAGACATTAATGTCAGTGCTGGAGATAGGATGGATTACTCTTATGCTGACTATCTGTGCTTTTTTGGCCTACGAATATCTAATCAACATCCTCTCACATTCTAAGGGCCTGCTGAGCTTGGATCTTTTTCTACAAATCTTCAAAACTGTTTTGCAGAAGAAAGAAAGTCATACACACCACAAATGGCATGAGGGTGAGTAAATTATCAGAGAATTTTCATTTTTGGATGAACTATCCCTTTAAAGGAAAGTGCATGGTTTAGGCCTACAAATGAAATGGTTTAAGATATAAAAAAAGTGTTTATGTCTGCTCCAGATCTAAAAAACAAAAAACAAAAAAAAAAAAACAATAATAAATTCCACAAGATTCTATTGTAAAAATAAAGGAAGAGTCCGTTTTATTTAGGCAATAAGTTCTGGACCTGATTATGAAGCTTTTGAAGATAAAGTATTTGCTCTCTCTTGCCTTTAAATAAGCATTTGACAGCAAGTCTTTTGGAAGATTGTACATTTGCATCAGCTACTGGGTTAACACTGGGTACTGCCATATCTACAGGTGGTTACATATTTTATAAATCCAGTAAAATACAATAAGTATGAAACTAGTGAGATAAAGAAACATCAACAAAAAAGACAGAAAAAGCAAGTCAATTAATTTGTAAGATATGGGAAATAAATATACATACTATATATATATATACACCGATCAGCCACAACATTAAAACCAACTGCCTAATATTGTGTAGGTCCCCCTCGTGCCGCTAAAACAGCACCAACCAGCATCTCAGAATAGCATACTGAGATGATGTTCTTCTCACTACAATTGTACAGATTGATTATTTGAGTTACCGTAGACTTTGTCAGTTCGAACCAGACGGGCAAATTCTCTGTTGACCTCTCTCATCAATAAGGTGTTTCTGTCCACAGAGCTGCCACTTAATGGATGTTATTTGGTTTTGGCACCATTCTGAGTAAATTATAGACTGTTGTGTGTGAAAATCCCAGGAGATCAGCAGTTACAGAAATACTCAAACCATCTTATCTGGCACCAATAATCATGCCATGGTCCAAATCACTGAGATCAAATTTTTCCCCATTCAGATGGTTGATATGAACATTAACTGAACCTCCTGACCTGGATCTGCATGATTTTATGCACTGCACTGCTGCCACATGATTGGCTGATTAGATAATCGCATTGATGACTGTTTGTGCCAGATGGGTTGGTTTGAGTATTTCTGTAACTGCTGATCTCCTGGGATTTTCATGCACAACAGTCTCTAGAATTTACTCAGCCAAAACCAAAACCAAATAACATCCAGTGAGTGGCAGCTTTGTGGACGGAAATGCCTTGTTGATGAGAGAGGTCAACAGAGAATGGCCAGACTGGTTTGAACTGACTTGAAACTCAGACAATTGTAGTGAGAACAATGTTGTCTCAGTATGATATTCTGAGATGCGGGTTGGCGCTGTTATGGCAGCAAGAGGGGGACCTACACAATATTAGGCAAGTGGTTTTAATATTGTGGCTGTATTTATATATATAATATATTTAATATTGTGTATTTATATACAGAATATAAACTGTGTATATATTATCTATCTGTATATCATCTCTCTCTTTAATTCCTACGTGGAACCTTTGATGCATACTTTATTGATATTCAGATTTTGTGGTGACTGTGAAATTAGATAAGCAATGGTTAGACCATGGCTCTCACATCGATACTGCAACTAATTTGGCTAGAGCTACAATTTGAAAATGGTGCAACACGTTAACATCAAAAACACTATACGCAAAAGCTGTGGAGCCATAATTTCTCTGCTAATGGGTAACAGTTCTTTCTCCCTTTCATTTAGCCACAGGCCCTTTTAGAACAGTTACTTGGTCACAAAAAAAACAAAAGCGTAGAGCTCATAAAACCTTAATTTTAAAGTGGTGACAGATGTACTATTGTTCAAGAGATTTGATTTTGTCAGTGTGTCGCTAGATTGTGTCTTTGGTGGAAGAGTCCGTTGATGGCTTGTTCAGTCTTTGAGTGTCGTACTCTTTAGCTTTTGACTCTCGTAGTGTCAGGGTTTAGTCCTCAGCACCTCTTTCTCATTAATCCAGACCTAGGAAATTATCTCCATTCCCTCTGGAATTCTCAGGCTATGGAGCCGTGGTTAGAGTGGCAAACGGATATGCATGGCTGAGCTGTTGGGCCTTGCGGCCAAGATGTATATGGCGCTCTCCCTCAGAAAGTTGTTCCAAGTAACTGGTCTGGAAAACACAAAAAGGGGCATAAAAGAGTCGGCTAAAGACATGTAGTTGCTAAGGTGTTCTCAGTTTTTTATGCAGTTTGGGTGTTCTGGGTGGTTGCTAGGTGGTTTCTCACTGGCTAAATTCAAAGTGGTATAAATATGGCTCGGTTCTCTTTTACAATACAGGTCTACGGGATTTTTGCCCATTTTATCATTTGTCAGCTAGAAATCTCTAAATCTAAGGTTAGGTCCACACAATATATGTTTATCAGGTTTTATCATCTTTGTGGGGACACACACACACTAACCTGTTGTCATTCTCCATGGCTTTATCTCTGCTTCTCTCACTGCTTGAACTGGCTGGACTGCTTTCAGATATTGGACCGACATGGCTGATACTGCAGATGAGGAAAGCAAGCTGAAACACACGCTGTTGTATCCCACACACAGACACACTTACTGCTGGTCAGCTCACAGCAAGCAGCAGCTCTCTCAGTTTTCAAACTCTAATTTGTTGTTCTTAACACCTCAGTGTTCAGAGATTGATACCCAACCTTTGAAAATATGCAAGCTCACAACACCTGTTCACTCAGGTGAAGAAACTTGTATTACTTTGAGGAATGATGGCTATTTGTATTCAACTTGCTGATGGGGTTTATGTTTATGTGGTTTATGAGGACAAATTATTTTTCAATACAATTTTAGGTTACAAACCGGTAATTACAAGGGTATTATGCTATAAATGTGGTTTATGGGGGACATTTCTAGTGTTCCCATAATTTAAATAGCTTAAAAAAACATATGAAACAATGTTTTATTGAAAATTCAAAAATGCAGAAAGTTTTTTGTGAGGGTTAGGTTTAGGATTGTGTTAGGTTTAGGGGTTGTGTTAGGTATAGGGGATAGAATCTATAGTTTGTACAGTATAAAAATCATTATGTCTATGGAAAGTCCTCATAATGATAGGTAGACCAACGTGTGTGTGTGTGTGTGTGTGTGTGTGTGTGTGTGTGTGTGTGTGTGTGTGTGTGTGTGCGTGTGTGCGTGTGCCTGCGCGTGCATGCGCGTGCGTGTGCGTGCGTGCGTGCGTGTGCGTGTGTGTGTGTGTGTGTGTGTGTGTGCGTAAGCAGGCACAGAATGTAGAATTTAAGAATTGGCTTCCTTTATATTCACAAGTTGAAATAGTTCACCCAAAATAGAAATTCTCTCATAATTTCTTCACCCTCATGCCATACCAGATGTGTAAAACTTTATTTCATATGCTGAACGCAAACGAAGATTTAAAAAAAATAATTCAGCTCTGTAGGTTTATACAATGCAAGTGAATGGTGAAGCTCCAAAAAGCACATAAAGTCAGCACAAACATTCATCAATACAACTCAAGTTGTTTAATATATGTCATCTGAAGTGATGAAATCAATTTTGGTGAGAAACAGATTAATATTTAAGTCCTTTAATATTTAAGGGGGCAGTGGTAGCTCAGCTGTTAAGGCTCTGGGTTACTGACCGAAAGGTCGGGGGTTCAAGCCCCAGCACCATCAAGATACCACTGTTGGGCCCTTGAGCAAGGCCCTTAACCCTATCTGCTCCAGGGGTGCTGTTTCATGGGTGCTGTTTCATGGCTGAAACTGCACTCTGACCCCAGCTTAGTTGGGATATGTGAAAACAACTGCATTTCATTGGCTTTGTACCTGTACGCTGCACAATGACAATAAAGTTGAATCTTAATAAGGCAATTTATATTTTTTATATTTTTCCTTGAATTTAAATTCTATTATAATTCTGAATGGTGCACAACTCTTTCAAACTTCCAAACTTAAAGAAATATTGCAAGTCGTCTTTCAGGTACTCTGAAATGAATTGACAAATTGCATTACACTGAAATAAATTTGAAATGAGAACTCCCGCCTAATTAAGTTAAATGAAGTGTGAATAAAAACTGTGTGCAACCATGACCAGTGAGTGTTAAAAACATACCCAAACATATCTTCCATAACCTGGATTGTCCAGACTGTGCTTTGATCTCAAAAGCCCTCAGTTGATTTTAATGAGCATATATTAGAAATCAAGCTTAGTTATGCCATGAACGTGCCAAACAAACACACATACGCCCACACACACATGCACACTCACACCCAGGCCTTCATTTAACTTGCTGTACCCCTTTGAGCTGATAAGAAATATTCTTAAGGGCTTTTCTGTGGAGAACAAAAGCCCCTCTTTGAACTTGATAATGAGAGGGCAACCTCAGTCTTATTTAATACAGCCATAGCGGTTGAGAGAAAAAGAGCCTGGAGAGAAAAGGTCATTACAGTCATAAACTACTCACTTTAGTTTGATAATTATATATTTTTAGTGATTGAATTCTGGTGTACCGAATGAACTGCAATATTCAGTATATGAGGCAATATGAGCATGAATATGAAATAATTATAATAACAATAAAGGTAAGGAACAGAGTATGATGTTTCTAGGGGAGGTCCATGCAGATTAAGTGACTTACCCAATATTGAACAAAGGGGCACACAGTCCCGTGAGTCTTCAGGATAAATGGACATTCAGCAATGGTGACAAAGACGGATTGATTGATAAAAAACAACAATAAAGCATGGAGGATGATGTCAACAAACACTAAACACTCAATTCATTCATGCTCATGTAAAAATACATAAAATAATAGTCTGTTTTTCTGAGTTAGGTTAAACCAAGGGTAAGATATTGAAGAAATAATTAACAATAATATGTAACAATTGCAGTTTATCACTTTTTACAGTGTAGGAAAGATACTCCCAAATGAGATCTCTTTAATATCTCATTTGTATCTCCTAAACAACAGTTAAGATTAAAAGGAGAGCTCCTGCCTTTCAGATTGTTCTCCTAAGTAATCTTACATTTGTCTCTTCTGGGGTTTTAGAAGAGATCTCATAATGTCTCAAACTGTGCTCAGATTTGACAAGATTTCAAAGGCTGCAAACAAAGTCAGAGATTTCCATATGAAATCATTTCTGCTGAGTTATTAGTGCCCGTGCACCGATGGTGCGAGGACCCTATTGTTATTCAAGGCGTTATTATTTTTTCCCAAATTAATCGCATTTTTGAGGGCCTAAACATACTCGAAAACTCATGAAACGTTGCACACGCATCAGAATTGGTGAAAATGTACATCTGATATGGGTTTCAGAATTAGGTGTGGTAAAATGGCTCAATAGCACCACCAACAAACTTTCAATGATATGCGCTTTACGCTACATTTCACCTACATTTATGAAAATCAGTACACATGTGTAACATGCCAATACCTACAAAAATGTCTCCTGGACCCATGCCCAAAACGCAATAGAAATTTTGCTCAGTTTAGCCATTTCCAGGTCTTACGCAGACTTCATCAGATCTACTTCATATTCAGTTATTCTAATCTAAAAGCCTTGGCAATGCTAAATTGCAAAGCTTTTGAGTTTTCACTGCACGCCGTGGCCGTGACGGTCTGACCAATTTTGATGTTTCGCCATGAAAAAGGAAGTTGTTATAACATACAATGTCCAATCTGCCCCAAACCACACATGTTTGATAAGAGTCCCAGCCTGAATACACCTACATGCCAATATTCAGTTATAGGCAACAGCCAATTCCAGGTCTTGTACTTTAACAAACTCCTCCCAGAGATTTAAACAGATCAAAATTATATTTAGTCAGTCTTAATCTAAAGGCCTTGGTGATGTTAAATTGCAAAGCTTTTGAGTTTTTGTTGAACGGTCCGTGGCAGCCTGACAAAATTCGATATGAAACAAGTCACATTTTTGATGCTTAAACATGCTCGAAAACTTATGAAACTTTGCACACACCTCAAAATCAGAATTTACATCTGATACAGGTTTTAGAATGAATTGTGGCAAAATGGCTCGATAGCGCCACCTACAAAATTTCAACAAAGCAGCCCTCATGCCACGTTTCACCTACCCATAAGAAAATTGGTTGGCATATGTAACATGTCAACATGTACAAAAAAGTATCTTAGAACCATATCCTAAACCCAACAGGAAGTCACTGTGATTGTCAGTTTTTGCCATTTCCAGGCCTCATACTTGAACAAACTCATCCTAGATATTAAATCAGATCAACATCATATTCATCAGTCTAATCTAAAGCCCTTGGGGATGCTAAATTGCTAAGCGTTTGAATTTTCTTTGAACAGCGTATCCATGGCGGCCTGACAAATTTCGATGTTTCACCATGAAACAGGAAGTTGTTTTACCTCAAACATACAATGTCCATCTGCTCCAAACTTCACAAGTTTTAAAAGAGTCCCAGCCTGAACACTTCTATGTGCCAATATAGTCATAGCGCCACCTACTGGCAACAGGAAATGACATGTTTTACATTGTGATACACTCTTAACAACATTTAAGGGCTAAAAAATTCTCCAAGTTATGTTTTGTGCAAAATATGAGCAAAATGAAACCTTTGAATGGATGTAACATGAAAGGCACAGCATGTCTGATTTTCTAAAATATTTAAGTAATTACTTTTGAGCAAAGCCGAAGCTTTTCGAACAATTTCCAGGGCATTAACATTTACCACACGGTTACGCTTGTACAGAATCAACACAATGGGTCTTAACTGAAGTGGAAAACATTTTTAAATAACACAGGGATTTCTCTATAACACATTCTGTGTGAACAACCCCTAAAAATAAAGAGCCATTAAATGAATGCGAATAATATGGCTCAGATCAATTGACCTTGGAAGAATTGGATAAGAAATGTTAAAATTACATTTGATTGCACACGTTGGTATCTTGGCAAATTTGAGTAGTTTTGAAAATTGTTGAATTGAAAATCTAAAGGAGACACGTGAGAATACAGGGAGAAAAGTCTGAGAAGTAAGAGACTCAAGCAAAAGCCTCCACTTGCACATATCTCCATTCATCTCACTGCTGTCTAAAAGAAACACTTGAGGCATTAAAGTGATCTCATTTTGTGATTTTTCTGTCCGATGTGTGGTGACAACTGAGGAATGAACGATTAAGAAGGACAGATGATACATTTAGGGAACCTAGGTCAACAAATCATTCTGAATTTGGAGCTCACAGAGTCAGGTCTGAATTATGATTTGACAGGCAAAACGTGCTTTGTCAAAGTTTGTCCTTGTCCCTTTTTTTCTCCAACATTAAGAAACTTTTACCCTACCAGAGATGTTACTTTAACGGTTATATCATTTTCTTTTAGGTTATGCATTAATCCCAAAGTCAGGCCTGTCAGTAAATGCACATCTTAAATTATTCATATTCTCTCCGTACAGCTTCTGAATGCAAATTCATATCGGAGTAATTCATGAGCAGAGATGGGGGATTCATTCTAATGAAGTGAGAGCAGTTAGCATTGGCTGCCTTTGCCATGGCTATAAAAAATGGCCAGCTTGAGCTGATTTGTTGCTCCAAGAGGCCAGACAAAGTTCCTGCAATGATTTTCAAGTTTTTGTCTGAAGTTTATTGTTTATTAAGCTGTGATTATAAAGATGTTTAGTATCCACTCACTTTCTATGATTACCCTAAAAGATTGACATATTGTCAAGATTTTCTGTGTGAGCTATCCTCGAACATTTCCGCGTTTTTTACTGTGTGTTCAAAACATCCTGCAAAGTGAAATAAAACCTAAGTGGCAAAAAAAGAAATGTATAGATAATAACATTGGAAATTTCAATTATATGTTTGAAGCTGAACTAAAAATGCCCCTGTATTTAATTTCCTGAATGTGGTCACTTTCCATATGTTCGGCTCACCTGACATTGCAGGACTGTGATTCTTTGTTTATCTTGTGGAACCATGAGGACTGGACCCGTCTGGCTTCTCCGGTGGTGATGATTCCATCTTTGTCCTGGTCTAGACTCTGGAATACGGCTCGTGCCCGATCCCTCTCCTTTGCTGTCAGAATTCTCACCAATGAGTTCTGGATAAATAGAATATAATTATATCAGTTTAGCATAAATATTAGATTTTGCGAAGGTATTCAGAAGGACATGCATTAGAAAACAGAACATGAATTCTTGGACGAAGATCAATAGAAATCAGTGTTTTTATAACACTTAACGACCCCTTGTGAGTTTTTAAAATTGTGGCTGGGTGGAGGGCGGGGCGGGGTCGTGATGCTGCACACCCGGCCCCTAATCTGGCTGATCAAGTCCGAGAGGGATAAAGGTAACCGGAGGTGGCAGTTCGAGAGAGAGAGAACTACAGGCAGCTGCCCAGTATGTATTTGTGTTTGCCTTAAACCATTAAATTTAACCATTAAATAGTATTTATATTGTTAAGCCAGTTCTCGCCTCCTCCTTTCCCAACTTTTATCCTTTGTGCACATATCCCTTGAAGGGGATGATTTGTGCAATGCAAAATGCAACCTCTGCATTACACTCATCATTGTTTATGTGAACACTATTACACTATCAGTAGTGCCATGGAAAAGGTAAACAAATTTGAATTGATGCAACAATAGCTGGGATACCATTAAAATGTTTTGAATTTTTAAGCGCATTTCTGGAAATTCGACTAAAGTGTATATTAATCGTTGAGCATTTCATCCACTTCGCCAAGCATATTATCTTGAGGGAGTCGCCTTGTCATGATGAAGCAGCTGAATGACATCCTTGTTTCAGGAAGAGTTTTATTTGCAGGATTGGAGCAAATGTACCTCGTTTTATTAAATGCTGCCAGGAGATGCAGCAGAATAAGTGAAATATCTGATATAATGAGGGCTGAAATGGATGAGATGCCCATTTGCTACCAGCCTCTGTTTACCTGGGAGTACCTATGCTCAAAACTGTTCTGATGGATTGTGAGGACCCACTTTAAAGACCAGCTGCGGGTTAAACACTTCAGAATATCAAGAGCTATGTTCAAAGAATTGTGCGCCAATGTCTGTCCTTTCGTTGTTCCAGTCACATCAAGCTATGGTCAAAACACCTCATTGTTTGGCAAATAAACTGTTTCCATCACTTCAAAGTGAATTTTAACTCATGCAAAACTCAAGAAAATCCACCTCCTCCTAGTGCATTAATTTTTAAGCTTATCAAGTGTTTCCATTCAGAATTTCTTTTGCGCAATTTCAAAATGCACATAAAAATAGTTGGAGGGAACCCAAGCTGATGGTGGTTGGCGCTTGTCCATAATTCGTCAGAATGGAATCGATTTCACATTACATGAACATTTGAAAGCAGCACATCAACTTCTTATGTGATCATATTTTTTAATTTTTTTATTTAAGGGCGGTACTACTGAATTTTACTGAATGTATCTGTTAAATCTATTTTAGTAGAATTTCACAGATTTCCCCCCCACAAACGTTGACATTTATATTTATATTTAAACTTAAATGTAAATAGTTTTAGGGTATACTGTTACACCTGTACAGCTCTGCATGTCCTACTTTACCTCTGTACGAAACTTCTGCAGTACTGAAAGTGACTCATGGTATAGAAAGTCAGACCACTCAATCTGGCCTTTTTTATCTGGATCCATAGCGGCAAACTGGGCCAGAACCTCCTCTTCCTCCTCATCAGTCAATTCCCTTTCGAAGAGCTGCTTGGTCACAAAGTGCCTGTATTGCAGAAGTTCATCGGATACCAGGAACGACTCTGAACAGAAATTAGGAGAGAGATTGAGGGCATCATCGATCAACAGAAAAGAGACACAGGCCTAATTACAGAACTGATGTGATAAATTAGCAAACCTTTAATTAGCTATCTTAATTTTACCCCACAAAGTAATATATTTCAACCGCAACTCACAGAGAGACTATTACACAGTAAAAGAAATATGTCAGGTAACATAAAAATGTGATTCATGTGGTAACATCTAAATTAACTGGTTTAATTTACGTCAAAAATATAATTTCATACAACTGAATCAACCTGACTACATTGGGTTACACCAACAAAAGTCATTTTTAAGGGTTAGATCAAGTAAAAATTCATCTTTAAAGGGATAGCACACCCAAATTGTGTTCTTCCATAGAACACAAAAGAACATGTTAGGCAGAATGTTAGCCTCAGTCACCAATTGTTAGGTAGTGATGTACTATATGTAAACAGAATTAGGTAGAGATTACAAAAAAAATAAGTAACTGTATTTATATTATATTACATTAAATGTGATATTACAATTAATTATATGATTTTATATTTATTACATTACCTATCAGTCTTGACTTTAAAAGAAATGCTGAAATTAACTATTTCCCCTTACAATGAAAATGAATGGTGACTGAAGCTGTCACATCTAATTTTGTGTTTCATAGAAGAAAGAGCGTCATATGGGTTTGGAACAACATGAGGATGAACACATGATGACAGAATTTTCATTTTTAGGTGAACTACTGTATATCGTAAAGGTGCACGTTTACACCACTTAGAATGAGACAGAGAAACACCTGGAATAATCTTGCACTGCTTGAAGGTCTCCATCAGACTGTACATCTCTTCTTCAGTAAGCAGCAGGTTCACATTATCCTGAAGGATGAAGAGGGAAAGTACAGTCACACAATAAAAGACACATCAATTTAAAGAGCATATTTACACTGCTTCATATGTTAACTAATTCTACTACAGTAATGGACTTTTTGAATGAGAATGACTTTAAGCAGGATATTCTTTTTGAATACTATTTCTATTAGATGTCTTTTGTAAAACAAAATAATGAAAAAAGATGTGAAAAAAGGATGTCTCCTGAGGAAAAATGATATCTTTCACAGAGTCTCTTTGTTTTGTCTTTTAGAAATTGAACTGCTGAAGAAATGAAAAGTGAAAAAACAAATGTTTAAAATGGTGTACACTCACATGAGGCTTATAAAAGCTGTTTTATTTTACATGGAGCTGGGCAACCTCATGGGGGGGGGGGGGGGGGGCATTTTGAGATCACATGACCAACTGAATATTACTAGACACCATCGCTCACAGAATAACTAATATGGCTGACAATGAATAGTGCATTTCTACAATATCATGGCAAACCTAAAACTAATGTTTTTTTGTGGATGCTGCATCCACTCCACTAGATGTCAGTATAAGTCGCATCTGTGCGCACCTTTGATTTGTGCCACTGGCAGCAGCGCAACAGTACCCGCCCACTTTTCAGCAGTCTGGATTCTGGACGTTTTTTAACATTAATTTAAAGCTTTTCATAAAATCCTGCATAAAAGAGTCCTAAGCCATTAACCACACCAACCAGCTTCAAGGTGAATCACAACATTACAAACTTTGATTTGAAGCAAATAATATTTTGACAAATCAGGCAAAAAGACAGGTACAAGACTATGTACTTTGTACTAACATCTTTAATGAGGGAATGAACTACAATCCCAGAAAGCATTGCGATGAATAATCCAATTTAAAACAATGGAAACATGTAAAACTATTGATATAAAGTTGTTGTTGATAATAAGTATAGAAATAGTTTTTCGTATGTTTATTGCTAAATATTCCGATACGGACAAATAAAGATGTAGTTTGCGGGGGAAGGGAGAGCGTCTGATTGCATCATTCACAGAGCATTATGGAGTCCAACAGCGCTCACTGTTGGACTTGTTTGACAGGTTGTTTTTTGGCTGCGGTTCTGTAATTAATGGATCTTTCTCTGCTTGACCATGGATAGTGTAGTTGTTGCTTAGGAATTCTGCTATTAAACAGGATTTTGAAACAATGAAGTTGAAATGACAGACTGATGGCTTCAACAAAAGCATAATCGATTAACAACCTCAGAGCTCACGACAAGTCTCTATAATGGTTTAAGTTATCGTTAACAATCAATTTGTCTATTGAAAAAAATTATGGGATTTTAATTTCCAGAACCAGACTGTTGCACTCTATTGCAATCTGTTTGTTTCACCTAACAACAGAGGCTACCTTGTTTGAACAATTCAAGAGGTAAGAGAGGAAAACAGTCAAAATTTTTGTTGATAGTGGCACTAAAATTATACAATTTACCAATAAATTAACTTCAGCAGCAGGTTTTCTTTCTCTCCATTTTTCTCTCCAAAAAGGCTAATGATCTTTGAACTAACAGTAATAAGCAACTTAACAGACTCGACTCTTAAAGAGATCTAATGGGTTTGAGGGATGCGAGGTGCAAGAAGAGGCTCTCCGAGATCAAATGTTGGCTTGTTCTTTTATATCAAATGCTCAGTGAGAATTTTTGTCTGGTTAGAGCCCTGCCTTCAAATAGAGGCTTTCATTGCCCAGTAGCACTGGGAGTAGCTTTATTTTCAATCAGCTTTCCCCAGCCTGATGAGAATACTTCTGAACAATGGCGCTAGTGCAAGCAAGAAGAGTGCGTCTTCATTTCCTGTCTGTTGTGTCTCATATGACCAGTGGGATATGTTCCTCCTCTGAGGAGGAAGATTTAAATGAGCTTTCAGATGCAGGTCCATTGTTTTATTTGAGAACCAATCTCAACAGACATGGGTCAAAATCTCCAAAATGAAGAACAGATGTTAAAAGACATTGCTTAGTTAGAGTTGGGATGTATTGTATTCTCTAAGGCCAGAAATATTCTATTCGCAAACAAACTGCATGAATGCGAATGCATGGTCAACTCAATGCAATGCACTGTCCCGCTGTGTGGTGGTAACCAACTTCAAAACTCAAGGGTGCAGTACAGTTACCTACAACAAGGAAATAATTATAGCCACAATCTCTTTTCTGATTTATTTTTTTGTTTGGACTGCCAAAACGTTAAAGCATTATTGCCCAAAATGGAATTAAAATTATATACATTTATTTCCAAGATTATACATTGAATCCACTTACTGTACATACAAAATGATGAAGTCATGTTACAACAATGTATCATACTATGTTTATATTTTTTATTGTGGAATAATTTCTACTATTTTACGATTTCCACCACACAAAACAATTTTGCCCCTAGCAAAGTTTTTTCAAAAGTGAATGTATTTAAAATTGAACTCATTTTTTCCTCATTTGAAAAGTTTTACTTCTAAATAAATTCATTGTAATTTTGAAACATATGTCTAAATGCATTAGAGTCTAAACATATCAGTAACCTTATCAAAGTTGTTTTATTCCACACGAGAGGGTCCCCTCATGGGGGCTGCCATGTTAGAATCACATGACCATGTCATTTTTAGGGCTGTCTCATTCGCAAAATCGTTCCAGTGCACTGAAATGTTCGCTCCCTAAAAACTCCCACAGTGCACCATAAAAACCAGGGAGCATCGTTGCACACTATGTTCCCTTATCGGCAACGTCATCATGTCTTCTGTGTTAAACTATGAAGTCCAAGCCTTACTTTTTCTTTAAAAGAGATGTTATTTGTAATGTCTTTCATTTATAATTACCATGAAAACGAAACAATCTTTTAAATATTTCAGTTGTTAAAATAAAATTTTAAATGCACTCCAATATACTGTATTTTTATATATGCAATTTATCTGTTATAATAACACTGTATGTTTGAATATCTTCAATGAAAATGAATTATAGCATGCATGGAGGCCACGGCCACCCCTGGCCACCCCCTAACTCTGCCACTGCAAAAGAATACAAAATATGAGAGAATATATGAGACAAGTGGTGCTTAAGTATCACTCAAGGTAAATATCACTTGTGAGCAGGATATTATTATTGGTTGTCATTTCCTGTCAAGCTACAATTTTGTACAATCATGCAAAATGTATGAAAATCCTATTTAATTGTGTTTATTTATGAAACATAAAATGTAAGCAATGAAACTAGCCTTAGCAAGGCAAAGTATTTGGACATTTTATTTTGAAATTGTTAAAAATGTAATTTCCATCACCGTCATTTCCACCCCATAGTTCTATTAAACTGTATAAACCCATATATGGAAGTACACAGTGTATACAGCACAGTAGTATGCTCGTTCTGAACATGGCACAATTGACCAGAAAAAGATAAGACTGTAAATGAAGATGATTTATGCCAATGCTAAATAAGTGTTTGTGTCACATACTTGCACAGACTATGTTTTGGTCTTAAATCTGATATATAATTTCCCACAAGTACTAGCTATGACTTTAACTCTCATGTTTACTGAAAAAGTCCAAAAGATTCAAATTTCACAAGAAGTACAAAGGATGAATCTAGCATAAAAAGCAAGTTGGACAAGCCATATAATGAACAGGAAAACTCTGCAGCAGTTTCAGCACAATGTAGCTCTGCTGGGTTATATTTTCAAATTACAAAACTCTAAAGATGCCAGGCTTACCCTAACAACAGGGAAGAGGTAACATAGCTAATTATGGATGCACTACTGGGAGACAGAGACAGCAAGCTAGAAAGACAATACAGAGTTTATTCAGTCCAATACACAGCTTATTCCTGTTTACTGTGTGACCAAATCGATTCAACTCACGGTTTTCATACTTTCTCTTTTTGTAGAGACGGTTATGCCATTCCCAATTATCTAAAACTAGAGCAAATTAGCATATCTCTACACCAGGTGCATGTCACATCAGTTTGATGGACATTGGAAGGGACGTGTCCATGCATAAGATGGTGGAAAGCATAGTCAGTTTGGAAGTTTGGATCAACTTGAGAATGAGTAAAGGGACATTTTTAAGTCAACTAACCAATTTAACCATAATAAATGATGAATAATTTCATATTGGTTGTGTAAAAGTGATGCAGGTGTATTCACTTATGGTTATCCACTGGTACAACAAAAAGAAGTGCTTTTACTGTCATTTATTGTTTATTGTTTTTGTTTTTTTTTGGCTTATGTGGTATTTTATTTCCATATTAAATGCATGGAAAGTTGTAATAGTGACCACCCAACTCCGAAGTAGTAGTTTACCAAGTGCCCATGAATGTTCTGTGTCTTGTTTTATGCTTTTTCTTTTTTTTTCTTTTTTGAGTGAGGAAGGGCTGCAATGACGGAAATTAACACACACACACAATCACATTGCTAATTCTATTGACGGCAGAACATTACTTGTGATGACAAGTGCCAAAATCAGTTTGACAACCTGGCTTGGACTCTCTTAAAATACATTTTCCACCATGGTCTTCTCACTAAAACCTGCTGATGCAAAATGTCATGCCTTTGTTTGCTCCATACATCTATCATTTATAATTTAGCCCAAGTTTGACCGAATGCACAGTAATACAATTGACAATATTGGATGGTATTACATGACATGAAAAGGAATTGTAACAAAACATTTGTCTCTTGAAAGCTGTCTAATCCCCAGTCTCAATCTCTAGTCCTTGACAAAACACTTGCACGCACATGTGGATTAGGTAGTAATGAGGGCACAGTGAGAAAATCACATACATAAACTGTGAATTAGCCCTCTGAGGAAAAATGTGCAAGACATTTCGGGAACAACAAAGTGCTTAGCATATTGTTTCGACAGATGTGTGCACAGCTGTTAATGTTGCAGCATGGGATACAGACAATTTGTCGATGTAAATCTAAATGGACACCCAACCCGGTTTCATGACTAGTCATAATAATAGGCATTCTAACTGCTGATCACTCTAACATTATTGGTTGGCTGTACAGCTGGCCATAGCTTTAGAAAATCTGATCACATATGAGATATATTGCCAGTGAAACTAAGATATCATTCATACTTGACAAGTAATCATTTGCTTTGCCTCTAAAAAAATTAACATTCTGCAAAGGAAAGCGTTTTTATATAAACTGCAGCAGTGCTCAATGTGTCATATCATGAACAGACAAAAGAGCTATCAACGTATGAAACAAACTCACTCACAATGGCAACTCTGGTGCGTCATCTAACCTGACAAGGAATCAGTTTACTTGCTGCTAAAACTGAGCATTTTGAGGATAAAAGTGTTTTTATATAAACTCTGGCAGCGCTCAATGCATCATATTTAAGCAATGTAACATGAGCAAGAGTGCAATATGGCGCTACATTGCCGTAGGTTATCACAGCAGTGCTGATTTATGGCCATACTGCATGATTGCGAGTGTGATATGTTTATATACAACAGTTCAATGAACAAGTACATTTTAATTAGGAAAACTGAGTACTGTCACAAAAAACGCATTTGTACAACTACTTTCATACTCGAGAGATCAGAATCTGCTGTTGCTGGTTGAAAACAAATGATGCGTCCAAATTTTAGTAATTCAAAAACGTCACTTTAGAACTAAAATCACGGCTTGGGTAATTTCTAACAAGTTATAGTGTGTGTGTGTGTGTGTGTGTGTGTGTGTGTGGGTGTGTAAAAAACAACAGTGGCATTATGTAAACAAACTGGCATTTAAAGGGTTAAAATCCTTAAAATGAATGAATATTTGGTAGTTATGATCAGGACTAATGTTGGTTAAAAAATATATGTCAGTGAAAGTGGAAAATAATATTAATAATGTTTTTGGCAGTTGTTTGATGCAGACATTTTTGTCCTCTAAGGTCCTGAGTTTCTTTTTTTTTAACCTGACTCTGCACAAAAACATTATAATTAGGGCTGTCGATTTAACACCTTAATTCAGTGCGATTATTAACAAAAAATAACGCTTTAAAAAACTTACGCAATTAATCGCATGCCCACGGACCATAATAAGGAAGATTCCTGAGAAATGCAAGCTTGTAGTACCACCTGTTTACTCCAGAGGGCAGTAAGTGAAATTTCAGCTGTATGAGCAACGCGCAGTTTATACAGTTTATACACTTCAGTAGGCAGAATAACACAAATATGCGTTACGTTCTTGGGTTCAAAACAATCGAAGGAGTGCAAATGCGATCTAACGGATCTCAAGATATGTTTAAAGATTGAGTATTAAACTATATTTAACTTGACACAGTGACCTAAACATTTTATGTTTATAATGCAACATACCCGAGACGTCTGACGTAGGTGTAAATTGAAGGGACCTTAAACAAGCCCTCATAATAAATCTCAAACTGACAAATTCACTTGTGAAATGGATTGCTGTGAACTATATGCCAATGATTGACTTATGATCAATAATATGGTAGTAAACAATACATTGTATTTTAAAGCCACTTTTTGTATTGTCTTATCAATGATTAACTCTTCTGCTGCAGGAATGTAATGCATTTTAATTATCTGAATATTTATATAGATATATATTCGATTAAAAAGAAAAAAATTCTGGGTCTAAACCACATAGAAAGGGAACGAAGCGCACGGCGTGTAACCCTTATTAGCCTTAGGGGACTGGCCCTTGAATGAAATCCCCTGGCTTTCAGCCACAACTGAAACGGTCTCATGCGCAGAAGGCCCAAAGTGATCACCGAGGACGCAGACGCCATGACATCTAGTATTCTTTGATATTGATGAACAGTGCAACCTTGGCCTAGCTTGACTTTGCTCAGGGTGTTCTGAATGGACATGATTCAAGCGGGAGACAATTGTGCCCGCATCGTGATCGAATTCCATATAACTCCCAGATAGGTAATTCCCTGAGTGGGAGAGAGAACACTCTTTTTGTTGTTGAGTCTCAGACCCAGAGAAACCAGATGAGCTAAGACAATATCCCTGTGATGAACTGCCAGTTCTTGAGACTGTGCTAGTATCAGCCAGTCATCTATGTAATTCAGAATGCGGATGCCCCGGAGTCGCAAAGGAGCCAGTGCTGCATCCATGCATTTCGTGAATGTGCGGGGTGATAGGGCTAGGCTGAATGGAAGAACCCGATATTGGAAGGCTTCGCCCCCGAAAGCGAACCTCAGGAACTTCCTGTGCTGTGGAAACATTTCTAAATAAAAGTATGTGTCCATGACCAGCCAATCATGATGTTGGATTTGTGACACGACCGTCTTGATAGTTAGCATCTTGAACTCAAATGCCCTGACTGAGCGATTCAAGCCTCGAAGATCTAAGATCGGACGCAACCCCCCACCCTTCCTGGAACCAGGAAGTATTTGCTCTAATAACCTGACTCTTTCTCTGGAAGGGGAACACATTCTATGGCCCCTTTGACCAAGAGATTTTGCAGTTCTTTCCACAGTAGACATGCCTGTCCCGGTTTCACGGTAGTGGACACCATGCCATTTGTAAACAGTTTGGGTTCACAGGACGGGAAGGAGGACACGGGAACAGGGTTCGACTCACAGGTAAGGCTTTTTAATTCCAACTTATTCACACACACAGGGGTAGAATATGAACGCAGACTTCACTAAACATACAGACTTTTACACAGAACAAATCAACATCTCTCTATGTTGCCAACACTGGACTGACGTAACTCTCTCTCTCTACTGGCGGAACTGTGGGCCTTTTATCCGATCTCCCCGTGCTCACTGAAATTAGAGACAGGTGTTAGACATGATTTAGCTCAGGTGCAAGCGCCCTTACTGCTTTCCCTCTCTGGACGGGCGCTTGACCACGCCCCCGCTGCCACACCATTGAAACGCGGAGGGTGGCGAGCGAATTTAATTCTGAAGCCTTTTTCTTTTTTTGCTGGGTGCAAGACCATCAAGGTTCTTTCCTCTTAGAACACCCCTGAGGTCTTGCTTTGGGGGCTGCTGAGGGCGACGAGCCTGTCCCCAGTCTTTACGAGGGGGAGCACGACTCACCATGCTTTGTTTCTGTACTTTCCTCAGCCTTCGAAGAAAGTAGAGATGCTGCTGGGCTGTTCCCTGATAAAGCGGAACGAGATGCTGCGCTTCATTGCCGCACTGGGATGCCCCAGGACTGCTCTTCAGACAAAATACCTGATGATGCACCTGTGATGCATCTATTTATAGCCATGCTACAGGTGAATCCAATGATGTCACCATCTATAGAGGGACTATTGAGAGCATCCTGAGCAGCTGTATCTTTGCCTGGTTTGGGACTTGCACCGTTTCGGACCGCAAAGCCCTGCATTCGGGCCCTCACGACCAGACTGTGTAACAGCTCCTTCCCCCAAGCCATCAGACTCCTCAATACTCAGAGACTGGACTGACACACACACACATGTTCTGAGTTGCATTTTAATTATTGTCACTTTATACCTGGCTGCTACCTCAATAACTGCTATGTGCATAGAACACTCATCTCATAGTATGTTTTGTTTACATTTGGCATTTTTAGAAACTGTAATCTTTTTGCACTACTGTGTACTGGTCGGCGCTGCACTGTCTCTCACTGTGCCCATTGTCCTGTTCATTTTTAGTAATTTATTGTACTGTCCTGTACTTTTTGCACACATTTGCATGTGAGTACTGGGAGTACTTTATATAAGTATGTTATTTAGTCTGAATAGTCTCATGTGGTTCTGGGTTTGTCCTATGTGGTTTTATGTAGCACCATGGTCCTGGAGGAAAGTTTTCTCGTTTCACTGTGTACTGCACTAACTGGATATGGTTGAACGACAATAAAAACCACTTGACTTGACTTGACTTGACTTGAATCTTTTGTGAATTTATTAATCGTGCCTTTCCGAATAAGGTATTTGGCTTTGGGCAGATTCCATCTAAATTATGTGTTAATGAAAATAAATGTCTTAAACCCTCCAAACGGCCAACAAATGATTTAAGCATCAACAGCCTGTGCAAATGTGATAAGCACTCTACTTCACTTAAAGGACTCTTTCACGCTTTGACGGCCCACTCTGTATTTTTAGTGCTAGACTCATCTAACGCTGTGAGAATACACTCAATGATATTACATAAAGGCAACAGGAAATCAACAGTTTGCTTACAGCCTGAAGTTGGGTTTCCTAAAAATGTGCAATGTGAACACAAAGCACTCTGGGCTCACTCATTTTCTCATTCACATAACCAGGGCTCGAGTTGAGGGGGAATGCGAGGGGATGCAATCACCCTTGTTGCAAGAAATACCAAAAATGATTTTTGTCAATCACCCAACAGTATCCAATCAGCAACCCTACACCAGTAATGATGACGCAGAGAGAAAAGACACAACAAGATGCTTACTTTGTTTCTAAGGAGATGACAGAGTAATTATCATATGAAAACTAATTAAACTCCTCACAAAACAAACTCAAAAATCTTTCTTCAGTGTTCTGTAGTTTTATACGAATGGATGTTGACCGAGGCTGTCATTAGATAAATCAGAATCAATCATATTTTGTGTAGGTAATACGACTAATCTACCATTATTTTTTTATGTAAAAATGTAATACATTGGTTTTCTCTCTTAATGTATTAAAACTAGATGTTATATATGATAAATGGATCCAAGTTTGGTTCTTTTAAAGATGATCCATGTGAAAATACCCTGTTTCATATGTCACATTACAGAAGTTACAGAAAATGTATTGCAAATGCCATTTTATGAATGGCGTTTGACATCTTTAGCATCAACCCTACTTTCCAAGTGTCTTCATGCACTATATTTGAATACATACACGAACAAAAATGAGATTTGAGAGCTATGGCAGAGGGGACGATTGTCAGTGAATAAATACTTCTCTCTCGTCTTTACTCAAAGCCAACATTTTGCATCAAAAGACCTGAAATATAGCACACAAGTTGTATGATCCTCTGAGCTTTTATGTTGTAACTCGACAGCATCTGTCCCTATTCGGTTTAAGTGAATGGAAAAGAGCAGCACAAACATTCTACCAATGCATTCTCCTTCTGTGTTTTACAGAAGAAAGTCAAACAGGATCTGAACAACATGAGGATGGGTAAATAGTGTAAGTGAAAAGGTAACTAAAGGCATAGATTATTTTTGGTTGAAATATTCCTAGGGTTGAAAACAGCTAATAGTAATGGCATCTTAATATCTCAGGGCAGTTTCACAGACATATCTATGCTTCTCATTCTTACATAACAGATCAGTTGAATACTGGTACCAGTCCACATGTTGGAGGTGAGTAGATACAGTATGCAGTTGTATATATGTACAGTATGTACATTTTTTTGCATATGCGTTTGTGGGTAGTACTCACGCAGTAATAGCAGCTCCAGCCGGTGGTGGTGTGGGCCATCTCTCTCATTTCCTGCAGTGCTTCTGTGCTCAGGTAGCCCATCTCCCTCAGACAGCCGTCATGGAAGACCCGCGTGCACATCCGACAGGGGAACAGATCATCCGCCGTCCACACTTCACAAACCTCACACATTTCATCGTTGAGAGGCTGATTTCAAAACAGTGGGAGAGCAGAAAGATAATCATTTTTTACATAGCCACCAGACTGTTATAGATTTGCTCAAAGAAAATCCATAATTCACATAGGAAATGCATTTTAATTACTCTTGACAGGATGTGCGGTGGAAGTGCTAACACTTACATACCTCCGTCCATTAGTTTTTTGTTTTGTTTTTTAAATCAAAGGTTGCCAAATATATACATAATCTCACTTGACATTCAATGCTCATTTAGAATCTCCCATGGAGTAAAGCGGCACATCATCTGAATCTGCATGTGGTTTACTTTCATGGCATGTTATGTCGACGTCATGCAGGTTTGATGAATGCCACATAAGATGAGATTTAACTGTACTCATGCCAGAAGGAAAATGTATTTAAAATGTTATATAAACTAAAATGAAACAGTATAGAATAGAATTGTATTATTCAACATCGCTAAATCAACCTGAATACATTGAAGAGTTAGATTCAGGTAGAAATCACTCTACAAGGTAACAGTTGCAGGTTACCACATTTACACAGTACCTTTTCAACATTTTTAATTTTCCTTGTTAATCACTTTGGCAATGTCGTCACATGCGTTTCCAATGTTTTGGACCCCATTTGTATTTAGCATTGTCCTGTTTGAAACGTAACACCCAAAATGCATCTTACTACTAGGTGTTAATGGGGCCTCTCACTGTGTATAATATAAAATAGATGATAAATTGACAGAAAATGTGATACATTTTAAGCCTTGTCTAAATAATGTGTTTATAGTACCATTACAGTATATATCATAGGATGTACTTACATTATGATGCTTACATTGCAAAGACAAATTAAAATGAGTCATGCACTTGTTCATTACAGTTTATTGTAATTTAAAACATTTAATGTGGAAGGGACAATTAAACCTTTTACTGAACCTTAGCTTCTTAAAGGGATAGTTCACACAAAAATGTAAATTCTGTCATAATTTACTCACCCTCGTGCCATCCCAGATGTGTATGCCTTTCTTTCTTCTGCTGAACACAAATTAACATTTTTAGAAGAATATCTCAGATTTATAGGTCTTACAGTGCATGTGAATTGTGACCAGCATAAAGGCAACATGAAAGTAATTCATAAGACTCCAGTGGTTAAATCCAAGAATGTGAAAATGAAAGTTGAGATTTATAGTAAAAAAGACATACATTTTGTTTTTGTTTTCTCTCATCATATCGCTTCTGAATATATAGATTTTACCACTGGAGTCATATGGATTACTTTTATGCTGCCTTTATGTGCTTTTCAGACCTTTAAAGTTCTGGTCACCATTAATTTGCATTGTATGGACCTACAGAGCTGAAATATTCTTCTAAAAATCTTCTTTTGTGTTCAGCAGAAGAAAGAAAGTCATAATCTGGGATGGCATATGGGTGAGTAAATTATGAGATAATTTTCATTTTGGGGTCAACTACACCGTTACCTTTAGGTTTGGCTGAAGTTAATATTGTATTTTTGTTTCACGCATATTTATTTATTTATTTTTTCACAAAATATTGATTCAGCTCAAACAGTAATTGCCGAATCCCCTGCAGTACCGCCATGGACCCCCTGTTGAAGGCCCCTGGTGGATCAATAAGGATCGAATTTGCATATAGCGAGCTCTTGCATTGAAGATGCATCTTCCTTGATGGATTGTCTACTGTCCAAAGACAGACTGTGTAAAATGGGTATAATTATTGACAACCTGTCATATTAATGCAGCTTAGGGTCAAATTATTTTAAAGGCTTGAAAACACGTGGAGACAAAATTCTAGTTCACAGTTTTCACATTAGAATGTGGGTGTAGACACAAATCTGTTTGACATTGACTGATTGGTTAGTTTAGTTGATTTTAAATCTGTTCTCAGTACAGTTCACAATTGATATAAAAGCAATCTGACCTATTTTGCAGAAGTGAACAGCTATTGATGAGTCGTTGCCTTATTGCTATCATTGCTATGGTGCAGCAGCAGTTAGTTCTGATCGGAATTACAGTATTTTAGTGAATGGCAATCAAACATCTGTTAGATTTCTTTTATTGAACTTTTCTGAATTTTAAACTTATGGCCACCACAGGCAGCACAGACCTTCAGCCTGTTCTGACTTAGTATGTTTTATTTTTTTTAGGGCTGTCAATTGATTAAAAGTTTTAATCAAATTAATTACATGGTGTCCTGATTAATTAATCGCATATACAAATATTTGTTGTGAAAGCCCCTCATATAACAATGATTTAAATCGACAGCCCTAAATTTCTTTCTTATTGATCAGAGTGTGGTTGTCTGGTAACTGACTAAAAACACCCTGGAAACCACCCAGAACACCATAGCAACGCCATAGTAACCACTCTATTAGCAACTACCTAGCAATCACCAAAAATACCCTAGCAATGCCATAGTAGCCACTCTTAAACTCTTAGCAACTGCCTAGCAACACCATAACAACCACTCCGAAATTCAACTGCCTAGCAACACCCTAGACCCACCCTATCTCTGTTTTAAGCTAGAGCCTAGCAAGCAAATAGAACCAACAGCAACTGCTTATCTATCTGTTTCTCTTTAACCCTCTGGGGTTAACCTTGTTTGGGCCCTGGAGAAGTTTTGACATTCCATGACATTTGTGCATTTTTCAGTTGCTTAAAAACATATTAATGGCTAAAGTATGATAACTGTATTCAGCACAAACCGGGCTACAATAATATGTGAGCAACATGTGTGTAAATGTTTGTATTTTTGAGAAAATAACGTTTATGCATGGTTTTTGAAAAAACAAAAAATGTAAGACATTGAAATAAGGCTATATAACACATACTAAACATTTGTTCACAAGACTTTTGAGACCTGTATCTTGTAGCCTAGAGATTTTGCTACAAAAATGATGTGAAAACCATCCTGATCACTCATTCATACAAAACAATATAGTCATTTAACTTTTGTAAGACACTTTTAGTGTTAGAAAGGTCATATGCGAGGAGGCATGAATGATCATGAATATTGATGTAATTCACATCTGAGGAGACAAAGACCCCTCCCCTGGGAACAGAATAAAATGTAATATCTGATATAGAACATTTACACAATATATATATATATAAAAAAAATGTATCTGATATAGATATATATATATATATCTCAGATACATTTTTTTTATATATACATTATTTATATATATATATATATATATATATATATATATATATATATATATATATATATATATATATATATACCATTTGGGCATTTACCATTACATTAGGGATAATTAGCTGAGCCAGGAGAAACTGTACATCGCTTTGTTTCATACAGATTACATTGCAGAGAATATTTGTTTTAAATTGTATTTGTTTTATTTAAAAGTAGACATTTTAAGCTTTCTTTAGACACATGTTTCATGTTTGTATTTTAAGTATTCTCAGAGTTTCCATTCATTTTTGTGACGTATTTCAGAAATATACTCACAGAGACAGAGACGGCTGAAAGCGCACCCTTTATTTTCTTTATTTACAAATCACAAGGTTTTGTTGTTATTGTGAGTGTACACTTTCTAATGATGTCTTACACTTATTTGTATGCCCAAAAAAGTAGGAATATTTTAAGTTGTTAAGAAAAATTCCCGCAGGACGCGGCGGCGCGTCCGTCGACCCCTGAGGGTTAAGGCCTGTATAACCTCCTAACAACTTCCCTGATCAACTTCAGGGGCATAATTGATGTTCCACTATATTTTCAGTGTTTGGATATTAACTTTATTAACAATTGCTGGTGGACTCTCCAAACTGCAAATGCAGGAACAGAGTTTAGATGTTGCGCTGTGAATAGAGGTGCTTCTGAAACGTCTTAACATAATGACCTATTTCTCAGTAAATTAGCAAATTGTGCTTGGCACCACTTTATTAACATAAAATACACCCCAGTTTGTGTGCATACACACACAAATAGCACAAACACTCCCACCCATGCCCACTTGCACTTTGCACTGGCATGAAAATAGCGCTTACGATTAGAGCTCTAACAAAAATTAGATAAGACATTGCCCACGGTTGTTGCGCGTTGCACTGTGCCTAGCGCAGTCACAAAAATAGAGCCCTTCATGTTTATTGCCCTTTGCTAAAGTAAAAGAAAGTTTGCTTTATCAACATTATATTCACCAGTCCACATACAGTATTTTACATTCCTGATACAACTGGAATTTACTTTCATGAAAATCCCAAAAACGGCTTCCGTTGAAAAATCTTTAACTCAAAAAGACAAGCCAAATTGCATCTCGTTCTGCCTGCTCTTATCATTTATATCTGCTGAGAGAGACACTGTAGATAAACAAAAGTGTTCTGTAGAGCGGTGTTTTTTGGAGTGGCTCCTCTGTGGCTTGCTGTGAGGTCTGGCCCCATCGCGTGCTTCAGCGAACCCAATTAATTTCAGACTGAATATGGACGCCACCGCAGCTCAACCAGCCAGTACCCACTCCCCACGCACAAACCTAAGCTGCCATGTAGGTTGAGATGGAATCAGCTTTCCTTACTCTAAATCTCGATGTTGTCTAGCATACAAAAGTCACAGAACTGGTTTCAGATCAGAATGAAATGATAACCTCCACCAACACTCCTCCTCTGTCAGCTAAAGGGAAAGACAGACTAGTTTTATAATTATATAGAGTATAATTGAGTCATCTGCTCTCATGTACTGTATTTATAGTTAGTGGGCTTTCTGAACAAATTGCCAGATATGAAGGTCAAGAGAGGTTGTATAATGAATATTGGGAGATGTGTTGAATCTAGGATTGTTTCTATGGTATCTCATTTTTAAACCCAGACTGATCACACTGTGAATTCAAGTCGAAAGTTCTGCTAAATAATTGCCTAAATAACACTGCCCCCAGTGGCTGAAGCTGGTAGTGTTGTCGAACATATGTGCACGTGTGAGCTCCAGTTTCAGTTTTGAAATATCCACAGGGTGGCACCACAAGCAAGTTCAACTTTTAGTTGTAAATTAAGTAATACAGTCAACATGAATGCATATTTTATTAACTGTCCCCTATCCCGATAAACTGTCAGTAACATTGTGATTTTAGAGAGAAAATAAAATCTCCATATCGTGCTCATCATGTGTGAACACAATTACCTCCTGGATTTCATGTGACCAAAAACCACATCACATCACATGTTATTAAAATATTCAGCCAAATTACCTGCTCTCTTTGCCCAAGCAGCACGTTTACTGGCTGGTCATCATTGACCTCTCTCTTTGGCCGCACAAATGCCGGAGAAGTGAGCTGATGTGCCTTCTTTAGTTCCTCAGGCTCCACCCCCTTCCCATCACGGAGACGCCCCCAAGCCTCCTGATTGGCTTTGTTCTCCTTTTTTTGCAGGACAGAGTCCTGCTGAGTAGATAAAGGGCCTAGTTTGTCATCTTTCTCTTTCGGTTCAGTCTGGTCTGTGTTAAGCTGGTGGGATCCTTCAGCAGATCCATCGGCGTTCTCAGCCACAACCTCCTCCGTCTGGACCACAGAGGCCAGGGCCGCCCTGTCCTTCAGTCCCTCTTTAAAAGCCGACACCACCACACTGCACTTCTGCACCTTTTCCACCTGCTGTTTTTTAGACATTAGCACACCCATGGCTGCAATAGAGTAACATAATATAAGTTAGATCAACATAAGATATTATTATGGTAATGATTGATTCTTCAATTAGGAATGCTTTTAAACAGTGGGTGGGGGAGGTGTGTGTGTGGGGGGGGGGGGTTAAACAGCTTTTTCAATCAAGGTTTCAACATTAACACCAAAGTTTGATTATAAGTTAGTCAGTGTGCATCCTTGAGCCTAAATCGATGTTCGCAAGTCTGTTCACCTAATGTAGATTTCCATATCACAAATACATAAAAAAAACTGTGTTAAACTATTTTGTTAAAAAAGCTTTTGAGACAGTTGGCCATCTATGCTAGGGGCATCAAATTTGGGCTGCATGAACTGGAACTTGAACAGATTACAGTCCCATAATTACCTAACAAATAACTGTGTGAGATGCTAATGATTCGTGATGGTAATCACATTTTTAAGCTTGTTTTTTTTTTTTTTTTTTTTTGTATTTTTTCAGAGAAAAAGATGAATAAGACTTGGATTTAAAGGGATAGTTCACCCAAAAATGAAAATTATCCCATAATTTACTCACCCTCAAGCCATCCTAGGTGTATATGACTTTCTTCTTTCAGCCAAATACAATCGGAGATATATTGTAAAAATATCCTGGCTCTTCCAAGCTTTGTAATGGGAATGAATGGTACCTTAGAATTTGAAGCCCAAAAAAGCACATCCATCCATCATAATCCATGTGCTTTTTTGGGCTTCACAATCTAAGGTACCATTCACTCCATTATAAAGCTTGGAAGAGCCGGGATATTTTTACAATATACTGTATCTCCGATTGTATTTGGCTGAAAGAAGAAAGTCATATACACCTTTCAAATTAATGCTTTAACTTATTCATGTAGAAAGTACTTAATCTTTTCTGATATTTTTTAAATCACCACAAAATCTTTTATTTTTTTATTCAGTGCCATACATAGCCTATCGATTTAGTATTTACATACAAAAAGGAACATGCTCCCAGATCATAAAATATTAAAAAGTACAGTAAAAAATATAGATCTTTTATATATAGAAATATCTTCTATTTCATATCTTCAAACCCTTATTCTGTTGCACTAATAAAAAGATGTACTTCCTGTCACCTCTCATTTAATCTAAAAGTGAAATGTAAAAGTTTTGTTATTTATATATAGAAAGGAAGTTTAAAATAATAATAAAAATACAAACCTGGTCCAAAATTCCAAAATACTGAATTTCATGTAAATGTATCCTTTCAACACTCAGAAATCAAAACTAAAATGTTTAAAGCTATTATAATATATCCATCAAAACTACAATGTATTGTTTTTAAGCATTATTTTTATGTCTTTATTGTTTTTATGTTTGTGGTCCCACAGACCCCATTGATGTATGTGTTATAATAATTTTGAAATGAAACTTTTTTTCCCTCTCAAATTATTTCAATATGTTTCCCCAACTCAAAACTCAGTGGGCAGATATTATTGAAGCTGTATACCTCTGTAGTATCACAAAGATGACATGCACTTTTAGAAATGTGCCAGGTAAATTTATTTCTGTTTGGGGTCAATTTGACAGCAGCAAAATTAAATAATGTGTTAAATTAATAAATGTGGAAACAATACATGTGTAAATATAACCAACTGGCAGGAGTGTATCTAGGAGTGTATTCATTGCATGTATTCATGATTTGATGTGGGTTCTCTGAGACCCCAAACATAAGTAACATTACATTATTCATTGAGCATGTTTGAAGTGTGTTATCAAGTTGAAATTATGTTTATCAGTTCTCATAAGAATAAGAAAAGTCATGAAGTATAGGCCTAATACTTTAAAGTTTAAGTACATTTTTCGAGCTATTAAAATGGCTCTGGCATCTCTAAAACCCCATACAGATCACAAGGGTTAAAATCATCCAAAGTGACTGAAAGTTCCCCTAATTAAAGACTTACCATAATGTAGTAATCATGAGACTATTATAGGCTATATACAGTATAATCATCCAAAAGCATGAGAGGAACCAGATGTGACACAAGCAACAGACATCAGAGGGTTCAACAGACATAAGCTACAAATCCTAGATTATATTAATAACATAAAGAGAGAGAGGGTTCATTGCATATTGCTTTGGTGTTAGTGGCCTGTTACACAACAAGTAATGAGACTCAAATCAAGCCCAGATCTATCGACTCTGGCTCCAAATCATTGCTAACACTGAAAAACATACACCCACATACTGGATCAAGAAGATTTTGTTAACCACAGCTAATGTGTAGCATAATACGGTCTCTCACTGACGTTATCTACAGATTTCTCCAAAGCTGTGACTCATGTGATTGATCACTAGAAGACCTTCTTGTATTGGTGCACTGCCATCACAGTTCATCAATCATTGCTAATGGCACCATGTGATGACTTGTGATTGCAGTGTGAACAGGGTGTGAACAGGGTGCAAAACCATTGCAAAGCTGTTGAATCACAAGATTTTGTGATTTGAAAACAAGGAGTACAAATTTGGCTGGTTAGCATGCTAGCAGTTAGCCCCTGCAGGTAGTTGACGTAACTACACCATTCTGAGAGGAAAAATGCATCTTTTACCATTGACAGCCATTCAAAAGTAGCCATTTATTTTGACGAAATAAACATTGTCAGCCAACAAAAGTAAAAAAAATACTCATAATATGCTATTATTTCAGTTGCTCTGGTTTTCTGGAGAGTTTTTTCATGTTGATAAATTTTTCAAAAAGTTTGAAGTTTGGTCTGATATATATTTTTGTCATTTCACACGATTTTCATCTAAAATGTTATTTTTGTCGACTAAATTCATCTAAGCATATACAGTATACATAATATATAAAATTTACTAAAATTAATGAATATGACATTGCGAAGCACTAACTAAATGTAAAGGAAATTTTCATCAAAAGTTTTTTGCTTAGTCCAAGTCATTCTTGTGATGGACATTTAGCTTGTCCAAAGCAAATCATTTTGCTTGCTAGCTCCATATATTCATTGTTTAATCAGGGTAATGGTGTGAAACTACTTCGGATGGCATTCATTTGCCTTCTAAATGCAATGAAGCAGCACACTTGTGAATTTCAATAAATATTGCCTTCCCCCACTTGTTCATACTCTACTATCAACCCAAGCTTTGGTCCATCACGTTCCACATGTCTTCTTTTCTCTCTCTGCTCCCAACTACAGCAAATGAGCCACACCATAATATGAACTTTAATTGTGATTGAAGTCAAGGAGATGACTTGGTTCTAAACGCCATCTCATTAAAGTCCTGGGAGTTACAGAGAGATTACTGCAGTGATGTACTTTACCCTGTTACCGATCAATGTGTTCTGGCACTCATAATGCCACTCTGGCTACATTATACATCAGCTGGCTGAGGGAGGTGTGGTTTAACGTCTTGTCGCTGAATTAATTAATGTGTCTCATTTGGGTGCAGTCTCACGGCTGGCTAAAAACAGCATATATTACTGTCTGATAATGACATAATTTCTCCCTCAATAAAAAAAAAATCATTTACTCATAAGCTGACTGGTTTTTGTACGTTTACTGTACACCAGAGTTCAGCTTGAAGTAGAATTTAGAAAAATCTGAATTTGATCCAGAATTTGTTCCCACATTTTGGTCAGCATAGTGTTAAGTTAAGATAGTGTTGCCAATATCAAGTGTGTAATACATTGGTTGCTGTAATAATGATGTAATAATGTAGTGCCAAAAGACTTTCTTATACAATAACTGAGAGTAGCCATCAGTATTACTAAGCAACCCGAATGAGGAAAAAACTGTTTGAAATCTGATCTTGGGTGCATTTCCCAAAAGCATCGTTGCTAACATAGTTCAACGATTTGGTGTTTCGCAAATAGCATCGCAAATTTGTGTGGTTGGAACTACAGCTCTATACCAGTGGCTTTAAGTATAGGTCTTTATTAGTTTGCTGTGTGGACATCGTTTCACTTCGCTGAGGCTTCTATATCTTTCCTTCCACAAATATCTTTCATTCTGTCAAAACGCCTTTAATCATGTTTACATGCGTTTAAAAAAAACGGCTTATTCTTGGGTTTTGCAGAAAAGTGCTGTTCTTAAACGTCACGTAAACACAAATTAAGACGTTTAAGGGATTAAAGGCTGTTAAGAGAAAGCGCTATATCACACATGGTTTCCGTCAGAAAACATGGCTTTTATGTGTCCGTGTTAATGCATAAGAGAAGTTCTTATATGTTTTTGAAGAGAAAGCATGTGCATATGTGCTTAAGTGTGATGTAGAGGGAAACACATCTATTGCAGCATATGTACTGTATCTACAAAGTAAATGCAGCTTTGTGTCTTCAGCAACTTGGCTTTTATTAGTTCTTACTCTGCCCTTCAGGTCTGATCAGGTATTTAACACACATACAGCTCTATGTTGTTCACCCTTTGTGGTTCAAATGATGGATGTGCAACATAGTTATTACAGTTTTGGGGAATAGTCATGACTATCTAGTTAATTTCTCCAACAATGCATCGTACTATGTGGTTAAGCAGTGAGTTCCGTCATTGTTTGGGAAACGCACCCCCTGACTGTTTAGACAAAGATGCATTCCAAAAAAATCAGATTTAAGTGGTTATATACGTATCGTCTCGGTTACGTATGTAACCTCCGTTCCCTGATGGAGGGAACGAGACGTCGTGTCGAAGAAGCGACACTAGGGGTCTCTCTTGAGCGCCGAAAGATACCTCTGATCTATGAAAAAAGGCCAATGAGAGTTGGCGAACAGTATTTGCATACTCCGCCTCCGGATACGGATATAAAGGCGAGAGAAATACGCTCGTTCATTCAGGATTTTTCTGAGGAGCCGGGAGTGTTCCAGGCATCTCAGCGGCTCGGCTCAGCGATGTGGCCGGGAAGACACGACGTCTCGTTCCCTCCATCAGGGAACGGAGGTTACATACGTAACCGAGACGTTCCCCGTCTGTCGCTCACTTCGACGTCGTGTCGAAGAAGCGACACTAGGGGTCCACTTCAAAACTCGCCATGCGCTGAGCCGTGTACGTGTACTGCTGACACAGAAGCGGGCAGGTATTTTGCACGTGCGCAAGCGACCAACTGTGTTCAGGCTGCACGTACTCTTCCCCAATGCCCCGAAAAAGCGTCAGCATCCTTTTGGTTACCCTAGGGGGGAACAAGGTGACGCTCCCAACTAGGGAACGGGCCAAGCCTGGCTGGGCCTCTTTTCTCTCTATGTTTTCTCGGCATAGAGCAAGAGCAGCCGGGGCCCTTACCGCATCGAGGGAAGGGGGTCTTATTCCAAATTCCTATTCTTAGGGGGAAAAGACCCTGCGGAGGCCACACCCGCCCAACAGGGGAGGTAAAGGTGGCAAAATACATCACATGGCCACTTAGGCATGTGGAAGGAAATGGCACGGTGGTAGATCCAACCCCAAGGAGGGGGGAGTTGCTACAACACGGCGACCGGAGGGCAGCGAAGGACTGCCTAAGGGAGACGCGGGTCAGCTCGTAAGGTGACCGTGCCGCGGAAATACACACAGGAGGAGTCCCGTAGGAGGCCTGATCTGTGGAGCACTTATTCCAGTAGGGGTAGCCGGAGGTACCCGTAGTGGACTGGACCAGCACGTTCCTCCGATGAACTGCTGCGGGTCCGAAGTGCTAGGGAGGAATCAACCAGGGACCTGGGTCCTCTGGGGCAAAAGCGCACTGTTTTGCCTCGGCAGAGGGAAACGGCGCTGGAACAAGCGGTTCACCCGGTCAGATCGTTGACGTGTACCGAGTTCTACGGGCTCGGACCTGAGAGAACACGGGACGAGACTGACTCAACCCTGAGATCATAAGGGTGTTAGGTGCTGCCCAGCCCGCAGCTCTGCGAATGTCTGCTAGGGAGGTGCCCCTCGCCAGTGCCCATGAGGATGTCACGCTCCTAGTGGAGTGGGTTCGAACCCGTAAGTGGGGGGCATGGCCTGGGTGTGATAGGCCAACTGAATGGCATCCATCACCCAGTGAGACACCTCTGTTTGGAGACAGCGTTCCCTTTCTGCTGGTCCTCCAAAGCAGACACAGAGCTGCTGAGAGCGCCTGACGCTCTGGGGGCGGTCCAGGTAGGCACACAAGGCACGTACCGGACACGACAGTGAGAGGGGCTGGGTCTGCCTCCTCCCGGGGCAGCGCTTGTAGGTTCACTACCTGATCTCCAGAGGGCATGGTAGGAACCATGGGCACATAGCCCAGTCGAGGTCTTAGGATCACATGAGTATCTGCCGGACCGAGCTCCAGGCAAGTGTCGTTAGTAGGGGACGCTTGCAGGTCCCCGACCCTCTTGATGGAAGTGAGCGCAATCAGCAGGGCCGTCTTTTCAGGAGAGGGCCCAGAGCCAACTGATTCTAGCGACTCGGGGGGGATCTCTGAAGACCGGCAAGGACCACCGAGAGATCCCCAGGAGGGGAACAGGTTTGGCCAGGAGGGGTTTTTAACCTCCGGGCACCTCTTGGGAACCTGACTATTAAGTCGTGCTTACCCAGAGAGTTGCTGTCTACTGGGTTGTGGTAAGCTGCAATAGTGGCAACATACACCTACGAGGTGGATGGGGACAGCCTCCCCCCCCAACCTCTCCTGTAGGGACAGGAGCACAGACCTAACTGCGCACCTCTGTGGGTCTTCTGCCCGGGAAGAACACCAATTCACGAACAGACGCCATTTCAGGGCATAGAGTTGCCTGGTAGAAGGGGCTCTGGCTTGGTTGAACGTGGCTACGACCGTGGGTGGTAGACCAGCTAGATCTTCCGCATCAGGGACCAGACGTGGAGGTTCCAGAGGTCTGGGTGCAGATGCCAGAGCGTGCCCCGTCCCTGAGAAAGAAGGTCCTTCCTCAGGGGAATTCGCCAGGGAGGGGCTGTCGCAAGGAGTATGAGGTCCGAGAACCAGGCCCGGGTGGGCCAGTAAGGAGCCACGAGAGTGACTTGCTCCTCGTCCTCCCTGACCTTGCACAGCACCTGTGCAAGAAGGTTCACTGGGGGGAATGCGTACTTGCGCAGCCCCACCGGCCAGCTGTGTGCCAGTGCATCTGCCCCGAGGGGAGCCTCTTAACGGGCGTACCAGAGCGGGCAGTGGGAGGTCTCTCGGGAGGCAGAGGGGTCTACCTGGGCCTTGCCGAACCGTTCCCAAATCAGCTGCACCGAGTGGGGGTGAAGCCTCCACTCTCCGCCAGACAAGCATTGTCATGACAGCGCGTCCGCTATCACATTGGGGTTGCCGGGGATGTGAGTGGCACGCAGCGACTTGAGTCGGTGCTGGCTCCAAAGGAGGAGACGACGGGCGAGTTGTGACATGTGACGGGAGCATACGCCGCCTTGGCGATTTATGTACGCGACCGCAGTGGTGCTGTCCGACCTGACTAGGATATGTTCGTCCCGAATTAACGGGAGAAACTTCCGCAGGGCAAAAAGGGCGGTCAACAACTCGAGGCAGTTGATGTGCCAACGCAGCTGGGCCCCTTTCCAACGGCCTGAGGCTGCGTGCCCGTTGCAAACGGCGCCCCAACCCAATCTGGAGGCGTCGGTTGTGACCAAGACGCGTCTGGACACCTGCTGTAGGGGTACTCCAGCCCGTAAGAAACAGAGGTCTGTCCAGGGGTTGAGTGTTTGTTGGCAGGCGGGGGTGATTGTTACCCGGTGCGTGCCGCGGCGCCATGCTCGTCTCGGGACTCGGGTCCGAAGCCAGTGTTGGAGTGGTCTCATATGCATCAAGCCCAGCGGCGCGACCGCCGCGGCGGATGCCATATGCCCCAGGAGCCTCTGGAAAAGTTTTAAGGGGACCGCTGTGCCCGGCCTGAGGGCGGCGAGGCAGTTCAACACTGACTGAGCACGCTCCTTTGTGAGACGTGCGGACATTGAGACCGAGTCTAACTCCATCCCGAGAAAAGAGATGCTCTGAACTGGAGTGAGCTTGCTCTTTTCCCAGTTGACCTGAAGCCCCAAACGGCTGAGGTGCCTGAGCACCTGGTCTCTGTGAGCGCATAGTAACTCTCGCGAGTGGGCTAAGATGAGCCAGTCGTCGAGGTAGTTGAGTATGCGGATGCCGGCTTCTCGGAGCGGGGCAAGAGCTGCCTCTACGACTTTCGCGAAGACGCGAGGGGACAGAGACAGGCCGAAGGGGAGGACTTTGTACTGATACGCCTGGCCCTCGAACGCAAACCGTAGGTAGGGGCGGTGTCGGGGCAGGATAGAGACATGGAAGTACGCGTCCTTCAGGTCTACCGCTGCGAACCAATCTAGATGCCGGACGCAGGTTAAAATATGCTTCTGCGTGAGCATTTTGAACGGGAGTTTGTGCAACGCTCGGTTGAGAACTCGCAGGTCCAAGATTGGTCGTAAGCCGCCGCTTTTCTTGGGTACGATGAAGTAGGGGCTGTAGAAACCCTTCTTCATCTCGGTTGGAGGGACAGGCTCTATCGCGTCTTTGGCCAGAAGAGTCGCGATTTCCGCGCGCAGGGAGTGGGCGTGTTCGCCGTGTACTGCGGAAAAGCGGACGCCCATGAAGGGGGACGGGGGCCTGGCAAACTGAATTGCGTAACCGAGTCGGATGGTCCGGGCCAGCCAGCGAGACGGGTTGGGAAGTGAAAGCCACGCGTCCAACCTCTGCGCTAGGGGCACCAAAGGGACGATTAATTTGACGTACCCGGCGGGGCTTCGCAGCGGGGCGGAGCAGGTAGGGCAGCGTTGGGCGGCGACGGGGCGACCCGCAGCTGAGGTGCTGAGAAAAGACTCAAAGCACTTACCTTGCTCCGCACACCCGGCGGGGGGCGGGTTAGCGACTGAGGAGGAGGTCCTGGGTAGGCGTCCTCTAGACTCGTCGGAACCGGCCGGCCGGGGGACAGTCGTGGGGCTGAAGACGGGTGGTCCGTGTCCAGGAAGCCAGGACTGTTATTATCTGGGGGCAAAGTGCCGTGAGAACGGCATTTGCGGGCCAGGTGACCCAGAGACAAAAGGAAATAGCTCATTACAGAGAATATGAGAATGTGAAAATTAATTCAACAAGAAAAGATTCTCCTCCCGGCCCTCCACCGGGGACGGAGCGGTCTTACCAGCCTCCGGAGCTAACATCTTGGTCCCTGGGTTGAACGTCTACGGACAGCCTGGGAGCCTTCCGGGTCCTCGAGGGGGTCCGTGAGACGGGGGCGTCCGTTCCCTGCAGCGTGCTCGACGCTGGGGCTGAGAGCTGGGCCCGGGTTGAGGCGGAGCAGGGTGTTTCATAGCCGCAGGAGGACGCCCTCGGCGAGCAGACGGGGCATGGCCCATGGCGGCAAGCTTGCGGCGGGGCAGGATGTGCAGTGGCCTCCGTCTGCCTCACCACTGAGGACTGCTGGGCAGAGTCGTCAACGGTGGCGCCGAATGGACGGAGCTGGGAGACGGGGGTGTGAGAGAAGGTGTGCCTTGTCTGCCTCCCGCATTTCGACCAGGTCCAGTCCACAGGTGTGTTTCTGGACCACAAGGGGTGGCCATCGCCTGTTCGAGTGCCAGCGCTTCTGACCTCCGTGGCCCGGGGGCGCGGTTGGTCATCCAGCGCAGTTCCTGCAGCACATCAAGAACAGGACTACCCAAGGTGCAGGTTTTGAAGTGCCTTGGCCTGGCATTGGTTGCAGGAAGGGCCGTGGCGTGCAGAGTGGAAGCGGTCTGGGACCGTTCCACCGCGAGGGTAGTGAGAGCGGAGGAGCGAAAAAGCCTTGGCTTAGCTCAACTCGTCGTGCACGTCCGGGAAGAAGGGAACGGGGGGGGGGGGCGTGGCTGTGAGCGGCGCACCTGCCCGCGGAACCGATCAAGTAGCCCGGGAAAGCATAGCGGATCTCCGTGCGTCAGGCTCAGGCTGGGCGGCAGACCCGAAGGTGGCGGCCCAGGCGAACGATCAGCATCCGATGCCGCTGTAACGCTCTCCGATGCAGCGGTGATGTCATCCAATTCTGAGGCAAGCAAGCGTGCCGGGGAGGCGGGCGGTTCGAGGGGGTTTACCCGGCGAACAGAGCTCGTCATATTCCCCAAATCGCCTTCATCGCCCGCAGCGCCTGCGCCGATCCCGTAGGAAGAAGGCGGAGCGCGGGGGGCGGTTGAAGTGGCTTTCTCTCATTACAAAAGAAAGCTGTGCGACCGCAATGCTATAACGGCCATGTTCTCACACTGAGAAGATGAACCATTGGAGAGAATACTCATCCCGAGCTCAGACGGAAGCAAGCAAGCAAGCGTGCCGGGGAGGCGGGCGGTTCGAGGGGATTCACCCGGCGAACAGAGCCCGTCATTGTCCCCAAATCGTGTTCATCGCCCGCGGCGCCTGCGTCAATCCCGTAGGAAGGAGGCGAGGCGCGGGGGGCGGCTGAAACGGCTTTCTCTCACTACAAAAGAAAGCCACACGACCGCAATGTTGCCATGGCTATGTTCTCGCACTGAGAACATAAACCATTCATAAAACACTGCTTGCATGTGATCGCAGCCCAGGCATGCAAGATAGTGTTTTATGACCGAGAGAGGTGGGGAGAAAACACCGCATCCAGAAACTACACAAGGGCGGAAATTACATCTTTAAAAAGACGCGTCCTGAAAAGGACGTTCAACGCCGCTGTGTAATGCTCTTTCAGAGAAATAAACTCTTTTATGGAGAGAATCACTCTTTCAACTCTTTTAACTCTGCGCTGTCGAAGCGCCCAGGGGCAAACTGCACGCCGGCAGTGAAGAGAAAAGCCGCTGTAGTGCGCCGTAAATCCAACAGCAAAGCAGAGCGTCAGAGGATCAGAAGCAGGATCAGTTGTGTTACTCGCAGCTGACTGCATACACACGACCATCGGCTCCGAAGAAAATTACTGAATGAACGAGCGTATTTCTCTCGCCTTTATATCCGTATCCGGAGGCGGAGTATGCAAATACTGTTCGCCAACTCTCATTGGCCTTTTTTCATAGATCAGAGGTATCTTTCGGCGCTCAAGAGAGACCCCTAGTGTCGCTTCTTCGACACGATGTCGAAGTGAGCGACAGACGGGGAACTACACATATGGATGTGGTTTGGATTAGATTTGCAAACATCCAATTTAATGTGTTTTGTTTTGTCTTGTCTTGTCTTGTTTTGTTTTGTTTTGTTAACTACAAAGAAAATGTTATTAAATTAAACTTAATCCTTCATTGTGGGCATTCAGTTATGGAAACAATTGTGGGCCAATCAGCTGAGTTGTAAATGTCATGTGACAGGTATACTAAAACTTAATGCAGCAGACATGGAAAAACACAAGACTTTTTCATGTTATATAAATAAATGATGTGATTTATGGTTTTGGGTTTTTGCATAAAAAATGTTTTAATCAAAATTCTGTCAAAATAAATAGCCATCAATAAAGAAATAGGCTTTTTGCAGACATAATTGTGTATTTCATCTACCATCGGAGGCTAACTGGAACATGCTAACCAGTCTTGACATCTTGAATCTTGACAACTTGACTTCTGAAGCTTAATCAAAATGCCCACTTAGACAGGAAAGCCCACTTGACCGACATATAAACCACAGTTCAACTTTTTAGGTTGTGTTAAGGGGCAGGAAAATCTTAAAAGAACCTAACTTTGAGAACAAAGCCAAATAAAGTTCAAAAATAGTTTTTCCTCAGAAGATGAATGGATCAGCCTGGAAATGTATAAATGTAATTCCTGCAAGATGCACCATAACAGCCGGAAATTGCATAAAAGCCAGACAATCAGATTGAAAATAGTGATTGCAGTCAGCTATTGCCCATTCTGTATGCAACAAGCATCAGACGCTCCCTGAATGATTTGAGGATAGAACTGGTACCGCTAGACATACTCTATGAATTTATACTGATGGATGAAGAGTCTTCAGAGGCAAGAGGCAGAGGAAGAGAGAGGATACAGCAGGTCACCACTTAGATCATAAAATATGAAAATCTCTCTGGCTATAGAGCTGTTGTTACAACGTCTGAGTCAATCCCTTTGTGAAACCCTCATGATAATGACTTTTGACCAGAAACCCCACTGCAACAATGCTTTCAGCACAGATTATAACATTTACAGTCCAGTGACGACTGGTGCCTTTAAAAAATGGAGAAGTACAGATGTCACTCACCAATGGACAAATGTGTACTCAGTTTTTAATTATTGTTATTATTATTACTATTATTATTATTATGCAATGTTGGTCCTTTAAGCAGCTTCTTAATCCAACTGCTAAATAGTGAAATTACAATTAATGTAATTGAACAAGCTTATAACTGTATTTTTGCAATTTTTTTTAAAAGACAAGAGACAAAATGATCAACGCAACTAAACATGTAACAATAGATACATTTTTGGGCCTCTGGTGTCACCAAATGGAATTGCCAATTACCAAGCACTCCCCCAGTTGTGGGTTAGAGTTCTCGACTTTTGAAAATGCCCATCCGTAAACCATACACCAAATAAATATTTCTTTGGGGTGACAATTTGCACTAGGTGGAAATAGCACCTGCCACACAGCAGGGCAATTTGCACTCCAGTGGTCTGGTGGAAACCTAGAAATTAAAGTCACGCCGTGCCCCCAAGTGTCACTGCAATAGCTTAGTGTGTAAAGACAGTGTGGATGAGTTTTTAAAGCGGACAACCCGTGTTTGATTTCCTTCTTTGTCCCACTTTTTCCCATCCTATTTCCTGTCTCTTAATATTTAATTTAATATTACTTATTATAATAAATAAAAATATATATAACTGTTGATTTCTTTTTCTTTTCTTTTTTTTTTTTGACATGGTGGGAAGTTGAGAGAAAGGTTTTATAAGGATCAAATTAACCATGCTTTTACAATAATACAATTGTAGTAACCATGCTTTTTGGCCATATATTTAATGGTGTTACAACATTAATATAGCATTAATATAGTAACTATGTTAAATTTTTTGGCTGACTATGATTTTACTACAAAATACAATACAATAGTGAAACTGTGGTTACTCTAGTAAAACCAATTTAAATTTTTAATACTTTAAATTTTGTAAAGTAAGGTTAGGGATAGGTTTAGGGGTAGGGTTTGGTGTAGGGTGTCTGTGGGACTCTAGATAAACACAATAAACACATTGCAGTGATACTGTATGTTTATATTTATTTAGAAGTGTAAATAGCATTTATCTCGCAAGTAGCCGCTGCCAT
The DNA here is from genome assembly GCA_032164185.1 of Moxostoma hubbsi. Taxonomy (NCBI): domain Eukaryota; kingdom Metazoa; phylum Chordata; class Actinopteri; order Cypriniformes; family Catostomidae; genus Moxostoma; species Moxostoma hubbsi. Next base: position 23,680,502 of record JAVLUX010000038.1, read on the forward strand.
AATTCTGTATTTCAATCCATGCAAAGTCAAACACAAAATTCACTTCCTGAAATTGATACTCATAGCTGAATATTTGTATTTCACCAAGGAAACCCTGCAGTCCCTGAGAATGAACAGACTTTGGAATGCACATTTTTTCACAGTACAGATGATGCAGAGAGTCAGCAATTTCACAGAAATAAATGAGTGAAACATTTTTCTTATAAGCTCAAAGGCTCAGTTGTAGTATTAGGCACTCACTAACATTCACAGTGCAGCTAAAACCTCCTTTAAAAATGCAGACGACTCCACTGAAAAATAAATGAACAAGGCTGCTTGGGGGTAGGGCAATGTGACATCTTTTTTCATCAAAATAATTCATTTAAAGCAACAATGCGACACAATTGTAGTTTAACCTTGTTTAACATGATTTTGTAATTCAAAGAATCACAAAAACATTCATAAAATACATCCATTCAATATCAAATGTAATTAATTTAATATGGATGGATGGATGGATGGATGGATGGATGGATGGATGGATGGATAAACTATGTCCTTACGTAAAGACAAATGGAGGTCGGAAAACAAACCAGACATGTTTACAGATGGAGTAACCAGGTCCCTTTCACAATAATTAAATCTCATTTATCTCTGAGAAGGTTTAGGTATTCAACGTTTTTTTTTGTTTCAAACATCACGTCAACATTCTTGTACTGTATGAAATCTTATCTGATCAAATTAGGCTGAGAATTGGAGATTATATCCAATTTATTTGAAGACACTTGGGACATCCGGGCGCCTTGGCTTCTAATTCACAGATGTTTGGCCGAGTGGTGTTATGTTTAGTAGTAATGAAGCGACAACCCTTGTTTCTTCTAGATGTTCAATTAAATTACATCTTTCTGCATACTTATGCTCTCTATACATGCATGACTGATCTGTAGCCAATAAAAATGAAGCAATGAAGCCTAGCTTTACATTTCACAATGATGTTTAGATGGCGAACTAAATCAGCATGATTATCATCATGTTCCGAAGGATAAAATGCAGGGTTTAAAAACCCCATGAAGTGGTTTGTCAAGCAGAGGTTTTTTTTTTTCCTGTGTTGATGTTTTTTTTTTATTTATTAAACTGAAAGATTTAGCAGGATATATTGAAGGGCTTGTCTATTTTCTTTTAAAACACTAGTAGGCTTTAGTTATGTCACTGCCATGAACCATGATTTGTTACCTGCTAGTCAATTGCTTTGATTTTGACAGGCAAACTCTAAATTCACTAGGGATGCACCGATGTATCGGCAATATTTATGGGCAATTATTGACTAAATTAAAACCATGAGCATATTGGTTATAATCTTGAAAACACTGATTTGAAAAATCGATGTTTGATTTATAATTAATTAGTAACACACTTTGTAAAAATCTGTGAATTCAAATGCATAATCCAGAAATATTAACAGCCACAATATGTAGAAGGGTTGGCACTCCTAAGAACATGTAATATTACATTTTTATTATTTTTCATTCTCACGTTAATGTGGAAAAACCGGCATACACAAAGGTGACAGTTGTGAAAGAATACCTATATGCTAAATGATGTGGAAAGCCATATAAATGCCTTGAAACCAGCAGACTTTGACTTCTGAGACATTGGTATTATATCTATTAATACTGCATGACTGAGTGAATTAACATTGAAATTGTAATATGGCCATGTACGATTACTAAACTTTAAAGGGGTCATGTCAAGAGGAATAACATTTTCTTTTGCCCATCAGCGCTATTTTTAATTCTTGGTGTATGTAAACACACTCTAGATGGATGTCTCTGACCATTTTGATTTGTTTTTGGCGATGTGCATGTGTGCGTTTGTGAAGCAGTCATACTGAGGAACTAAGGAATTGTCACTGAAGGATATGTTGCAGTTAAAAACCCTTTTGGGCCTGATCAAAAACATGTGTCAGTCCCTCCAGTCTTGCAAATTCAACCAATCTCCACATGTCTTGTTTTAGGCAAATTTTCCAAAACAAATTGTAAATCTGAGGGATTCCCGTCGCTTTCCTTCATGTTTGACAGCGGCCAAACAAATGCTTGGAAGCCTGAAGCAGTCTCAACATATCCAAATGCACAGCTGCCATTGGATCATCTCCATAGTAACAATGTAAGTGTCTACTTCACGTTTTGCATTCATTATCAAAATACTTCTAAACTTTTGCAGGACCGCTGACAGCACACATACATCACAGCTAGCATTTAATCTTCACCCTGCATGCTGTAAATGAGACACAAAGCCTGTGTTTATACAAAGAATCCCTAACATTCACTTAAAATCCCCATTAGGTGTGTAGTAAAATGTGATTTAATCTTAAGTGCTTAATACAGTAGGCTACGAATCTGAAAATGGCAATTACAGTATATGCTGTTAACAAATGTTTTTTACTGATATAAAAAGACCACTTATACACAGAAGCACCTGCAGCTGTACAGCCGTACACACTGTGTGTACCATGAGTGCTCCGACTGACCTGAGAAATATTTACTCTCAGAATATTTCATCAATCGTGAAATGTGTCCCGTATTTCTGTTGGCTGTCTAGAAGAACTAACAATGCCCAATTTGTGAATGAATAATTCGGTCAGTTTCAGTGAATTGGCCAAACAGATTTGTAAAACGGTCTGAATCGATTTGAGATTCAGTACAATTCGTTCAGACGGCTCTCTCACTGAATCATTTTGAGTGGTTTCTCACACAGTAAAACTATATCGGGTATTTATGAATACAAAGCAAAAACAGCGCTGTATACAGTGGAAACTTGCCTACAATCATCTGAAACAAAAGTCTGTCTTTTTGAGAGGTAACTTTGAGAAACTTCAGCTAGTGCTGTGTCATGTGAAAAAGTAGCTGCGTGTTTGATGAAAAGTGTTTTTTCATCCGCTCGCGCTGTTTTACAATCGTTTTCCATGTAAGAATTCGCTAGGGTAAACGACTGCGTCGTTTCACTGTGTTTTTAGGATCGCTCACAGCAGTGTCGCATTTTAAGATGCTGTGTCGAGTTAAAAGAACTTCAACTGATAAAAGTGAGTCTCGGGACATCTGCGTTCTGCTCTATTCATTGTGGTGCATTTTGATTTTTTAGAGCAAAAACTTTTTTAGCGCAAAAAGTTACTGGAAGAAATGCTTTAGCCAGAAGTTACATGACTGCTACTCATACTCAAGAAAATAAAACAAATCTCAAAGTCAACAGAATTGAACGCTTTGGTGTTGTTCTTTTTAAACTTTCTAAAATGTTCCTTTGTGTTGTTGGCAATGCAGTAATAGCACCAGTGCAAAATAGAATGGGACACCTGCTTACTGTTGCTGTGACGTGCCGCAACAGCATCTATTATAATGGGTTATTCTATTCTTTTGAAGCAAGGCACCTCTTGTGTCCAGTGTAGACAGTGTGTGAGTGTTAACAGTTGTGCTTGAGATGAAAAGTTTAATATATTCAGATGCAATGTGTTGGATGTGTGTTATATGTAAATCGTGAAATTTATAATGTTTTGGTGCTTGTTCATTCTCTTCCGAATGAGTTTCAAAAATGGCTGTTTCAAGGGGCTGCATGATGTAAACCAATCATATCAGTGGCCATTTACGCTGAAGATTTAAGAAGGCACTAAGGCTAAAACTGAGTGTTTCAGACAGAGGGCCAAATACAGGGTGTGAAATGATCATATATTATTAAACTGTGACTGTTTTGGTGAGAAGAAAAAAACACTTTACTAACATTATTGGTGGACCTCAGGAAAGATATTGAAACTATAAAAAAGAGCATTTCATGACCCCATTAAAAGACTGCATTTTAAAATATAGTCTGCATTCATCACTCGTCAGCACTGTATGAGGATGGCATTATCCATTGTCCATTATATTACTATAATGCATAATTTTATAAAAGGGGGTTTTGTTCCTTTGGTTAAAACTTTACATTTTTCCTTGATGTGGTTGACATTTCTGTGAACATATGCATAGTATGAATTTCACGCTAAGTTTGCATGATATGAGCGTGAAGCGATCATCTGTGTACCGCAACTGCTTTCGGGTCCTTGAATAACGTGTAACGTGCAAGTAAGGGCAGCCGGTGGACTTTCTGGTGCCCTCCTAGGGAGTTGCTGCCCTATGCAGACTGCGTAATCTGCTTATAGGGAGCAGCGGTATTGCATGTGTTCAATCCATGATCAATGGAAATCATTAAATGTTAGAACAGTGAAAAGCATTTGTACCTTTTTGTACATTTTTAAAGGATAATTCCAAAGTACTGTAGTGATCTGGTTTACGTAATGGCAAATTATCCGTATCGGACTATGGGTTCTTGATAGTTCAGTATAGGTTACAAATCTACTCTGTTTTATAATTCTTTTTGTATGTAACAAGCATGTATCTTTAATGAAATCATATCTCTTAAATTAATAAAGAATGGAGTATATAGAATATAATGAATCTGAATTTGCTGTTGTATTAATGTTGGGTTTTTATTTTTGCTTTTTTCATGATTGTTTTCTTTATCTTTGGATATGCTTACTTTGTCTGTTATTGTATTGCCATTATGGTTATGTTATAAGAAAATAATTTATAGTAAGTTGCAGGTGAAAAGGGGTCATTCACATTCTAGAGTAGAATTGATTGGATGAAATCTGATTAGTGCAGAATAAGTCATCAGTATTTCTTCTGTTTCCCAGGAAGTACATTCTCATATGGATATCTTAAAAGCTGACATGGACTAAAAGCCACAAAACTTCAATTCTGATTTCATGGGGTCTTTAAATTCAGCAGTGTTATACTTATTGGCTGTAGTGAAAACTCTTGAGTCTGTCTCTTACTGTTTGTGATGCACTGCACATACAGGATTCAGGGTCTTTGCCCTCATATTTTATTAAAATACCATGTTTTTACAAATTGTCTCTGCACTGTCAGTCGTTGCTGAATGGAATCCCAACAAACGCTGCCTTTTATCGCCTGTTTCTGTGGTGAACCATTGTGTGAATTGGAAAGCTACAAAGCATTATTTTCTATGGGAATTCTATCCATTTATGTGAATATTCAGTACCCAAGCACACGAAGCAAAGGTCTGAACTTAGTCAACCTAACGAGTTCACTAAGGCCACCTGACAGTGTCACTTTGACAGTGAGCTGCCAAACTTTATAAATAAATTCGAAACACATAATCACGTCTCTCCTTGCCATATGAGCTTGTACATTTGAGTTCCACAATACTGTCCCTGCTTTTTTTGTCCCATAGTGTCTGACCTTGGACACTCAGTAGCCCAAAAGCAAAGTGTTAGGGCCAAACTATGAGTACAGTGGTTGAAATTCCACTCACATGCTGGCCCATGGGCATGGAAGCATCGCAATGTGGAGAAATTTGAATGTAAATACCTCTAGAGAGGAAGAGGTGCCCCCACATTGGCATTCAGTTTCTGTCAGGCGCTGAGTCTGTGCCAGGCAATCTTCTGAGAAGAGCTGACAATGAGCACTGTGAGAGTGACTGTCTGCAGGAATCCAGAGCTGACACTCATAGTAAATTGTGGGTAAGAGGGATAGATGAAAACTGAGTACAAATAGATGGAGGACGGTCCTCAAGATGTGGGATAGTGACATGCAATATTTAGGGATGAAATGTGGAGTATCTTGGGAATTTTTGTCACTTTCAGAGGCATTTTTGGTTCATTTCTGACCCCGGTGAGTTGGAAATGCTATATAGATTAATGGCCAGTGTTGGGGTACATTACTTAACCCTTTAAGCTCGGATAGGTCCACCAGGAATATATATATAATTGCCAATATATTAATAACTTCAGCCTTTACCAACACAAAAGTCTTAGACATACATGTTGGTGTTTCTTATGTGCTGCATTTTCGCTTATAACTTAACAAAAAATAAACGGAACATAAAATATCACATAGTATTATTTAGAGGAGAGTGTCTTTCGAAGGAGCCCACACACAACGTAATCGATGATGGTGCCAAGTATATGACACAGACTCGATGAAGACTCGTTATATCAAAAAGCACTCATTCTGTGAAATCTCAATACTAAAATCATGTCTGCATACTATGCATGCCTTTGGTTATCGTTGTGTAATTAGGTCTTATGTACAATTATTATGTTTTCTTTGTTTGGAGAGACTTTTGGACACATGGAGACGTTTTTGTAATGCTATAACTTTTGATTACGTTGTCACATCAACACACAAAAAATTCGGAACCACCTTATTTACATCCAGAGATATATAATGTCAAATAAGCAGTTTCTTAGGCCGAGAGTCTTAGAATTTATCATAATCTATATCATACAATTTTTTGGAAACGTTTTATTTGCAATGATACCAAACACTTGACCCTCCTATTTTTTTTTTTTTTTTTTTTTTTTTTTTGTAGAGTAATAAATCTTTAATTTTGGATTTAGGTCAAATAATATTATTTTAGAAATGTACGTAACACAAGTAATGCACTTAAAAGTAATAAACTGTAACTGATATTTGATTACAAGAATTTAAACTGTAGGCTAATGTGTCATTTGATTAAAGTAACGAATTACTTTGTAATCAGATTACACACAACACTGTTAATGGGTGGAATGGAACAAACAAATGTTCAGTGTTGTCAAGAGTTGCCAATGTTATTGCCATCTGTTTTTGAAAATGTTATCAAAGAATTCAGTACACTTAATGAGAAATATCTCCTATTAATAATTTTCTGTTCAGATTGACTTTATATTTATACAATAATATTCATTATTATAATCAATGTTATTAATAATGATATTATAATAAGTAATACTAGTCTCTAAAAGATTTTAAAAAAAAATAAAAAAATAATTCTACATGACTTGCCCTGAAATGTAATCACATTAGAGAGAATTTGTCAAAGCACCACACTTTGTCTTAATGACTACATAATGCACAGGGGTCTTACTAAGAGAGACTGAAACTGATCTAGCAAATTCCCCTCAGCAGTGCTGTGCAGGGAGCATGTGCATAACTTCATCGCGCACATAACACACCTTTAGAATTTGCTTTAATAAATGTATTGAATATTCAATCTTAAAGCAAACATGTAGCATGCAACATTCAGTCAGGGTTGTAAAAGTTATTGCTTTAATAATATTAGCCTATGGGTATTTCAGTCATCCAAAATTGCAAAAAATAAAATTAAAACTTAAAATTAAGAAATTATAATTACAAATAATAATAATAATAATGTTTACGTAGCGGAGTAATAATAATGCGTTGTTCTCTTCCACACCCGTCTAACAACACCGACCTTCATCGCACGGGTGGGATAGGCTGTCCGGGTCTTTTTCTGCACCCACACACAAAATATTGATGCATGAATTTTCTAGCTCGCGATATTTACGTCCGTGCACAGTAAGTAAGGCTTTTATGGCACGCGATTTAAATGCGCGTTAAAATTCTACCGTGTCAGTCTTAATTGCAACTCTTGCCAGATTTACCAACTGACGTTTTAAAATAACGAGTATAGAAAAGAACAATTACCTTGATTTTTTTTAGTATCAAAGTTCAAATAAAACTAAGACAAACCTGGGACGGATTCAGATGGCGGTCCGGGACTTGAGACTTTATTTCTTCAGCTCCTTTTACGCACTGCCAGCAGTCATTTCAAAGGGTTCGCTATCGTCAGTGAATGCTATGCGCCTCGGTATACCACAGCTTTGACGTATTGTGTGTAACCCCTTCAACCAAATATTCCGCAAGCGAAGAAAAACAGCGTTGTTTGATGACGCGCGAGCTCAATGAAGCGTCTTGCATCAAGGCGGAGAATAACTGGACAGCTCCGGTGCTGAATTCTTCAGAATGTGAATGACAAGTGTAACTTTGCTCTGGTATAACCTACGGCTCCTGGAAACACGGAAAGAGCCCTGTTAAAAGTAGTATCTGCGGCTTCAACTGTCTAGGCTACTTGATTTAAGGTTCAAGTGTTCTTTTAGCCTCTTGGGGGAACATGTTTTCAACCTGCAAAATCAGACGTTTCATTGGTCTGCTCACATGACGTTTGCACCGGGGGATGCGATGAGCCATTACGTAGAATATGGATGCAAACATTGTTTTAATATTTCTGGATTATGAGAAATTAAGAATAATTCCCTTGTTAATATTGGTAACATCATTAGTGGTTGACCGATATGGGTTTTTCAGTGCCCAATGCAGATGCCAATATCTAACAAATCATATATAGACACAAGTAATAGTGATAGCACATATATATGTACAGTATACACTATGGGTCATTGACGTGATTTTTTTTTTTTTTGTCCTGATCTATTAACAGGATATTTCACCAAAAAGGAAAATTCTCTCATCGTTTACTCTTCCTCATGCCATCCCAGATGTGTATAGCTGTGTCTGAAATCACCTACTCATTCACCAATTCACTATTTCCTATATAGAGAATGACAGGCAGTGAATGAACGAAATGAGTGAGTGAATTCAGACATGACATAAATTCCATGCACTAGAGCGCACCTGGAAGACATCTTGTCATGAACATTTCACCTATCTGGCTTCAAGAATTTGATCATCTCTGTAATCTTTATATATTTTATATATAGAGAAAATTGGTACTTTAATTCACCAAAGTGGCTTTCAACTGATCATAAGGTATAGTCAGGACATAACTTATGTAATAAACAGCAACATCACAATTTGAAGAAAAAAAGTCATTTTTGATCAAATCTAGACAGACCCCATTTCCAGCAGCCATCACTCCAACACCTTATCCTTGAGTAATCATGCTAAATTATTAATTTGGTACTAGAAAATCACTTGCCATTACATCAAACACAGTTGAGAGATATTTGGTTAAATGAAGCTTAACATTGTCTTTGTGTTTGTTTTTGAGTTGCCACAGTATGACTGGCATGTCTTAAGGTCAATATTAGGTAAAAAATGGCAAAAAAGAAACAGCTTTCTCTAGAAACTCATCAGTCAATCATTGTTTTGAGGAATGACGGCTATACAATGCTTGAAATGCTGAAGATTTCATACAAAGTTGTACACTGCAGTCTTCAAAGTAAAAGGACAACTGGCTCTAACAAGGACAGAAAGAGATGTGGAAGACCAGATGTACAACTAAACAAGAGGATAAGTACATCAGAGTCTCTAGTTTGAGAAATAGACACCTCACATGCCCTCAGCTGACAGATTCATTGAATTCTACCCACTCAACAGCAGTTTCATGTACAACAGTAAAGAGAAGACTCAGAGGTGCAGGTCTTATGGGAAGAATTGCAAAGAAAAAGACACTTTTGAAACAGAAAAACAAAAAGAAAATGTTAGAGAGGGCAAAGAAACAGACATTGGAAAACAGATAATTGGAAAAGAGTGTTATGAATCTTAACCCCATTGAGCTTTTGTGGGATCAGCTAGACTGTAAGGTGTGCGAGAAGTGTGCAAGACAGACACATCTATGGTAAGTGCTACAGGAAGTGTGGGGTGAAATGTCACATGAGTATCTGGACAAACTGGCAGCTAGAATGTCAAGTATCTGCTAAACTGTCGTTGTTGCACATGGAGGATTTTTTTGATGAGAACTCTTTGAAGTAGTTTTTTTTTTTCAAATTGTAATGTTTCATGTTATTAATGTCCTGACTATACAGTGTGATCAGTTGATCACTTTGTGAATAAAAGTACCAATTTCTTTCAATAAGCACAAAATCTGTACATTATTCTAAACTTCTGGCCACCAGTGTGTGTGTATATATATATATATATTAGGGCTGTCGATTTAACATGTTAATTCAGTGCGATTAATTTGACTAAAAATAACACATTTAAAAAAATTACGCAATTAATTGCAATGCCCCTGGATCATCATATGGAAGATTCCTGAGAAATGCAAGCTTGTAGTACCACCTGTTTACTCCAGAGGGCAGTAAATTAATCTTCAGCTGTATGGCAATGCACAGTTTATACAGTGAAGAAAAACACCATTGAGCAGCAGAACAACACATACATGCGTTACGTTCTTGCTTTCAAAACACTTGATGGTGCGCAAATCCGAACTAAGGGATCTTAAGATGTGTTCTAAGTATTAAACTATATTTAACTTGACACAGTGACCTAAAAATGTATGTTTGTGACGCTACACGTGACGGGTCAACAGATGCACACTTCCCTAAGTGACGGGTCCTTAAACAAGCCCTCAAATCTGCCAACTGATTGACAAATTCACTTGTGAAATGGATTGGCATATGATTAATAATATGGTAGTAAACAATACATTGTATTCTAAAGCCACTTTTTGTATTGTCTTATTAATGATTAACTCTTCTGCTACACGAATGTAATGCAATTTTATTACCTCTGCCCTAGCTACCCAATCTCTCTTATTACACCATAGAGAGAGTCACTCTAGAATCAACGTCATTTCAACTCCCACCATGCAAAAGTTTGGCCCATAATTGAGAGATTGTGGATGGGCAATCCATCTTCTTCAAGGCCCTTAAAATTTTGCCCATGTTTGCTCCAGAGGTCATAGCTTGTTTTGCTGTACTGCACAACATCTGCATCACAAGTGGTGACATCACAGAGCCAGAAGAAGGCCAACTGAACAACGATGATCCTGATGACCAGCACATAACAGTCCCGCAGATTGGTGAACTCATGAGAGACGACTTAGCTGCAGCTGTCTCTGCTCCAGATTTGATGATCATCCTCCAGCCCTACAACTTCATGAGGTGAACTATCTCTTTAAGCTATAAAATAATACAATAATAAATTCACACAATTCACACAAAAATTTACTTGAACACCTCTCTACAATGATGAACATGTTTTCAATTTCCGAATTCAATGGAATTTGTCATGGGGCTTAAAGTAAAAAATGTCAAAGTTGTGTAACCGTCCAGTGAAAGTAAATTAAATAAGTGAAAAGCTTATTAAAAGCTGCAGTTCTTGAAAAAATAAATGTTGGTGTACCCAGTTTGGAATAATCTTTAATTATTGTTTCTTTAAAAAAAAAAAAAAAAAAAAGCAGTGAAGCCATTTTATTTTAAAATATTATTATTTTATTTTTGTATTATTACTTTTGTTCACAATATCAAAGTCAGCTGGTGTAACCAACATGCAGCTAGCCATTAGGTTGTCATGTGACAAAAAAAAACATAAAACAGAGAGGTTGCCTTTAGACCCTCATGACTGTGTGTGTGTGAAGTTTTAAAAAATTATTGTTTTTATTCAGGTCATTAATTTTTTTAAGAAAATGTAGAAAATATTTGGTAGAAAATGCAATAAATGTTTTTAAAAACTGTATGAAACCTCCATAAAACATACTTTTTTGTTTTTTTATACTAGATTTTCAAAAGATTTCACATTTTTAGCACCCCGGACAACATTAATTGTCAATGACCCATGCACAGAATTGCTGAAATTAAATCAAAATTTATTTTACACATTACTTAGCCTACACAAAATTAATAAAAAAATATCTGAAAACATAAAATGTGCTCAGATTTTGTTTATAGGCACAGTTTATGCCAGTTTACAGGCTATCCAATAAATGAACAAATTTCAACGGAGTAATCTGCCAGACCAATATATCCGTTTATTGCTAATAATCATCAGGATAATATGAAGGTTTAGGTTTCACCAAATTGGGCTTGAAAATTTAATGATCTCCAGACACTAATTAGTCACATTTTGTTCTTGTATGTGGCTTAGAAGTAAGAATTATGATCACTAAATATTCATGGGATGCTTTCTCTGAATTAATCACAGCTTTCATATAATTTCACAAATTCTCCTTTTAGTCATGCTTAGGCAGTTATGTCCAACACTTCCCTGTATGTGGTCCCAGTGCATGCTGGGTCAAATGGAGATGCATACATAATTGATGGTGAGGTAAATGCCCATTGAACAGTGGATCCCCAGTGACCACTACACCTATACTGTCAAAAGGAAATGAAAGAGAAGATCAAGCCTTTATGAATTATATCTGGTACCAAGCCAAATCCTCACCCTGCTATCTCCTTCTGGTCTTTCACCTGGAGAAAAATAAAAATAAAGTTTGAGATCTTAAAATTAAGATCACATACTGATATGAAAGGCAAAGTGGTAAGTTGGAATCTAATGATGCAAATGACGCATTATGGGAGAGAATTTAAGGTGGTTACTAGTGTGTAATTTCTGCTTTAATAATTTTTTAGATTTTTATATTACATTTTAAAACATGACACACTGTAGTTATAATTTTCATCTTAGGTTTTATTGGTTGAAAAAACTCTATATCTTTGTCAAGCTAAGATTAGGCCAAAAAGATGTAAGAAATGATTCAAGGGCAGCCAACAAAAGCTTCACCACTCTTTAATACAGACAAATGTTCCTGACCAGAACACAGGTACAGTGGAGCCAGACAAGGTGCTTTCACAATGAATGGCAGGGACAGCAACTGTTGCACAAGCTCCATCACCATTAGCAGCCCATCCACAGTGTGATCTCTCGGCCATTAGTGTTCATTTGGCGGTACTCTGGGGAAGAGCCCGGCATCAAGCTCCCTGCTAACAATATGATGAATGAGAGAAAAGTGCTGTCAGACACTAATTATGGATGCTTCTCTTTGGTTGCCTTTGTTGTTGACTCTAGGTGCCAGAGTTCTGACCCGAACTACTTTGAAACTGTAGCTTACCAAATAGCTAAACTAGTCAAGATACATTTTGGAAAAAAAGTAGTTTTTACAACACTACAACATAGGCTATTCCTAAAAAGTAGCTAACATTTTTACAAATGTAACTACAGTATATCTGATTATAATTTAATCAGAGTGATTTTTATTAGCACAAAAACAATAAGGGTTTTTGAATGAATTAACAATTTAAATTAGGGTGTCAGCATTAATGCTGCAGTGTGTCATTTCTGTTCCACTAACACTGCCAAACAGAACTGCAAAAATAAACGTTTTCAATGGCTTTCCTGAATACTCCCCACCTATGCTGATGATAGACCGGCCCCAAACTTACACCATTGGTTGAGCCAATGTTGCTGTGTCAGTCCTAATGCTCAAACAAACAAAAGCAATATTTTTTTAAGTGCCATAGAGTTACAGCATTTACAGTTTTTGAGGAAATTAAAATGTAGTATCTCGATTAATATGAGGTCGTAACCTGATGAGGGAACGAGACGTTGTGTCAATGTAGTGACACTACGGGTCTCTCTTGAGAGCCTCGGTTACCTCTATCTTTGAGAAAAGGCCATTGAGAATTGGCAAACAGAATTTGCATGCCCCTCCCCGGATATACAGATATAAAAGGAGGGAAGTGTGCATCTGTTGAGACAGGTTTTGAGCTGAGGAGCCAAAAGTAAGGTCCCGGCCATTTCAGCAGCTTAGTACAGTGTTGTGGCAAGAGGGCCACAATGTCTCGTTCCCTCCATCAGGGAACAGAGGTTACAATAGTAACCGAGACATTCCCCTTCTGTCACTCACTCGATTTTGTGTCGATGTAGTGACACTAGGGGTTCCTATCTAAAAACTCCACAGCACTGAACCGTGTTACATGAACTGCTGATGCTGGTGCAAGCAAGCTGATGCATCAGACTGCATATAACCTTCCCCAACGCCTCAAGAGACGTCATATAGTTCCCCACATCCCCGAGGGAGGGAAACGACTTAGCTAGCCTGGGAGCAGGCCGTGCCATTTCTGCATCAGGGAAGGCGTTCTTTTCCAATCCTATTCTTTCAGGGGGAAAAGACCCTGCGGAGACCATATCCTTCCCAGCAGGGAAGGTTCACATGTGGCAAAATACGTCACATGGGCTTACCAGCCACATATGGGAGTGGCGCGGTGGAAGGTCCTGCCTTGACAGGGAGGAGCTCTACAAACACAGCAACCGGGGGAAGAGAGAGCTCTGCCCAAGGGAGACGCGGGTCCACCGACAGGGACCGTACCATGGAAAATACATCACAGGAGATATTGGAGTAATCAGAACCTGTGGAGCACCTGTTCCAGTACAGGCAAGTCAGTGCCTGCAGTGGGTCTGGCTGCAAACTTCATCTGCTGAATTCAGAGCCAGAGAGTTAGGGAGGAAGGACACCCAGCGTGCGTGACTTGTGGACGTTTTCGCATCAGGAGAGGGGAAAGGCGCTATGCGTAAGCGATACACCAGGCCAGCTGTACCGTATTACCGAATTCTATGTGTTCGGACCTGTCAAAACACGGAACAAGACCGGCTCAACCCGGAGATTGTAAGACCTTGCGAAGGTATTGGGTGTTGATGTATGAGATGTCTGCTAGAGAGGTCCCATGGCCAGTGCCCACGAGGATGCCACACTCCTTGAAGAGTGTGCTCAAACCTGAAAGAGGCAGGCACAGCCTGGGTCTGGAAGGCCAACACAATGAAGTGAGAGTCTGCCGGACTGGACTCCAGACAGAGAACGCTTGCTGGTCCCCAACCCTCTTAATACTGTAGTGCGAGTATGTATAATACTGTAGTGCGAGTATGTATAATACTGTAGTGCGAGTATGGTGTGAGAGTAGCTTGAAGCTGAATGTTTGTTGTCAAAATGAATGAGAAAAATTTACCATGTATCATTCAAAATGCCAAACATCCAGGGAATCACAAGAAACTCCGAACAGAGCAGAGTCTAAAAGCAAAAATTAGCTTTTTTTGACAGAGTACGTAATAAAACCTGAATCAACATTGGCTTGGCTTTTCAGAGGTGTGCATCATCTAAATGCATGTTGCGGTGTGATGCGACGCAAAGGACGCTTCCAGTGTGAACAACTTTGTTGATTATAATGGGAGCTACTTCGTTAATATAAAGAATTATTTTCAACATTGATTTATAATATATAAACAAGGACAGAAGCATGATTGACACACACACACACATTTCTGCACCAATGAAATAATGACACAATTACCATTTTTAGGTGAACTATGCCTTTAAAAGTTCACCTCTATGGTGTTTTAAATAGTTCAAAAATGCACAGCGGAAAAGATCAAATCTGTTTGCCGTTTGCTTCTGTGGTTGCTATCCATTCTATATTTTTATTCTTTTATGCATCAGCTGAAGTAATACCTGAAGATGAAGTGATTTAATCTCCTATAGAAGACTGTTGTAAGGGTTTCACTCTTCTGCCATGATGAAAGCAGGACAAAGCCATAATGGAAAACTGATCTTTTCTACAAAGGAGTTAATATAATAATTGTAATAATGTTACAAATGTACTTTGTGATCAAGAAATAATGAACAGTGTTTTTAAACTGTCCAATCCTTAAAAGGTCAGCGCAGTTACCAGCATCATCAGAGGCAGGAAATGCCTGACTGCTTGGCATAATCGAATGGCATTGTAATTGTATTACGGCAGCAATGCTGAAATTTGAAAGAAACATCAGCAATATCCTTTTTTCCTCTTCAGCTCCTGATTTCTGCCGTGGCAGTCTGGTATTACAAAACCTCTTGTGTAAAGAGGCCGCATTGTATTAGCAAAGCTAAACACATTTTTTATTAAGAGTCAGAGGCATATTGTATTTTAATTTCATCATAAGGAACATTAAGGCCATAATTAGATGTTTATCATATGATTAGATGATGGTTATGTAATTGTTGTTACTTCAGCTGTGTTTTGCCCTATCACTTCCCACTAGGCAGGCCAAGGGACCATCTGTTTTAATAACCAGTGTATTACAGTGATTTTACCACCGGAAATGGTTGTTCTTCGGTACAACATTAAGCAAAGTCACCAATGTTCAATAAGCAATCCAATTGAATATAAATAATAAATGAAATAACCAATTTTTTCTACTAAATACTATAGTTTATTGTTTATGGTTACCAAGAAACACAGTATTCTTCTGCATAGAAGAAGCATAGATGAAGCGGTCACAGGTGTGCACGTATAGTAATTATATGCCTTCAAAATAGCGAAAATGATCCAGTCAAAAATGAGAGATGTATTTTATTATATATTACCTTAATTTACAAGTTTTAGAAAATTTGTCCTAAATCATATAGTGCTCCATGAACCCAAAATTAAAAAAATAAATTATTCCAAATTCAGCTAGATAAAATTTTAGGCGGTTGGGTATTGTCATTGTTATATTTTCAAACCATGCATGGTTATTGAGTATGTCTCTTTTTCTTCCTATTGTTCAATACAAAGGGAATACTATGCCAACGACTTCCCATGCTACTACGCTACCCTGTGAATCAGTAGCATGGGGCAATGGAACACAATTTCCCATAGCATTAGCTACTTTTGCAGCATCCTGATCATTCTGGTTACGACTGTAACTACTTATATCTTGCTGTTAAGGGCCCAAAAGATGTGCACTCTTCCCTTCAAATTAAATTTTTTGTTGAAATTGCTTTAAATTTCGTTGTACTAGTGACAATGACAATAAAAGGATCTAATCTAATCCTAATCTAATCTCTGTGCTCTGGTTTAAGTGCCTGTGATGATGCATGCATCAGGGGCGGAGCATCTAGCGGCATCTGCCAATAGATTGCTGTGATTCTAAAATTTTGTCATTCTTTGGAGAAGTTTTCCATTGCGTCAGCTAATGACGCAACGTCTCGTTCCCTTCTTTCAGGGAAACAGGGTAACAGCTGTAACCAGACCACTTTCGAGGCAAGACTTCAGTCTATTGCTCACACAAAGATTTAATGGCTACAGAAAACCTTTAAAACAGCACACAAGCTGTATGGACTAAATTTATGACAATTTTATGGTATATTTTTGTCTTACTTTAAGCTTGAGAGCTCCTGGTCCCCATCTTCTTTTATTGAGCAGTTCGTAAATTCTTCTAAATGTCTCCTTTGGTGAAGGAAAAAGAAAGTCATGCAGGTTTGGAATGACATGAGTGTGTGAAAAACAGAATTTTGTTTTTGGGTGAACTATAAGTTTAAAACCTTTCCATATGCATGTCATTAAGGTGTAATATAGATTCAACTAAAATACCTATAATGTTTATTAGGACCTCAGATATGGTATTGATCTATTCAAAAAGGTGGGAATGACACCGAACATCACTCATTGCCTGTTTCCTTAAGCTGCTAGACTGCCTCAAGTGTATCACCCTTCCAGTTAATTCTGGCAAAGTGTTTTATTTGCACCTCTGGAGGAGGAAAGCTTTTTATAATCTCTGTAGCGCTACAGCTTCCATCTGTCAGTCCTCCACCATCCACCGTTGATCAAACCCAATGGATCTTTCTGCAGTGATTTGATTGGAATTGTGACATAAGCTAGATTTACGAAGTATAACCTTGACAGAATTTTATACTGAGCTCAAACGCAGTCCGAATTTGGCAAGATATCCTGATATTCAGCCAATGTGGAGCTCAGATTTCCATTAGAAGTGTTAAAATGGACAGTCTCTGGAAGCACATCCAGACAGATATTTAATTAAATGATTGTGCTGCCCTTAGCACATTCACAGCACTACACTGTAAAATGTATTTTGTCGGTTAACCTAAAAAAATATACTTCATGTGGTAACATCTAAATTATCTTTTTATTCAAGTCAAAATATTATTTAGTATGACTGACTAAATCTGACTAAATTAAGTTACATCAATGAAAGTGATTTTTAAAAGTCAGATCAGGCAGAAAGTTATGTCATGAAACTACACAGCTGTCCTTTGACATGTAATCTGTAAACCAAACAAACTGCATACTCCCTCTTTGTCTAGCAATTAAATGGCCTCTGTCGTTAGCAGGTCTCACTGCAACATGCTATGAGTTTTTTTCCCTGAAACCCTAGAGGTCTTAAAATTAAACCTGAACCTGACCCGAACTAAAGAATGTGTGTCACGACCCTACCCAGCCCAAATAGTACCATCAGATTGTAGGCTCAAACTCCACCCGAACCTAAAATCCAGGAGAATACTGGCCTGCGAGAGCACTGGGCATTTTCCTGGTGGGCCGCTAGGTAAGCACCGGCCTGTCCTATAAACTGCCCTGGGCTCCAACATGCCCACATGGGCACCATAACAAGGCACAACTTCAATCAATTCTGCAAGATAAAGCCAATACAATGTCTTTTATTTTGAAAGAATGCAACAGCTTTTATTTTGTTATTACGAACACATCAGATTGCATGTCTATATGAACAAATGAATTATGTAGCTCGGGTGGACCTCATTATTTGATATACAAATTACAATAATGGTGACAACCGAAAACAACATATTAAGTATAAGATGAGCCCTGAATAATCACAAAATGGCAAATAACTGCAAGTTACAACAAATACAATAACAGCAGTGTAAATAAAATCGTCAAACAGTAAAGCTATGAGCAGCACATAGTCATTTGCATAATTTATTCATACCGCAAAGCATTACTGGGTGAAGACTGGCTTGCTGAATATTGCTCATGCCTGATAAAAATGCAGAAAATAAGTCACTTTTTCTCAAGAATAATCTGGGGAAGGAATTTAAATACTCCAGATTTAAAGACTAGGGGTCGACCGATATATTTTTTCAGGGCCGATATCTATTATATTATTAATAATATTATTTATTATTATTATATTATATTAAATTATTATATTAAATCAAAGAGACCCATAGCCAATATTTGTGGCCGACATTCATTTGCAGTAAAATTTAAATTTTAAATCAACAGTCAAAAGTCTCTAAAGAACTTGGCAAGAATGAGAACATTGTGGACCAAAAACAACCAATGTTGTGGACTATGTGGGAATTTATACTGCAGTGTTCTCCTATTTGTTTCACCTTGGGCCAAATTCTGTCAACAATAAAAAGTCAAGGGCCACGGCCCTCGATGTAATGAAAAAGTGTTTGTGCTGCTGCTATTATTATTGTTATTGTTATTACTATTGTTGTTTTTATTATTAAAAGAGTCATAAATAAACATTCAGATGTTTTGTTAAATAAAGATGTTTCATTTATTCAAACAATTATAAACATTTTGTTTGAATGCAGATACACAAACTACACAACTTTGACTGCTGGTGAAAAAAACAACTTTAATGAATAATCTGGATCTTCATGTCCTCCATGTGAGTCAACTGTTCTGCTCATCTCCCAATGGGATCTACCCACTGCATTGTCCCTAATTGCTATTCTATTATTAGACATATTAGTATAATCCCAGCTAACAATTTTATGTTCTAAGAACGTTTTCCTAACGTTAGTATTTGGTTGTGGGAACATGAAAATGTCCAGTTTTCTTAACATTAGTAGAACGTTTTTTAAGGTTAATAACGTTATAAGGATGTTCCATTAACGTTTTATATAATTTTTTTCCCCCCAAACCTTTAAATAATGTTAGCCAAAGTTGTTGGAACGTTCCCTGTTAGGTGGGATATTGTTATTGTTCTTAAGGATAATATAACAAAGTATTGCAATAATTTCAATAAAGAGAAGGATTAATATTAGGCTGTGCATCATATATATATATATATTGTACAATGTTATTTTTAATGTGCAATATTCCAAGTGTATTTGCATCACAGTACCTTGTGCTATATTATCCAGGCATTAATCCAGACATTATAAAAAGAGTAGTTGGGTTCGGGAGTCCATTTTAATTAAACAGTTATGCCAAATTAGGTAAACAAATGCTTTAGCAGCATTCAGTATATTAATATCTTGCACAGACAGCTAGCCTGAGCAGGGCAGGAGTTAGGCGTATAAATGTTTGTAGAACAGCATCAGCGCCGCCTACTGTGCGGGGGTGAAATAGTTTTTCTTTTTTTTACAGACCTAGTAAATAGACCTTTTGTCTGAAGTTTGTCTCTCAAAACCGTCATGGATTTGTTGTGAACAGGCCTTTAGCGTGGGACAAGCATTTGTCTCTCCAGACCGCAGGCCGCCTATTGAGGAAATCTGTTCTTCTGTTTATATGCATAGGAAAGATACTGTAAGGGGGTTCAGGGGTAACCCCTGAGAGACAATGTAAGTAAAAGTCTTAATGAACCCATTTTAAAATGCAAATCTACCACAAACAAACAAACAATGCACATCTAAACAGTGCAGTTTAATAATACTGTTTAATAAAATCAAACAATGGAAATGTTTTTCATTATGAGTAGCTCATAATTTCAAAGTTTTGGTTGTCTTTCTTGTCATCCATGCCAGAGATGATGTTATCTCTGATATATTTTTTTACAAAATGTAAACAAAAATCTCTGTTTATTATCAATGGGCTCAAAACATATTGATTAATAATGGTAGTTTTGACTGGAAAAAAGTAGTTTCTAGTCTGAAGGCGCTCTGGAGCCATGCAAAATTGTCTAGTCACAAACCTTGCTTAGCTGAACTGTCGGAGTCATATCAGACACATAAAGATAGTTTTCGTTTTCTGTAGTGTATTTTAGTGAAAGATGCTCACTGCATTTCTCCGCTACGGTCTACTGTCATTAAAATAACCGTGTCTGTAGCTCTACTATGTGGCGCTTCATGTCACGGGCCGGTGGAGAGAGAAAAGGCAGTAATGAAACGTGTTCGGCGCTAGAGAAACATATTCAAGGATATAGTGCTGAAAGATTAGTGCTCTCTACACCCTGGAGTACTTGCGGTGTACACAGCTCTGTTGTTTTGCCATGCTGCTAACCTAAAGTGTACAAACGGTGAGATGGGGCAACTGTTGTCATGTCCTGCAGTCCAGGTCCGAACCATGGATTTGTTCCATCCAGACCATGAGACATCATGACAACGGTTGCCCCATCTCACCGAGTATTATTATTGCAACTTCAGTATCTGCATTCTTACCTTTGAAAACAGCTTGTCCTCTCAGTGATACATCTTTCTCTCCATGCTTTCCTCTCTCTCACCTCTCCCCCACAAATACGGAGTTCAGTGTCGATTGGCCATTAACTTGTGACACATAACCAATCCAATAATACTGTTGGCCGGACACTGAGCCAGTTTACAAGCAGTAACACATAAGAGAGAGGCGGATTCAGAGCCAACGGAGCACATTTTAAAATTTATCGACAATCAGATCTGACAAAATAACGATTCCAATAATTATCCCCTAATAAAGATGCAACAAACTCACAGAGAGTGAAAAAGTTGAAAGGTGATTAATATCTTTAAATGCTTTGAGTAAATTCTGACTTGTCACAGCACCTAAAATACACACAATTCCCTTATACTTTCGTGTACATTTTAATCTAAAATCTGTATGTTGGGAATGTTTGTCTGAGATATAAAGTGCTTATTTTTAGTGACTTCTCTAAAAAAAAATCCAGTTTGATATGTTTGCAAGTTATGACCATTTTTGGACTGGTGGGCCCCAATGTCATAACTATCAGTCAATACAAACATCTTTTCTTTTGTTTTTTCAACACAAAAATGTCCAGGGCCACTTTTTTTGTCCCAGTCCACCTATACTGAAATCGCTTACTCTATTTATAATTTATTTTCCATCAAGTATTGTTGCAATAGACTGTATTATATGTAAGCATCATAGGCAACATTCGTAACAGTATTGTAACAGTAAACATGTGCAGTTTTAACAAGGCACGGCAGCCTATTAAATCCAGTGCTGAAACTTTGCTTGGTGCAGAATAATCTGGAGTAATGTTAAACAATGTAACAGTCATCGCTTTGCAACCTGACATTTTTGAGAATATTAAATCTTTGTTACATCCGAGCTAAAAACAATCTAGACACAGTGCAACGAATGAAACAGAATGCAGGTGTCTCAACATGCATTTTTTAAACTTAAAGTTATTTTTAACCTTTATTATAATGCCAAAATGTCTATAAAATGTGTCCTGTTCGAGACGCTGAAGAAACAGCGAGACTGGATGCAACAGACAAAGATGTTCGTCCAGCATGTCAAAACATGTTTGTGTGAACGGCCCCTAACTCATCCATTCATGGGTGTCTGTGAGTGAGACCGCGAATCAAGTTTGGTAGGCCTGTTTATTTTTTCATTCATAACAAACCCGAACCTGAAGTCCTACTTGAAAAATTGACACAAAACCAGCACGAAATCCAGCAGGTTCTTTTGTCCCATCAAGCAAGGGTCGTGTTGCAGACTTCTATGAAACCGTCCTCGTCTCCTGCACCACCTATCTGGATCTGCTTCATGGTTATTGTATGTATGTCAAATTTTGTAGCAGAATGTCTTACATGTATGTCTAAGTGTGCAACAGCAGTAGCAACATGCTCGATATAGCTTGTTTGTGTATGTTCTTAGCAGTAGCAAGTCTTCATATTTGCTCAGCAGCAGTAGCAGCATAAGTAGGAATATAAAATAATATCAATAAAATGTTCTAAAATGACAATAAAAACAATACAAACTAAACAAAGAATATGTTTATTAAATGAAGCAATTACTTGGAATATAACACTTTTATGTGGACTACTTTCATGGTGATTTTTTTTTTTTTTACTGTCACTGAAAGGGAGATTGCACGATCCACAGAGAGAAGAAAATCATACAAGTTTGGAACAACATGAGAGTAGGCAGCTGGGAAGGGCAACTCAAGGTGGTACCCAGCAAACGGGACGTCCCCTGGATGTTTTCCAACATCACCTTAGGTCTGCATTTGGTTAATTATGCAACTGTCATTTTCATCCGGGTGAAACGTTCAGAAAACCACATTCGTGGGATGTTTGTGAATATCCCTGTTTTTTCCAGCCTGATCTCATGAAATTTATGTGACAATGGCAACATTTTTGCAAATTAAAATTACGTGCTTTATTACACATTTGGCTGCAGTTTCCTGCAGTTAGATATTAAATGTTTTAATAAGTAAAACATACCTCCCTAACCTAAACCTTTAACCTAACCCTAACCGATTATGTTAAAAAAATATTAATGAGAGGTAAACAAAACAGACATCCTTACCCTTAATCAATGCCTTAACCTAACCGATAGTGTTTTAAAAGCAAATTTGACATGAAAAGCACATTTACTGAATCAACCACGTCATTTCATGTTACTTCTATGGCACTTTTGCTTCACTTTCACTTTCACTGAGAGTTACTGACTGGGCTCGAGGCTGGGTCTTTGAGTCGAAATATCAACACTCCATCAGGTGAGCAACCACAAAAGCTAATCATGTTGAAATATCTGTGTAAATTTAGGTGGGTTTGTAATACAAGTGTTAAAATGTATAGTTTTTCAAATTATGCATTAAAGTGCTTCAATTTCATAAAAAAGCAGTGTATGAGTATAAGTCATAATCAGCCATTGTAGTCATGATTAGTGTAAAAGTTAATAAAACACCCAGTTCCCCATCTGTCGCTCACTTCGACGTTGTGTCGAAGAAGCGACACTAGGGGTCTCTCTTGAGAGCCTTATGCATCTCTGAACTTTGAGAAAAGGCCAATGAGAAATTGGCAGATAGAATTTGCATGTTCCGCCCCCGGACATACCGGTATAAATATGCGTCTGTTCATTCAGAAATTTCTTCGGAGCCGACCAGTTGTGTGAGCAGCGAGCTGCGAGTCACAGTCTGTTTCCTCTCATCTCTGAAGCATATGCTGTTGGATCTACGGCGCATATCAGCGGCTTTCTCTTTCTCTGCATGGCAGTACAGCTTTGCCCCTGGGTGCTTGGACAGCGCTAGTAAAAGAGAAATTTTAAATAAAAGAGTATTTTTCTCTAAAAGAGCAATACATAGAGGCGTTGAACGTCCTTTTCAGGACGCGTCTTTATAAAGATGCCTTTCCGCCCCTGTGTAGTTCCTGGATGCGGACGAGTTCTCTCCGCTCCTGATGATCACAGGTGCTGCCTCGTGTGTCTGAGCCGCGATCACACCAAGGCAGCATTTGTGGATGGTTCGTGTTCTCACTGCGAGAAAATTACCATGGCAACGTTGCGGTCGCGGCTTTTCTTCTTCCCACGGGATTGAGGACGACCCAGCTAGCGATTGAGGACGACCCAGCTAGCGATGGAGGCGATTTGGGGATGGCAGCGGGCTCCACCTTCAGGTCGGCACGTCCAGTCAGAGGCTGACGCCCAGATGGCCGACATGCTTGCCAGGGCCGCCGCCAGCGCGGGGTTGGACTGGAATCCTCAGTCCTCCCCACAGCCTTCGCGGCTGGATAATTGGTTCCTCGGGTCTGCGCGCCACTCACAGCACTGGCCAAAGGCACCTCCCTAGCAGACATGTGCAGAGCAGTGGGTTGGGCAACACCCAATACCTTTACGAGATTTTACAATCTCAGTGTTGAGTCAGTTTCGAGCCGGTAGAACTCGGTAATGCGGTAACAACTGACCGGGTGTACCGTTTGCACCTTTCCCTCCACTGAGGTAATACCATGCCCTCTTATCCCAGGAGATCCCACTAACTCAGCTCCCTGGATGACTCCTCCCTAGACCTCTGGTCCGCAAATTCAGTGGAGGAACTCAATTTATCCTGTACTGGAATAGGTGCTCCACAGGTCGGGCCCCTATGTGGACTTATCCCCCTGTGTGTATTATCCGCGGTATGGTCCCCTTGCGAGCGGACCCACATCTCCCTTGGGCAATCCTCACTGACTTTTCCCACACTGACCCCGGTCGCCGTGTTTGTAGCAACTCCTCCCTCCCAATGAGGTAGGATCTACCACCGTGCCATTCTCCACATGTGACCTAAAAGCCCATGTGATGTATTTCACCACTCTTTTCCTCACCCAGTCTGGGCAGGTGTGGTCTCCGCAGGGTCTTCCCCCCCTGAAAGAATAGGATCTGGAAAGAACGCCTTCTCCGATGCGTGTGATAGCGTTAAGATGGCCCCAGCCACTTTAACTCTTTGCGGGAAACATAGAAAGAGAGAAAAGGCGCGGCTGGCGCAGCTTGCTCCCATGCTTGGCACATTGCCTTGTTCCCCCCATATCGGGGTGTAAGGAACCAGAAGGTTTTGATGATTTTTGGGAGTTGGGGAAGGGTACGTGCAGTCTGGCACAGCCTGTCATTTTGGCACGCAATCTACCTGGCCGCACCTGTGTCAGCAGCGCAAGTACACGGTTCAGCGCATGTCGTGATTAAAATTGGACCCCTAGTGTCGCTTCTTCGACACAACGTCGAAGTGAGCGACAGACAGGGAACATCTAGGTTACTGTTGTAACCTCTGTTCCCTGATGTCCTCACAGCCACGTCGCTGAACCGAGCCACTGTTGCGGCCGAACCTCATTGTCGGCTCCTCAGACAAATCCTGAATGAAACAGATGCATTTCCCCCCTTTATACCCGTATGTCCAGGGGCTCTCAAGAGGGACCCCTAGTGTCGCTTCTTCGACACAACGTCTCGTTCCCTCCATCAGGGAACGGAGGTTACAACAGTAACCTATATGTTGTTGTTGCACCTCTAGTAAACATTTGACCTGGAACAAAACGTAGAAACTGGCAGTAACCTCAATTTGCTAAATTTTGTCAGGGGCGTAAAAATTGGGTATACAACATATGCAATGCATCAGGGCACCACATGAGGAGGGGTGCCAAATCATACTTTTTAAATCTCCTATAATACCTTACAAATAACAAAAAGCTAAATTTTAAGCAATAATTAAAGGATGTATTTTATTAAGATAAACTTTTATTACTCTCACGGCGAAATCGTCAGGATTTGTTTGACTTTTCTCAATTTGGCTAATTCGTATGATATCGTGCGACTGCATTCATTTGAATTCCTACGACTTTCACTTCATCCAATGACATCACTGGACATAGATTCCATCTAATACACATCAATTACTTGCTTCTGCCACACACAACAGCTTCCTATCATGTTTAAACACTCCACTGATTGGTTAAGTTTAGATAAGGGGTTTGGGTGAGGGTATAGTATTAATAAGAATGTCCTTAATGCCTTGTGTGCAGAGCTCACGCTTATTTCCGCATTACACATCTGGGAATTTGCAAGTGATGAACTCGTACGAGTTTATGCGAGCAACATCATGCAAGACCATATGAAATAGCCAAATTGCGTAAATAGCATAAATTATGTACAAATTTACATTAGAGTGGGTTGCATGGTACAGTCACAGCAAGCTACTTTTTTTATTTATTTTTTTTTAAGCTATTGTGAGAAACTTCAGTTAGGGAGATCATGTAAATACTTTAAGTCTAGAGATGCATTGTATCCCATATTTACATTCAGTCTACACAAGAACATTTAAAAGTGCTGCTCCCAAATTCATTAAAATCACGTTTTAATGCGGTTCTATCTTTTTTTTTTTTTTAATCTCACAAGGAGCATGCCCCCAGACCCCCCTAAAAATAAGGGAACACTATTTTACTTCATAGGTGAATCAAGTAAGGCTAGATCACTAGAAGTGCCCCTCATATGTGTAAAACAAAATATAATGGACATCTTTCTATGCATTCATAGCTTGGTTGAATAGTAGCCCCTGATGTTTTGGCCTCAGCCCCTGATGCTTTCAAATCCTAGAGACGCCTCTGACAATGTCCAAGTGAATAAAGAGATTGGTAGGCTTAACTTATCACTTTATCACTGAAAGTTTTGAAGAAAGGCTTGAAGTTAAATTACATTTAACATTGCAGAAAGGTACCGATGGCCAGTTAATATAAATATATATCAATATAAATTAAATATATTCATTTCCATGTATCCGTGTAATTACCTCATGAATTATTAAACAATGCCTGGATCAATTATTGACTCAATCCAAAAAATTGGGCAAAGAAATGTGTGATGGAGTGGCTTGCGTCAGAATCAATCATGTTGAAAAATTAAGCCACTTCTTAATTTTCTTTCTTTTTCTGTTAGGATGGAAAATAATGATGCAGATCAAATTAATGTAATAATTTGTTTTTATATCTAAATGGTTCATCTAAAAATTCTAAATTAAATTCTAAAAATAAAAGTTTTAATTAAATTATTGGCATCACATTGTAACTTTACAATGTTGTATCTGTATTTTTTTTAATTCATGATTCCATTTTTTTATATTGTGTGCTGAAATGTAATATTTGTCAACAGCGGTTCTAGCTTGTTCCGCATCCTGGGCGAAACCCACTTCAACACTCCCCCAAAGTTGTTGACCGGGGTGGAGGTGGAGTTCTAAATTAGAATGCACCCAAATTTGTTGAACGGTGGGGGGGGGGCCCAGTGAACATTCAGTGATCATGCGTTGCAAGAATGCTTATAATTGTAGGGATGCATTTTACAGATAAGGGTGCATTAACTTTACTTCCAAGCATTTGCAAAACGAATCCATCCGTATCCATGTGTTGACTTCTCTCATCAGACCGACTTACACCTTGTTAATTTTTCAGCAACTTTGTTTTACTACAAACAGCAAAACAGCATTTTGATATTTCAGGCTTTTTAAATGTGGTCAGTTAAATGTGGGCCACAATGTGCACCACATAATATACATAAGCTTTATTGGGCATCAGTGCAATGGAAACAGACACCATTGTAAAGTTATATATTAAAAGTATCAGTGTCAATATTACAAATAAATAGTTGTAAAATTGATACATTCATCACGAACAATAATGACAATGTCCCCATACGTCACAATGTTGAGAAGTCTGAGGATTGTTATAAAGTAAAATGAGAAAGATGTTCAAATGAGTGGTAATGAACGTTCCCTAAAGGTCACAGAATGTTCACAGTGACCATTATGGGGACGCTCTGGTGACCATTTTTTTTTTCCATTATCTGGGTAAATTGATGCAGAATCCTCAACAAAAGTCTTCCTCTAACAGCACGGGATGAGGCAGACTGAAAATCATATACTGACACCTACTTGTGCAGCTTAGACCTCTGAAGACCTGAAGGAGCAGATTAATTAGAAATGAACTGACAAGGAAGAAGCATTCAGTCTCGTCCATTTTTGGTGGGTATAACCTTTTATTGAAATACTTCCTTAATTTACAACACAAGCATATTTATTTTTTAAAAGATACAAAAGGTAAATTCTAAAAAAGGTGATGCATAATATGACCCAACTAGTAAAAAAATGATTGACTTATCTTTGGAGACTTAAGCATAAAAATGATGCTATCCACATCTGTCATTTATAATGACAGCACTTTAGGAAGATCATGTTTTTGAGAAGGGAAGTGCTCTTAAAACTTTAAGTGCATAATGGAGTGAAATGCATGCAGGAAGAGAGAAAAGTGTGACAGGAGGGAGAAACAATCAAAAGTTTAATGTCAATACAGTACCTAAGATATTATTTTAAGAGTTTACTGTAATACATATCCCTATCATAGTTTGGGTAAAAGCATATCTGCACTATCTATATCATGGGATTTCATTCAACTCCATTAAAATACTCACCTAAAGAGAATAAAGCCATACACTTAGCCCTCCTATTCTGATCAAATAGGGCTTCTTACTGTGCTGTTCACAGTCAGGTGTAACCCTTTTTTTTTTTTTTTAAGAAATGACAAAATGTCTTCTTCCCTGAAGTAAAAATAATAAAATTATGCTCTTCTTTTAAAATTGTAAGTTTTTATATCTTATTTACATATACATTTCTCAGTTTTAACCATTCATTTGCATATGCACGTTAGGAAATGCAGGTAACTTCAGTACAGTAAAAACCTATTTGAAACATGAATAAAATATGAGAATATGTCCTGTATTGAGGTCAGATTGCTGCCATCTGGTGAGAAAGAAAAATATAACTTTTGTTAACAATCAATCATATCAAACATCAAAATTGAATAACTTAATGTAAATGAATAATAATCTCAATAAAATGAACAGTAATAAACAGAAATTACCAGCAATGGAATGTGAAAATTCAATTTGTGTATAAAACAGAAGACTCAGACTTTGTGCTTTGTTCTCTGTGTGCGTGCATGCGTAAGTGTGCATGCGTGCGTAAGTGTGTGTGGGCATACGTGAGTGTGCATGTGTTTGTGTTCTGCATTCTGCCTTCTGTGTTAGTCTCACCCATTTATTTCTGTGTGTGTATTATGGTCTTACTCCCTCTTTTTGTGTGTGTGTGTGTGTGTGTGTGTGTGTGTGTTGTCTTCATAGTGGCTGATTTATAGATTTTATTTGACATAAAAAAAATTTCTCTGTTATAGTGTCACCAGTTCCCCGTCTGTCGCTCACTTCGACGTCGTGTCGAAGAAGCGACACTAGGGGTCTCTCTTGAGCGCCGAAAGATACCTCTGATCTATGAAAAAAGGCCAATGAGAGTTGGCGAACAGTATTTGCATACTCCGCCTCCGGATACGGATATAAAGGCGAGAGAAATACGCTCGTTCATTCAGTAATTTTCTTCGGAGCCGATGGTCGTGTGAATGCTGTCTGCTGTGCTACACACAACTGATCTTGCTTCTGATCCTCTCACGCTCTGCTGCTGTTGGATTTACGGCGCACTTCAGCGGCTGTTTTCTCTTCTCTGCCGGCGTGCAGTTTGCCCCTGGGCGCTTCGACAGCACAGAGTTGAAAGAGTTCCCTTTCCAAAGAGTTATATTTCTTCATAAAGAGTTTATTTCTCTAAAAGAGCAATACACAGCGGTGTTGAACGCCCTTTTCAGGGCGAGTCTTTATAAAGATGCCATTCAACCCCTGTGTAGTTCCTGGATGCGGTAGAGTGCTCTCCGCTTCTGACGGCCACAGGCGCTGTCTCGTGTGTCTGGGCGGCGATCACACCGAGGCAGCGTTTGTGGATGGTTCATGTTTTCATTGCGAGAACATGACCATGGTAACGTTGCGGTCGCGGCTCGCTTTCAATAGAAAGCACGCCACTCCAGCCGCCCCCCGTATCGCTCCTTCTTCCCACGGGATTGAGGACGATGCAGTTGGCGCTGGAGGCGATTTGGGGAGGGCAGCGGGTGCGCTTCCGCCGGGCATGTCCCCGCGGACCACCCGCCCCCCGACACGCTCGTTTACCTCCGTCCAACCTCGAGGTAACGGCGATTCGCCTCCGGGCCGGTCTGCCTATCCTCTGGAGCCTGAAGCCGATGAGCTCGCTGCTCCGTCAGAGAGCACGGCATCTGACGCTGACTCCTCCCCTGGACTGCCGCCTTCGGGCCAGCAGGCCCAGGCTGAGGTGGACGCGCAGATGTCCGACATGCTTGCCCGGGCCGCCGTCGGGGTGGGTTTGGACTTGAAACCTCCACCCTCCCAACACCCGTCACGGTTGGATGACTGGTTCCTGGGGTCTGGGCGCCGTTCACAGCCACGCCCCCCCCCCCGGTCCCATTTTTCCCGGAGGTGCATGACGAGCTGACGTCTTCATGGAGAGCGCCGCTCTCCATTCGTCAAAAGCCCTGCTCGTCCGCTCTCGCTACCCTCGACGGCGGAGAGGCCCACGGGTACACGGCGATTCCCCAGGTGGATAGGGCAGTTGCGCTCCATCTTTGTCCCGGTAACCCTACCACCTGGCGTGGACACCCTGTACCCCCTTCCAAGGCCTGTAGGACTTCATCCTCCTTGAACAACAAAGCCTACAGCGCCACGGGACAGGCCGCCTCCACCTTGCATGCCATGGCCATCCTGCAAGTCCACCAGGCCAAGGCGCTCAGAGATCTGCACGAGGGTAGCCCTGACCCCGATGTGCTGCAGGAACTGCGCTCAGCGACCGACCTCGCCCTCAGAGCCACGAAGGTCACCGCGCAGGCACTCGGGCAGGCGATGGCCACCCTTGTGGTCCAGGAACGTCATCTTTGGCTCAACCTGGTCGAGATGCGTGAGGACGACAAAGTCCGCTTCCTCGACGCCCCTGTCTCCCAGCTTGGCCTCTTCGGCGACACCGTCGAGGACTTCGCCCAGCAGTTCTCCGCGGTGAGAAGACAGACGGAGGCTATTTCTCACATCCTGCCTCGCCGCAAACCTGCCGCCAAGGCCACTGCCCCGTCTGCTCGCCGAGGGCGTCCCCTGCGGCTAAGAAACCTGCTCCGCCTCAACCCGGGCCCAGCTCTCGGCCCCCGCTTCGAGCACACCGCAGGAAGCAGACGCCCCCCGTCTCCCAGACTCCCCCGAGGACCCGGAAGGCTCCTAGGCGGTCCTGAGACGGACGACCCAGCGACACAGACGTTAGCTCCGGAGGTGGTAAGACCACTCCATCCCCCGGTGGAGGGCCGGGAGGAGAATCTTTTGTTTTCAAACAATTTAATTTGCCGCTCCCCCTTAGACGGGGTTGCGGTACCCACATTCTCAATAAAAGAGCTATTTCCTATGTCTCTGGGTCACCTGGCCCGCAAATGCCGTTCTCACGGCACTTTGCCCTTAGATCTCAACAGTCCTGGCTTCCTGGACACGGACCAACCGTCTTCAGCCCCACGACTGTCCCCCGGCCGGCCGGTTCCGATGAGTCTAGAGGACGCCTACCCAGGACCTCCTCCTCAGTCGCTAACCCGCCCCCAGCCGGGTGTGCGGAGCAAGGTAAGTGCTTTGAGTCTTTTCTCAGCACCTCAGCCGCGGGTTGCCCCGTCGCCGCCCAACGCTGCCCTACCTGCTCCGCCCCGCTGCTCCGCCCCGCCGGGTACGTCCAAATTAACCGTCCCTTTGGTGCCCCTAGCACAGAGGTTGGACGCGTGGCTTTCACTTCCCAACCCGTCTCGCTGGCTGGCCCGGACCATCCGACTCGGTTACGCAATTCAGTTTGCCAGGCCCCCACCCCCCTTCATGGGCGTCCGCTTTTCCACAGTACACGGCGAACACGCCCACTCCCTGCGCGCGGAAATCGCGACTCTTCTGGCCAAAGACGCGATAGAGCCTGTCCCTCCAACCGAGATGAAGAAGGGTTTCTATAGCCCCTACTTCATCGTACCCAAGAAAAGCGGCGGCTTACGACCAATCTTGGACCTTCGAGTTCTCAACCGAGCGTTGCACAAACTCCCGTTCAAGATGCTCACGCAGAAACACATCTTAACCTGCGTCCGGCATCTAGATTGGTTCGCAGCGATAGACCTGAAGGACGCGTACTTCCACGTCTCCATCCTGCCCCGACACCGCCCCTACCTGCGGTTTGCGTTCGAGGGCCAGGCGTACCAGTACAAAGTCCTCCCCTTCGGCCTGTCTCTGTCCCCTCGCGTCTTCACGAAAGTCACAGAGGCAGCTCTTGCTCCGCTCCGAGAAGCCGGCATCCGCATACTCAACTACCTCGACGACTGGCTCATTCTGGCTCACTCGAGAGAGTTACTATGCGCCCACAGAGACCAGGTGCTCAGGCACCTCAGCCATCTGGGGCTTCAGGTCAACTGGGAAAAGAGCAAGCTCGCTCCAGTTCAGAGCATCTCTTTTCTCGGGATGGAGTTAGACTCGGTCTCAATGTCCGCATGTCTCACCAACGAGCGTGCCCAGTCAGTGTTGAACTGCCTCGCCGCCTTCAGGCCAGGCACAGCGGTCCCCTTAAAACTTTTCCAGAGGCTCCTGGGGCATATGGCGTCCTCCGCGGTGGTCGCGCCGCTGGGGTTGATGCATATGAGACCGCTCCAACACTGGCTCCAGACCCGAGTCCCGAGACGAGCATGGCGCCACGGCACGCACCGGGTAACAATCACCCCCGCCTGCCAACAAACTTTCAACCCCTGGACAGACCTCTGTTTCTTACGGGCTGGAGTACCCCTACAGCAGGTGTCCAGATGCGTCCTGGTCACGACCGACGCCTCCAGATTGGGTTGGGGCGCCGTTTGCAATGGGCACGCAGCCTCAGGCCGTTGGAAAAGGGCCCAGCTGCGTTGGCACATCAACTGCCTCGAGTTGTTGACCATCCTTCTAGCCCTGCGGCAGTTTCTCCCATTAATTCGCGACAAACATGTCCTGGTCAGGTCGGACAGCACCACTGCGGTCGCGTACATAAATCGCCAAGGCGGCGTACGCTCCCGCCACATGTCGCAACTCGCCCGTCGTCTCCTCCTTTGGAGCCAGCACCGACTCAGGTCGCTGCGTGCCACTCACATCTCCGGCAACCTCAATGTGATGGCGGACGCGCTGTCACGACAACGCTTGCCTGGCGGAGAGTGGAGGCTTCACCCCCACTCGGTTCAGCTGATTTGGGAATGGTTCGGCAAGGCCCAGGTAGACCTGTTTGCCTCCCGAGAGACCTCCCACTGCCCGCTCTGGTACGCCCGCTCAGAGGCTCCCCTAGGGGCAGATGCACTGGCACACAGCTGGCCGGTGGGGCTGCGCAAGTACGCATTTCCCCCAGTGAACCTTCTTGCACAGGTGCTGTGCAAGGTCAGGGAGGACGAGGAGCAAGTCACTCTCGTGGCTCCTTACTGGCCCACCCGGGCCTGGTTCTCGGACCTCGTGCTCCTCGCAACAGCCCCTCCCTGGCGAATTCCCCTGAGGAAGGACCTTCTTTCTCAGGGACGGGGCACGCTCTGGCATCTGCACCCAGACCTCTGGAACCTCCACGTCTGGTCCCTGGACGGGACGCGGAAGATCTAGCTGGTCTACCACCCACGGTCGTAGCCACGATCAACCAAGCCAAAGCCCCTTCTACCAGGAAACTCTACGCCCTGAAGTGGCGTCTGTTCGTCAATTGGTGTTCTTCCCGGGCAGAAGACCCACAGAGGTGCGCAGTTAGGTCGGTGCTCCTGTTCCTACAAGAGAGGTTGGAGGGGAGGCTGTCCCCGTCCACCTTGAAGGTGTATGTTGCCGCTATCGCAGCTCACCACGACCCAGTAGACGGCAAGTCTCTGGGCAAGCACGACTTAATCGTCAGGTTCCTAAGAGGCGCCCGGAGGTTAAACCCCTCCCGGCCAAACCTGTTCCCCTCCTGGGATCTCTCGGTGGTCCTCGCCGGTCTCAGAGATCCCCTTTCGAGCCGCTAGAATCAGCTGGACTCAGGGCCCTCTCTCTAAAGACGGCCCTGCTGATCGCGCTCGCCTCCATCAAGAGGGTCGGGGACCTGCAAGCGTTTTCTACTAACGACACTTGCCTGGAGTTCGGTCCGGTAGACAGTCATGTGATCCTAAGACCTCAACCGGGCTATGTGCCCAAGGTTCCTACCACGCCCTTTAGAGATCAGGTAGTGAACCTACAAGCGCTGCCCCGGGAGGTGGCAGACCCAGCCCTCTCACTATTGTGTCCGGTACGTGCCTTGCGTGCCTACCTGGAACGCACCCAGAGCTTTAGGCGCTCTGAGCAGCTCTTTGTCTGCTTTGGAGGACAGCAGAAAGGGAACGCTGTCTCCAAACAGAGGTTGTCTCACTGGGTGGTGGAGGCCATTCAATTGGCCTACCACACCCAGGCCGTGCCACCCCCCTTACGGGTTCGGGCCCACTCCACTAGGAGCGTGGCATCCTCATGGGCACTGGCGAGGGGCACCTCCCTAGCAGACATTTGCAGAGCTGCGGGCTGGGCAGCACCTAACACCTTTAAGAGATTCTACAATCTCAGGGTTGAGTCAGTCTCGTCCCGTGTTCTCTCAGGTCCGAGCCCGTAGAACTCGGTACACGTCGACGATCTGACCGGGTGAACCGCTTGTTCCAGCGCCGTTTCCCTCTGCCAAGGCAAAACAGTGCGCTTTTGTCCCAGAGGACCTAGGTCCCTGGTTGATTCCTCCCTAGCCCTTCGGGCCCGCAGCAGTTCAGCGGAGGAACGTGCTGGTCCAGTCCACTACGGGTACCTCCGGCTACCCCTACTGGAATAGGTGCTCCACAGATCAGGCCTCCTACGGGACTCCTCCTGTGTGTATTTCCGCGGTACGGTCACCTTACGAGCTGACCCGCGTCTCCCTTAGGCAGTCCTGCGCTGCCCTCCGGTCGCCGTGTTGTAGCAACTCCCCCCTCCTCGAGGTTGGATCTACCACCGCGCCATTTCCTCCCACATGCCCAAAGTGGCCATGTGATGTATTTTGCCACCTTTACCTTCCCTGCTGGGCGGGTGTGGCCTCTGCAGGGTCTTTTCTCCCTAAAAGAATAGGAATTCGGGAATAAGACCCCCTTCCCTCGATGCGGTAAGGGCCCCGGCTGCTCTTGCTCTATGCCGAGAAAACATAGAGAGAAAAGAGGCCCAGCCAGGCTTGGCCCGTTCCCTAGTTGGGAGCGTCACCTTGTTCCCCCCTAGGGTAACCAAAAGGATGCTGACGCTTTTTCGGGGCATTGGGGAAGAGTACGCGCACTGAACACAGTTGGTCGCTTGTGCACGTGCAAATACCTGCCCGCTTCTGTGTCAGCAGTACACGTACACGGCTCAGCGCATGGCGAGTTTTGAAGTGGACCCCTAGTGTCGCTTCTTCGACACGACGTCGAAGTGAGCGACAGACGGGGAACGTCTCGGTTACGTATGTAACCTCCGTTCCCTGATGGAGGGAACGAGACGTCGTGTCTTCCCGGCCACGTCGCTGAGCCGAGCCGCTGAGGTGCCCGGTACACTCCCGGCTCCTCAGAAAAATCCTGAATGAACGAGCGTATTTCTCTCGCCTTTATAGCCGTATCCGGAGGCGGAGTATGCAAATACTGTTCGACAACTCTCATTGGCCTTTTTTCATAGATCAGAGGTATCTTTCGGTGCTCAAGAGAGACCCCTAGTGTCGCTTCTTCGACACGACGTCTCGTTCCCTCCATCAGGGAACGGAGGTTACATAAGTAACCGAGACGTTCATTATTGTGTGTGCAAAAGTGTGCGCGGGGGCGCGTGTGTGTGTGTGGGAGGGGCGGGGTATGTTTTGCACTCTGCATGTTGTAAAGTCTCACTCATTTTCTGAGTGTTTTTTCTGCATTGTGGCTGATTTATATATTGTATTTTACAAATAAAAAACATTGCCCTGTTTTTTGTCTATCTCATTCTTTTCCAAAGGTCAGTCAGTTTTGACAGAGAACAATAAAAGTGTTTTTAACGATCGCTTAGACTTATCGAATCAAGTCCCGTTACTTTTGTGTGTTCAGATGGCAAGAAAGAGCAAAAGTAATTAAGTCTTGTACCACTGAGATAAACAAAACTATTTGGTAACACTTTATTTTACAGTGTTGGTAATCATTGCCACTCACATTAAAAAGAAGACCCCAGTCAAATCAGTAACTTTATAAAAGCTGTTTAATTCTGCATGGAGAGGGTCCGCACATGGGGCCTGCCATGTTAGAATCACATGACCAGCCGAATACTACTCACTTAATCTCAGTAACCATCCTGTTATTTGACACTTTCACTCATTGATTAAAGTAATCATGGCTGACTGTGAATACTAAATTTCTACAATGGTATCTGAAACTGAAAACTATTGATTTTAAATGATGCTGCATCCAAACCTCTAGGTGTCAGTGTAAGTCCAAGATGACACAAAGACAAAAGTTACTGAGTGCATCTTTAATGCTGATTTTTAGTAATGGAAGCATATACACATAAATTATAGATGATTCAGTTTAAGGTTCCCCACTTAAGCAGTTGTCCCACTTTACCTGTATTCACCCTACAGAACAGAAAACCTTGCCCTATGCTTAGTCTTTAAAAAAAAAAAAAACATACAACTCACCATTAATAGCTTTCCATCTTAACGGCTAAAGGCTGTCTGCATACGCCTACATGCATCCCTATAACTATGATTAAGTGTTTTGAGATACTCATCCTATTATATATAATACTTTTCCAAAGGCCACTAAGAAAACTTAATCTGTTTTCCTGTGTAAACATGGGGAAAAAATCTGATGTTGCTCCATCACTGATAAAAGAAGCTACACTACTGGACCAAACAAGCGGAAAATACACAATTAAGCTGATCTTATTTCCACCTCTGCACTTCCTCAACAATTAGACCACACAGCAGATGTCCCTGGAGATGACTATAGCAATCATCATATACTTTACAGTGGCAAACTGAAGGGAAACTTGCAAAAACACTGATCAGTTTTTGTTTTAACGCCACATTATAACAGCACTGGATGCAAATAAGTTGTGATGGAGGTAATCAGACATGCTTCTTATCGCTGAAACAAAAAGCAAACTAAATGGTGAGACATCAGCTGAAAACTACCGGACTATGGTGCACTACATTAGGAATGGCTTATGTATTATTCATGAATTTTATTCATGAATGAGATTTGGGTGTTGAGTTCATAAGAGATGGAGAGAGTATATGCTTATTGCTCCTCGTAATAAGAAAAATTGGAGCCAATTATGGGCACTAATAGGTTTCTTGCCCTGGCATAAATTTAAAAATAAAGAAAAACATAATGGGAATGATAGTGAGGACAAGATTTTTCAGGATTGAGAAACACTGCTCTAAGTCTTCATAAAGTCATTATAAATTACCTTGATTTCCTGATTATGAAAGTTTAATAAGATGATCCTCTCTTTCCATTCATATTTCTGTGAAAAAAAAAAAACTGGAACTCAAGCATAAAACTTTTCTCATAAAAAATGCATCAGCACTCTCCAACAAACCAGCTGTATTAAAGAGTTACCTCTACAGAATTTAAATCTAGAGAATCTAGATTTGTTTGTTGTGTCTTCATCCATTGTTATTCATGAATTTTAATGTAGTAAAATTCCTTTTTCAAGCTCAATCGACAGCATTTGTGGCATAACGTTGAGTACCACAAACATTTATTTTGACTTGTCTGGGTTACAGTGAGGCACTTACAATTGAAGTGAATGGGCCCGTCTGTAAACTTTCAAATATTAAACAGTTTAAAAGTATATACAAGACCTAAATAATATGAGTGTTAACATGATTTTACTTTGATAAAATAGTAACTAACATTTGCTGTGTAAAGTTATATCCAACACTGAAAAAAAAAAAAGAATAAAAAAAGAATCACAGATGTCACAGCTATCATATAGAATCAAAGAATCCATCATCTTTTCCATCAATTACATGGCAATCTTATTATAGGAGTAATTTAGACAGGGGGAAAAAATCACTGTTGTTGCGTTTCATGGCTCAGATCACTGGCATAATGTCTCACAAGACGACACAGGAAACTGCGTTTTGAAGGACCAACATTCCTAGAGGCATTTCCTATACAGACAAAAGAAAAATACTCCCCCCAATGCCATCCAACTGGGAGTCAATGTCCCATCTTTCATGTCATATAAAGCATGCAAACACACTGTCTGCACAAAGAGCCAGATTGTGCCTACTGAATGCCATAGCCCACCTTAAGGAAGTGTCTAAAATAAAACGACTAACCACATCAATATAAAGAGTTTACTAAAATAAAACTTGTATTCATGCTATGGACTTTTGACTGTGGTAAAACTGCTCTGTCTGAGTGCTCTTGATGGTCAGGGATGTTTGCGTTGTTTCTCATTATACCGTCAAACTCATTACGTTTCTGGGAATTCATGCTATAAAAGAAGCCATCAAGTTCTTTAATATGGTCTGCAAGTTCACGCTATTTCTTCCGTAGAGATTGTACGAGTATTTGCCTTACTGCCATATCCTTTATTCAGTAAATCTTAAGAGTGCTTATTGATAAACATTTTTCTGTCATTTTGCAGCAGAACAGATTGACCTGTCCTTTCAAACATCTCTGGCAGCGCTCTCCATAATTTTGTTAAACTGACTCTGTGGTCAATCTTTCTGCATTAACATTGTGTCATTACTGTTTTCTTTTGAATGTAATTAACAGTTTCCTTGGTTGCGTTAAAGGAATATAGATGATGAGATTCTGCCTGTATGCTGTTATTTCTTTCTGTGGATTACAAAAGGAGACATTTCTGAAGAATCTTTATGCAGCTCTTTCCGTACAGCAACAGTTTATCGTGATCGCCTTTGTCAAACTCCAAAAAAAGACAACAACAAAACATTTTACTGTAAAACTATTTTAAAAAGAAGGATACAATAACTTTGATTTTTATTTTTGTTATTCACTGACAATCGGCCAACCAGGTCTCTTGACAAATCGTAATAAGAGTTGGCTTGTATAAAAACGTGTGACTTTTACTAATATAGAGAATAAATAACCCCTAACCCTAAACAAAACTGTGAAAGGCTCTATGTTCGTGGGCAATGTCAGGAGACAGGAGACAGTGAACAGTTAAGGTCAGTCTCTTTATTGGATATACAATTTCATGGCTTAGCCAACTCAAAAAGTGATGCTTGTGTTGTTTATGTCTCTTGCTCGTCCCTGGTGCTCTCTCCCCACTCTGACTCTCTGGCGTGCCTTTTCAGTCCTCCCTCCTCCATCACTATCATCAGAGACAGGTGTTAGAGTAATCATAACCCAGGTGACGATCCTTACCGCTCTCCCTCTCCGGCAGACATATGACCACTCCCTTCCATGCCACATACCCCACCGCAGTCGCTAGTTTAATTTCGTAAGCCAAAGCTACCAAAACTATGTGTTTTTGTTGCTATGGCCTAATTATGGGTTTCAGGCACATTTTCAACTAATTTCTGGATTTGTCTGGCAGGGAAACCAGTGCAGCAGAACTTTCAGATCTGTGGAATACAAAAAAAGACACAAAATCAAAAGAAACGAGGCACATGCCGCC
The DNA here is from genome assembly GCA_032164185.1 of Moxostoma hubbsi. Lineage (NCBI taxonomy): Eukaryota > Metazoa > Chordata > Actinopteri > Cypriniformes > Catostomidae > Moxostoma > Moxostoma hubbsi. The sequence continues at coordinate 23,719,767 of JAVLUX010000038.1, forward strand.
TTATCATCTCTTTGCTGTGCAATTCCAGGGTCCCACCATCTTCAAACAATGACGTAAATTCCCTGCAATTATTGATTTCTTGTCTTTTTCTTAGGAAGTAAAGAATTGCAGGCAAAAGGCTCTCAATGTATTTCAAGCCCACTCATTCTTGCTTTGAGTAGCTTGTGTAGAAGTTGAAGAATGTGTCTCAATCAGTTCCCTACATCAAAAGTATGTACACTAACCAGGGCTGTCCCACTGTCATAACATTCTCTCCCTAGAAATCCCCAGAATGCACCATAAAAAACAGTTAGTATTTGCTGCTCACTATACAGTATACACTTACTGTGAATGTAGTCATGTCTAAAAGTTTGTAATGTTAACTCTGAAAATGCAACACAAATAAGTGTAACACGAGTACCTGGATGATGCTCTTCTTCAACTGCCAAAACGGAGTGTGTTATGTTGGACACATCATGCACTCACCACTCACAGCAGAAGCCGCTTTTATTCTCATCTCCAGTTACTTGGCTGGGTTGCTGGTCTGACAAAACAATTGTAATAATGGAGAATGTAACAACGAAACTTCAGTAAAGACAGCACCTTACAAATGTGAGTTGAATGCTTTACCGTCATACCAAGTTGTGTGAATATGTACGTTGTTTGAGATACAAGTAATGAACTGAGGTTGGCTAACGTGCTAAAGCTAGCAGCAACATATCACATGTATTTGAAATGTCACTTCCATCAGCCGTTAGCAAAAGTGTAGTAAAAAATCATGAAGTGTTCCATTTGGGACAATACTACACTTTGAAAATTCATACACTACATGGCTAAGTGCATAATATATATTGTGTGTCATTTGGGACACAGCTCTTGTGTAACGCAGTGCTTAATAATTGTAATTCTAGCGTCAGCCTCTCAGAGAGGCTATTCAGACATTCAGAAAGCATACACACATTTTAGCAGGCAAAATATTTGACCTCCTGTTACCGATCAGTCTGATTCGTGTTCCCAGTATACTGATTGACAATATAGGGAACTAGGGAGTGGAATGAGACACAGCCAGAAAGCCAAATTTATGTGCTTTGTATACCACTCTAACATCAATAAGAACAAGACACTCTGCTAATTTTACCATCATCACTTTCCAGGATAATGTCCAGCAATGCAACTTTCTGTGCATGTACGTCTGCATTGCACTTTAGGGAATTACATGGTATACAGAGTGCGCCAATCAGACAATCCATTCTACTGTCATGGGAATGCAGAGTTTCCATCAATAAGAGTGCTTCTATTAGATAAGGCCCTTAAACAACCATTGAGAACTTGGCACAATGTACTCAGCGCAGTACTTGTGATGAACCTGCACATTTGCTTTTGGAGATATGACCCAATTGTTCCTATTATTTGCAGCAGGATATGAGGGATATAATAATGTTGTTCTTCTTTTTGCCCACGACAATATTTTCAACACTGGGATGCTTTTCTCATTTATGTCTCTATTTACCATGAAGGCATCCATTTGCTAGGTTTTTCTATGAAATATGAACATACTGCTTGCAGGGGTGACTCATCTGAAACACAGTTTACCCTCTCTTTTCAGTCTTCCTCTCAGGAGTAGCAGCATAATTTTTCTGGAGGAAAGTATACAGTATATAGTAAACACTGACCCAGGGTAACCGGACAGAGAAGGACAGAGTCATTTTTGGGTTTTTTTTGGTTCTTAACATGTCAAGTATTACCAGCTGCTGCTCTGAAAGAATATTTTGGTGAATTTTATCCAACATAAAAATGTAATGCTTAGGGTGTCATCCAAGCACAGAAAAAATGGAAACTGTTCCCACTGTATATCTGAGAATGCTTTTTTGCTAATCTTGCTAACAACCCTTTGTGCATTGGAAAAGGACACGATTGTGACAGTTCTCTGGAACATTTAGGAGCACAAGGCTGCAGCTGCCCAGACAGCTTTTAATGTATGAACCTAAACGTTAATACTGAATTTTAAGGTAATCAATTTAAATAGATGCTAATGCTAATGTGCAAAAGGAAACAGTACACAACAAGGGGGTAACTTGTGGTATCAAGACACCCTTTTTTGATGTGTTAATATGTCCTGATACTGGCAAATTCTTTTGCTACACTGGGATATTCTGTGGTTTATTTCAAAACCACAGCTATTAATTGGGAATTGCAATAACAGCTTGTGAAACAGCTTCCACTCTTCTGGAAAGGCATTCTATTAGATGTTAAAACTTGGCTGCAGGCATACAGTTCCATTCAGGCACAAGAGCATCATTAAGGTCAGGCACATATGTTGGGTGATGGGTCCTGGTCTGGAATCGCTGCTGCAGTTCTTTCCAATGGTTTTCAGTGGGGTTCAGTGACAGGCTCTGCAATGTCTCATTCTATTGAAAATGTTTGTTCAAGAAGATTGCATGGCTGTATGCTTGATTTTATGCTTGAAATGGGTGTGAATAGCCAATTACAATTGCCTTGCAAAGCTGAAATAGCCAAAACCATTATTTAGGTGAAAGTGTCCAACTTAATTTTAGTGTACTTTCAGTGCATAGTGAAACTATGGAAATTGGAACACAGCCCCAGTCTTGACTCCTGATGCTATGCCTGCTTATTATAAACGACCTTGGGCTTGTTTTTTCATAAAGTCGTTTATAAACATAGCCAGTTGCAGGTTGCATCTTTCCAGAATACAGTCACTTTTTTGGGGCTTGCTGAGTCTTGGCCCCCATAGCAAACGAAAGTTTGAAAACCCACTAATTACAGACATCAAATTGCCCCACCAACTGTTTAAGCAGCACTCTATATTAGTGGTTGACCCAGGGCTTTATAAACGCTTGGGCTTACCGAGGCTTAAGCACAGATGGCCCCAAACACCCAGGAGGGGGGCCCAATCACAGCATCCACCACCTTACTTCCCCCCATCGAAGTTTGCGGGAGGACACATATGTAAACGCATTCAGCCCCATCCCACCAGAAATTGAGTTGTACACAAAAATGCTGAAATGTCACAAATGTTTTTACACAATATTTCCTCGAAATTCACAAAGAATAAAAGAAAACAGACATTGCGTATTATTCATTGTCTAGACTGTTGGTAAATTTTGGAACTAACACAAGGGAGTGTTAAAAATTCTGATAATCAGCCAAGCCGATGCGGTTATCGGCCAATATATCGGTCTATCGACTAAATATTATTTTATTATTATTTACAGTACAGTAGCTTGTATCTCCTTTCATCCCTTGTTTCTACTTTTCTCTGCCCTTCACCTACCCCAATAATGTTTAAATATACTTTTTTTTTAAAAAAGTTGCTTGATTTTGCTTATTTTGGTGAAGCAAAATAAGTGTATTTTTTCAGACCAAATTTCTTGTTTTTCTTGCGAGATCTAGCAATACTGGTCTTGACCATTGTGGTGCATTAGCACACATGTGGGGGGGGGGGGGGGTGTGGGGGGGGGGGGGTTCAGGAGGTGTACTGAATGATCTGACCCACAGGCTTCATCCATTAGCTCTAATGTATTTCACTAGTCCATTTGGCCTGCTAACTCCCACCCCCACTCCCACCCCCACCCCCACACTCCCGCTCTCAATCTCTTTCTCCCTTCATTCCCTCGCTCCACCAGACTTCTCCTTCAGGACACAGAAATAGAGAGCAGGGGAGCAGAGGCCGGTTCTTTTATTCTCATCCAGTTCTTCTGGGCACTGAGTGATACTGAACCAGGGAGATTAAAGGGTGGGAGAAAGAAAAATTTGAATAAGACATTTGAGAAGCCACTGGGCTTTATATAACTCATAGAGGAGTGAAAGGACAGAAGAAAAAGACTGGGGGAAAAAAATTGAATGCAGAGACTGTGTAAAGGGAATTCAGCTGAGTCAGTTCCCTCCATTCATAGCAGGGATACTTCACCCAAAAAAGCAGTTGTCAGGGAACCAATCTTATTTTGTGACAGACAGCCTTCATATGAACCTCTTTAAGGAAGTGTTAAAATGAATATGCAAATCCTGTCATCATTTACTCCAAACCTGTATCAATTTCATTCTTCCTTGGAACATAAAAGTTTAGAAGAATGTTCACGCTGCTCTTTCTCCATACAAAAAAAAGTTAATTGTGGTTGAACCAGGACTTTCAAGCTTCAGAATTACAAAAAAGCATCAGAAAAGTTTTAGAAAAGTATTCCATACAACTACATACAATATCTCTGTGTCATGAACAGACTGAAATTAAGGTAATTAGTCACTGATAATTTTTCAAATTGCATTTGCTCACAAATCTCATTCACAGTCGTGTATATTCAAATAAGGCATGTCAAAATGTGTCAGCATTTTTGACGTCAATGATGCAGAATGTTAATAGTTCTCATGCATCTTGTAACTGATCACAACTTGCCATATTTGAATATGCACATTCAAAATTTTGAAGATTTTCAGTGTATAACATCTTAAAGTTTAGTCTTTTCATCACAGAGCTATTGTAAAGCCTTAGAAGACTTGAAAAACAGGGCACAAGTCATATGGACTGATTTTATAGTGCTTTTTTTGGAACTTGACAACCCCTGGTCCCCATTCATTGTCATTGTATGGAAAAGCCTTTTTGTTCAAAGGCAGAAAAATTATCTTATGGGTTTGAAACATCATGAGGTTTAGTAAATATTGACAGTGAATGGTGTGGTGAACCATTAATTTAGAGGCAAAGAGACTCATTTTTCATGTATATCCCTTAACAGATTGCCTTGATATTTGAATTTGGTTATCAGTGCGTTCTGTGCTGAAGGGGTTTAAACGGGACATCTGAACTGCATGCACATGAGTGGTTGTGTGTAAAAATGTTGCTGTCCACAGGCTAAAATTTTCTTCTAATCCTTGAGATATCTGGAATCAACCACAGCTGAGTCCAGTCCAGTGGATTAGAATACTGGCCAACTAATTGAATACAGCCAATATTCTGCTATCAAATATACAAAATTTGAAGTTTTATGTTTATAAATACAGAGCAGAAATAGCAAAAGGTCTGACGTACTGCATAACTGTAAGAGTTTAGTTACAGGCTTGTATAAATAACACATTTTATTACAGATAAGAGGTTTAATGCCTTTTATACAAATACACTTTGTTTGCTTGAGCTCTGCAAAATAAAGAGATGCTTACAGTCACTTAAGATTCAGTGCAGGTGTGAAAGTCAGAGCATCTTTACAAACACAAGGGCATTCATGTAAGATATAGCATAAATTAGATTTTAACTCCAATGCCCTTCTGCTGCAGCAAGAAGACTTTTAAAATTAAACAAAATAATACACCAAAGTTGATCTTGACATTGTATTTGGGTGGGTGCTGAAACCCTATTGGAATTGTCAGGATTATTATTTATTATTCTGCCCTATAACTGATCTTGCAGGCCAAACCGTAAGGCCTAAAGACATGAAACTTGGGGGAATGGTAATACTCCTGTTGGCTCCACATACACGTCGACTCACGGGAGGTTCCAAGATGGCGTCCTGCTAAGATCTTCTTTATCGATCTCTGCTGACATATTCGTTTTTTAGCAGCCAAACTACACTTTTTACAACGTTGTTACATTTCTTTTTGTCTACAGGTATCTCTTTTAACATGAGGTCAGCCGCAGATAAGAGGAAAGATAGAGAGACGTTGCGTGCCGCACGCGGTTCGGATAATGCAAACTTCCACAGCTACGCGTCTTCAAGTGGAGTTTTCCCTTCTGCACTTCTTCCTGAGAGCCCAGCTAAGCGTCCTCCAAAGAAAGGTAAAGTAGAGGAAGACTCCACCGTGATCTTTACTCTATCTCAATTGATAAATAGTCGTTCTGATGCCCTGGAGAAAATGGTGAGTGACAATACTATGAAAATTGAAGGGCTAAAAAAAACAGTGGACTTTGTATGTAGAGATTGAAATGATATCAAGGGGAAGGTCAACCACTTCGAAGCTGAAGAAGATGGAGTTCTGCAAAAGACAAATTATAGAGCTGGAAAGATACTCTCGTCGCTGGAATTTCTTGCTGCAGGAAGTACCTGAAAAAGAAAACAAAATCATCAGAGCAGAATCCATCCGTATTTGTGTGGCTACCTTTCTAGAGGAGGGTAAAGCGCAACCAGATAAGATTGACACTGTACACCAAATTGGAAAAAGGCTTTCAAATGCTTCAAGGCCACAAGACATTTTTATCCATTTTTCCTCACTGGTGATGAGAGATGGAGTGTGGAGAGCAGCAAAGTCATCAGAGTTTCTGCGGGCGAACGATCTTCGTTTTACTGAGGATCTTACTGCATATGACCAAGAAAGGAGACTATCACTATGGCCATTTGTGGAAAAGGCCTGTAAGGAGGGGCTTTCTTCGATGGTGTTTATTGGAAATTATGTAAATTGCCCATCGTGAGTGTCTAAATCAAAAGTTTGAAAGGAACATTATTAGAGGCTGCAAAGTTGTCTGAAACTACTTTTGTCAGCTGGTAATGCATTTTCATCTCTGATAGACTTTTCTATTCTTTGTTCATTGTTGAGTTCTTTTTGTATGTCTGTTTTTGTTATTTCTCTCAATGCCAGAGGATTAAGAGACATTACTAAATGAAAAGTTTTGTTCCTGTACGCAAAATCATTCAAGACAAAAGTTAGTCTTGAATGATTTTGCGTACAGGAACAAAACTTTTCGTTTTTTTCAAGAGTCCCACTCTATTCCTTAAGATGGTGTTTTTTGGAAAAATCAGTAGAACAATGGCATTTGGAGGGCTCATGGTTCAGAACATTCCACCTGAGTTTTAATTATGAAAACCTGTTTTGCTGGGGAGGATTTACATCATTTTAGTGACCCAAAAGGGCATTTTCTGTTATTGGTATTGGTATACTGTAGTAATACTGGTTAATATTTATGGTTACAATGTTACTCAGGAGTATTATATGCTGCTTGAAGAAATTGGGAAAAGGTTCTACTATGGCTTAATACATATCCAGATGCTTTTGATTTCATTGATAGGGATTTTAATATTGTCCATGACAATAACCTTGATAGACTTCCACCCAGACAATCTGCCCCTCTTAACTCCAAACTAAAAATATTTATGGACAAATTTGATATCATTGATATTTGTAGGGAGAAAACTACAAATATAAAAGCATGCACTTAGAGTAACAAAAGCCTTTCTAGACAATTCCATATAGACTAATGGCTTGTATCACAATGTGTTAAGAACTTTAATGTTTGAGTTAGCATTCTTCCTACCCTTTTAACTGATCATAAGGCAATTCTTCTTCAATCTCCTCTATCTCCGGTCCATCTCTGCACAGGTCTTAGAGCAGTTCTTACAGTTCTTATTGGAAACAATTCTTCTTCGCTTAAACATGAACATTTGAGGGAAAGTATTTCCTTTTTGATTAAATACTACTGGATCAAAGCAGTAAAGGAAAGAAAAAAAAAGTCTAAATTGGGTGTGCTAGGAATTAGCTAAACTTAAAAGATATGAAGAGGAGACTGTCATTTCTAAAAATAATGACTCTCCACTAAAAAGAACAGGATGGCTTGTTAGATGTAGAAATGATAGAACTGGCTGAATTGCAAACTCAATTAGACTCATTGTATAAGTATAGAGCAGTTGGTTCCTTTATTCGATCGAGAAGTAGATGGCTTGAGCAAATAGAGCAAAGTTCAGCATATTTCTTTAGGATGAAAAAGCATCATGCTAAGAACTTAATGGTTAACTCTCTGAAAATCAATGGTATAGTCACATCTGATTTTAAAGAAATTGGTCTTTTTGTGCAAATTTCAATTCTAATCTCTATAAATCTAAATTATGTAAGGACACAGCTTCTCTATTTTTCCAATCTTTAAAGGACATTAAGACATTATCTTATGATGAAATCTATTTTTTTTAAAAGCTTTGTTCAAGAATTAGCGCCTTTCTTGCATCAGACTTATTTAGAGAGAATTGATTCAGGACTACTCACACCTACTTTATCGCAGGGGTACTCAATTTAATCCCTAAACCTAAGAAAGATAATCTCTTGATAGATAATTGGCGCCCAATCTGTCTTTTAAATAGTGATTTTAAGGTAGGCCTATTAGCTCTAATAATTGCCAAAAGACATGTTCTGGGCACAATTATAGATGAAGCTCAGTCTGGCTTTATCCCAAAAATACATATCACTAACCAGGGGCAGATTCGGAAGAGAATTTGTGTTGGGGGGGGGGGGGGGGGTGGGGGGGGTGTTGGGGTTGTGCTGTCCTTTTCTGCATAACACGGTTAGAGGTTCACAGTATACACCTTACACCTTGTTCTAGATTTGCCAGACTATGATGAGCTGATAACAGAAGAAAGATTTATTCTCTTTTTAGATTTTTACAAAGCTTTTGATTCCATTTGAACACAAATTCCATTTTCAATCCCTTTACAAATTTAGCTTTGGTGATTCCTTCTGTAAAACTGTTCGAACACTATATAAAAACAGCAATTGCTCAATTAAAATTAATTCTGGTACTTCTCCTAGGTTCAGAGTGTTTAGAGGAGTTCGTCAGGGCTGCCCTGTCTGGCCTTATATACTAATATACTTGTTCTTAATAGCTGCTCAACTTTTCAAGTCTTTTCTGCTGAATAGCCAATTACAAGGAATTAATATAGCTGATAAACATATGCTTGTAAGCCAACGACACCACTCTTTTTTATTATTATTATTATTTACAGATACCTGTTGTTATTAGTTATATTAAGGTCTTTTCCAAAGCGTCATGGTCTAACTTTGAATTTCGATAAATGTGAATTGCTCGCTATAAAATCTTGTTCTGCCTCATCCCTGTATAATATTCCTGTAAAGTCTCAAGTGAGTTCTTTAGGTGTAACCAGTTGCAAAGATGATAGTATGAGAGGTAGGTTAAACTATGATCCAGTGGTTGCAAAAGCTAAGAAGAAATTGAATCCTGGCTACAAAGGGAAGGAAGGGCTCTTCTCTCTAAAGCTGAGGGTATCTTTAGACTGACATACCCTGCTCTTTCAATGCATGTGGATAAATCTGTCTGTGTAGAGATTCATTTCTTATGGAGACACAAAAGACACTACATTAAGAAATCTTTTGTTATATACCGCTATGAACACGGGGTCCTACATTTTCTTGACTTTTCTTCTTTAAACTATACTTTTAAAATAAATTGGTTATGGCAATTCTTAAATGACCCTGAATCTATGTGGAATGCCATTCCCAAATAGATTTTCTCCAAAGTGGGTGGTCTCTCCTTTTTGTTATTATGCAATTATAGTATTTCCAAATTACCTATTAAACTGTCAAATTTACATAAGCAGGTACTCTTGGCCTGGCATTTGATCTACAAACATAACTTTAGTCCCCACCGTTATTTTATTTGGGATAACCAGGTTGACTTTTTGGTTCAATAATAATATTCTTTTGGTTTCTCAACTTATAAATACGAATGGAGTTTTTGGCAAATTACTGTGTTCCAGTCACTCCTAGGGATTTCGCTATAGTTATGGATGCTATTCCTTGCGGTGCTATAGAACTTTTAAAAGGCTCAAGTGGACCTTTGCCCCATTTTACATCTTTTTGTTTGTTTTTCTGTTTGTTTGTACGCACCTCTATTTTAGCTAGTTTTTCTTTGCTTAATTAAGATGTTTTATTTGGTTTCCACAGTTTTGATAACTTAAACAGTGAGTAATTTCTGATGAATCTGTTTATTTTTCTTGCTACGTTTTTATACATAAGTGAACATTTCTGTCTGTAAAGCCCCTGATTACATTTTTTTGTAAAGGATTATTATTTAATTACCCCTTGTACTAATTATTTAAATACCCCTTGTGCCTCCAGCAACTCCAAAGCTTGAAAACCTTTGCACTGTGTAGTGAATATAATGTCTTTGCCCTCTTGTAAAGTATATATGAACTGGCTTGTTTCGCTTGTTTCTAATAAAAGGTACAAATAAAATTTAAATGTCAACTCGCCCTAATCGACCAAGGGGGGCATAATAACAAAGGCAAAAGCATTTTGGGCCATTGCTCCTAAAATGTACATTAGCGTTCAAAAGTTTAGGGTCACTTTCTCATTCTTTCTTTCTTTCTTTCTTTATTTTTCACATTTTAGAATAACAGTCATCACAACTATGGCATAATAGAAATGGAACTATGGGAATTATGTTGTGAATAAAAAATCTGAAATAAATCCAAACTATGTTATATTTTACTAGCCACTCAGTGGCTGCTTTTCTTAATTATTCGGTCCAAGCCATCAATTTCAAAACTTTTTTATTAAATACAATTTTTGTTTTGTAATTAAATAAATTAATATGTTGGATCAATTATATTTTTGTCTACAAAACTAATTTCAAACATTTAAGCATACGCCTTCAGATCAAAAGATTTTTAAGATCATGAGAAACATTTCAGTCAAGTGTTTCAAAACTTTTGAACGGTAGTTTATGTCACAGACTGTGTGTTCTTATATCATTGGAATCCTTGGCTCAAGATCTCTGATATTTTAATACACCGTTATGGAAATTCATTAAAGTTTTTATGCCATGTTTGATTTTTTTGTAAAACATTATTTTTCAAACAAGTCCAGGCCCTTCGCTCAATCGGAACCAGAGTAAATTCAAAATTAATTTCAACATCACGACAGTATGCAAACCGTGTGGCCAATTTTACTTAAATGGTTATAGCTCTTCAATTGAACAAAATATTTTCACCAAATTTTGGACACTGTATGTACAGGATCAATCTGAGGACACATGAAAAAATTGTGCGCCTTGGTCACTCTGTAGAGCTATACCAATGAGAAACCTACATATAGCTCTAACTATGGAATCGTTGGTATTTTTTTTCTCTCAATTTGGAATGCCCAATTCGCACTACTTAGTAGGTCCTCGTGGTGGCGCGGTTACTCACCTCAATCTGGGTGGTGGAGGACAAGTCTCAGTTGCCTCCGCTCCTGAGACCTTCAATCTGCACATCTTACCACGTGGCTCTTTGTGCCACCGTGGATACTTTATGATACCATGGAGACTCACAGCATGTGGAGACTCATGCTACTCTCTGCGATCCACACACAAATTACCACGCACACCATTGAGAGCGAAAACCCTTAATCATGACCACGAGGAGGTTACCCCATGTGACTTTACCCTCCCTAGCAACTGGGCCAATTTGTTTGCTTAGGAGTCACTCAGCACGCCCTGGATTCGAACTCATGACACCAAAGGTGATAGTCAGCAACATCTTTGGTCTTGAAATTTTATATAGCCTATATATTAATATACATTTTGTTATAGAAGTTTAAGGTAAGTGTATAAATTCTCATCAAATTTAGTTCACATATTCAATATCTGATTATGAAGAAGCATGCAAAATTTGGTGGAGATCGGACAATTGGTGGCACTATTATGTTAGAAATGTTTAAAACAATAAATATCTATGGTAATCAGAATCAGAATGAGCTTAATTGCCAAGTGTTTCACGTACACAAGGAAATTATTTTTGGGGATAGGAGAAACAATTGCACACAGAACATTACAGTGAGACACAGAATATAAAACAAGGTAAGTGTATAAATAGACATACAAATAATAGGCTAGGACATATAACAGAATGGTGCATGTACATGTGCAAGTGGTAATGTATGTGCAAGGTAGGGGTATGAACAGTTATTGAATTAAATATGTGAATTTACATATGCACATGAGATATGTATTTACATTAATTTACCTGATGTTGCTGAAAATTATATTTACTTCTCTATTTCTATCTCTATTTTAGGTGCTTATTGTCATGCCTCCAAAAGACTGTCATTCCACTCTCCGCTCCCTCACACCACAGTATTAATCACACACACACACACACACACACACACACCAGTATACAATCAACTAGGCAATCACAGACTCCATATTTACCCACCACTTGCTTACCTTCAGTGTCTAGTCCCAACAAGGACTGTGCTGCTCTTCCACAGCAGTCTCTCATCATCAAAGATTATCAACTGAAGAGCCTCATCTAGTGAGGAATTCTAGTCCTCTGAATGTTTGTCCTTCCAATGCTCAAATCTTCTCTACCATTGTATTGAAGATCATCAATTACTTGTCATGGCTGATCGGTTCATCTGCTGTCTCCTGCAAGTGTTACAACTCCCCTTGTGATCCGCTGTATCTTTAATAAAAGTTCCAGCATTTGGGTTCATTACCTCCATCGGTGTGTATGATTCGTGACACTTATAGGCATTATCAGAATAATGCTTTATCTTGTAACCAATGCACTTAAAGGCCCTATGCAGCTTGAGCCCCGATAACTGCTTGCAGCTATATCTTTTTTTTATTGCTTTCAGCTCAGCAATATTTGTCAGTAATTCATTGTCAGGTCAAGGTTGCCAGGTGAACCCATTTTGTGACAGGCTTATTTTATCTCAAATAAAATATCCCAAGAAAACTCAACTAAAAATCATCTAAAAATGTTTTTGAAATAAAGTTGCCTGCACTCACGTGTGTTCAAGTTGAGGAATAATTAGTTGATTTTTTACACTTTTATTTCAATACATTTATATAAAAATCAAAAATAAATCAGTTGAAAAAGGGTTTTCAAACATTACAAATTGCCATATGCTTTTGAAACCAGTTTCATAACAGATTTCTTTTAGACATCCTTATCTTTGACTCGGTATGAATCTTTTATGTATTTTATTTTTATTCATGATTTAGTCATTTTTGGGGGGGGTTGGGGGTTATGCAAACAATTTTCATATTAAACAAAAACAAATTATATAAAAAAATATTATGTGAAATATGTAGAAAAATAACATCTTGTCATATAGTGGCTCAGGAAACAGAGTTAGCTTTATACAACACAGAGAAAAAACACAAACATTATGGAAATATTTTCAAATCTCTTCATATAGACCACCAGGGAAAGGTTCACATCTCAAAAATAGACTTAAAAAGCTTATTCCTATGCCAGTATTTATAGTTTTTGACCTGCTACACCAAAGTACACATGTAGTAAACCTGAGTCATCACATTTTCTATAAAGATTAGCTACCATCAGCAACTATTGCAGAATCAGTCCCATAGTGGATGCTTGTAGTGTGAAACCAAGCTGGACTTGCATCAAATGTATTGTTACTGTTTTCACTGTTCCTTTCCTGGAAGTAGAGAAAGCAAAACATTATATGTAACATTATAACATCTATTGTTATACAGCTAACATCTGTTAAACACAGTATTTTAGGCACTGACATTGTACGTAATAAGTACAAAAACTTACCTTTATGTTTTTTTGGTTTTTGTACCCGTCCTGTGAGTATGATGTCAATCAGTTTGCTGACCCAAGAACTCTTACTTGGAAAGGGTGCACAGAGTTTCAAGCCCCTCTTTGTGACAAACCTATGTGAATTTAAGCATATATAATTATGCATTTCACATTCCAACATGCATACAAGGTCTATTGTAGTTTTGGGGATGAAGTATGTTCACAATGCATGTATTGCAACTTACACAGTGGCGGGAATTCTGCAGGCTCCATCACCGGTCTGAATGGTGAAAGATGTGACCACCCGCTGAGGAATGCGCCGGTTGCTGGTGGTTAAACAGCAATCCGCTGCCACATCTCTTTGAGCTGTTGTAGTGAAAGTGCACAGAACGTTAATCTTTATCAACATAAATAGTCAAACCTATTATAAAGATAGCAAGATTGTCTTCACGTACAGTGGGGTCCAAAGTCTGAAACCACTATTGAAAATGCAGCTATTTTGCATTCTTTTATAATTTTAGAGTTTGTGCATAACAATTTGCTTTGCATTGAGAAATGCTTACAATGGATTATTGTCCTGGAAATAGTGCAAATTATGAATTGTTTCTTCTTAATTTTGTCAACTTTTCTTTTGTTTAATTTTTTTCAAAATCATAAAACGTTTAGTTTATTTTCTTGGTTTAAATGGAAAAATCCGAATTTTCATACATTTGCAATGAATTTCAAAACTGCTTATTGATTTTTTGCTTTAAAGACCTTTTAAGAATTCAGAAGATAAATGGATGTTACTAATTAATTGCAAATTCTGACTCACCAGTTGTACAGCTCCATAGACTGACGCTCAGAACAAGCAGACCACCCGCACATAGTGTCATTGAGTTTGAGAACATCATTTTGTCCCTTGCTATGTGTTAGTTCACCTGTGCTCAGAAGATGTTAGCCTCACCTGGTCCACACGCTCCCTTTATAAGTCTACTTCTCTAACTTTCAGTTTCTTTCTCCTTTCCTGTAAATCCCTCCCTACTGGAAAAAAATAAAAAGCCCTTTCACCTCATGTTAACTGTAAATTAACTGGTTTGGCACCTGCCAAATTGGGTCATTCAGGCTCATTTTATTTGAATTTCCTCAAAGCGCCGCAAGTGTTCGCATCTGTATGCATGTTTCTGGGCAATCAATGCATGCGGTGCAATCTGGAAAATCACTTGAACGTGGATATCTTTGATAGTACACCAATAATAATCATAAGTGGACCGATTATGACTATAACCATGATTATGATCATATTTATGACTCATTTGTATAACATATTAACTCCTGTAAAACATGCCTCGCATTTTTTGGTGTTGAAATATTTTATCTTTTCCCTGTAAATACAGTATGTAGACAGAAATAAGTAACCTATTGGAAGTAACCAAATTTCCCTGAAAAGTGTAAGTAGTTTTAATCCCGACTAGACCAAGTCACATAGGCTCAACTAATGATGTGAGTTTGTGGCGGGACTATCTGTTTATCGGCCAAAAGACGACAGGCAACCTGTTTGAAAATAATTATTATTTTTGCATTTAGTTTGGCGCTGCTAGAAGCACATAAATTACACCCTAAGCCTTTAATATCAAAGTCATTAAAGGATTGTCATTAAACCTCATATTGTTTGATTGACAGCCCTAATTTGTTGGTGCATTGGTGTTTTAGTTATAACCCAAGATATAAGATGCAGGAACATGTACTGGCTTCTTAGAATTTTGATTGTGAGTGATTGCTTCAGCTGCACTCTCACTAGATGACTGTCAGACCTCATGAATTGCTGTATTGCTCACATTTCACTACAAGGTTTCTTGTCATCTGTTGTCTTCTTGTCATAGCAGCACATACAGTATACTACACAACAGAATCCAGACGAGGTGCACAAATTACAAGATCTTTGGCCAAGAGGCACCCCCTAACCAACAGCAGAAAAAAACTATTTCTCACATAATTTCACCCAAGAAATAAGAGTGGTCATAGGATTTTACAGTCATGATCATCTCGCTGTCCAAAAGTTGTATGTGTATTGATTTTGTCTGAAAAATAAATAATAGAAAAATAGCACCTGCTACACAGCACCGATATTTGCACTCGGATAGTCTGATGGAAACACAGAAATTTAAGACAAAATGCTACTCCTAAACCTACTTTAACACGATATCTGATAGAAGCTTTATGTTAAAATATTCTTGGCCAGCATGCAACAACGATTTTTTTTCCATCTGGCCAAATTAAGATTAGGGTTAGGATAAGGTTTAGGGGTAGGGGTTGGTGTAGTGTGTCTGTGGGTCTCTAAAAGCTCATTTTTGTTAGTTTATTACAATAAAACACAATTATGATTCAATTTGATGTACAAAGATGCATGATGAGATGTGACTGGCTGGAGCAGTTTGGCGTTGTTTTTGTTTATATAGCACTCTTCCTGGGTCACAGTGGGGGCAAGTTTTTTGTTTAAAATGAGTAAACTAAGTAAGTGTTAGGGGACAACATTAAAACACAAAATATTTTGTATGAACTTTAAGATTAATGACTTAAATCTTTGAAATCCATCCTGAATTAAATGCAGACTTGCACACAGATCCATTTTCCTTTGTTATTTGGCTGTTGAAAGCTTTAGTTGGTTATTCATTTATCGTCTATGTATTCCATTTAAAGAGTGTAGTCCATCCTTTGACCAATGTGATGCAGGCAGAGGTCAGTGTGTCGCATTGTGGTTCAATTGTAAGCTTGTGGAACGTAATTTCCGGTGAAGTCCATCTTAATTCCAAGTTTCAGGCGGTGGCCAGTGAATTATCCCATGTCTTACAGTTGGAACTGGCATCAGTTCATCCTCATCAAACATACTTGAGAATATTACAGCATCTGTGACTGCTCAAGACTGGCACAGATCACATCGCTATCCTGCTCATACTTTCGAGCATCGCCGACCCAAGCGAGCACATTTGGCTTTAGAAAATACCACACCTCTCCTCATCAAATCACTTGATATAAGTAATAATTCATGTCTGTAGCACAAATATATTTTTGAAAAACCCCTAACCAAGTATGAGCAATAATAGTGATGATTATTATTAAGACAATTTGCTTGATTTCAAGTAGTTCGGAGCAGTTATTGTGTTGTAAACCAGATTAAATTAGTATTTTCTGGACATTTCCAATCTGTTCAAAGCAGTTGCAGTGTGAATCATAATATTCTGTTGGACAGAAATGGTCTGTGCTGGCTATACTGGTAGTGTTGTCTTTTGGGCATGCATGTGCATCCTAAATATATGCTTGGAATAAATCCAACAAAATGTCTGAAGGCATCGGACATGCTGTAATTGTGCAGAACTAAAATCTATTTTAAAAAACAGCCCATATCTAAAAATCCAGCAGGATTAATAGCCCGTGGTGGGCTTTAGCCTCCACATCCCAGCCAGGTGTTCCTTCTGTGATGTGATCAGAGAGTTTCTTATGAGTCCTAATAAAGCATGAGAAGACAGGATGCACACTTTGATCCTCAATATGAGTTCATCATGTTTCATTCCTCATTATATCAGCGTTCAGTTTTCATTCATCAGTTCAGGATTGGAGGAATGGACCACATACTGTGTCACTTCCTGTTGCCTCACTTCCAGCAATTTTAGCAGGTCCACTCTAAAGTTAATCAGGCTGCATTGTCTGATAAGGGTGTGAAATTAATGTAATAAGAACTATCATAGACAATCAAATTGTTATTATGTTAAAGTGGCAAAAAGGAAAGTTTCAGAAATCTTTCAGAAAGATTTATATGGAATTAGGTTTACAGCTACAAGAAATTTGACTAAAGCAGTAGCTTCTAGTATTGCATAGCCAGACCGTTGGCTAAATGGTATATGGCTTGGTACACATTGCAGCTTAATCCGGCCAAGAATCACCAACATCAACAGGAAGTGACAGTTGGAAAAAAATACAATGAAACCAACCACAGAATGAAGCCAGGCCTTAATGCAAGTTTACAGTTGATTTTTGAGGATTCCTATACTGAAACACCACTTGCACCCACTTTTGAGGAAGCGTTTGACAAGGACATGGAGACTGATGGTCAAGTATATCCTTGAGAGCATCTCAACATATCTGAATGGTAACACAAATCTTTCCATATTTACTATTATTGCTGTAATATTTATTACATTACCATTGACTGGTATAAAATTAAATAATTTCAGCCTTAAAACAAACTTTGATGTTTGTTTTAAAAGCTTGAAATTTCAAATGTTTCACAGGCCCTTAAGGCAGATAGACAGACTGATAGACAGATCACTAGATAGACAGACAGACCGACAGACCAACAGACTGTATGACAGACTGATAGACACACCAACAGACAGTAACCGACAGACTGTCCAACAGACCAATAGATAGACAGACAGAGAGACAGACAGACCAAATGGCAGACTGATAGATAGACAGACCAAACGGTAGACAGACAGACCGAAAGATTATTAGATAGGCAGACTTAAAAATAAACAGACCAACCAACAGTGCGATAAATATACAAACCGATAGATAGACACACCAACAGACCAATAGATAGACAGACAGAGAGAGACAGACAGACAGACAGACCAAATAATAGACCAATCGATAGATAGACAGACAGAGAGAGACAGACAGACAGACAGACCAAATAACAGACCGATCGATAGATAGACAGACAGAGAGAGACAGACAAAATAATCGATTGATCGATGACAGACAGACAGACAGACAGACAGACAGATAGATAGACAGATAGATAGATAGATAGATAGATAGATAGACAGATAGATAGATAGATAGACAGACAGACAGACAGACAGACAGACAGATCGATCAAATGGCAGACCGATAGACAGACAGACATACAGATGAACAACAGACAGAATGACTGACAGACCAACGGACCAATCGACAGTCAGACATGCTGACAAACAGACAGACAGACCAAACGGTAGACCGATAGATAGATAGACAGACAGAACGACTGACAGACACGACCGACAGATAGATCGACAGACAAAATGACTGACAGACTAACCGACCAATCGACAGTCAGACATGCCGACAGACAGACAGACAGACCAATAGAAAGACCGAACGACAAGACTGACAGGCAGACTGATAGATAGACAGACCGACTGACCCACAGATAGACAGTCCAAAAGGTAGATAGACACGACTGACAGATAGCCAGACCATAGACAGACAGACCAACTGACAGACAGACCGAATGACAGATTGACCGACAGACAGACAGACAGACAGATAGACAGACAGAATATGGAATAGATAGACGTGGAATGTGTTTTAAGATCCATTTTGATTTCATGTTTGATTTCATGTTGACATCATTTAACCTCAAAATCGTTGGCTAGTGTCAGTATTAAAGTATTACATCATGACATTCTCCAATTATACAACAGTCTTTTTGTATAATGCTAGCAGTTTCTTTCATCAGCTTTGATTTCATTATTTTCATTTAGATTCTACTACATTGGTTGACTTTCATTCACACTGGAAGAGATCAGGTTCGCATTTGAAATCTCTATTCAGATACGCACATGTGTAAGCAACCGAAATATTTGCGGTTAGTAATTGGCCAAAGTTGTTTAACTTGCAAGAAGCTGTAATAACAAAAACATTTTCCAGTCATTTTGAAGCTTAACTCATTGTCTTCATGATGAATGGCAAATATCCTCCTTACTTGTATAGACTTGCCCAAGTCTCAAAAGAGTTTGTTTAAACAGGAGGCTCAAATTCACTTTCTTATAAAAAAAGTTAAGCCATTTCCCGCAGTCAGGCTGCACACATGCCATATCTGTATCTGTCTATAAGATAAACACATCACAGAAATCTACAGTTCTTCCATTTACATTTTACTACATTTGATTGGCACTGTTAAGATGCCTTGAATCTAAAGTAAACTGCAGGAGTCTTCCTTCCTAGTGTCCTGTCTTACACTTAGTCACGTACAAGCAAATCACACACCTACAACCACTTGTATAGAAGTTAAAGGCATGGTTCACAATTTTTTTTAATTCTGTCATCATTTACTCAGCCTTGTGCCATTCCAAACCCATATTACTTTCTTTTTATGCCAAGCACAAAAGGGTATGTTTTAATGAATCTTGGTCAGTTGACAGTTGACTCTTTAAATTTACCATTCAAAATTGTACATCAACAGAAAGAATTTGTGCTTGTCTGCCACGGGGGCATTGAATGTGCAAAGACCTGAAGAACATTAGCATTTGTCTCCCGCAGGGCCACATACGCTCCGCAAGAGATGTGAAGACTGTGAGCTGCTATTTAGGAAATTAATGTGAAGACAAGCAGGTATGAGATATGCATTATACAATAATAATTGTAACTGGAAGCATACAAAGATGCAAATTATACATTATCAACAGCGCTCCATTTCCGCAATTTAGAACGATTATATTCAAATCAGCAGTGAACCGTACCGGAGATCACATGAACCGTACCCTAAACCCCTTTACATGCGGACTCGAGTGCGGTACACCAGTGTGCATCTGAGCTTTGAAAACAGAATTCACACAATCCAAACGAACTGAACTTTGACATCAAACGAATGTGCTTTTGTGAAATCACACTTAAAGTTAGTCGTTGTCATCTGCCATTGACTGGACTGGGATGTTCATATTATTTTACTATTGTGTTCTGCATAAGAGAGAAGTTCCGCACTTCTTTTCGAGTGTCAGATGATGTTTCTTTAGCACTAATTTCCATGTGCCATCGCAAAAACAGAGATGAAACATACTGTAAGCAAGCATCTGGACGTCAGACTATTCAAAACTTAAGGATTGGTTGTCATTACTGATAGGACTGTACTGTAGACTCACACAGTCTCTGATTGGCCAATGCCGTTTCATTGCTCAACACACATGTCTGAGATTAACCGCTGTAAAAATAAGTTCTAAATAGAAACCATTAACGAAACAGGAGTAGACTTCAATTTAATAATTGTCGGTTTTCACGAATACATAATCGTGACAGCCGTAATCGGCATTGTTTTTCGATTAATTGTGCAGCCCTACCTCTTTGCAACCTGAACTTGTTCAGAACTTTAAATCTTTGAGACACCTGCACTAAAGACATATGCGGCACAATGAATGAAACAGAACGCAGGTGTCTCGAACTGCATTTTTGAGACCTGAAGTTATTTTCAACTTGACATGGAGTCTAAAAATATGCCAGTCCTGCGTGAGACACTGAAGAAATAGCGAGACGTGGTGCAGCAGGTTCATCCAGTGCATTTACAAAGGAAAACAATGGGAAAACAGGGCAGATGCATGCAAAAACATTTTCATAGTGAACGGCACCTAAAGGCCAAAACATACTTCATGCAAGTACTTAAACGCAAACAAGAGCGCTTGGCCAACGCGTGGTCCCATTGTACATTAAATGCGCTCTTGCATTGCTCTGATGGTTACAGACCTCGGACCATAAGAGGGCAATAGATCTTTTAGGCATGACCACAAAACCGGTGCTACGTCCGAAACCAGTCATTTATAGATCCATGCCGAAACCAGGAAAATGCTGCCTTCGGAGGCAGGATGAATATAAGGTGCTTTTCAAACTGTTCAGAGACCAGTTACTTAAAAGTTCCATTCATTCAAAACAGCTGTCAGTTAAGTCATTAACTGATTAAGCAGTAAGTCAGCTGCCTACATTTTGGGATGCAGCCAAGATGTGGTAGATGAATCGATAGTTGAGGAGTGGGGTGAGACACAGAGAAAAAAAACAAGATCATTTGAATGGACTGGGGACAAGAAGTCGTATATATATTTTTGGAAAAGATTCAACTAAATTGATGCCCGAGTCCACCATGACAGATGTTGATTGAAAATTCGCTCTAGCGCCCCTTGCGTTGAATTGAGTGCTGACACATTTCACAACGATGCATGAAATCGAGCTTGCATAGCAAGGTGCGTCTGCATTCACGTACATGAGTATATGCGTAGAGTATGTTTGGGCCGTATCTCATACGTTTGCACGTATCTGAGAGCATGTGGGCGAAACAAGTTTGGAAGGACTGTTTTTTTTTTTTCATAAATTACAAACCCGAACACAAAATCCTACTTGACTTAAAAATCCGGCGGACCTCTAATGTGAACCGCTCTAAGAGCGCTGACAACAGCGTATTCGCGAAGCACGTTGTGGCAGCGGGGGCGTGGTCAAGCGCCCGTCCGGAGAGGGGGAGCGGTAAGGGCGCTTACACCTGA
Organism: Moxostoma hubbsi; assembly: GCA_032164185.1. NCBI lineage: Eukaryota > Metazoa > Chordata > Actinopteri > Cypriniformes > Catostomidae > Moxostoma > Moxostoma hubbsi. The sequence goes on from JAVLUX010000038.1 coordinate 23,741,272, forward strand.
GCTAAAATATGTCTAACACCTGTCTCTAATTTCAGTGAGCATGGGGAGAGCGGCATAAAAGAGCCACAGCACCGCCAGTCAGGACGCCAGTCCAGTGTTGGCAGCCCAAGAGTTTAGTTTGAGTTTATGGAAAGCCTTAGTTTGTTGTCAGAAGTTTATGTTTGAATCCCTGTCATTTTACGTTGAACGATTAAAGACCCCTCACCTGTGTGCAGAAGCCTGTCCTCGTGTCCTCCTTTTCCCCGCCCTGTCAAGAGTCTTGTTACACTGGTGCCGAAACCTGGGAGATTAAAACATGGAGGGTCGTCCCGTAGAGTCCTCCCAGCTGGCCGAAGTCCTCCAGTCCCTCGCAGCACTACATCAGAGCCACCATCAGTCCCTGCTTGAGCTCCGAGAGGACCAAGATCGGCGTTTCTTTGAGATCATGCGGGCTCAAGCAGAGGACCGGCATGCCATCCGGAGCCTGATCAGCCAGGAGGTCGCTCCCACCTCAGCCGCGACCCCGGACCATCGCTCCCCGTTGCCCCCGCCCACGTTACAGAAGATGGGGGCAACGGACGACCCCGAAGCGTTTTTAGACCTCTTCGAGCAGACCGCTGAAATCTGGGGCTGGCCGCGCAATCAGTGGGCAGCCCGCCTTGTCCCTCTTTTGTCCGGGGAAGCCCAACTCGCGGCTCAGCAACTGCCTGCAACGAACCTCCTGGCCTATGCTGATCTGAGAAGAGCGATCATGCAACGGGTTGGTTGGAGTCCCGAAGAGAACCGCAAGCTGTTCCGGGCCATGAAGTTGGAGAAAACCGACCGCCCGTTCGCGTTTGCCCAGCGGCTCCGTGATGCCTGCCGGAAGTGGCTGCTAGTGGGGGGACCGCGACGTCGAGGGACTGATCGATCAGGTGGTGCTGGAGCAGTTCACTCAGCGATTGCCCATGAGAACGGCGGAGTGGGTCCAGTGCCACCACCCGGCGTCGCTGGAGGCGGCGATCCAGCTAGCGGAGGACCACATGGCGGCGAACCCAAGGGCGGATGAGCCCTCTCTCTCTCTCTCCCTCCCCTTCCCCTGTGTTTTTTTCCGCTCTTCCTCATCCCCCTCCCCCCTTGCGCTCTGTCTTCCCTCCAGGGTCCGTTCCTGCCCCCTGCAGGCGAGGAGCCTGGCAGAGACCCACGGTGGCAACGCACACCCCCCCGCCACATTCAGCCACTCTCCCCCTCAGGTGGGGGTGTCCGCCGACGCAGGTACGGGTGTGGCGCCTGGGCCAGCCTGTTGGAGGTGCGGGGACCCGGGCCACTTCCATGATCAGTGCCCGATGATGGAAGTGGGGACGGTGGTTCGGGTCTCCGATCCCCCGCATGCTGCCCCCGATCGGGCTGGAGCGTACCGGATTCCGGTAAGAATCCAGGGGGGTACACACCAAGCATTGCTGGATACCGGTTGCAATCAAACCACCATCCATCAACGCTTGGTTCAACCTGGGGCTTTGGGCACAGCTAGACGGGTGAGGGTGAGGTGTGTGCATGGGGATATTCACAAGTACCCGATGATGACCTTGTTAGTGAAATTCCGGTCAAAAAAGCATAGAGTGGAGGCAGCGGTTAGTCCCCGCCTCACCCATCCTCTGATTTTGGGGACCGATTGGCCAGCGTTTAAAGATGTGCTAGGGGGGGTTTGTATGGATGGGTCCTGCACTAAAGTGGGGAGATGTGCGATGCTTTGACAGTGGAGGCGGAGCCGGGGCCGTCCTCGGCTGCTCCAAATCGGGATGACGAGGAGAGGGGCGAGGCTTCCGCCCCTCCTCTTCGCAGGGAATTCCCTGACGAGGATTTCAATTTGAAGCAGTCGCGGGACGAAACCCTCAAAGCATGCCTTCGATCAGGTAAAAGTGATCGATTGTCAGCGCCTTCAGCCAGACATCGCTCTCGCATACCCCTATTTCTCAATTATAAATGACCGGCTGTATAGAGTGACGCAGGACACTCAAACTAAAGAAAATATGACACAGCTTTTGATTCCACGGAGCCGCCAGGAAATGATATTTCAGGCGGCTCATTATAATCCCATAGCGGGTCATCTAGTGGAAAGAAAAACACTTCTCTGACTAATAGCCCGTTTTTATTGGCCGGGCATTAGCGGTGACGTCCGCAGGTGGTGTGCGGCGTGCCGCGAATGCCAGCTGGTAAACCCACCGGCCACCCCAAAAGCGCCATTGCGCCCTCTTCCGTTGATCGAGGTCCCCTTCGAGAGAATTGGAATGGACCTCGTCGGGCCATTAGAGCGGACAGCACTGGGACATCGCTTTGTGTTAGTCCTAGTGGATTACGCAACGCGATATCCGGAAGCAGTGCCTCTAAGCAACATCTCAGCACGTAGTGTTGCTGGGGCACTCTTCAAAATAATCTCCCGGATGGGGATTCCAAAAGAAATCCTCACCGATCAAGGCACAATGTTTATGTCACGCACACTTCGCGAACTTTACGATCTATTGGGCATTAAATCGATTCGCACTAGCGTGTATCATCCGCAGACAGATGGCCTAGTGGAACGTTTTAACAAAACCCTCAAAAACATGATTCGTAAGTTTGTGCACGAGGATGCTAAAAACTGGGACAGATGGCTCAATCCCCTGTTGTTTGCAGTACGAGAGGTCCCGCAAGCCTCAACCAGCTTCTCTCCATTTGAGCTGTTGTACGGGCGACGCCCGCACAGCATCTTAGATGTTTTACGAGAAGGCTGGGAGGAAGGACCTACAAATAGCAAAAATGAAATTCAATACGTTCTTGACCTCAGAGCAAAGCTCCACACTTTGGGAAAACTAACACAGGAGAATTTGCTCCGGAGGCGGGAGGCGGTCCCTGTATCGTTGGCTACGGTGGTCCCAGAGAGGGCGGAGCTCGGACCGGAGGTAAGTCCAAAACTAGATCTCAATGCCCCGGTCATTTGTGGAGACCACCTCTCCCCGTGCCAACAAGCAGAGGTTGCCAGGTTGCAGAAGGAATTTGCGGACGTGTTTTCTCCCCTGCCGGGTCGCACAAACCTCATCCAGCACCATATCGAGACCGAGCCGGGGGCGGTCGTTCATTGCCGCCCTTATCGCCTCCCCGAGCATAGAAAGAAAATTGTCCGGGACGAATTGGATGCCATGCTTGATATGGGGGTAATAGAAGAATCCCACAGCGACTGGTCCAGACCGGTCATTCTTGTTCCCAAGAGTGACGGGTCGGTGCGGTTCTGTGTGGATTACAGAAAGGTCAACGCGGTGTCTAAATTTGACGCGTACCCAATGCCCCGCGTTGATGAACTGCTCGATCGGTTAGGTACTGCTCGTTTTTATTCAACATTGGATTTAACAAAGGGTTATTGGCAGATCCCCTTGACACCAATCTCCCAAGAAAAAACGGCCTTCACCATGCCGTTCGGATTACACCAATTCGTGACACTTCCGTTCGGTTTGTTCGGGGCCCCAGCCACGTTCCAGCGTTTAATGGACCGTGTCCTCCGGCCGCACTCTGCTTACGCCGCTGCCTACATAGACGACATTATTATTTATAGTAATGACTGGCAGCGGCATATACAACATCTGAGGGCGGTCCTGAAGTCGCTGAGGCGGGCGGGGCTCACTGCAAACCCCATGAAGTGCGCGATTGGGCGTGTGGAGGTGCGGTATCTGGGGTTCCACTTGGGTCATGGCCAGGTGCATCCCCAAATTGATAAAACTGCGGCGATTGCGACTTGCCCTAGGCCCAAGACCAAAAAGGGGGTGAGGCAGTTCCTGGGGCTGGCTGGCTACTATAGAAGGTTTGTACCTAATTATTCGGACGTCACCAGCCCGCTGACTGACCTCACTAAAAAGGGGGCTCCAGATCCGGTCCAATGGTCGGAGCAGTGCCAACCGTCGTTCACACAAATTAAAGCCGCACTCTGTGGGGGGCCGCTCTTGTATTCACCTAACTTCTCTCTCCCTTTCTTATTACAGACGGACGCTTCAGACAGGGGGCTGGGGGCCGTACTCTCGCAGGTGGTGGAGGGGGAGGAGCGCCCGGTGCTATACATCAGTAGGAAGCTCTCCTTGAGGGAAACGAAGTATAGCACCGTGGAGAAGGAGTGTCTGGCCATCAAGTGGGCGGTCCTCACACTCCGCTACTACCTGCTGGGGCGGGCCTTCACCCTCTGCTCGGATCATGCCCCACTGCAGTGGCTCCACCGCATGAAGGATACTAACGCCCGGATCACCCGTTGGTATCTAGCTCTCCAGCCTTTTAAGTTTGAGGTGATCCACAGACCGGGGGTGCAGATGGCTGTCGCCGACTTCCTTTCCAGAAATGGGGGGGGGAGTGGTAGGCAGGCCGGATGGCGCCCCGGCCTGAGTCGGGCGGTGGGGGTATGTGGCAGCGGGGGCGTGGTCAAGCGCCCGTCCGGAGAGGGGGAGCGGTAAGGGCGCTTACACCTGAGCTAAAATATGTCTAACACCTGTCTCTAATTTCAGTGAGCACGGGGAGAGCGGCATAAAAGAGCCACAGCACCGCCAGTCAGGACGCCAGTCCAGTGTTGGCAGCCCAAGAGTTTAGTTTGAGTTTATGGAAAGCCTTAGTTTGTTGTCAGAAGTTTATGTTTGAATCCCTGTCATTTTACGTTGAACGATTAAAGACCCCTCACCTGTGTGCAGAAGCCTGTCCTCGTGTCCTCCTTTCCCCCGCCCTGTCAAGAGTCTTGTTACACACGTGTACCCAAAACAGCAAGTTACTCCCTCAAGCAGTTTTTGCTGAGCATTCCTACTGATGTTCAAGGCCCCACGCAATTGCATGGTTTGCGATATAATGTTATAATCATGATCCTGCATGTGACTTTTCAGTGAGCATCTTGTGAAAGTTTTGATTGAAAGAAAACCTGTCCTTTTGTGCAATTAGTTAACACAGTTAATGTCATAAATTTGATTAATGATCATGAAATTGTGTGGAATCTTAAATATTTCTTATATTATGTCATTGTAATCATGTAATCACTAGCACGCAAGCAACAACGAGAGAGGAGCAGGCTATTTTATTTATATTAAGTTTTTCGCACCGGCATTACAATCTACATCTTGATGTAATCCTTCCTCATGATCACACGGCGTGTTTTCATCAGCTGAATGGGAGGCTAAACATTGTTAAATTGTGACATGAGCAATTCAAGTTTGATGAACCACCTTGATATGGCAGTAGGGGGCAGTCCGCTCCAGCTGCATAGTTAACATGCTTTGTCAAAAACAGGCAGAACAGCCTTCCACTTGAAGACAGCTGGACCGAGCTGAACACAATAGGGAGATCTTGAGATGCATTTTTAAAAATTTCAAACTACATTTAACTTCTACTTTAGCGTTCTACAAACACAGCACTTATAACTAGAGATGCTGAAAGCTAGAAAACGCAATGCAACCAAAGTGAGACACTCTGAAATCGTTCATCTGACGCATGAGTACATACTGTAGACCTATGATTAAAAATAGCTCAGACGGAAGCAAGCCAATAATAGGGTTGCGTCCAGTGATATATATGTTGAAAATATTTGACAATTTTTGGACTCTTAGACCCCTTTTTGTATTGTACAAATGCTTAACTTGTCTGCTGCCACATTGTATACAGTGTAATGCATTTAAATTACCTGAATTTAATATTTATTATATTATCATAATTATTTTACAACCCCAATTCCAAAAATGTTGGGACAGTATGAAAAATGTGAATAAAAACAAAAAGTAGTGATTTGCCAATTATTTTCACCCTTTGCTATATTGAAAGCACCACAACTACACATTATATGATGTTTTTCCTTGTGAATTTCATTGTTTTTTGAAAATGTACCGTAATTTCAAATCAGATGATAGCAACATGCTCCAAAAAAGTAGAGACGGGCAAATAAAGACTAAAAACAATTTGACGAGTTGAAATAACAAGGCAATGTGAAACAGGAGATGTTAAAGAGGTGAAGCAATCATGTTATAGGATATTCATTCGAGTTTTGTCAACAGATGCTTCAGCAGATAATCTAGCACTTTGAGAACAATGCTCCCTAAAGACAAATTGGAAGGATTTGGGGCATTTCACCCTCTACAGTGCACAGTATAGTTAAAAGATTTAAGGAATCTGGTCAAATCGCGTTGCGTAAAGGGTAAGACGAAAACCATTTCTGAATGCGTGTGATTCCTCAGACATCACTGTATTAAATATAATTCATCTGTAAATGGAACATGGGCTTGGGATAACTTTAGTAAACCTTTGTTAGTCAACACCACTCGCCGCTGCATCCACAGTTGCAAGTTAAGACTTTACTACGCAAAGCAGAAGCCCTACATCAACACTGACCAGAAGCACTGCCAAATTATCTGGCCTCAGTTTCATCTCAGATGGAAAGTAGCACAGTGGAACTGTGTTTTTTGGTCTGAAGAGTTTTTTTAAAACACAGCCATCGTGTTATCTGGGCCAAAGAGGAAAAGGGCTATCCAATCTGTTATCAGTGTCCAGTCCAAAGGCCAGTGTGTGTATGTGCCCATGGCATGGGTTACTCACACATCTGTGAGAACACCATGAATGCAGACAGATATGTAAACATTTTGGAGCCACATATACTGCCATCCAGCACTGTCTTTCGAGGGACGTCCCTGTATTTCCGGCAGGACAACTTCAAACCACATACTGCCTGGATTTAAAGTGCATGGGTGTGTAAGCAGAGAGTGTGGGTGCTAGACTGGCCTGCCTGCAGTCCTGACCTGTCTTCAATTGATAATGTGTGGCGCATTATGAAACACAACATACGACAACAAAGAGCTCGTACAATTGTGCAGTTAAAGACCTACATAATGGATGATTGGGGGAAAATTCCACTTTCTAAACTTAACAAACTTGTGTCTTCAGTGCCTAAATACTTAAGTGTTATTAAAAGAAACGGTGATGTTTAACAGTGGTAAACACTCGAATGTAGATAGCATCCCGACTGGCTGTATCACAACAGCACCACCCTCAACCACAAAGCCCTGCAAACTGCCACACACATCATTGGAGGTGAGCTTCCCTTCCTCCAGGACATCTACAACAGGCAGTGTGTGAAAAAAGCTCTGAGGATCATCAGAGACTCCAGCAACCCAAGTCATGGGCTGCTCTCACTGCTACAATCAGGCAGGTGGTATCGCAGCATCAGGACCCGCACCAGCTGACTTCATGACAGTTTCTTCCCCCAAGCGATCAGACTTTTGAACTCTTGATCTCTCACGATCAATATACATCAGCACTGCACTTTATTAGCCTCAGACTGGACTCACATTTTATACTTCTCTTAACACACTGGCAACTGACTTTCAACTGACAGCTCAATGTCAACACAACACTTATTTATCAACATATTTATTTCCACTGAATTCAACAATGAAATTCACAGGGTAAAACATCATATAATGTGTAGTTGTAGAGCGTATAAACAACGATTAGAATGATTCCAAGAATAATTAAAGATTATTGTCATTAAAGACATTAAAGACTGCCTTACTGACTATCGTCCTGTAACACTTACCTCAATTGTGATAAAGTTCTTTGAAAGTCTGGTCAGGGACTTCATCACCTCCTCACTACCTGTCATGGACCTGCCACATTAACACCCTACAGAAGAAGGCCCGTCAGCGTCTTTACCACCTCAGGCACTTAAAGGACTTTAAACTGCCCTCTATTGTGCTAAAAACCTTTACATCTGCACCATTGAGAGCATCCTGACAGGAAACATCACATTCTGGTTTGGAAACTGCACATAACAGGATAGACTGGCTCTACAAAGAGTGGTACGATCAGATGAGTGCATCACCCACATCAAACTCCCTGACCTGTAGTACATCTACAGCAAACGATGTTGGACCAAAACCAGGAAGAGCACGAAAGACCTTAGACAGCCTAATAATGGACTCTTCTCTTTGTTGCAGTCAGGGAAACGCTTCCGCTCCCTGATGGCCAAAAAAGAGAGAATGAAAAGGAGCTTCTTTCCCCAGGCCATCCGTGTCCTGAACCAAGGACAACACCAGGACTAGGTTCACTATTCAACACCACATGCTTGAAGAAATATTACATTCTGCATTATCATTATTATACATTTTAAAACATCACCTCTATAACATCAGTCTGTGCAGGTCAACATTACTGCACAATTGCATTTTACCTTCCACACCTCTAAATCTGTCATTATGCACTATTTAATACTCATATGCATACTTTTTACATACAGTATATATTTCTTCTTTATCCTATTTTATTGTGTTTTATATATTCCCATAATCTTTTTTTCTTAATCTTAAAATTTTTAGATTTTTTTTTTTTTATCGTAAACTGTGGGGAGAAACGTCGTTCCAAGAATTTCAACACATGTTGTACTGTGCATGGTTATGTATGTGACCAATAAAACATGAAACTTGATAATCTTTAATGATTCTTGGAATCTAGCCATCTTTGCAGAATTCCCCTTTTGGCTGCCAGAATAAGTAATGCGGATGTACCATTTTTTAGGCAGCAGTTATGCTTATCTGTTAAGTATACAGGATTTTATAGATGCCTTTCTCCAGATAAGTAGGATATTCCGAGCACACTTGGCAGAGTGCAGTCAGCCTTACTATAGCACAGACAAGATCTAAGGTCTAGCATAAACTACATTTAGCAGCAGTGCAGGAATTATTTAGATAAACAGAACAGTAGTGGACCTTGGCAGCTTACTGTTACGCACCACATTACAGGACATTCGGTTGATAAAAAATGCTTAATGTTCCTGGCTTGGAATGTTTGTGCGGTGATGATTATATTATACAAGGGACCTTTTTGTTGTACAAAACAAAGGACATTGGAAACTCCCCAAGATTAATTTGTTTATGTCCCCAACACAGCTGGTCTAGGAGAATTTTTCAAAATGACTGACAGGTGTTTCCCACTGCGTAGGACACAGCCTTTTGGTTTCCACCTTGATTTTTGAATGGGTGGCAATGTGTACACACTTTTTGTTACTTGTGATAAACAAAAAGGAAACTGCCGATGGGAGGGGACAGTGCAGGACAGGTTCATTAGAAATAAGCGCAGTTTCTGCTTTGGTTTTGGTTGCGCTTCAGCATTGCAATCAATGGTATCAATGATGATGACATTGATGTTGTAACTGGTTTAGCATAGCACCAGCCATGTCAATGGGTTTGATTCCCAGTGGAATACATAAAATGATAACTGTATACCAATATAAATCACCTGCTAAATGCAAAAGTGTGCAGGCTAAGGCCATGAGCGGCTTAAAGAAAGTGAATGTCACTTCTTTCTTGGTAAGAAAGACAGACCTCTTCAATAATGAAGGAAACTGGTTTGTTTTTTAGCTCTCAGAAGCTTGCCATTTAGAAACTTTAAAGACATTGCCATGGACATTAAGCTACTTAAAGCTCCTGTCCATTTTAGGTGGGTTTTGTATTTTGTTTAGCTTTACAGTAAGTGCAGAAAATGAAATAAAAGTACACGTGACGACTTTTTTATATCTCAACAGCCCTGGAAAGTCCTCTTTGCAGTGATGTTTAATAAATGGGTAATTTCCAGGAAACAGTGCTGTCTGTTACAGATTATTTCATGTTTTGTTATAATTTGAAAAGGTCACTGCTGAGCTTTCAAGCAATCATATGCTCTTATCCAAAGTATCATGATGGAGAAAGCCCAGATGGGACTTGTGATAGTAACTTATGTAAGGCGAATTGTAATTACCACAGAAGAACGTCAAATTTTAACCATCACCAAAATGCAGAATGAGATGTTTTTGTCTGCAAGTAGTTTTCTTGTGTAGCTCAAAGTGACGCTTGACGCTGGCCTTGATGCTCTGATTGTGAATTACGAATGTGGCTTCACAACTACTGTAACAAAGTGGATAGCCACGGTCTACCTGCAAGTGAATACTGTGGAGGAAGAGAGTTTAAGAGATTTGTGGTAAGAGTGGTGCGCGGCGAAGGGGAGGGTGGCAGCTTTCGAGGAGGTGTCATGAAAATGCCTGGAGATCTGGGATACATTTGATGGGAAATGGGGCAGTTATTTTGTGTTTTTGGAGGACTCTCGTGGAGGGGCTGTGGAGAGAGAAGTATAGTTTTAAATGTGTATGATTATTATACATATATATATATATATATATTGTGTGTGTGTGTGTGTATACTTGTATGTGACCACAGGGGTGTTTGTTGGGGGTCAGGGTGGGGTTGGTGATTGGGGAGGGGTAATAGTGGGGGTTAAATGTTGATTCAGTGTATGTGGATATGTTTTGTATTTCTTTGTTATATGTATGAATCAATAAAAAAATGTTAATCGGAAAGTCATGGGGACAAAGCAAACAAATGGTACTTTTTCTCGAGAATGACCCGGATTTACCCAAGCAGTCATGCTAATTTTCCTACATTTTGACTGAGCTAAATGATTATGAAGCAAGTTAGATTTCCCCATCAAACCCCACTCTGACTGTTCTAAGGACAGTTTACTGTACAGCTTCATTTTGCACAGTAGCTTTTGCCATATCTCTGCTCACACAGGGTGCGGTTCTTGATCTGTTGGCATTTAGGGAGTTTTTGTTGTTCAAAACTGAAAGAGACCCATTCACCACAAGATCGTTGGCCATTCCTGAGCCGAAAGTTAAATCAAGGCAAGATTTTGAGAATGCTGCAATGCCTATATGTTGACAAATGACAAAAAGTGGTTTAAATATTTTAGTCTCTGAAAAGAACGGAAACGTGAATTAAATGCAATTACAAGTCTAATGTGTGTAAGAACAGAGCAACATAATACATTATTTCCATTATTTGCACAGAAAGAGAGGCACTTTATTTTTTTACATAGTTCTAAGTATCTAATCATTTGGATTTTTAATTGTAATTTATATTCATCATTTTCTTTAAATTATTTAAAGAAAATGTACAAATTATTTAATTCAATCTTTTAATCATTTAACTAAAATATACAATTATTTTATTTTTATTAAAATACTATTTTTATAAATTAACCTTATTTAAAATCATATATTATATATATATATATATATATATATATATATATATATATATATATATATATTATATATATTTAAAAATTTCAATTTTGACAGTTTATAAAAATTCTGAAAAAAAAAAACAAGTTTAAACTAAGATAATATATTTAACAAGAAAATACATTAAAATTACAAGTAACATTTAAAAATGTTGCCCAAAAACAACATGTATAGTGTTTATCAAGAGAATACATGTACTTCTGTTAAACTACTGTTAAAATTACAGTAAAAAACATAAACAGAAGTCCCTGCATGACCCATTCATTTTATTTTATGGCAATAGTTATGTTTCTTCTTATTTTTAATATCAGTTATGTACATTGGGGTGTTCGGTGTTATATTTTATGCAGTTTAAATATATCTCCAAATATTTGTATAATGACATATCTTTCTCATATACAACATAACATTTGTTTCAAACAGCTTACACTTAACAAATATAGTGTACGGAGCAATCCACTAATCTCTCCCCTGATAAATATATAAATGTATTATATACAGTACATGCAAACTGTTGCCTCTGAGTATCTGACTAAATCTGATGTTTCCTTATGGAGCGAGAGATCCAGTGACAAATAAACTGGATCTAGGACTTACCCTTACAATTATTGCTTGGCCTAAAAATTCGATTTCAAATGGAGTTGTGATGTTTTTAGATAAAACTGTGCTCTCTGCAGGCTGACAGCTGCACCTGCAAACAAAACACAAAAGGCACCAAAATACACAAATACAAATACACAAATGAACAGTTCAAATTGTACAAAATATTTTATTGATTTCCTCCCCTTGATACTTTTGATAAAACAATTTTAGGACATTTATTTTACAGCCTCTAAAATCAATCTTCACCATATTAAGACTTTATTAAAAGCCATCATTTGGCTTTACAGTATTTTGATAAAAAAAAAAAAAAAATCATCCGCTCGCTCGCTCAAAAAAAAAAAAAAAATGCACCACAGAATACTTCAATTGCATCATGGCTAAATTAACCTGAGCACATGATGTCATTATTCTCACAAAAATTAGATCAGTAAAATCATTTAATCCATTAGTGAACTAAATATGGCAACTAAATAAATAACAGTCGATTTCATTCACTAACAATCAAGGCAACCGTTAAAGCTAGTGACCTGTTACCTGGATGAATATCTTACCTAGCCAAAAAAGAAGAAAAAAAATCTAAGAACATACATGGTGGCCAAAAATGTTTTGTATTACACTTAAGCCAAACTAGTAAAATGTATTTGCCTTGCATATAACAAAATATCAAACCAAGTGCCATTCATGTTAAAGAAATATAAGATTTTTCCAAAATAAATTTGTTAGGTTTCAAATGATAAATATATAGATATTGTTCAAAATGTAGACACTATTTTGGTTGTGAAAGTTAGTGGAATATGTCCATAGTTGAGTGTATGCATGCATGCATGCGTATATGTATGTATGTATGTATATGTATATATATATATATATATATATATATATATATATATATATATATATATATATATATATATATATATACACACAAATAAATGAATCAGAGACCTGTTGGTTAAAAGTCATAACTCAGAAAAGCCCCAGAAAGGTCTTGCATGTTTTTTGCACTTGGTTTGACACTGTGTTATAATGCAATTACAATTTTAAGTTTGTCAAGTGTCCAAAAATGTGTTTAAATACTTTTTGGGGCCACTGTTCATAGCACTGAACCAGTAACACAGAATGAAAACATGATGCTTAGACGGTTATTGCTAGGAAACGAATGGGATCCCAAAGGGGCACTATGAACCAAGGGCTGTTATCAAACCACTTTCAAGCAATAAAGGTTGACACAAAAGAGTAGAATGAAAAATGCATAAGAACCCAAAAAAGCATGCATGTCCTTGTATCCTTGAATGTTTGAACAGAATCGATTAACCCAGTTCAAACATGCTATTGCAATACTGTGGATTTCATGTAGCCCTTCAATATAATAACTTATAATCTTCCCTAAAATAACCGTGTGGAACATAAAACCTTGTGGCAGTAAAAAGTCATGCACAGACAGAGCAACAACGGCTGACAGCTCTTGGTCCAAATTAGATACAGTCAGATACAAAAATCTTGTTTCTATCCATATGGTTGGCAGTGGAGTTGAGGAGGATGACCAAGTATCTCCACATATCTGAAGAGTTCTAGATGGGCAAGATAGGCTTGTAGGGAAAAGGGGCATTGTCAGGTGCTACCTGGAGTTCTGAGGGAGGAGTTTCTTAAACAGACTGCCCACTGCCATGTCCACCCTCATCACCATGGTAATCCCCAACATCACAAACACACTGCCCAAGATGAAGCCAGATGCCTCAAACATCAGTCTGTGGAAAAGAGAGAGATAATTATATAATGGTTTGGAGATTTCCAAAGAGGGGTACTTCAGGATGTACTATCCAAGGGTTACTAAATTTTGCTTTGCTAAACCTTCAAAACAAAAATGACAACTAAAAATATCAAAACATGATTCAAGCTGAAGTGTGTAATTTTGTCTGGTCTGGTATCATTGTCTGGTGTGAACGGCTTTCAAGGTCATTCCACAGCATCTCTATTGGGTTAAAGTCTGGGCTCTGACTAGGATGCTCCAAAATGTGGAAAGTAGCCCCAAATCATGATGCTTCCTCTACTGTACTTCACAGTTGAGATTGTTTTCATGTTGGTATCCAGTGCCCTTTTTATACCATACATAGTGCTGCATATTCTTCCCAAACAATTCAACCATAGTTTCATCAGTACACCAAAATTTTTCCCAGTAGCATTGTGGAGTGTCAAGGTGGTCTTTGGCAAACTCCAGGCGCATAGCAATGTTTTTGTAGGAAAGCAGCGGTTTCCTTTATGGTGTTCTGCCATGGACACATGCCTGTTTTTCATATAGTAGACTCATGAACAGCGATGTTTAACAGTCCCAATGATTCCTTCAAGTCCTTCAAATACCTAGGGTTCTTTTTTAACTCACTGAGCATTCTCTGATGTACAATTCAACTTCTAGGGAGAGTAGCCACAGTACTAAATTGTCTCCATTTAGTTAGACAGTTTGTCTAACTGTGGACAGATGAATATCTAAGCTCTTTGAAATACCTTTGTAACCCTTTCCAGATTAATGCAAGTAACAATTTTGGATCATAGGTCTTCTGAGATCTATTTTGCAAAGCATGGTCCATGTCAGCCGATGCTTCTTGTGAAAAGCAAATTCAAAATATAATGATCTGTATAAGTAAAAGTAGCTCTTACCCACACCTCCAATCTTGTTTCATTAATTGTCATGGTGTGCCATGCCAGGTTTGCCAACTCCTGACTCTAATTAGCTTTTGTTGATGTCATTAGCCTAGGGGTTCACATAATTTCCAACCCACACTGTGAATGTTGGAATGATGTATTCAATATGTACAAGAACAATACAATAATTTGTGTGTTATTATTTAAAATAGATCGTGTTTGTTCCTTATTGTAAATTGAACAAAAAACTGAATAAAAAAATTGAACTGAAGATCAAACCAGACTTTAAGGCAAATTTATACATAAATGCAGGTAATTCCAAAGGGTTCACATAAAAAGCCATTTAAAGGTTCATTTTGTCAAGCTGTAAACACTGTGTGTGTGTGACGCTACAAACGTTCCTCTGTTTGTTTTGAGTGACCCGTCCATCCCAACACAACAACATTGAATCAACCAATGTCGTTAGTTTGGGGGGTGGGTATATCTGTTTATTCGAAGTTGGTGACACTTACTTGGGTGCAAACACTTTCCAGACCATGAGGTGTCTTCTGAGGATAGCTGCAGCACAAACCGATGCAAACACCTAAAAGGTAAACAAGTGAGAGCTTTACAATTGTTTTTACAAAATTACAACTTAAAAATTGACAAAACTTAATTTGACTGCACTGTTAAAGTTACAACCCAACCATGATTCTACTATACATGTAACCACAAGACTCCCTAAACCCTATAATACTCATGCATTCATACCCAAATATGTCCCTACAGAGGACCACGAAGACAAGGTAAACCTTCAGAGTCTTTACAGGTCTGTGCGTGTTCATGTGTGAATGAAGCCTCATTGATGTTAGCCTAATTTGAACACACCTGCGCTCCATTTACAAAGAGGTAGCGTGCAGCGAGCTGCAAGAGAGATGCGCTGAACTTCTGAGGGTTTTCTCTTAGTCTCATCTCCATGACCGCATCCTCTATCTCCTGCCCTCTTGCTGAGCGTGTAGATGGAGCCACATGCACCTCGCACACCAGAGGCCAGAACAACAGCAGAGGACAGCCAACTGCTTGCACACATTAGCACAGTGATAATGGAGAATTTTGCAAAGTTAAAAAGAAATGGTAGATTAAAGTGTACATGATTTGAGTGTTCATCAATAATATTCATGTGATATCCTTTCACAAGGTCATTTTGCTGCTTTCTCGGACAAGTAGATCAGAGAAATGTAAAATAATGTGGGCATTCACGTATTTAATAATTTCCTTATTCCTAAATATTTACACAAGTAGGACAAGTTCCTGGAACAACATTCCTATCAACCAATTATAGCCCTCTGATTTAAAGCTCTTTAAAATTTATTTGCATTCACATACATTTAAATATGGCACATCAAGATACCGAATTTAAGTCTGTTCTTCACATAAAACTATTGTATGTATGAGACACCTACATTCTGTTCCACTCGTTGCGCTATGTCTCGCTTTTTAAAAAGCAATAACATGTTAGGTCTGAATGGCCCAATATGGGGATTTTTTTTTTTTTGTGGTTATTTTAAGTGTGCAACAAACTCCTTCCCCATTCACTTTGATTTTGATTATATGGACAAAGCAGCATGGACATTCTTTAAATTATCTCCTTTTGTGTTCCACATAAGAAAGAAATGCATCCAGGTTTGGAATGAGATGATTGAGTAAATTAGGTCAACTATTCCTTTAAGGGTTATGGCTGAGACTGTTTGACAGGAATGCTGATACTGAGAGAATTACAATGTGAATCATGTTGGGCATATCCCTATACCTATGCTAAGGTCATGTTTACCTGCAAAGATAATATGAGAGGAGAAGGTGTTGAGGGTCACCAGTGAGGCAGGAAGCACAGTGCCAGTGTGACCCTGAGGAAAGCCCACAAACGCAGCACCCCACTGGATGGAAGGGAAGGTTGGAAGGTGTCCAGTTGCATGGAAAAACTGGGTAGCCGCCAGAGACCATGAAACCACCGGAGCCCATGGCACACTGAAGTCATCTGAGAGGGGAAAGTAAAGATGGGAGAATGGATTGAAGGACAGAAGTGTAGATGCACTTATGGCAATAGCTACGTAAAGCATAAGATGTAGTACTGTATTGCTTCTTACTTAAGTGTCTCTGCAGGCTGGACAGGGTGGTGCTACAGGCGTGGATGTGCAGCACAGCTCCGGCCTCCAGCAGAAGTAGGAGAAATGCTAAGGACATTCCCTCAGGATGGAGCAGCAGGAGTGCCAGTCCCAGAAGCCCGCACAGCAGGACTAGGGGGGCTGAGTACACTGTACCTAGTCCATATGCCTCCACGGCTGGCCTGCCATTTGCTTCACCGTCCTCAGTGCCTCCATCTTCCAGCGAGTGTCGGATTCGCTGATATAACTGTGGTATAAGGTGGTGAAGTTCAGCTTGCGGACTAATGCCCGTGCTGGCTCGGTACTTGGGGGGTGGTAGGGATGTTCCCCGAGAGTTCAGGGGTGTCCGAGACTTGAGGAACACAGTCATAGGATCCACCCATAACAGCAGAAGCCCCACGCTCAGGAGGCAAAAGATGGCCCGTGGCAAAAACACCTGGGCCAACCCAATCAGCTCGGACAGGTGTCGAAAGGTGTCTTCTGGGGTGGCACTCACTGCCCAGTGCAGCCCCATGCAAACACAGGCCAGAGGTAAAAGGAAGCTGGCTGAGAACACAGTCAAACTGGAACAGTTAAGGTTCCCATAGTGTCTGAGCCAACGATGTAGAATGTAAGCCCACATGGCCAGTGAGGCCACAGAGATAATGTAGTGGACGTTACGCAATTGGCTGTCCTGTATACGGGAGAGAGGGGAGAGAAAAGGGGAGGGCTGGCAGGTGCCCTGCTCCTCTCGACAGTTGTGGAAGGAGAGGGAGAGGTAGAGTGATCCCACCAGCAGAGCCAACCACAGCAACAGGATGGTGGCCTCCCGCCGTATCACTGAAGATGGCAATGCTGTTGGGAGCAGCAGAGGGGGCTTTTGGGCATCTGGTGGGGGAAGTGGCACAAGGAGTCCATCCCAGTTGAGGCGCAGAGGAACATATACACTCAACGAGAAGAGCAAGAAGGTAACTACATGACCTTCGTAAATGACGTAACTGTCCGAGAGCAAGGAGGCACAGCGCAAGTAAAGCACCAGCAGGGCCGGTGTGAGGAGATGAAAATGAGGCCATCTAACTTTCTGAGAAATTCCAAAAGTCCACCATAGACACAAAACCTCAGATGAAAATGCTGCAGCTCCCAGGCACCATGAAAGCTCCAAATAACCTTGTGAAAACAGCTGACCAGCAGCTACTACAAAACCTACTACCAACCCTGAAAGAATTGGCATCTTTGACAGACCTTCCTTAATTATTATATGAGAGAACTCAGAAAGGATGTAACACAAGATACAGGCAATCCCCAAGATTACGAGTCCTGCAGCCATTTTGAAAGGGTTGAAACGGGCCCAGGAGATTCTACAAGTCTCCCTGACAGCTGTCAAATAGTTCTGCATGGAGACGACTAGCTCAGGAGGGGGTGGATGGCCCTCATGGACAGTGGCCAAGTACTGAGAGGAAAGGCTTGAGAAGTCAGCCTGCAGCCGTGACAGACTGTCTGGTGGGATGTCTTTGGCCATTTTAGAGTAGGTCTCCAAAAAGCGGTTCACCTTCAAAGTAAAAAAAAATAATCAGACAAATATTTTTGTTGTTTTGCTCATTCAATGAAAATGCACAATTTCACAAAAACATTCAGACTATATGCAAAGTGTAAGCCGCATTAATGCACGGGTGTATCTGGGCTTAAGCACGGGGGCCCGCGGCAGCAGGAAACAGAGGGGCCAGTCATGGTACTGTCCCATTGATGTTCTCGGGAAGGTTTATCTAAACGCATTCAGTGGAAGACACTGATGTAAACATAGATAGGGTTTCGTAATGGCTAAACCCGTCTGTGTAGGCCCCCGATGACTGGGCCAAGCAAAACGATAAGCCCCAGGGCCAAGGACAACCTTAAAGCAGCCCTGCGTAAGTGGCATCACAAATCTGAGATCACTGGTGAAATGCTTCCATTTTGTTTTCTTTTCTAATATGGGCCTAACAGTGATAAGTATGATTGAATGTTATGTATCTTTCAGAATATCTCTGTAATATTTGCTTTCATGGCAGAATGTGCTTGATTTGGCATGGACTCCACAAGTCTATTCAAAACCTGATGAACTCATGATTTGAGAATGTAACAATGTACATCTTGTGTGCTCTGTGGTCTCTTTTGACCCCCCTGTATATAATAAAGCCTTAACACACAGTATGCAAGCAGATGAAGAGAAATCCCTCTAACCTGTTTGACATTAATCCACAGCGCCTCTGCCTGGCTAAGTCCTGTAGGTGCACTCCGGGAGCCATTCTGAGGAAAAAGTGGCAGAAGAACCTGGCCCACACTGCTATAGGGAATGGGAACTCCCAGTAGCAATGCCAGTGTTGGTACCAGATCAGTTTGAGGAACTACCTCAGGTTCCACCTACAATAAAAGTGTTAATGAAACAAGTAAAAATAAGGGTTTTTGTTTTTAGATTTTTTTTCTAATTTTAAGAAAGATTTTGAATATTAATTTTTTTTTAATTTAAAAACAAGATATGAATTGAATGCAAGATATGGAACTGTAAATCATACACCAGGAGTGTTCTTGCAATAATCATTTTCACTTGACATTTCAAAGGCAGTGATTCCTTGACAGATCTCAAGTGTTGAATCTCTATATTAACCATTCAGCCATGTTGCAGACTTTTTGCTGTGTCAACCTAAGATATTCAATATCAATAAGGCACTTAATTACAGAAGAATAAATACAAAGAAAACATAAGTGTCTCTTTACCTGGGAGCCTGGTGCTGGGAATAAGGGTGATGAACTGTAGAGAAACAGGGCAGCATCTGTCTCTTTCTGGCTCTCTCCACCATGATCCCCAGTGTCTGTCATTCCATGATCTCCCATCACCACCAACAGAGTGTCATTCTTCAAACGCTTTATCACTGACCTGCAGTGTGACAGCAGCAGATGGGGAACAAATTAATATATGCAAGAACATTTAATAAAACTGTATTAACTTGACAGAATGTGGGCAGAAAAGAGAGAAATGCTGAAGCTAACCTGATGACTCCGTCCATCTGTGAGAGTTTCTCAGCCATAGCAGGGTGATCTGGGCCAAATCTGTGCCCACAGTGATCTACACCCAGGAAGTGAGCAATCAACACATCCCAATCATCCCCTTCCACTGATGAGAGAAAATGAAAACTTGGAATTAAAGGGATAGTTCACCAAAAATTAAAATTCAGTCATTATTTACTAATGCAGTTTCAAAGCCAATTACTTTCTTTTTGAAAACACATCACATTAGTAGTAAATGCTAAAGCATCCTCAGGCAAACTGGACAACATCAAAGAACCTTCTCATCAACTGTCAATCAAAAGATTGGTAAAGCAAGAGTTTTCAATTTATCCAGTTAGGCCAAGTCACAGTAGCGGACTCCAAACAACAAAAAATGTTGCGAGGGTGTCACACCTACTGACTTCTACAGAGATCTCACTTTCTTCTGTTGGAAGTATTTCACACTTGCCAATTGAAGATGGTGGAGGAGTGACAGACATTCTGACCCCCTTCGACCTTCTCTCTGATTCCCTTTCATGTAGAACTTGTGGCTGTGTATTTTTTTCCCTTGGGAATTGCCAAAAAGTGTCCATACACAACTTCAGTGAGTAAAGAATTTATTCAATAAATGCAGTTTTTTCTGGATTCGATTTCTGATTTTATTATTTTAGTGTAAGAGTTCTCCAGAAAAACGCTTTGTGACAAAATCACTGTGGATTACAATTGCTGTTTGTGATTTTATGCAGCTAATCGGTACAACTCGACTCAACTCTGCTCGCTTTTTTGGGGTTTTCCACTGTGAATATTACCTGGTACCGGATACTTTTTTTAGTACCACCTTGGTCGAGGTTCCAAGTGAGCCGAGCCGATACTAAATGTGACGTAAAAATCCTGCAGATCACTGATTGGTCAGGGAGAATCTTCACTACCAGCATCACTGGATTTCTGACATGTGACATCAACCCGCTAGTTTTAAAGTTAGCAACAGCGATAACAATCATTTGTACACGCAACTTTCGAATTGTGATTAAAGAAATGGCTGTGCGCAAAACCATGCCATGGTCAGTAAACGAGGTGCAGACGGTCCACTCGTTAGTGATGAGCGAAACAATAAAGTCTCTCAGGAAGTGTCTCAGCTGTTGGCCACACATGACTACCACCGGACCTACCAACATACGTGGAGGGTAACTTTTGATATGTTAACTCTATATTCTGCTTGAAAGCTTCACTATATTTAGATGACCAGATACTGGAAGCTTGCTTCTAAAACAACCAGGCCAATTTAACTGTTACACTTGTGTAAAAAATAAATAAATAAATAAATAAATTAAAAAAATCACCATGCAACAACTGCTTTATGCAGCACAATGAGGACCCTAACCCTAACCACCTAGTATAGCTACAGCTAGCGGTTGTGTTATTGTTTTGGTCAGTTTGTGTTGTGTTTAAGATGATGTCACAGCAGTAGAGGCGACGCATCTATGACGATCAGCCTATAATCCCACCCACGTTGAGGGGCACTAAACTGCAGTGGAAATGTAAGCTCAGAAAAGTAAAGTGAGTAACCTGCAGTGGAAAAGTGCCATAAGTGCGGTTGCTTATGAAAGCGTTCAGATCAGCATGATGTCTTGTAAGTTCTTCAGCAATAGAAGCAGCTCACTGGTCACTTGACAAGATTACAAGAGCCTGTCCCGATGACAGAACGATTTTTCTAACAAGATGTGTTTTCCCAGTTGCTGTAACTATAAACTCATCATGGAGTCCAGTCAGTCAAGGGATTAACAACCTCCTGCAGGCAGATACTAATACTTGCCCCGACTCCTTGTGACTGGCCAGCAATTATTAAATCTGAGGAGAAATCAGCTAGTGTGACTCCGGCTTTAAAATAAAATAATGGTCCAATTAAAAAATATATGTTGAAGTTTATAGAGTATATAATACTGGCACTTGACTACAATAAATAAAAAAGAAAACATTTCACTCGAAACATCTGCAGTGAGGTTAAAATTTTAAAATATATTTGGAAGCAAAAGTGCAGTCTTTGTGCTTTTATTATTTATTACTTCTGGGCTTTTTTTTGCACTTGTAACACAGACTTAAACCCTATTTGAACAGCAATTTTTTCTCAGGGTGACGTCTGTAAAAGTACATTTTCATGGCTCCTCTGTGATAAAACTCATGCGTTCGGATGACAATTAAATCACGTGGGACATGCAAGATTTTTTGTCGATCACATGATTGCAGTTGCGATCGTTATATGAAAATCCACAAACTGTATCCCCTGTATTTGTATTTAAATGTGTTTGGAATTACACTAAAGTGAAAATACTTTCTTTAAAGCATGAGGGAACCGGACGGCGGATATTTACAGTGTACATTTTCACATACGGAGCAAGCCAAAATTCTTGCAATTAAACGAATCAAGAAACTATAGGGACAAGAATGTTTATCAATGCAGCCAGATAAATCTGTCAACGGGGGTGCACCACTTGCGTGCTCTCTCCTAAGCACATACAAGCAGAAATAGAAGCCACACTTATCAACGGCAGTAAAGAAATTTGAGGAGCTATGGTAAAAATGGTTCTCTTATGTTTTATCTATCAAAATGACGGACATCATTTGGAATTATCTGTCAGTGTTTAAAAAGTGGAGGTGAAAATTAAACCTTTTAAAAAAGATAAGACATTAACCCGGCCACTTTTCTGGGACTACTCAACCTGAATAAATGAGTAGTCATGCAAGCTATATGTATAAATATATTAAGTAAATGTTTCTAAATTTGAATGTGATACATTACAATTTCATTACACTGCTGCCATTATAATTGACCATTTAATAAGTTTACATGATCTGGCTCTCGTTTTTCGTTCCCACTCACTATGGTGAAGTGGCGACGTAATTTTATTAAATGTAATATTTTTAACAAATTTCTGCACAATCCTGCAACTTTCCATTACTGCCAGAGCTGTTACCACGTGCAGAGCAAATGTACAGCACATGGCAGTGGTCAAAAAGGATTTCCAAAATGGCTTTTGGATTATAAACTCTGAGATGTGCATTCGGATGGCAATAAAATCACTGACTACCCCCTGTAAATGCTGTAATTACCTCAAGTCTCCATGTAAAATATTTGCTGTCCGAATAGGGCTTTAGTGAGTGTGTAGTCAAAAAAATCTAAGACCCTCACCTTTTGATGCATGCTACTACCAGGTGTTAATACAAACTTCCAGACTCTGTGTTTACAGTGTAAACAAGAGAGATGTGTATGTGTAAACAATGCAGCTGGTTCCTAACTGGAATGCCAATTCATTGTGCTTACTGGTTGGATAGATGTTCTGGAGAATGCCATTGTCCACCGTGTGTAAGTCCTTCACATTGAAGGAGGGGAAGGGCAAAGATCTGTGGAACTTCTTGGGGAAGAGACTCAACCATGTATCATCCCCCATAAAGACAACTCTTTTGCCTTTAAACCAAGAGGAGAAAGACAACCATTAAGAAGAGATACAAGCTACAGTCTTTTCAATCTGAATATAAATGCAGATTAATTTAATTACATAAAATAGCTGGTCTACTCAATTTATACACATTTAACTAGTCTGAATAATGTAATATGATTTTTGACAATAGAAAGGGTCGCTGTAATATATTGCTATGTAAAATATATTGCTTTTTGCTGTGGTGAATCTTACAAAAAAATGTGTTCAGAACACATTTCACCTCAAAATCGAAATAAAAGAATAAAATTATACATTGTCTGAAGACAACTATGAATTTTTTTTTATGAAAGTAAAGCACATTTCCACCTAAAACCTCATTGCCATAATACATCCAGGCATTACACTTGAGTTTTCTGATTATTGTCATTAGAATCTTAGTAAAGTATTTTTTTTACTATATTATAGTTAGAAATTACTATAATAAAATTATATTTTTTTGTTTAAATCAGCATACTGTAAATTAAAGGCAGTACAACAAATATTACCATGAAGTATAAATAATTTACAATTAAAATAATATATAATTATTATTTCACATTACAGTAATAAGAATATGGTTTAGAAATGTGTTTACTTGTCTGAAAAATAATGGTAATGATCATCAAACTGGCATAATTTTCTTTAAATAAAATGTATTTCTTAATGTTGTATTATGATTAGAGGAAGATATATCACCAAAACATGTTTTGACAAGTTTTGTGAGATTCACCTGGAGATAAAAGTAATTAAAGGAAAATCATGATACAGACTCACTCACCCACTTGACCCAACTGGTGCACCAGATTGTCTTCCAGAATGGCATTGGAGGCAAAGTTGTTCCCCACATCAATGAAAGTGGGCAGAGAACCTGTTGTAAAGCCTTTGATCCTTTGCATGGTAGTGGTAGGTGGATCTGCCTGAAAAGTGTAGAGCCTCGCATGAGAGGGGTGTGATGATGCCATCTCATCTAAAACTGGTAGCTTGTTCTCAAATGGCTTGGGAGCGGTGTTCTCAGGGTCATAGCGGGTGAAGTCTGCTTTGAGGGCATCGATAATCAGAACCACTGCCCGACGAAACCGAGGCTCACTCAGGCAGAAGTCCCCCTTCACATGGGCTCCTGGAGATAACACATCAGCACAGGTACTGGTTCTGTTCACCTCCAGCCTGACTAGAAGGAAGCCACCAACAAACAGGAAGATGCCCACATAGAACACCGAGCAGACCCAGATGAGGGGCACCAGTACTGGAAGTCTCTTCATTCTAGACCAGGGGAACAGACGGATAGTGTGTATACATATCAATCCAACAGATCATATCAACATATATACTATGCACATTCACTGAGCACTATTGGGAACACCTGTATGCCTACTTATTCATGTGATTATCTAATCAGCCAATCGTGTAGCATCAGTGCAATGCATAAAATCAACGGTTCAGAAGCTTAAGTTAACATCAACCATCAGAATGGGGTAAAAAAAATGTGATCTTAGTGATTTCGAACGTGGCATGATTGTTGGTGCCAGACAGGCTGGTTTGAGTATTTCTGAAACTGCTGATCTCCTGGGATTTTCACGAACAACAGTCTCTACACGGTTTACTCAGAATAGGGCCAAAAACAGAAAATATCCAGTAATTGGCAGTTCTGCGGACGGAAACGCCTTGAGAGAGAGAGTTTGGCATGGACTGGTCTGATGAATCTCAATTTATGCTGAGGCACACAGATGGTAGGGTTAGAATCTGGCACCAACAGCATGAATCCACGGACCCAATCGGCCTTAGTCCAGGCTGGTGGTGTGGGGAATATTTTCTAGGCACACTTTGGGCCCGTTAATACCATCATTCATCGCTTGAATAATTTACCCATCTTCTAATAGCTACTTCAAGCATGTTAATGCATCATGTCACAAAGCAAAACTCATCTCAAAATGGTTTCATGAACATGACAATGAGTTCACTGTTGTTCAGTATTCTTCCCAGTCACAAGATCTGAATCCAACAGAACACCTTTGGGATGTGGTAAAACAGGAGATTCACAGTATGAATGTGCAGCTGACAAATCAGCAGAAATTGAGTGATGCAATCATGAGCACATGAACCAGAATCTCAAAGGAATGGTTCCAATGAAGAATTAAGGCTGTTTTGAGAGCAAAGGGAGGCCCTACCCAGTATTAGCATAGTGTTCCTTATAAAGTGCTCAATGAGTGTATATTAGCATCTTTGAGCATAATATTATTCGCATTGCACTAAGAAAGAGTAAATACATGGGCTGTGTTTTAAAACATAGCTGTCTTCCTAGAATGCATAAGTTACTGGGTGGGTAAATCACTACTCACCATCATAAGTGCATATGATGATTTCCTGCTTACTAGCGACTTTCCTTAGTAGAAAGCATAGGCACATTCAATGATGCCCAAAATTGCTGTTACTTAGTAGTTAACTCACTAGTAAACTGCCTTTGTAGACAGCACAAGCACATTCAATAACACTGAAAACTGTGGTCTAATATAAAAGTAAAACACTCACTACGAGCTGCCTTTCTAGACAGCAGAAGCACACTTGATGGTGCCCAAAACTAAAACTGCTGTCTACTAGAAAAGTACCACACTCACTAAAAGGTGCCTTTCAAGACAGCATAAGCACATTTTATGTTGTCAGAGACTGCAGTGCACTAGGTGGGTAACTGTCTTCTCACTAATGAGCTGCCATTCTAGACAGGATAAGTTAATACAATGATGCCCAAAACTGCTGCATCCAAGTAGGTAAAATACTACTCAACAGTGAGCTGCTTTTCTAGACAGCATAAGAGCATTTGATGTTGCCCAAAACTGTTGACACCTGAAGTATCACACTCACTAAAATCTGCCTTTCTAGACAGCATAGGCACATTCATTGACTAAATACTAAAACTGCTGCTACTGGGTGCATAACTGTCTTCTCACTAGTGAGCTGCCTTTCTAGATAGCATACCTAAGTGCTTTCAATGATGTCCAAAACTGCTGTCTACTAGATCAGTACCAAAATTGTTTTGGTGTTGGGCATCATCAAATGTGCTTCTGCTGTCTAGAAAGTCAAGCAAGGTTTTAAATCACAGTCCATATTTTTACTCTTTCATAGTGCAATGCGAATAATGGTATGATCAAATATGCTAATATACACAGCATAAGTGCATATAATGGTGCCAAAAACTGCTGCTACAACGTAGGAAACTCACTAGTTGTGACCTGCCTTTCTAGACAGCATAGGTGAATTCAATGTTGCCCAAAACTGCTGTCTACTAGGTGCACAACAGTCTTCTCAATAGTGAGCTGCCTTTCTAGATAGCAAACGTAAGTGCTTTCAATTATGTCCAAAACTGCTATCTTCTTGATAAGTACCAAAATTCTACTGCAATTTCTAGACAGCGTAAGTGCATTCAATGTTTTCAGAGACTGTAGTGAACTAGGTTTGCAACTGTCCACTCACTTGTGCTGTCTTTCTAGACAGCAGAAGCTTATTTGATGATGTGCAAAACTGCTGTCTACTAGATAACTATCAGACTCACTAATGAGCTGCCATTCTAGACAGCATAAGTTAATACAATGATGCCCAAAACTGCTGCATCCAAGTAAGTAACTCATTACTCAATAGTGAGTTGCTTTTCTAGACAGCAAAAGTGCATACAATGATGCCCAAAACTGCTGCTACTACATAGGAAACTCACTAATCACTAGCAATCTGCTTTAGTAGACAGCAAAAGTCGAATTCAATGTTGCCCAAAACAGTTGTCTACTAGATAAGTATCACACTCAATAAAAGCTGCCTTTCTAGACAGCATACACACATTCATTGTCACCGAAAACTACTGCTACTGTGTGTATAACTGTCTTTTCGCAACTGAGCTTCCTTTCTTGATAGCATACGTAAGTGCTTTCAATTATGTCCAAAACTGTTGTCTACTAGATTAGTACCAAAATCACTAGGAGCTGCCTTTCTAGACAGCATAACCACATTCAATGTTCCCCAAAACTGTTGTCCACTAGGTGTGTAACCATCTTCTCACTAGTGAGTTGCCTTTCTAGACAGCATAACCTCTCCCTCAACGTCAGCAAGACCAATGAGCTTGTGAATGGCTTCAGGAGAAAAGACAGAACATAGCCCAGTCACCACCAATGGAGCACTGGTGGAGAGAGTCAGCAGCTTCAAGTTCCTCAGTGTCCACATCACAGAGGAACTCACATGGTCAGTCCGCACTACTTCTTCCTGAGATAGCTGAGGAAGTTTGGAATGAACCACCACATCCTCTACCAGCACTGTAGAGAGCATCCTGACTAGCTGCCTCACTGCCTGGTAAGGCAACAGTGCTGCCCTCAACTGAAAATCCCTGCAAAGGGTGGTGCGAACTGCCAGACACATCATCACAGGTGAGCTTCCCTCCCTTCAGGACATCTATACCAGGCGGTGTGTGAAAAAAGCTCTGAAAATCATCAGAGAATCCAGTCAACCGAGCCATGGGCTGCTCTCACTGCTATCAGGCAGGAGGAATCGTAGCATCAGGACCCGCACCAGCCGACTCCGTGACAGCTTCTTCCCCTAAGCAGTTAGACTTTTGAAGTCTTGATCTCTCACGATAAATACACATCTGCACTGCACTGTATTAATCTCACACTGGACTGTCATATATTATATTCTCTCTTAACAACACACGGGCAACTGACTATCAACTGCCAGCCTGAATGTCAATACAGCACATACAACCTACTGTATATTTTATATATACTATTTTTATTGTGTGTATATATATATATACACTATTCTATTTTATTGTGTATGTGTATTCTATATTGTGTGTATTGTATACTGTACATTGTATATTATTATTTGTACATGGTGTTGTGTGTAATTGTGTTTATTAGATATGTATATTGTGTTGTGTAAATCTGTTGTTTATTGTAAATTGGTATACGTCTCATCACCGTCATGACTGCTATGTTACTCGGAGATGCACCCAAGACTTTCACCCACTGTTGCACTTGTGTATATGGTTGAGTGACAATAAAGAGATTTGATAAGCACATTCAATGTTGCCCAAAACTGCTGTCCACTAGGTGCGCAACCATCTTCTCACTAGTGAGTTGCCTTTCTAGACAGAATAAGCACATTTGATGTGGCTCTAAACTGCTGTTACTGGGTAGGTAACTCACTACTCACCAGAGAGCTGCCTTGAAGACAGCATAAACGGATTCAAAAATGGCCAAAATTGCAGCTACTAGATAAGTAACACACTACTCACTATGTGTGTTTTTTTTAAACAGTCATGCTTCACTGAACAGCATTTGACTGTGCGTTTGATGCCCAAACATGCTGCATACTTGGTAGGTAGCTAGCTAGATTTTGAGACACAGCCATGCTGAACTGCAAGAAACTACAAGTTATACACAGGGTTGGGGAGTAACGAAATACAAGTAACGAAAATACGTATTTAAAATTCAAAATATAAGTAACTGTATTCCACTACAGTTACTATTTAAATCATTGGTATTTAGAATAATGTTACATTCAAAAAATATTTTGATTACTGAAGAGATTAATTTGCATTTTTTTGTCATTTGTTTAATTTAATATTTAGTCCTTTCAGATTGAAAAATTTATAAATATAAAAATCCAAAGTTCGATCCAAAGTTCATTTGAACAGCGGTGAAACACTTTCTTATGATGTGTGACATTCATACAAGCAGACAGAGAAGTAAGTTTGAAGTAAGTTTGGAGCAGAAGAAATAAACCTTGTGTAAATTGTCAGCTTTACACTAAGCTAAAATGCTATTTCTAGACATTTTACATGCACATGTTACCAAGCAGGATCATATTTTTGCATCAAGAAAATTCACGTTGGATCGTTATTTCATTTTTTCTAGTAACACCTTTAATATTAGGGCAAAAATCATATTCTTAATAATAATAATTTTTGTATTGTTTTCCTGTAAGAATATCTAAAAATCCTTAAAACATGATCACTTTGATTTATCTTGTTTTAGAAACAACACTGCATAAGATATTTAGGTTTTTCAGAGAATGTATTTTTAACATGTGTATTTTGTCTTATTGTACTGGCAGAGTTTTTATAGTCAAAACAAGTGAAAAAAAAAATCGACGAGTGCTGAGGAAGTAATCCAAAGTATTTAGAATACGTCACTGGCCTTAATAATCTAACGAAATACGTTACAAATTACAGCAAGTATTCTGTAATCTGTAGTGATACATTTCAAAAGTAACCCTCCCAATCCTGGTAATACATACAAACTCAAAATGGAACAACACTAACTATTACGACTTTCTCGCCAGCAAATGTGACGTGAAATATATGCTACATAGCCCAAACTAGCATATAATGCGATGCACGTAAGACTGAACCCATAAAGGCAGGTCAGGGACCGATGCTGTATTCATGTGTGTGTGTGAATACAGTACTGACCTTGCTTCGCTCTGTTTGTCCTCTCTCTTTTCAGCTCTGTCTTAAATAGAAATGTACACACAGCATCCACTGCAAGAGGACTAAAGTTCCGCAGAATAAACGACATCTGTCAGTGATGTTATCTGGGCCTCAATGGTGTACAAGGCTCGATGACATGCATGTCGGTTTTGTTGTAATATTGGTCACCTCGCAGCCCCGTTTCCACTTCCGTTGACATGCGCAGTTAACGGCAGAGATTGTTTTCTTTATATACATAACAACCCCCGCGGCTCTGTCATAGGCGAAAGCAAAACTAGTGTGTTACGACAGTAAGTCACCGTTTGCGGATACCATACAAATGCATGGGGAGAGACGGAAACTGTCACTTACCTGTCGCAAAATTATCTGTTTTCTCTTATAATAAAGCTATTTTATCGTAGTAAACTCTAAAACTAGTTTATTCTAAAATGATTGTTTGGTGTAAAACATGTTCACGATTAGCGGACAGGTGGTCTATTCACCAAGCAATGAGTGTTTTCCTCACAAAAGCAGTTTATTTAGTGCAATGAAGCATCTTCTCCATATAAATCTAGTTAAAAAAAAGGCATCTTCTCTCCTCACCAGTGTACCACCCATAGATTGTTTATGGGACCCCCGCGTTATGCTACACTTATAGGTTTTATAGGTAAAAGGGCTCTGGTTGACGGTTGCTTTAGAGGGGAAACTATCAAAATTAAAGTCCCGCATTGCGTCGAATGATTGTCAATATAAAAACCTTATTGAAACTACATCACTTTGAAAATACAACAGCATGAAACGGGTATATATGGGTGTATATCACGACGCTTGTCAAATGGGTTTTAAGTGTCTTAATACATACTCGTTGAAAGAACATTATACCTGTTTCTGAAGGAAATCAACACACTATTTGTAAATGGTAGTTCTCCACTTTTTTATTATTTTTATTTCTTTTTAGAAGTTTTCTGCAAAATATCTTATATGTAGTATGGACTTTACCAAAAGATAAATTATGTTTATTACAGATGCTATATGGCCATTGTTGCATACTTTGGCTTTATATGAGAAACTTGAGGGCAATGAGGTGAAGGGAAATTAAATGAATAAGATATGGATATGACAGATATGAAAAATGACATAGAAAATAATAACTACTTACATTATTAATAATAATTATATTAAACCTCTATTTGATCTGTGGATGGCTCAACTCACTCCTTACATAATCTTGGTCAATATGTAATCATAGAATTTCACATGCACACAGTCTATCTATATTTTTACTATCTTTTAATTTGCTTTAAAAGTGTGCAAAACATTGTCACAGTGCAAGCACAACAACAAGCACATGTGCCAGTTACAGTGACATCAGATCTGTGAGCACAATCAATCATTTCCTTTTGTAAGATGCCAAACACCCACTAACTTCAGAAAGGAAATGACCTTTCATTTAACATCCAGCCAATCCATTCCAAACTTATACCAGTTACCACTGATCACAATAAAAGAACGTCTGATCAAAACGGCAACAATGAAGGTCATTTACTGTGGAAATAATAGCACATCTGTGTGTCGAGCGAGATGTGCCACCCAGCTGCTGGCAGGTACACAGAGACCAGCCTGTCCATCCAAAGCATGTGATGTCAGGCAACATATAAAAAGATTTCCCGCAAATGAGTGATTCAAAGTGCACGCTCAAATTCATTTGTTTGACCTTGTTCAGCATCCACCCTTTTCATCCAAGATGAGAATTGTTGTACCAATAATCTTCTTTGTTGCAGTGGCAGGTTTCCACCATGGTAAGATTAAAATATACCAGTCTGTGTAGTTTGCTATCTGCTTTGTCTTTATTTAGATTTTTTTAGAAATACAATTTTGGACCAAAAAAGTAGCTTTTGTTTAAGGGTTTAAAATAATTAAAATAATGTAAACATATAATTTTTTTTTTTTTTTAATAAGTATGGCTAAATTGATGTGCATTTACACTCTCATGTAAATTACAACTAATGGACAAATTTATTTAAATAACTTTTCAACTGTTTTCAATAGTTGTTGATTTATTGGCTTATGCTTAAATTCTTAATATTAGTTTTGTATAGAAGCTAAAAATGGCAACAACAACAAAAATTTGGCACAACAATTCTGATACTTCCATTTGTAAAACTTTGTCTGACTGAAAATAAATATATATTTACATTTTTACCACCTGTAGTGATTTCTGCATCTCTGGAAGTACATGAAAGGACTGAATCATCCGAAGAGAGTGGTAAATCTTCCACTACTTTCAACTATTTGTTTTCTGCCCAACTCTATATGTAACAGTCAAGTTATAAAAAAAAAGAAAGATAAATGTTGCTAAACAAACACCTTTCTTTGTTTTGTCTGGTTCTGGTGCATGAAGAGCACAATACAACACAAAAACAAGGTAGGTCATAATTTCCTCCTATTCAACAACTATGCCACTTTCTTGAAACAAATTGGATAGTTTTGCATAACTTTCTTCTTTTTTGGAGGTCATTTGCTTCACTGATATGACTTATCAGAAACAGGCTCTTATCTCATGCACATGTACTGAGTGTGCTCAAACTCTCAGACAGTGACATCATTTTGTGTCTGTATCCTCAGATGAGCTGGAGTATGAAGCTGCGCATGTGAAAGGTAAGCATGAATTCAAAACAATTTTAAAAGTTGGTTGATTTAAAGGGATAATTCACCCAAAATGAAAATGTTCTCATCATTTACTCACCCTCATGTCACCCTTCACCCCAGATTTGAATGATTTCCTTTCTTCTGCTAAATACAAAGATTTTTAGAAGAATATTTAAGCTCTGTTGGACTGTACAATGCAAGTGAATGGTGTCCAGACCTTGAAATCTCCAAAAAAAAAAAGCATAGAAAGGCCACATAAAAGTAACCCATAAGACTCCAGTGGTTAAATCTGTCTTCAGAAGTGATATAATAGGTGTGGGTGAGAAACAGATCAATATTTAAGTTATTTATTTACTATAAATCTACACTTTCTCTTTCAAAATTTAAAGAATGTGAAAGTAAAAGTGTAGATTTATAGTAAAACGGACTTAAATGTTGATCTGTTTCTCACCCTCACCTATCATATCACTTCTGAAGAAATAGATTTAAACACTGGAGACTTACTGGAGATCACTTTTATGCTGCCTTTATGTGCTTTATGTGCTTTATGTCTGGTCACCATTCACTTGCATTGTATGGACCACCAGAGCTTAAATATTCTTCTAAAAATCTTAATTTGTGTTCTAAAGAAGAAAAAATGTCACACAAATCTGGGATGACATGAGGGTGAGTAAAAAAGGAGATTAGTATTATTATTATTTATTTTTTATTTTTTTGGTGAACTATCCCTTTAAGTGCTTGAACACGTTTAACAAGTGTGTGTGTGGGGGTGGGGGGGTCATTTGCAAATGCTCACTATTCATTGACTTAATGACTAATTAAGTTTTGGAGTGACTCAAATGGGTAAGAAAAGTTTTGTGTTGTTATCAATCAATTACTCAAACCGATCTGAATATTGTCTAAATCAACTCAAGACTTGATGTGCAATAGAGATAAAAATTAGCAATGATGAACATTTATAACTATTAGGCCTACTATTCACTATATTATTCCTTAAATTATTAAATAATGCACTATATAAAACTAAATATTTTGCAGAGGAGGACAATCTTGAAGAATCAGAAGGTGACAAAGAAGGAAATCTCATTTCTGAATCTCATAAAAAAAAATATTATTGTTTATTGATTATTGAAAAATATATGCTCATTAACTCATTCATTTTTCAGAGACTGAAGTGTTTACTGGAGATGATACTGATGGTAAGACTGCAAGTATATCTGTTAACAACCAGTTATATTTTACAACTTACTATTTCTGATTCATTTGTTTATTCATTCATTCATTAATAAACCAAATTTTGATAGATGGTGAGAAAGAGGTATTAACAGACACTACTACAGGTGAGAGCAATATTACTTTTTATTATTGACTGAATTTCAGAACTTTATTAACGGGAAGGATATACACGTAGCACGTAGTAGTACGGCGTTGCATATTTCATTTCCGGTCTCGGAAAAGCTCCAACTTCCGAGACAAATGGAACGCACGATTAGTAACATACTTTAAAAAAAAATAATACAAAAAAAAAAAAAAAGAAAAGAAAAGAAAGAAAGAAAGAAAGAAAAAGTTAACGTTTAAGGTATGACTGTGTTTATTTTATGTTGTTGAACAAAACGTCCAATTATTACGTGTGCAAATTTCTCCTCAATTTGAAAATTGGCTAAAAGAAAAATGGCCTCCTTTGTTTTCTTGTTGTTATGAAATATAATGTCCTTCAATGTACAAGTATGATTATAAAGTACAAACAAGTTGTATCATGTCTCATGTGATGACCACTTGCGTAATATTTGATTTGACGTAGGAGTAAACACCGGAAGTGTCGAGCCCTTAGGTAAGATCCATTCAGACCACACGAGGGCGCCATGTGCCACTTACATTCACTGCAAACAGACGCATGTGACGAGTGATGTAAGCGGTACACCTCGACCGTTGGCGTGTTTTTGTTTGTTTTAGATACAGACTCTGAGGGCGACTGTGGATATAATCATTACAATTATGATATGAGGTGGAAGCTAACAAAGATAACTAAATCTTAAAGACAATATTACAAAACCAACCTCTGATTAAACGCGTTTAATGACATGCCTATACCTTTGAAATTATATTGTCTTCGTATCTGTTATCTTTTTGTGTGATTTTTATCCCTATTATTATCTTAGTTGTGCATTATGTCTTAACTGTTAGTCATGACTGCTGTAGTGCTACACTAAGTAACTATTCTGTGTGTGTGTGTGTCTCTTAATTCACAGCCTTTATACAGAAGAAAGGTAAAGGCTTTCGTGACATTACATCATTTAAGAAAAACATAGTTATAAATCTAAGATCTGTCTTTTCATTAAAATACAATACTTGTATTTATTCCCAGAATGTGCGTGTGGCATGTCTCTTGGTATGGAAGACTTGGACTTTCAACATTGTCATTTACAATAATATAATATTATTCATAAAATAATATTTATAACACTATAGTAATTGACCCGTCATCTTAAACAGTCTCCTGGTATGGTTTCCAGTCCATAACTATCATGTCTTTTTGTTCTTCCCAGAGCACAATGAGCAGGTTAAAGAGAATGTGGAAAGTGTAGGTGAGTTCAGTGTTTTAAGTATCTTTTATCAATCTTGAGGCATTCTTGCTTGTATCAAAACATTAATGTGTGTTTCTTCAACTATCGGCACATTTGGACTTTTAAATGAACTCTCTTTTCACACTCGCATGCCTATTTTTTCTATTTGAAATGCCCAACAGTGGAGACCACAGAAGAATTCTGTCATTATTGTTATTTCCACCACATCCACACAGCATTCTGTGTTGGAAATGACATTTTAAACATTTTTGGAATTAAATTAATCTATTTGCCTTACTAGGACTAATTTCATAACATTTTCCTGGCTTGATTGGAAATGATGCACAACAATAAATATTCATTAAAGGGATAGTTCACCCAAAAATCATTTACTCACGCCATCCAAGATGTGTATGACTTTCTTTCTTCTGCTGAAAATCTTAGTTTGTGTTCATCAGATGAAAGAAAGTTATGCACACCTGGGATGGCTCGAGGGTGAATCAATTATGAAAGATTTTTCATTTTGGGGTGAACTATCCCTTTAAATGATGTTTACCTTTACACAACACACTTCATTTTTAATCTCAAGAATGATATTCACTGACACGGTTGTCTCCGTGGTAAATGAGTACACTAACTTTTGGAAATAAATTTCAAGGGGCAAAAATTGTTTGTTGTGGAAATAATACAATAGCTATGGGACAGTTATATATTTTTAACAAATTGATATAAATTAACAATAAATATGGATTTTTTTGTTTTTGTTTGTTTATTTCACTCTATGTTGAGATCATCATAGTTTTAAACATGTTTTAAATTAAGTTTATTTGATGGATTTTCATAATTTAAGATTTAAATTCTTGATCTGGGACAAGGCTAGAACAATCAAATCTATGAAATGCATTTAAAAAGTAACATGCCAAAATAGTAAGGGCATGATACTCACTGAAAAAAGGGCACACTCTATTGAAATCAACATATACATTTATGTTTGAGATGAGAACAATTATAATTCGTAAAGTCCAAGTGATTTTCAACACAGTCTTACATTGTTATAAAATATTCAAATGGATTCAGTCTTCTAACGGATGGTGTTCACTCACGTGAGTTTTACTACTTGCTCAATTCACTTAAAATGAGCTACTGCAACTCAATTCTCTAGCATTTGGTCTCAACTTAATTTAATTGTTTACAATCCTTCTGTTCACTTAATACAGTTTTGTTAGGACTATGTGAATTATATTTGTTGCATCAATCTGAAACTGGGCAGAGGATTTCCAGTTCCCAGCATGATTTGCATGGGGCTTGATTGGAAGAGTACATTTTAAAATTAAGATTAAGTGTAAAATTAATTTTAATATATTTCTACACCAAATGAAACAAGTTTGAGACTTGTGTTTAATGTTCTGTTGGAATTTAGAAGAGTTTCTGTCATGTTGCATAATTTGGAGGTTACCAATGTGGAGAACAGTGGAGCTAATGGGTTAGGTCCAAGTTGGGTTCATTACTACTGAAAAATCAGTGTGTATTGCTTTTCTCATGAAGCAAATATGAGGAATCATCAGTATAATGACCATTTATATATAAATAATATTCTACTGTGTTTGTTGCTAGCTAGCAAAAGCTCCAAGGTTCAGTAGTTATATGATCAAATTTAAGTTAGGTTTACTCAAATCATTTAGGTTTTTGCTACTTAAATATTTTAGTAGAGGCTACATTTTAATTTCATATGAAAGAAACTAATTTTCATTGTGTGGAACCAATGTCCACAATTAAATGAATTTAAACCAACAATTGTTTTCAGTTTCTTGTAAAACATTCTCAAGAAAGTTTCAACATGACCAAAGTTGAAATCTGTTAATTTGAATAAAAATGAACCCCTGGGGATAAGTAGCATATGTGGGCAATAACCTGTTATAGACCTGAATTACAGTAGCTTTATGGGTATATATATATTTATATAATATTTATCTCACCACAATTGTAAAATCTACGGTTATCTGAGTTACCGTAGACTTTGTTAGTTCGAACCAGTCTGGCCATTCTCCATTGACCTCTCTCATCAGCAAGGTGTTTCTGTACGCAGAACTGACGCTCACTGCAAGTTTTTTGTTTTTGGCACCATTCTGAGTAAATTCTAGAGACTATTGTGCATGAAAATTCCAGGAGATCAGCAGTAACAGAAATACTCAAACCAGCCCATCTGGCACCAACAATCATGAGATCATTTTTATTCAAATTTTTCCCCATTCTGATGGTTGATGTGAACATTAAATGAAGCTCCTGACCCGTATCTGTGTGATTTTATGCACTGCACTGCTGCCACATGATTGGCTGATTAGATAATCTCATGGATGATTGTTGGTGCCAGATGGGATGTTTGAGTATTTCCGTAACTTCTGATCTCCTGGGATTCCAGTGGGTCAGAAGTTTACATACATTAAAATAACTGTGCATTTAAGCAGCTTGCAAAATTCCAGAAAATTATGTCAAGCCTTTAGACAATTAGCCAATTAACTTCAGATAGGAGTTGTACTGAATTGGAGGTGTACCTGTGGATGAATTTTATGGCCTGCCATCAAACTCAGTGTCTCTTTGCTTGACATCATGGGAAAATCTAAAGAAATCAGCCAAGACCTTAGAAAAAACAATTGTGGCACTCCACAAGTCTGGTTCATCCTTGGGAACCATTTCCAAATGCCAAAAGGTACCACGTTCATCTGTACAAATGATAGTAAGCAAGTATAGACACCATAGTACCAGGCTGCCATTATACCGCTCAGGAAGGAGACGCATTCTGTCTCCTAGAGATGATCATAGTTTGGTGCAAAAAGTGCAAATCAATCCCAAAACAACAGCAAAGGCCCTTGTGAAGATGGTGGAAGAAACAGGTAGACAAGTATCTATATCCACAGTAAAACGAGTCCTATATCGACATAACCTGAAAGGCTGCTCAGCAAGGAAGAAGCCACTGCTACAAAACTGCCTTAAAAAAGCCAGACTAAATTGTGCAAGTGCGCATGGGGACGAAGAGAACTGTTGGGCCATAATGACTATCGTTATGTTTGGAGGATAAAGGGTGAGGCTTGCAAGCCAAAGAACACCATCCCAACTGTGAAGCATGGGGGTGTCAGCATCATGTTATGGGGGTGCCTTGCTGCAGGAGGGACTGGTGCATTTCATAAACTAGATGGCATCATGAGGAAGGAAATGTGGATACATTGAAGCAGCATCTCAAACATCAGCCTGGAAGTTAAAGCTCGGTCACAAATGAGTCTTCCAAATGGACAATGACCCCAAGCATACCTCCAAAGTTGTGGAGAAATGGCTTAAGGACAACAAAGTCAAGGAACTGGAGTGGCCATCACAAAGTCCTGACCTCAATCTGACAGAACATTTGTGGGCAGAACTAAAAAAGTGTGTGCGAGTAAGGAGGCCTAAAAACCTGACTCAGTTACACCAGTTCTGTCTAAAAAACTGAGCTGAAATGTATTTGGCTATGGTGTATGTAAACTTATGACTTCAACTGTATATATATATATATATACACACACACACACACATTTTAAAAGTGATAAATGTAAAGGTTTGATTTTGACTTATCTCACTGTCCCCTTTTTTCCACAGATGATATCACTGCGGATCAAGACAGCAAATATTACGACACTTAGACTTGAATGATGTCACGCCCAGTGTGTAAAGGGGCTGTAGTGAAATAACACCTTTTAAACCTAAACAGCAACTTGAATAAAGACAAATTGTTAACATATGTGCCACCTGGCATGAAAGGACAAAGATCACTGCATGTTCTGTGACCTCCTTAACCCAATTTTCAAAGATCACTGAATGCTTTTTAAAAAAAAAAAGAATAAAGCCTGAAACATCGACCAATGTCCAACATTCATATAAAAATGATAACATTCAGATGAGTGCAATAAAAGACAATGATTAAATGGCCTCTTAGGATGAATGTGTATGTAACTGTGAGTTGCAGATGTAGGTAGTGTTTGAACGTATCTAGGACGGTTATCCAGGCCAGCACAGTCTACAGTCCTTGGGTGCTCATTTGAGCTTTATTTATATAGTCTGCATTGTCCCAGCTTATTTTTGGATCAAAGATGCAATGTTGCCCTAAGTCCCACACCAGCCTGATGAGACCGAGCTGTTTAACTCAATATAGCCTCAAAAAGCCCTTAAAGTCTTAAGGAATTTTTTATTGTTTGTTATAGCATAAGGTTGAAATATTGATGCTTGTGCTGAAAATAGATTAGTGATATTCCCAATTTTGGCAATAACTCATTTTTTGAATCGATACATATTTTTAGGCCTAAAATTGGTCATGAATGAGTGGATTTGTGGACTACTCCATTTACTGAAACACTGCAAGCATTTACTTATGAGGATTTTAAATGATACTAAGCTGGATCCATTTTAATTTCATGTTGACTTTACAACTTGAGAAACCTGGCAGTGAAAAGACTACACTGTTTGGAAAGTCTAATATCTTTAAATATCGGCCAAAAAAAAGACTAATAGCAATAGCTTATTATGGCAACTACAGTTGCTGCTCTGTTTTGACCAAGTGGCAGCTTATATGTGAGACACTGGGACATCCCACCAGAAGTGCATTACAATAATCAAGTCTCGAAGTTATGAATGCATGTCCTAACTTGTCTGCATCTTTATTAGCATGAATATTTCATAACGTAGCAATATCTCTAAGATGAATGTATGTTCTAGGGACATAAGAAATGTTGCTTTCAAATAACAATTCACACAATTTCGAGTATGACAACCTTTAATTTAAAGGTGAAGTTCAGTATGTAACTTTTTTGGTGTCAAAATATATTCTACTATCCCAGTTTATTGACAACTATAAATAAGCCATTCGTGTTTACGTCCCCCAAAAGTAAAAACACTGAGCCTCCCAGACACTATCAAAAAACTAATGTTTATATTTGAGCGACCCACTCAGCTCCACCTTTCTAGCTCAAACTATAGTGGGAGCTTGGAGCATGGCTACTTTCAGTAAGCAGTTCAGCCAGGGGAATATGAATATCCATGGCAGACGTGTACAGAGGAAAAGAAATTGAGCTTTGCCAAAATTCGAAGACTTGGTTAAAGACACAGAGACAGAGTAAAACCAGTGTGAACACTGGCGTCACATGGAGGACTTCACAAGATATTCGGAATATGTAACAATGTGCATACTAGTTACCAGAAGAACCATCCTACCACCTGTTATGGATCCCCTGCTCACTCAGCTGCCACTCAATCCGGCATTACCTGATTCCTCTGCCTTCTCCCCCCAATTTGGAATGCTCTAAATCCTCGTGGTGGTGTAGTGACTCACCTCAATCCGTGTGGCAGAGGACGAATCTCAGTTGCTTCAGCGTCCGAGACCATAAATCCATGCATCACATGGCTTGTCGAGTGCACAATTCTCCGTGGCATCCACGCGCCCCACCACATCCAGAGTGAGAGCCACACATTATGGCGACCACGAGAAGCTCAACACTCCCTAGCAACCGGGCCAATTGGTTTGCTTAGGAGACCTGGCTGGAGTCACTCAGCACGGCCTTGATTCGAACTCGCGACTCCAGGTGTGGTAGTCAGCATCTTTACTCGCTGATATACCCAGACCTCGTTTATTACGTTAAAGTTTTATCATCTTTTTTTAGTATAGCTCATTTGTTCATATAGGGAACCAGATAATGTGAAAGGGCGTGATGGGTCTAATGGGTGTTGGCTAAGGTTGTTTGAAAACATACTGTTTTTGTAATTCTGATGGTGCTACTAGCAGGGCAGAAATGAAATGCTTCACCTTTAAGAAAACACTTAGTGGCAATGGCCATGCCACTATAAACAAGTTGTCTTTTAATAGGGGTTTCTTGCAACTCTAAACATAACAGTTTACATAACCAGTAAGGCGGAGATTTAGTTGAGGTTATTTATTGAAGTATTTAGCCTAATAATATAAACTTCCATTTAATCAGAATTTAGCAGTAGGAAATTTCTAGTTATCTAGTTTTTGATGTCTTTATGCAATCCAACTTCTTTGAAACAGTGAAATTCGTTCTGGTCTACAGGAGAAATAGACATGCGTGTCGTCATCATAAAAATGAAAGATAATACTATGCTTTGTCTCATAACATGGTCACCAATAATACTGTACATCCCTTGCCGTGAAATGACTAGACAAAACATTTGATATTCAAAGAGACATTTATTCTTTCATCCTCAAAGCCCAGAATGGACAATAATGTCTGCTGGCAACATCAGCCAACAATACATTCTTCTTTTTTCTTTGGTACATAAAAAAACACACACCTTAAGGCAACTACAGCAACTATATAAGGTCTAACTCAGTTAAGTTCAGTAACCAAATCACCACTCACAAATTATGGCTTCGCAGCAGTGCAGATCCTCATGTCCAGGGAAGGACAGCAAGTATCTTTTAACACAGCTGCTGAGCTACTGCCAACTTCAGTTCAGGGAAACCGGTAAAAAAACATTTTAATGCCATTTCCCCACACCTATCTATTAAATAAATTAAGTTATTCCTGTTGCTGTAGGGGTTGCCATAAGCAACCCTGTATATCTATCTATATATCTATATATCTATATATATATATATATGTATACTGGGTTTGTATTGATATACATTCCTCAGAAGTTCTGCTTTACTACGTCTTTATTAGCGTATGACAAGGCTGGAGAAGAACCACACCATCTTATTGGATACCATCATGTTTTACGAGAAATGTAAAGGTTTCATTTCCAGCGTAAAGTTCACTCCATTCTTCAAAGTTTAATTCGCTGCCTTTTAGGTACTGATTTTGTTGTCATCGCAAGTGCCACCGCAAAGTATTACTGTAATACTCTCAGAGGAAAGAGGCTTATTGGTTGTTTTTAAATGTTATCAGAGGTTCATTAAGCAATAAATGTTAACAAATCAGGCAATTTGGGGTTATATTCCTTAAGTGAAAGCAAGCGACTGCTGAATTCCTCCACACAACAGCACTATTTTGGCAGGGGAGAATTATTCAAAGACTGATCAATAGCCTTGGCCCTTGCAATAAGCCTGGGGTGCATTACATTGGTAAAAGAAGATCTTGGGTATCCTAGATAACCCTTCATCTGTATTCAACAACAGTGGAACATGGTGACTGAGCACAAAGGGATATAATTCACCATATGCAGTTCAATTGTTGACAGCAAACATTCTGGGACACATTTTAGTTAAGGAAGTCGCCAATAGCATAGTAATTACGGCAGGGCACACACAGCAGGGCATTCTGCACAGTCTATGCTGGTCTGTTGAAATAGTAGCTGTTATTGTTAAAAATTCTGGGCAAAGAAAATATTAACAGCTTAATTTTAGTGGTACAGAAAATTATATTTTGACATTCCATAAACCAAAAAAAAAGAAAGTACAAATAATTACAAAGGTCTGAGAGAACAACAACAACAGAACTGCCTTTTTCAAGGGCTAAAAATTGTATAAATGTGTCCGGAGGAATACAGAGACTGCTTAGGGTGACTGTTTTTGTAGTGTAACCAACAAACAAACTAAAAATAAACCAAGAAATATGGAAAAGGACAATGAAATTATATCAAGAAGCATGATGTGAACAACCAATTTCCTTACCAAAATGTGGGTGTAATAAGGCTCCATTTTTAGTCACATGCCCTACTTGAGAAAAACTGGATATGCATACAGTATCAAATGTACAATAGGGGGTAAAAAAAAAAAAAACTTAATTCCTCTTCCCCAAATTATTTTGCACCTAAACACAGCTCCTCCAGGCAACTCTCAGCAAATCATGAATGCTATAAAAATGTATGTCGAATGAAGCCTAATACTGCATTGTAATTGTCTTTAAAAAAACTTAACTCTGTACATAATTACATAAAACATGGTGATTTTTGACTATACACAAGAGGAAATTAGATGGCAACCATTCTAGATATGAAAAAGATATTTTCTCCCATAGCCTATGGCATGTGATGCACTGAAATGCACAAAGGTCATCAATATAGACTAGGAATGATGCAACCAAGGCTCTATCGCAAGGGGCCTTTTTAAATCCCCACCCATTACAAAGATGGTTCAGGAAATGTGTACAGATAGAGACAAAGAGAAGGGGAGGATGGTCATAACCTCCACCCCTCTCTGGTGCTCCTTGTTGCAGGTGGGAGGTCCTCATGAGCACAGGGAGGCAGAGTGGAGTTCGAAGGCCTCACAGAATGACATAGGTAAACAAGGCCATGATGGCAGCGCTGATAAGGCCAGAGATAGGCACAGTGACAAACCAGGCCATGAAGATGTTTCTGAACAGACGCCAGTCCACAGCCTTCCTGGAGCGCAGCCAACCGACTGCCACCACTGAACCGACCTGAAAACACATGATCACATCTTAAGCATCTAAAAATATACTGCTACCAACTGCTTCTATACTTGAGCTTTTGGTGCAGACACAAGTTTGGTTGGGGGTTAAAATGTTTTTTCCCTAACATGAGTGACCCACCAACAAATCGCACCAGAGTCAACTTGAAAAGTTTGTCTGGGGTATGGCTCTTGTGAACACAGGTATGATTTGCAATTGGTATTAAAGTACTGTGCCCTAACTAGCTTAGCACTACTGATGATGTATAATTTGAATCCTTGCATGCTCCAGGTAACACTTATCATTAGAATGCATTTCTCATCAAGTCTCTGAATAAATTGCCTTCGGATAGCATTCTTTTAATTTCTTGCAACTCATCTGTAGTAGACAATTATAAGTGCTATGGAATGAGTGAAAAGTTTTGGTGGTAAATCTAAAGGGACAAAAGTAAAGGTCGAGCGATATATTGGTTTTGCTGAATATCACCATCGCGAAAATCCACACAGATAGTTTTTCCCCAGTTACGTCTGGTGCTGTTGTGGCTGGGAAGAGTCCGTAACAGAGTGACCTCTAGAGTTGAAATAATACTTCACTAATCACTTCACTGATGGCTTGTGCTGTTTGTTTTAACATGTGAGACTACAATCTGAATGGAGCAGAACATTTCAGATGCAGATTTAAAACATCAACAACAAAATGCTATGTATGCAGTACACTACAGTACACATTGTCGTATCATTATAAAGTAATTAATTTGTTGACTAGATGGTGCATTAGTATAGAACAGCAGTATGTTTGCTGACAAAGCTGAGAGGGCGCTAACATTAAAGCTAACCTCAAGAGGTTAGACCAATGTGACCAAAATACACAAAAGTCCTACCCAAATGTTTAAATGTCATGATTGTTAACACCTAATACCATCTATTTGCATTAGTTTATATCCAGCTGGTCACGTTTATGCATTTGTTAGCCAGCTAAGTTGCATGTTTAAAGCTAGTTACGTGAGAAAGCAAATTATTATCTTCATGCAAAAAAACAAACAAAAAAACAACAACATAAAAACGCATCTGATTTCAATTAAATCTTTTTTATTCTCACTGTAATACGATGACTTCAGATCGATCACATTCTTGTGCTCAAAATGGCTCAAGATGCTTTTAAAGTTCTTTTTAATTAGACACATCATCTAAAAGAGTGCTCCTGCACGAGACGCTGAATAAACAAAAACAAAGGGAAACAAAGACGTTTGTCTAGCACACATTTACATAGAAAAACAAATGATGGTTGTAAAAACGTTCGGTGTGAACAGCCCCTTAGTTAATGGAGGTCTTTGGCCATTGTGTTTTGCTCTCTTATAAGCGTTTCTCAGATTAAGCAATGAGTTTTAAATGCTTTGTCAGGAAAGATGTTCAACTTGGAAATGTGTCTGGCGATCCTCGTGTTCGGTTCCAGTCTATTGTGTTCTGTCTGATTGAACAACCCCTGGCCTGGGCTCATAGTCTGAGCCGCTTCCACACCGAGTTCAGACGAATACCACTGCTATATGTTGAATAGTGCTACCTTACATACAACTGTACTGAACAAAAAAACAATGTGGTATTTCGCTGTTATTATGAACCTCGAGTCTTGAGTGGTAGGAATCAGTGCAAGTGTAATGCCATATGATCTGTCTATTGAAGCATTCTCCCCCTCATTTTACTTTGTAATTAACATTTAACAGTATGGACCAGCTAAAACTTTATACATTTTATGCACATTAGAAAATTAAATGCTCTTTTTTTTAACAGCCAGGATAGGAATGTTCTGTACAATAATATAATGGTGCTGAATGGTTTATGTATTTATTGTGC
Source organism: Moxostoma hubbsi (assembly GCA_032164185.1). Lineage (NCBI taxonomy): Eukaryota > Metazoa > Chordata > Actinopteri > Cypriniformes > Catostomidae > Moxostoma > Moxostoma hubbsi. Next base: position 23,786,086 of record JAVLUX010000038.1, read on the forward strand.
CCTCTTGTGGACCAAGGAAACATTGTCAATTTAAAAATCAGCTGACAGTCAGTGCTGTTTATTTTTTGTAATAAATGTCAGCACTATTTTACTTTGAATGTTATTTTTTCATTCAGTATCCATTTTTTAAACACTCGATTAATCGGCTATCGGCAGGTACTGCCCAACTTAGTAATCGGTATTTGTAAAATCCACTATCAGTCGACCTCTAGACAAAAGCATTAAAGTGGTCATGTCATGAGGAATAAAATTTTCCTTGATATGTTGACATATAAGAGGTCAATTCACTTTAAAAACATCCTGTAAATTTCAGAATTCAAAACTAAATCCCCAATGCAATAAAGGCATTTATTTACCAAACTGCAAAAATGCCTCATTCTTGTTCTATTAATTTATGACCACCTCTGCAGCGAAAACATCAATGCCTATTTACATCATCACACCCATGGCCCCGACCACTGATGCTTCAATTCGTAAACAGGGAGCAGGAAAGACTAAATACAGGATTTCTGAACACCAAAGGGGACTCATCTTGAAGATTTTTTATTATATTTGTATATAAACATACACTAGACAGGAGTCTTTGACTGTTATCATGTATCTCGCACCGCTTTGAAAAGACGTGGTGTCAAGTGACAACTCTGAAGAGGAGACCCCCCATTTTATTTAATTCAGATGATCTGCTATTGCTGTTTTGAGCACAAATGCCTCCTGGATCCTTTCTCAAGCTCATCTGTGCTATTTTAAATTGTTGGTGTATGGAAACATGCTGATGGACATCTTTGACCATTTTGATGCATTTCCAGCTATGTGATACTGTAGTTGTGTGTGTGTCTATTCACCATGCTTTGTACTATGTATGTGTGTTGTTTTCGGCTCATATCAGCATGGATTGCTTGAGAATCAGTCATAATAAGATACAAGCTTGACAAAGGAACTGTTATTGAAGGATAGGGCAAAAACACAAGTAAACAGTTTCATTCATGAATATTTCAAATGAAATGTCATGACTGTTTGATAGTTAATGGTACTGAGTGTTAACAGTTGTGCTTGAGATAAACAGTGTAAAATATTTGGATGCAATGTGTTGGGTGAACAATATGTGTAAACTAGGGGTGTAACGTTCTTGGTAAAAAAAAACGAACAGTACGGTTCGCCACCCATGGTTCAGGAAGCATTGGCACCATGGCCGGTTCACCTCACGTTTAATGACGCATCTAGAGCATCTAGCACACATAGTTACAACCTCTGCTAATTCACATGAATAGATCTGTAAATGGATGCGCTCCACCTGTGTTTCACGTGGGTCAAATTGATGACATCACTGTTCTGCAAGCGTTGTAAGAAGCCCACTGCGTTTCTCCTTTCTGGTAAAATTTTATTTTTGCAGTCTATTACAACAGCGATGGTCAAAAGACATTTACAAAACAGGCACCGTTTGCAGACGTCGCTCGACACGAGGGCTGTATACTGGTAATATATGTCAATAATGCGAGCGTGAGCATTTATTTAAAATGCGCACGCATGTTCTTCCTATTTCCTTGCGCGGCTGTAATCTATCAAAAGCATCAATAATGCACTTTGATAAGATGCCTTTATAGTAATACATTGATACATGATTAATCATTTACGTCAACATCACCCAGGGAAAGAGCCACAAGTGAGCAAAAAATGCACACACTCCCTTCCATTTTTTAACAGGCATTAAGTGCTAATTCGGACAGACATGAAACTAAAGTGCTTGGGGTGTTCATGTGTGATTTCCAGGTATGATTCAATTTCTCAAGCAGCATTATCACAACATCCCTTCTCATATGCCTTTTAATAGCAAGGTTATAACTTCTATAGTGATGTACAGCTTCCAAATATGTTGAGTTGAGTTTGAAGCGCAATTTATGTTGATGCATGTAGCATATTAGCGCAGATATTAAGTAAAAATTTGGATTTAGTAATTCGAGATTTTTTAAAAAAAATTTTATTTAAGGACCCTGACAAAAAATAACCATGGTTTTACTATAGTAAAACTATACTGGTTTTATAACAGTAATACTGTATTTCTGTATAGTTACCATGATTTTACTATATACTGTAACCATGACAGTAACCATGTTTATATTGTGGTTACTATGATTTTACTACAAATGCCATGGTTAAACTATGGCTACTGTAGTAAAACAGTGATTGCTATTTAAGGGCAAACCTGCTGAAGTGTTTATCAATAGATTATTCTTTGGATTTGGCAGTAATGTATATTTTTTTTACCAGAACCGTACCAAAACCGTGACCCTTAAACCGTGATACAAACCATACCGCAAGAAATGTAACATCCCTAGTGTAAACCCTGAAATTTAGTTTTAAATTGTTGTGGAGCTTGTTTATTCTATTCCGATAAGAGTTTAAAATATGGATGTATTCAAGGGGCTGCACGATGTTAGCCAATCATAACAAACGAGTATTTAGATTGAAGTTTAAAGAGGCACTTAGGCCAAAACCAAGTGTTTCAGACAGAGGGTGAGAGACAGGGTGATAAATTATCATATATTACAAAATGATAACTGTTTTGGTGCAAAAAAGAAAAAGCCATGACCCCCTTAAAAGTCTTTTCCTCTTTGAGTTAATAATACTGTGTGAAAAGTAATCTGTTGGGGCAGTAAGGTGGACTGGCAATCAAAACAATAGTGAAAACATATTAAAAAGTCACGCTTCAGTTATCGAACTCATTCAAATAGTCTCCGTCTACAACAACTTTTGCATCCATTTGTTTTGCATATAATCTTGGCTTACCTTGCAGTGAGTGGTGGAAACTGGAAGACCGATGTTGGAAGCGACCACAACTGTGACGGCTGAGGCAAGCTCAATGCTGAAACCACTGAAATTAAACAAAGCATTTTTTAAAGAAGTCTGTCATATGGGGGAATATTTGCTTGGTTAAGACTACAATGCAGATGCTGTATCTGACATGAGAATCATGTATCTTTATATACCTAGATGGGGTAATGGGAGTCAGGTCCTTTCCCATGGTCTGGATGACTCTACGGCCCCAGACCCACAGACCGACACAGATGCCCACTCCTCCATACAGCAGCAACCAGATTGGAGTTGGTGCATTTGATGTTACAGAACCACTGTCATAGACCAGCCACAGAGCAACCAAAGGACCAATTGCATTACTGAAAGCAAAAAAAGAATACATTTGTTTACCGAAGTTGCTTAAGATTATTCCTATATTCACAAATCTGCTTTATAAAACAAATATTTAAGACTAAATGATTAAAATGCCAATAAGCACATCTGTGATTGCACAATCTATATTAATGTGCAAAGTTGCTATGTTGTTAGGCAAATGTAAATCTATTGCAATACAAAATATTTTTTGACAGAAGAATAGAATTATTTGATTATTATTTATAAAAATACTTTTTTATAAAAAAATTCAGTATAGAATATAGGGTTTAAGAACATCCCTTTCCTGTGATAAAAATCACTCTAGCATATGTCCTTAAGTGGCTTAACAGAAATCATACGAGACACTCAAGTCTGAATACTATTTAAAGCACTGTGCACATCTTTATTACCTGACATCATTTCCGCCATGAGCAAAAGAGCCAAAGCAGGCGGTGAGAATTTGCAGGAACTGGAAAAGCATTGACACCTCAGGCCTGTCAGCATCAGATCGGTCTTCTTCTAAAGAACAATGGCCGCTCCTGGCATCATCATCTCTAATCTCCAAGGTGACCTCAGCCTCCCCGAGGCCCTCAGGTGTTCCGTTCTCTGCCACTGCATTACAGTAACTTGTGTAGCTGTCCATGCGTATGCGTTTCCTCTCCTGGGTGCCGGCTTTGTCCTTGTCTCCATCTTCCGAAGCACGAAAGTCAGCTTCTTTGGGCTTGAAGTCTCCATGCATGCCGATGATGGCCATGGTGTAGGAGGTGTAGCTGTTGTTGCGGCGGATGGGCCTGTCACCACCTTCCCCCATGCAGTCTCCAACTTTGGCCAGGTGGAGTTTGTGCAGCAGGTCCTTGTAGAGGCCAGAGTCCTTGTGAACCGTGTGGTACTGAGTGTAACCATTGCTAGGAGTGTGAGCTGGGCCGTTGGTGAATTGAACATGGGCCATCTTAGGACCTGGTGAAGACAGAGTCAGGTTAAACCATGCATCTTTGATGAAAACATCTAGATTATGACATGACTGGCATGGTATGTGAAGCATCACACCCTACATACTTACCATTAACGGTTTCTGATTCTTTGCAATCCTTCTGATCTGCGTCATCTGAATCTCCAATGTTAAAGGTGACCCGGCGCTCCTCTGAAGGAGGGGGTGGGGAGGTGGGGAGGGGAGCCAGAGACTCCTCAGGAACAGGTTTCAGGATGGGACTGTGAATTTCATGCAGTTCCCTCTTCTCCATCAGAGGACATTCAGAGGGGCTGGAAGACTTTAATTTACCTGTATATAAAGCAAGAGATTCATCAGATTCTCAGGTCAAAGTGGAGACATACGAAACATGTTTGCAGACTATGTAGTTGTTTTTGATTACTGGATAAGGATTAAAAATTAAAAATAAAAAAAAAAACATATAGAGATACCCATGAAGATCATTTTTCATATTTTATAGCTGAACATAATTAGAAACATATTCACAATAGAAATTTCCATGAGCCTGGAAATCACAATTTAAAAATTCTAAACTAGCCTATAACCTAGTACTATTCTATAAACTAGCTGGAAATTTTTTTTTATAAAAAAATTCCCCTAATTTGAACATGGAGTAAGAGTGGATCCGATCCATTGATTGTGATAAGTAGAATGGCTGGTAAGCACATTACATTACATCTAATTCTATCAACTCTGAGAGGCAAACTGTTTGCTTAAATGGTCACTGTAAACAACATTTCAAGGTCGGTATGACATAACTCGGTCCATCGTCCATTGATCTTGTCATAGGAGGCTGTCAAAGGACACATATTCTAATTAAGCAAGAGTCATGTTGAACTGTAACTGAATTCCACCGTAGCCCTACGAATCTAATGCCGGGTGCACACTGTACGATTTTGGCCACGATATGGCCTTTGCGATGATCCTCAGCCTCCAACGAAATTTGGGCAGTGTCTGAAATGTAGCATTGTAGGCGTATACTGTGACTGCTATTACGACGGCCAGATGAGATATTCCGTTCATCTCTCGCACCCTAATTCACTTGGAAATAAACCTGCTCCATGTTTGCACCACCATAGCAACATTTGTGACCAGTTATCACTCTATTGTTGTTTTTTCTTCTTTTCATTTTATATAATAAGTTTTAATAAATAAATAAGTAGAAAATACTTTGAGAAATGTGTAAACGTGAAAGCAATATTCTCTGAATTAAATAAATAAGAGCTTACAAAACAAGCTCTTTTTTTCTTCTTTAGATTTATCATGCATTTTCTTTACAACATTATTTTAATTACTATTTTAGGCCTTAAACCTTTAATAAATTTACTTCAAACGTCTGTAAACTTCTTTAGTTAAGATTCACACCCCAGAAAAATGTATACTGATAAGTATTTATGGGACGTTTTATCCAAATCAGCAAATACAGTTGGATACAATTATAGAAATCTACATAATGTTTGTGCGTCAGCCTTTATGAATTTCAAAATTTTGCATGGCCTTTAGGTTACTAATCTAAAAGAGGAGAAAGACGTACTATAACCCACCTTTTTTCTCCAATGTGAATGGAGAAGTTTGTCATTTTTGTGCCATCCGTCTTTTTATTTCCACAATGAATATTTGCTTTTGTTAGCTCATTATTACTGTAGGCTACCTCCTACACTCACGTTCATTCTCAACATCTGTAATTTTCTGCATTTGTGATCAAGGTGTCTTATTATAGGCCTATCTGACAAAATCCATCTTTCTTGTAAATGTTAGCCTATGCTCCTGATGGAGTGGTATTGGAGCAATGGAAATGCTGATGTCCTGACTTTCAGAGAGAGAGAAAAAATGCTCCATGGTGGGCAAATTTTGCCGTTTTGCTTCTATTCTGCAACACTCCCATAAAGTGAGTCACGTTCACTGATCAGGACGATTGGAAACACAGTCGGCTACGATGTATATCGTGCAGTCTGACATAATGTCGCACAGTGTGCCACGGCGATATCAATGCGTTCATATCGTACGGTCTGATCGTAAACAATCGTAAAGGACTATTATAAATCGTACAGTGTGCACCCGCATTATGCTAACTTACTGTCAACACCCCAACTTGACTACAGGCTATTCTAGTACACCAGCCAAAGACCAATTAGTAGATATCTATGGCCCAGTTAGGCTGTGTCAATACACAGCCAGAATATACTACTGTAAACAGACAATGCTACTTTGTTCTGTTTTTTTAAGAATCACAACAAACAGATTGCCTCTTAATCTAAAGTCAAAATTTCTTGAAGTGAAGAGAGGGTTTTTGTTTGTTTTTGAAATTCTACTATTTTCAGAAGGAAATGAGAAGATGAACAGTTTGAGGAGCTTTAGGGGAATGAACAAAAATGTCTTGCCATCAAATTACTGTTCACTTGACTTCCTACAAGGAACTACAGCTGAGACTTTACAATGTATGCTTATTACTATTATGCAATGTTTGCAGTGTTAAAGGTTACACCCAAAAATAATTATTCTATAGCCATAACTCAAATTTAAATATGGCATATTATTTAACATTTCAAGTTAAACATTTTTAGGTTCCTTTAAAAGGAAAAGGGTATTGACTGATGTGAATGATTAAAACTGCTGACCACTGCCGGCATCTTTAATCTGAGGGGAATTATCCTCCAAGAACGCCTGGCGTGTATATGTGTGTATATATATATATATATATATATGCCTAAATTAGACTTCAAAAATGTATGTATTCAATCTTCAAGTGCAATGCAAGAAAACATCTTTAACAGCACTGACCAAAGGCTTTGTGTAATCCCACTTTGTGCTCTTGTACTGATACTGGACAACTGTTGGATGTGACTCCAAGTTTAATAGCAGCTAAATTGAATTAATTTGTTTTACAGAATAAAGTAAACAATTACAAGTTTGAGACATTGATACTCACATTCGATCTTCTTCTTGAGCCGAGGGCAGACAGCAAACCAGATGATGAGGCCGACCAGAAGGGCAAAGCCGATGGAAATGAGCAGCACTCCCCACCATGGCAGCTTATCCAAGCCCAGCACTGCAGTACCATCATTCACAGGGGGAAAGGGACCAAGAGGGTAGTGGAGGGGAAGAAAGAAAAGGTGCTTTTGAGACAAAAGGCATGTGCTACCATTAACACAATAAACATTAGGGAATGGACAGAGACATCATGGAGTCCTGGTTGTTAGTAACAGCATTAGAGTTGCATATTAGGCACAAGAAGTGAATTCTGTCATACAGTAAAAACAGATGTATAGCACTGCTTACACCCCTTCCTGAGGAAAAGAAATGCTTATTCATAGAATATTTAGGACACAGGGCTCTAGTTTATCATTTTCAGTTAGAAGGCTATTGTGACGAGTGTTCCAAGAACAATGCACTTGCATTACTTGTTTAAGTATCATAGAGACATCAAGCCAAAACAACTACTGCAACAAGTGTCAAATAACCTGGTGGTTGCATATAAACTGCAAGCACAAGGCCAGCCCTCTTATGTAACGCCTAAGGCAAGATGTTAGTATGAATGAAAGCAAAATAGAGTACTAACAAGGCAGCATGCAAGGCTGCTATAGCATATGGTCAGCAAGTTTGTGTGCCTTAAAGAGGCCCTATTATGCTTTTTGGAATTTTACCTTTCCTTTAGTGAGTAATATAGCTGTTTGGGCACGTAACATTTCCGACACATGCTCTAAGCGATTGACCAATCACAACAGAATGGGCCAGCTGCACAATCAGAGCAGACTGTACTTTTCAGAAAGGGGGCTTTAAAGAGACAGGAGCTACACTAGAGCGTTTCAGACAGAGGGTGAATAGAGGTGCTGCAGTAATGTAAGAAAATAATGTGTTTTTTTAACATTCTAGTAACTATTCTATTAGATCCCCAAAATAAAATTATGAACCTGTAAATTATAACATGGACTCTTTAAAAGGCTATTGCATCAAGATATCACCCCCAACTCACAGGGAGAAAAAAATGTGACCACTCCTGCAGAAAGGTAACATCTGAGCCAAGACTGCAGTGGTAGCTGCGGTGCTGGAGAACGCAAGCTGCCTGCTCAGTGAAGAGTTCTGGCAGAGCAATCAGCCATTTACAAATTCCCCATGGGGGCCAAAACCACAAACAATGAAATGTGTTGACATAAAAGTTTTAGGAAACAATGTGGGAAAAATATTTTGAGCAAGACTTTGGCCAAATAAAATGTGGAGAAAAAAATGAAAGAAAAGGCATTGGTGGAGCTGGTATGTGAAAAACAAACAAAGGAAGAGGTTTTGAGATAAGAGGACATAAAGCAGTGGGGCACAATCTCCCCTGCAAACACACACGCTACCGCAGGACACCGCAGGGCATGTCATGCCTCGTGTGCATTGGTTACACAACCCCAGTTCAACCTCCCCAGGAGAAAAGAAACAAGGAGTGTGACATTCTTTGAATAGAACGCTCGTGCATGAGGGAAGAACAGATGAACCTGCCAATACTGGAATGATCTGGCAACATCTACAGGGTGCTGAACAGGTGTGGGGGCAGAGTCCAAAAGTAACACTCGGAAAGCACCAAATAAGACTAAGAATTCGCTTTGTTGATTAGCTCGCCAGTTTGCAGATAATATTCAGAAATTAATGTTAAATTAAGGCTGCTGATTTAGCACAGTAAATCAATGCAATTAATTAAATATAAAAAAAGCCAAAAAAGTTAACAAAATTAACACGCAAATTCAGTAATAAGCGATTTCAAGTGAAATAGTGCAATTCAAGGTTGAAATACCATTTTTTTTTTTTTGTCTTAGTCAAGCTCAACTCCAGCTGTACAGGCTGAAAACCAAAAACAAAACAAAAACAACAACAGTTGGACGGAGCAGAATGCTGGGTTCTTGAGCGTTTTTCAACATTTCAAACGGTCCTAAAAATGTGGTTTTCATGGCTAGCAACATTGAAAACCAGTAAAATGCAACAACCACAGTGAGATGATCCAAAAGCATCCATCTGATGCATGTGGACAGACAAAACCCAACATAATTAAAGCATGTCCCATGAGAACAGCTTTCGGATCTTCCTCAGACAGAGTGACAAACTTAATTAAAAAATGGACTGATGTGGATTTACGGCCAGTTCAATAATATGGAAATACATATATATATATATATATATATATATATATATATATATATATATATATATATGGACCCTGTGAGGGGGTGAGCAACAGAAAGGCCAATAGAGGATATTCTAAAAGAAAAGGAAAAAAAATCCTGAATATGGCCATTATGTCCATCTGGCACCGTTCCAGCTCACAAATACAGTATGTGAGAAATTCTGTAATATATCCTATTTTTTGTATGTCTATTTATACTCTTTCCTTGTTTTATATTCTGTCTCACTGTAATGTCCTGTGTGCACTTGTTTCTCCTATCACCAAATTATACAAAAATTTAAAATCCTTGCGTACGTGAAACACTTGGCAATGGAGCTCAGTCTGTTTCTGAAACGCAGCCTTGTACAGTTAAGCGGGGAATGCATTCGTGGTTGCATCTATGTAGCTTGTCTGAAAAACACTCCCCCACAAAAGGGGGACAGCCAGACCTCAACCATCCAGTGGGATGAATGAATGGAAGTGGATTCATTTCCTGCTTCACCTAACAATAAAACCTGCTATCCATGGCCTTTATTACACAATAACACAGGCTGTTTTTCCAGACAGAGTAATGCACCATCCCTCATCGTGGTGGTGCACAATGGTGTATGAGTCAGTGTGGGCTGGACACTGTTGTTTATGCTAATTTGTGCTCTTTGTGGTATGTGACTGATGCGCGTATCTGAAAACAATATCAGCTTTAAAAGTTCCAAGTATTTTTGATTATCAACTTGACATCATGAAATTGAACTTTCATGCTGCCTGAAGCACTCTTAAAATTATTCCACATTATAGCACTATTTAATACTGCCAGAAAGGTGTTTATTGTCTGCGGTAACACACCCAGTATTTTAGCTCTTGCCAAGCACCAAACCTTAATCCGCAGCTTCAAACAAAAGATTCATTTTGTCACTGTTTTGAGCAATGATGAATAAGTCTGGCCAAATATAAAAGCTTTCCATTTTAAATACATGAGGCCGGTGACCGCGAGCTGTCTTGTTTGCTTTACATCCCCAGGGCAACCAAAACAACCCACTGTCTGTTTTCCAAACGAGAAGTAGAACAGAAAATAAGCATTGAAGTACTGGGGGAGGGAGGGTGTAGCCAATCTTTTTGGCCCTTAATCTAAGAATATGAATAAAATTTAGAATGAAATCAGTCTGAAAAGAGGTTGACTAATGTAACTCTATGCATCAATAAAAAAAAAATATTCAAAAGGTCCTTAAAGGACAAAAACATCCACGTCAAAAAACTGCCATATTAATATTATTTTACACTTTCAATTAGTTATTTTTTTAACCAAAATCAGTCCTGATCATACCTACCAAATATTCATTCATTTTCAGGATTTTAACCCTTTAAATGTCAGTTTGTTTACATAATGCCACTGTTGTTGTTTTTTTACACACACACAAAATTCTCAATACACACATAAAAAACACACTCTGACATCCATACCAACACCCACACAATTTTAGCTGCATCATTTATTCAGTTGGTCTCCAGTGCTCTATAATACAGCAATAAAAGCAGAAAATAGGAAAAAGCATGTATTTGCTCCATAGGCTAAACATGTGAAAAACGGCACCATCTGGTGGAAAATATAAAAATATGAAGCCAGGACTCTGGATTGAAAGCATAATAATATAATTCATGATTTTATGCTTTAATGGCACTGGGATCAAAAATTGTAGATTTAATGGGTTTCAACGGGGACATTTTTGTCCTTAAGGTCCTGAGTGTAACTATTTTCTGTGCTGTTGGCATTAACACAGCCAAAATGATCAACAAAAAAGTGGCCAATAAAGAGTAGAGATTAACAAAACAAATGCTTGTTCTTAGCCAGGTTTTAAATGCTGCCACTGGCATAAAAAAATAAAAAGAGAGAGAGAGAAACAGAGCTTATGTGTCATCTGTGCTTTGCATGGTGAGAAGTTTCCAGGCATTGCGGTTGCTGAATGACTATAAGGCCCATGTGCTGAATTTGAGGGTTGGGGTGGGTTGGTTATGGCAGAGATCACATGATTAACAGAGTGAAGAGAGGAACTGTGGTTGGGGAGGGGTTTGTAATTAATTAGATAGAAACAGATCCTTTGCTTTGGCTTGCATAACCTACATGTCACATGCCAAACTAGCTTTAACCTGTTGAACACTCACACTTCTGCAAATTAGAATGTGTTATATCACACAGCCTTCATTTCAAACAAACGGTTAAAATAAAACCAGAAGAACAAGGAGTTCTAAGTACGAGTACAAACACACTGCTTCAAGGAAAGTCCACCTAGTCATATATAGACTGAATTTTTATGAGGCATGTGCGCTGTGTGACTCCCTTTAGAACACAAAGGAGGTGGATCAACAATTAATGACATGCCACATGCCTCTACACCACCCCCCCCAACCCAAACCAGCGGCTGCTGGTATTGTCCTGTCCTGTCTAGGGTTAGAAGAGGCTCTGAATTAACTTAACCTGAGTGAACTGCCTCAAACAGGGATGGGAGGGGGAGGGGGTCTGGGGAATGAAGGGCCTATGTCTGGTGCTCTACTGCCTTTAAAGCTAATCTAACATCCGATGACATGACGATGTCTCTAATTGTGGCCAAAGATCGGGATAATCCTGTGTTAAGCTGGCACTGTTATGGCCAATTATGTTGACCTAAATTGGTAAGTGAGATTCTGAGGAGATACATGTCCTCATCCAGGTGTGATGTTTGAGCATGACTCACAAGATGTCCTGGGTGTCAGCTGATGAATTTGGCTGAAAAGTGAATTCAATCCTGAAGTGGCACACTAAAATGATTAATTGGACTCCTGAGGACAGTCCTTTAATTTTGAGACTATAAATCTTTAAAGCCATTAGACACCGCACTCAAACTGTGTCAGGTAAAAACCAATATGCATTAATAAGGATAATCTTATCCTTATCGACTTTTTAATTTATTAAATACATTTTTTGAGCTCATAAATCGGACGGCTGTGCATTCTGAAAAAGGTGCTCCATTTTGCCCACAACCATCTTACATAGCAATAGACCGGGTGTATTAACACAATAAACTGTGTTCATAAAACTCTATCTGAAGCCCTGCTTGATCTACAAATGTATCCACATAGTAGGAGCTATGTGTCCTGCTATGTGCATGTTGTGTATAATGCACCTTGCTGTGCCTATGTAACGAGCACTTGCCCGGGAGTGCACACATGTTCACTCTGTGAGGTGCATATCATGTCATATGCTGGCCTGTAGCCTTCATTTAATGGCCCAGGCCAGTTGACTTCTTGAATTGTTGAGCCCTGTAGATAAAAGAAAACAAAAAGGAGATTTCGCTCATCTAATAAAGTTTCAAACTTCGAATGCACTCAAATATGTGGTGCTCTCAACATATGCTGAGTATAAGGAGCCTTTTTGATGGGCGAGAACTCTTTACTCCACTTTTTTTTTTCTTTCTCCCATGATGGAGAAGGAATAAACACTGACTGAGGTCATGAATACGGGCACCACATGTCCATTTTATGAGTGGTTCACTGCCAACTTGTTTAAACACGGCTTTGCCTTAAGCACTGTAAAGAGTCTGGCAGTTCAGTCTTGGGCATCAGGGCTTCAGTTTGGGCATCTGGTTAGGAGCATGTTACTTGTGTTACACGCATGCAAACTAAGGGTAGAAATTCAACAATACTCACTCGGTGCTCCTGTAAACATGATGGAGAACAAGTTGATTCCCATTGTAACAGCATAAAAGAAAGGAAGTGCCCTCAGACCATTGGGCACTGGATCCTTCTGCAAAGGGACAAAATACAGACTTGGTCAACATTTGGGCTGCACGATTTGGGGAAAATGTCATATCGCCATTACTGAGGTTAATATTGCAATATGTGATTTAATAAACAAATGTTATCATGAGTCAACTCGCTTGGTTATCAAGGAAAATGCACAAATAGATTACTGATAATGCTGAAATGTGTATTTTTCAAGTCAAACATACAAACTAGCAACAACAACAACTATAAATGCAGTGTTTTCACATTAAAATATTTTTATAAAATTAAATAATATCTTTGCATTACTGCAAACTTGTTATTTTCTCAATATTACACCTAAATAAAATAGAACAATAAATAAGAACATACAAATTTTCATGAAAATAAGATTGTACAAAACAAACAGGGACATTTAAGCAGGATGTAACTCTTTTGAAAAGGTAACTGGATATAAAAGTGTGGTTCACCCAATCAAACCACTAAAACTGTTGTTGTTCTTGTGTATATATACACACACACATTTTATTGTTGTTGTCATTTTAGTGTTATTTTTCACATAAGATTGATCTCATGATGATGACGATGCGAGCTGCAGACAGCGGGTGTGAGAGATGAGCATCTCCATGTTATAGTGCGAATCAGCCGGCGGAACTTTAAATCTCTCCCGGTCTTTTCCGCGACTGGTTGATGCAGCTCTGACTGCACAGAGAATGACAGTTTTGGAGCTGTGCTTAGTTACATGTCACGCACTTATTTACATGTATTATATTAACTTTAATTATTGATGAAATAAAGATATATCGCCAAGCTGTGATCTGTTATTTTTTCTGACCACCAGTTCAGTGTCGGTCTGCATCCATCTTCACCTGATTTCCACACTGAACACCAGAAACTGACATGACCACACGTGCCACTCCGTAAACTGAGACTGACTGGTCATCTTTTTATTAGCGGTGTAGAAAATGGGCAAACAGCTCTCAGAGAGAATGTGCTGTCACATCCACTTATTTATTTAATAAAATCACAGCATTTGCCGTCATATAATCGCACAGGCTGACATCGTGATTGCGATATGATTAATTGTGCAGCACTAGTCATCATTCAATCAGGACATTATATTTGGGTACATTTAGTCGCTGAACATAGTGATTTGGCCTGATCCTAACATAATGATCACGATTGCAAAAAAGGACATTTGTCTGAACTATAAACATAGATGCTCTATCTCCATATCTAAATTCACCTTGTTGTGATATTTCCACCATTATTCTAATTCGAACTGTATTTGTATGTAATTTACTAAGACAAAGTTGGAAAAGATGGTTATTCTTTACCTTTTGCAAGATGAACATACGAACAAAGTAGAAAAGAACAGCAGACATGATGCCAGAAAGGAGAGGAGAGAGGAACCATGATGCAACTATAAGGGATCAAAGTAAAAAAAAATATATAAATGTAATTAAGCAAACAATCGGCAGTATCTTGACAACAGCATTAATCATAAGTCAAAGACAAATGGATTCTCCTTGAGAATGTAGCTGACTTACCAATTCTGAGAAGCTCGAACCATTTGACTCCCTGCTGACCTTTGGCAACCAGTGAATAGCCAATAGTAGCTCCCACGATGCAATGGGTCCCAGAAATAGGAAGCTTCAGAAAAGAGGCCATCAACTGCCATGCAGCGGAACCTGTTGGGCAATGAATGAAATGAATATATAAATTATATATATATATATATATATATATATATATATATATATATATATATATATATATATATATATATATATATATATATATGAACCAATGATCGTAGACAAAATAAAAATCATATATGGGTGATTCTTCAACTTCTGGAACTGTTAGCACCATTAATTTTTAGAAAATCTAGTTGAAGCCTTTTTACACCCTCACCATATTTCATCTCAAATTTGATATTGTGGAAACGACAGTGATGGAAATTACTAGGGGTGGGTAAAAATATTGATTTCCGGTGCATTGGGATCTTCGTTTGAACGATCTTGATATCAATTCTTAAATCCCAAGATAGATCTTTTACTCTATGCAAAACCCTCTACACTGACAGGAAACCTTTCGCATATGCAACCACATTTCGTGCTATGCAACTAAAATGAACAGTGGCAACTGGCTAGTAAGTGTTTAGATTTCACTCTGCAGTGATTATGTAGTATAGCAGTGAAATATTTAGCAGCAAGATCCTTTCACTATGTGTAAAATTGTTCCATGTATGTGTCTAAAGATGAGATCTACATGACCCATTTGTCATTGAATAATGTCTCTTTTAATACCCTTTCTTACTGTTGTAAAACCATGGTTAATTGTATCAAAAACCATGATTTCTGCAAAGAAAACCATGGTGACAGCAGTCATGGTTACTACAGTATTACTATGGTAAAACCATGGTTCATTTTCATTAGGGTCTTTAACTAAAAATAGTTTTTTTTTCTCTTATTACTAAATTACAATTTTAACTTAATACCTGCACAAATATGCTACACACATCAACATAAAATGCATTTCAAACTCTACGGCATATATATTCAACATTTGGAAGTTGTACATCAATATAGAAGGAACTTTGCTATTAAAATGGATATGATGGATGTTGTGATATGGCTAGTGTTTTAATCATACCCTAAAACCACACGTCTATGTCAGTGGAGTTGGGAAACTTATCACTGGCAATGAACACCCCAATCACTAGTTATTGTTTTACGCCTGTCTGAATTAGAACTGAGTGCCAGCTGAAAAACGAAAGGGAGTGTGTGCAGTTTCGGCTCATCTGCAGCTCTGTGCGTGCCACACGCTATCTTTCCCCGGTTATTTCGGCGTAATTACCAGTGTACAGCACTTGCGTCGGGAGATGTCTGCTAACAGTGCCTGTTTTGTAAACATTTTCTGACCATCGCTGTTGTAATTGACTGCAAAAAGATGTTTTCAGACAGGAGACCTGAATAACCAAGGGGGCTTCTTGATCAGCGGCTCGTTTTCTCCACTTGCCATTTTCAACTACAAACAACCCTTGCAGAACAGTGATGTCATCATGTTGACCCATGTGAAACACATGCTGAGCTTTTCCATCTACAGATCCATTCAGGGGTATCAGCAGCGGTGGTAACTGTGTGTGTCTATTTGATGCTTTACAAAACCTTGTCTCCAGATGCATCAATAAACTTAAGGTGAACCACAGTGCCAATACTTACCGCCTGTGGGTGGCAAACCACACTGTTCATTTTTTGGACCAAGAATCGTTACACCCCTAATATTTACCATGATTTTTCTTTTCCCATATTTCATCTCAAGCATGGTCTTTACTAACACTTTTGTTGAATTGGTTACCAAAAACACTTACTTTTGAAAAAACTTGTGTCAAATATATTGTGTCAAAATTGTTGTGGTGGAAATGACGCCACAACTCTGGGGCAATTGTCATTTTTGTAAAATCGATAGAAATAATTTTGACAATAAATACTGAGATGGTTATGATTATTTCACTATTTGTTAAGATTATACTAGATTTAAACATGGAATTATTTGTATTTTAATAATGGATTTTCATAGCTTAATTTTGAAAGTCTGGGACAAGGATAAAACTGTTAAGTATATCCAAAAATACTAAAACAATTTATATGATGATGGCTTAGTAAATAGTTTTTTTCAGTTTTACTAAGATCTTCATATAACAGAAAGAAAAAAAGATTAAATCTGTTAGTTTTAATAAAAATCAACCCTGGGATATGAAATTGCCCAAAGTTGAAGAAACACCCAAGCATATCAGAACTAAAAATAGATACTCACCAAACATAGCACTGACTGAGCCAGCCATATACAGATGCTCCGAGCCGTTGTACATGGTCACGTCAATAATGCCTTTGCGGATTGTCTCGCTGACCTTGGCTCCAAGCAGCACAGAGCCCAGAGTCTCAAAGATTGTAGCAAGGATACAGGCCTGTTTCAGGGTAACCACACCTGATCCCACTGCCGTACCAAACGAGTTAGCAACATCATTAGCACCCACCGAAAATGCCAGGATAAAAGCTATGAGGAAGCCTACCACTAAGAGCCATAGATAATCTGTGAGATTTATTTGAGCGGCAAACCCAATTGTGCTCATGACCGTTATTGTGGCCAGAGTTGTCGACACCATTGTGAGTAGATGGCTTTTTAAGTTATGGACAACAAATTCACAATCTTATAGGGAGGATTACCAATTTTAATATAAATAAATAAAGCAGCACACTGGATGATTTTTTTTCTATTTAACCCCCAGATAATTGAGGTACTAGTGTTTCTATAACGGTTTTCTGCCTCAGACCGACCTTCACCCTTCGCTAAACCAGCAAATCAAAGCAATTCAGACACCAGAGTGAATCTGCACTGCTCTAAACTGATGTGTAACGTTGAGGGAGAGGGTGGAGTGAGGGCCTATTGCTATCCTCTGAATAGACTAGATCTGTTACGGTTTGTTGTGGCCTGGGCAATTAGGCAGACAGAGCGGACATCCATTGTGCAACAGACAGGGTGGGTGAACAGCAGCTCATTCCTGGGGGTGGGAGAAAAAAAGAGGAGAAAGTTGGCAGGTTCCCGTGTTATGCAACAAATGTCACTGCAAAGAACTGAAGCCTGAACTTGGACAAAAGTCCACGCTTAAACACTGTATAGCAATACTTTATTTGTAAGAGAGAGGTGCTGATGGTCTATCGAAAACACTTTCATTATACAAAAAAGGGGGCGCACACCAAGACTCATCTAGAACATAAGGCAGGGATCTGAATGCACGTGAGATCCTACAAACTCTTAGAAATGTATCCAAATTAATATGCATAAATAAAATCTATGTTTCGATCTCCATACGACATGCTGCAATCGTCGTGAATAAAGTATATTCATAGTAACATTTTGAAAGCAATAAAATATAACACTAAAAAACGCCAGTGTAACTAGCTTTTGAGAACAAAGTGAATTTATACGGTTTCAATTTTACAAGGCATGGGAGACACCGTGAACGCTTTGATAAATATTTTAAGCTCGGTGACAGCAAACAGGTAACTAATATTTAAATTAAGCTGTCAGATCAGTTGTCAGATCACGTGCCTTTCCAGCACATTTTTGTAATAACACCTTCATTGGCAAAGCAGAAAACAAATGATAAAATGCGGTTGACTGTCACTGTCAGTCTGTTTCAGCCAGTTCTCTCCGCTCGCGCTAGACTAGGACTTCCTGGCTAACGTTAGCTCGAGGAAGGAAATTGCTCACGGACACCCATCCAATCGACAGTTTACAAAAGTATACAGCTCGATTATGTTAATATGAATACTTACTATAATAGACGACGTAAGTGAGAATAAAAATCAATGCGTTTTTTAATAGGTTATTACGGCGTTATTAATCTTTGCTGCGCGCGCCGGCTCCGCATTAAACGTGTCGTCATTCATTCACACCCGCTAACAGCTAACCTTTCACTAATCAAGAGAACTTCAAAACGCTCACAAAACAATTCACTTACACACTAAATACCGTATATCAGTCAAGTTTTATCATTTACTCGTTTGCATACGTTTCATAGTCGACTAGCGAGAGTCAGCTGACAATAGCACCAAGCTCGCGCTCATTCTAACCGCTCAAATTATTCAAGAAAATACAAATGTTATTAAAGAAAGTAAAACACGACTCCAAACTGCTACCATAAAACATAGAAATAGATTTTTACTCACCACTCAAAGAAAACCGTTGATAAATGACGATTTATGTATTTTTGATAGCGTAGCCCGCCCAGTCAACTTCCCGTAGCCGCCTTCCGCGCAAAATAATCTCGATTTTCCCTGAGCACTATCGTTGGGTAGATACAGTAAATTCAAAGGCGATAGGAACGATACTGCTCGGGGTTTCCTAAATTGATGTTTTCAGTAAGTGAGGAAAATCGCAAATAAACTGCTTTCAGCCGGATTCAGATGAGTTCCTGCTTGTCCACGCAAGACTACTGTATATCGTCAAGTTGCGAGGGCGTGACCCGTCTAGGTTGACAGTGACGAAAAACAATAAACCACGCCCACCCTGACCTAATTTGGTGATGTCAGCAAGAGGGGAAAAAAGACTATTTATTTACCCATCTAACCTTGAACCGTTTGTATCAACCATTACTACAACTATGTAAAACATTAAAAGTCAGCTAATACTTATACTAATTTCTAAAACCGTTTTTAAATGTCTCCCATTTTTTAATGTACATATACTTTATTTAGACATTAGTTCAGCATATCCGGCATGACATGAAGGTTCATAAATAAGACTGACGTTAATCTTTGTCTATCAAAGAATAATGGTCAGTCGTTCAAATTAACAGATGAATGGTATTTAATGTTTCTTGTTGTTGTAATCCCTGAGCTACCAATTTAGTTTAATTCCTGTAGTGAATTATCGAAATTTAAATCACGGGATAAATTCAAAAGTAGCTCAATGAAGATTGCTGCCAGCTATGTTAGAACTCCTCCATGTGGCCACAGCTGTATGAAGGTAAATATGCTGCTAAACTCGAGAAATTGTAGATGCAGAACTCGAATACTGTAATTTCGTGAATTATTATTAGAATAGGGGTTCTACAGTGCGAGCGTTTTACTTGCATTTGAAAGTGAAAATTACATCTTGCGAATGCTGAAATTATTTGGACGCACCAGCTCGAGTGACAGCTGATCTAACGACCAAAGTTATGAATTTATTATTGAAGCCTATCATCAGAATAAAAACTCCCTAATGCATCTTCCCTCATATACCAAATACTTATAAAAGAGGCGTGTCAGTAATTTTTGCATTAAATCACATGGCTGCGAGCGCTGTCCCCTCCCTCTCTTTCTATCACGCGCACGCAGAGACCGAGGAAGAGAAATACCGCGTGAAGATGGTTTAAGCAGAGTTTATTGCTTGTTTTTAATGGGTCAAAATGACCGACAGCGTTTTGGATAATGACGGATTAATCTAGCGCCCACACGCAAGATTCTCAAAAATATAGCCAGTCAAATAAAAAAAAACGAATCCATAAAAATGCGCGATAACAGTAAACATGTCAGCGTCCTCGTCTAACTCAACGCGATAAGCAAAAAGTCAATCATAATAATTATATATATATATATATATTAAATAATATGTCACTACCGTCTACACGAGGATGACACGCACCAAACTTCAATGGTCATGAAAATTACAACCACGCACTGAAAGACTGTAAAAAACCTCTTAAAATGCCATACCTTGTTGATGCTTTATTACGAGACCATTAAGCAGCTGCATGCGCCATTGCCAGCGCGTGTCCGTCTTGTCCGAGCTCCGAGAAAACTACCACTAATCGTAGAAACGCGGGTTCGAATCCAGCTCTGGAATAAAAACCTTTATATGATTTTTATCACTGCGTCAATATATAATAGACCAGTAGAAATCTCAACTGTTAGAAATGTATAAAGTATCACGTCTATCAAGGTAATGCAAAATCCATGGCAATGCACGTTCCCAAAAATCAGTGTATTTTAGTTGTTCATTTCTCACCATCGATGATAGTGCTTCTCGCGCGCACACGAGCAAAAACATCGCATCCATGGCGGTGAAATACTGTATTTATATATATATAGAGTGGGCTTCAGGCCAGGGTAAAAAGGTCGGGAACCACTGAACTGGCGAATATCTTCAAAGAAAAACAATTAAATAAAACAGCATATACAGACACATAATTCTTTGTAGTAGTTTATGTCATATAAAATGCATTAATAAACCATTTATAAGCATTATACAATGCTTAATTAAGCTAAAACTGAATATACATTAATGTAGTAATGAATGTCATGAAAGCTTGATTTGATAGATTTAATTGTTGATGAACTAGCCACTAATCTGTAAGGAATTAGGCCTACAGTATATGTTTGTTAATTGCAAATGGAAGTATAAAGTGTCATCAATATATTATTAGTTTATTAGTGGCTTAAGGAGATCTGTCAGGACTGACATTGCCTAGTTTGGGTCTGCCTGTAAGGTTAATTTAAATAATAATATTTTGAAAAGTGGTGTCCTTTGTCATCAATAATCTTTTGTTAATTAATTCGGTAGTCATTTTGAATGCATGCATGCTCTGTAACACAGGTTTTTGATTATTGTCTTTGAGTGCAGATTGCAACAAGTACAGATTTTTATTTTACAAGTTTACATTTTAATTTACAAGTACAAGTTCTCAAATTGAAATCTATCGAAAGCTCTCGAGTTTAGCAACAGATTGACCTTCAGCTGAAAGTAACTTGAACGGCACTTGCATTTCTCCCCTATCTAGTCCAGTAGTTTTGTACATTTCAGTTAGGACCAGGACTCAGGAGGTATTGCGATAGTAATTGCCCATGGGATAAAAGGGATATGGATTGAGATTTAGAGAGGACAGGTTTGTATTTCCAGAGATATGTCCACTGCCCTAATGACACTTGACTAAAGGTTTATGCTCACAAACTTGATATTAATTTTGTAGACAAATATTGATTGTGCCCACATTTCTTTACAAAACTAAAATGTATTCATTTGGAATGGATGCATTGGAGTGGATAGTGGGGGGAAATGCTGACAAGTGCCCAGAATACATGGAAACTCCTACAATAAAAAAGAAGTGACACCAAAATCTATAGTGAATAAAAAAATAAGAAAAAAAACCAATAATATATATATATATATATAACTGTTTTGATATGTGCAAATTTTTAGCCACTACATAATTCCTATAATTTCAGTTGTGTAATTACAGTTTTGATGACTTGACTGATATTATAAAATGTAGAAAAATAGTAATACTCATTTGTAACATAATTATTCTTGTTTTGATTACCGTACTACTCTAGAAATGAGTGGTTCGTAAAAAAAAAAAAAATAATAATAATAATAATCTTAACAATTCGAGACAAACACGTGGTAATTATCTTTCACCTTTTAGTTGCTGAGGACCTTTACCACGGGTTGACTTTAGGTGAGTCGTGCGAACATGCTGGTTGATCCAAGGTGGCGGCCAACGAAAACAGACAGCGGTGACAGCCAATTAGAATCAAAGACTCATACTCGACGTAAAAGAGGACCAATAGAAACTTCTGAATAATGAAGTAGGCGTGGCAATAAGGCGTATGTTCGTCACGCAATCCACACTCCACTGGAGAGGCGTGGGGACATGAGATTTGACGATAAAAATTAAGATTACGCCATAGGAAAACAAAATTTAGCCGTTGAGACATATAAGTATGACGTACCTTTGAATATATTAGTTGATTTAATTACAGTTCGCGCGGGGTTGCTTGTCTGCGTTGCTAGCTAGTCTAGTTGATATGTTATTGCACTTGCTATTACATGTCAAATTGTCTGTTTATCTAGTAAAATATTATTATCGCTTATCATATTATGAAACGAAAAGCGTAATTAGAATTTGTTTGCACTCGTGCATCTCATCTTTCCTTTAAAACTTCGTCATCTATTTTGCAACATAATCGCATGTGTATATCAACTTGACATTGACCTGCACTTGTTAGTTCAGTACCGTTCCCACATGGGAACTAACTTGTTTATTAAAGCGTTGCTTTTCAGCTAATTCGAGTCGCTTTAAACTAGGAGCAACAAAGTCAAACCTAGATATTAGATTGCGCCATAGGTGGTTCTAGAAAAAAAGATGTTCTCCTCTGTCCAACATCGGCCTGTATGCAGCATAGGTGCCAGAGCTGTTCGCGTGCAACGCTTAAGTAGTTATAAACAAAGTGATGCTATTGGTAAAATGATCAACACATCGTGGACTTTCTCTTGGATGGGGCAGCGTATGGGCCTTCTGCTGTCATGGATCCAGAAAGCAGGAAGAGAAACAAACAAACTGGCCTCCGATAAGAAGAAAGAGAGACTGCTGTCGATATTCGCCAACCACTGTAGTTTTGTGACGGGTCAGAGGTTGAGAAGGGCTTTTCAGATTGGGGAGTTGTATTCAAACCTGTACTCCGAGAGAACCAGGTGGACACTCGTGGGCAGCATATGGCGGCGGCTGCAGACAAAACACGCTTCCGCGGGAAAACTCATCGCAGCGCTGGCTGGAGTCTTCATGTGGGAGGATGAGAAGATCCGAGATGATGAGCTGAGGAGGTATTTCCTTTGTGATTTTATAATATAGAAACACATTACTCTGCAGTCTAATGCAATGAAGAGGTGTGTCAATGTCAATGACATATTTTTGTACTCATTTTTGTAAAATTTTTTACTCGTATGTAGCAAGGCTGGCCAAATCAAAGGGCCTTAGCTTGGGCATCTCTGGCCTAAACACTAAAAAAAAAAAAAAAAAAAAAAAAAAGCTTTAAAGCTGAAGTGTCCTTTTTGCACCACCAAACAGATTGCAAATCTAAACATTTTCAAAACAGTTTTCTGAATACGAGCAATTATGATACTAGTGCCACAGAAAGACTGCTCACAGTTTTTGAGGAAATTAACCTGTGAATGGCTTACTTGTAGTTGTTTCTGCATATTAAGCAGGGATAGAAGAAAGTATTTAACACAAAGTTACATTGTTCAGCTTTATATACAACAAAAAGCTTAACATAAAACAAACAAATCAACTGAACTTATACATCTGAAACACCTGCTATTAGTTTCTCGCCTTTTTCACCTCTCATTAGTTCCATGAACCTCTTGTGCATCCCTTAAGGTGCTTCAGAGGAAGATGTATGAGCGTGAATATGCTAGACGTTTTGTGGATAAAATCTGTATTCACTGCAATACACAAGTGTAATTTATTTCTGCACATGCAAAACCTACATATTTATAAATCACATCAATGAAATTCTGATTCATATTTGCTAAATTAGGGTTGTTGCTGATAATTATCATAATATGAGCTACAAAAACAGTAATAATGCTAAATAATACTATTAATAATAAATTCTGAGCGAATATTAATAATTAATTTTATTGAATTAATTCATCTGCTCTACAAAATCACACAGTAATGTCATTCTGAGGTAAACCTTTGGTAGCTTCAATGAACAAAATCCAAAATTTGATAATTAATCACGACTGCCACAACAATGCAAATGTTGGTGACGGTGAAAAGGCAGCTTAAAGCTGAAAGTGATCATGATCTCTCAAACCATCTCTATCGCTCCAAACAACATCCGATTTTCACGACTCATATATTACATTTATTTATTTGTTGTTTAATTCGTTTTATACCTGTTAGTTAGTTTATCCTCTTCCTGCTCACTGTGCAGCGAGTCAGAATAACTACCATAATGACTCTAGAAAATAGGCAACTTAGTATTCATACATGTGTAATTCTTACAATTTCTTTTCAAAACAAGCCAACATATTTATATAAATTACTGCATGTTTGAATTTGTGAATGCTTAGAACTGCCAAAAATTCACCCCCCCACAGGCCACGCTATCATGCATCAAGGGAAAGCACGCATTCATTAGAGTAGCAGTGTATGTGTGATTTACTGCATGCTGCAAAAAGGATCAGCCCTAAATCTAGGAAGAATTGGCTGATCACAGATTTAAGACGAAGATTGGCTGATTTAGATCGGTGGCCGATCGATCTGTGCACTTCTACAATTAAGCGCATTCACCTAAAATTCCCCAATAGGTGTGCATTGGAGCTGCAGGCATTGGAGGGTGTGCGAAGCCAGAGTGGAGTCTCAAAGGCTGCTGTGTTTGTGGATCCGGGATGGGAGGTGGTCATGGAAAAGAAAAACTTCAGAGTGTGGAGGAGGCCAATCCAGGGTAGCCATCTGTTTGAGTACAGAGGTAAGTTTAAAAATCACAAACTCGTATATAACTGTACTTCGCAATAACAGAATTGATTATTTTTTTAATTTTTTTTTTTTTCCAAATACTTTGTCACACTTCTTGAAGTCAATACGGATTCAACAAGAACCCTATTTACTTTCTAAGAACCCTATTCACTTTCTCAATGCACATTCCTGGGCTTATTAAGCATGATTCATTATTGCATGTTATTCAAAGAAAAAAGAATGTATTTGTAATATCTGACTCCTGAAACAACTTTCCTTTTTGGCTTACATCACCATCAAGCCCTTTTATTTTTCAACCCCTTCCCATCCAACCACCTGGGAAGTAACGTCAACTCAGGTTAAGGAAGTAAAATGGGTTGCAAATACCATTTCATGTTGACATTGTACACCAAGTATCTGTGTCCACTGTAAAAAAAAAATAATAATAATAATAATCATTTTGTATTACAATACTGACCCGCTTTTTACAGTGTTTGGTTCATACACCGATGTCACCCCCCGGCAATTCTTCAATGTTCAGGTATGAAATTATTTAATATGAAACATATATTGGAACCCTTGAGTTTTACTTCATTATTAGAGTAAGACAAAGTAAAACAACTTGTACGTTTGTAGTGGGGGATTGTATACTTTTGAGCGATATAGTCTTTCCATTGCACATTTGTTGTCTTTGTTGATATATCCAGGTTTACTGTATGTATGTGGATGGTATCTGCTTTTGTTTTGTTATATTTAGACCTCCTCTCCCAAATATTTCCCTTTACTCTAGTTGGACACGGAGTACAGGAAAAAGTGGGACGCATTAGTTATCAAACTGGAAGTGGTGGACAGGGATGTCAACACGGGCACTGAGGTTGTTCATTGGGCAACGCGTTTTCCAGTAAGCTGTGAATCATGTTCCCTGCTGCATCCTGTCATAGCAAGGAAACATTCCAGAGATTTTTGTATTGGGCAATGAATTGGGTCTTAGTTGAATTACCTCTAGTGTAATCTAGTAGTAGTGAAAGATTTAAAGTGTAATCTTTCTGTCATGTTTCATCAATCCTTCCTGTTGGATTCATTTGTGTGGACCAAGCCATTATGAATTCTTTGATAAGGAAGTTACTTGAGTGATTCAAACTTTTTGAATAGGAAATAACATGTAATAACTTATACTTTGCTGTAAACTTTCCTGTGCAGTATCCTATGTACTCCAGAGACTACGTCTATGTGCGCCGTTATCACTTTGATGTGGAGAACAGCTTGATGATCTTGGTCTCTAGGTTGGTGTTGTTTTTCTTGCAATCTTGTGTGAGAGTTTTGGGCCAGTTAAGGGAAAAGTCAATTACTTTGTGTCATTTATTTCTTTTGATTCATATTAAATGCTTGATGTGTCTCTCTTACATTCTTACCTTCTTTCTCTACTCAGAGCCGTTAAACACCCCAGTGTCCCAGAGACCCAGGAATTTGTCAGAGTTAATTCTTACCAGTCTAAGATGGTCATCCGACCACATAGATCTTTTGACGAGGTGATAATAGGGTCGTGTGTGTGTGTGTCAGTCTGTCTGCTCTTGGTCGAAGTATGCAGAGTCTTAAGCTAGTTATCATGTCTTAACAGAACGGCTTTGACTACCTGCTGACTTACAGTGATGACCCTCAGACGGTCTTTCCTCGCTACTGCGTCAGCTGGATGGTATCGAGTGGTGAGCCGTCTTTTATATGCTCTCATGCTTCGTTCCATAATTTGCATTCATATCTGAACTTGGATGTTTTTCCTATCTGGACAAATGTATTTTCAAAAGAGTTAAAATTCTGTAACTAATTTTAGTTTTTATTTGTGTTTTAATAAATTACATTTCTTAGAATAAGTTACACACAATTTTTTTCTATTGTCAAAATAAAAAACTTTTTTTTTTTTAATGAAATCTAAACTGACACTTTCTATGTTCCCAATACATATTCCTGGTGTTAGGCTTTGTTAACACTGCTGGGAAAATCAGTTTTTGTTTCTTTCCTCAAATCCAAATTTTTTTAGTCTGACTGTTCAAACTTCAAGTTGTATGTGGCCAGATCAGATTTTTCTGTTCTGACTGCAGTCACTTTTGCTAGCATTTGTTTTATGATATGCTCTTTAGGAAATGTAGTGGCCAAATAAAAGCACTGAAATCATCATGATATTCTTAATAGGGATGATATGCATGATATGCTTAATAGGGATGCACCGTTACCACTTTTTCCTCTTCCGATTCCGATATTGGAAATCTCAGTATCAGCCGATCCCGATCCGTTACCCGTGTTGTTTTTTTGCATAATCAGTTTACAATATCTTTACATTATTGTTTTTAATTAATTGGGTGTGCTCTTTAATACGTAAAGAAACACAAACCTCTAACTACACATTATTTCAATAGAAATGTATAGCTTATTAAGAAACACTTAACAATGTAACTACTGGACAATGTAGCAGTAAAATTAACAGTAAGAAAAGATGCAGTTTTTTTTTTTTTGGTGTGTTTTTATTTTTTAAAAGTTGTAAAAAAAAAATAGGTTGTAAGATATCAGCTCACTTTTCATTCACACATTTATTTTTTGGAACCCATTGAACTTAAATATTATCATTTGTAAACAAATAATAATATATTATAACTGTAATATATAGTAATATATCTCAATGGCGCACCTTTAACTTTTAGCCCCTCACGCTTTTATTTAGACATTCTGAACTCTCCAGGAAGTCCTGTATGTGTCTGTTTGTAGGCAAGTTCACAATAGTTTAATTCACTTCTTATTCAAATTCTGGTAAAATTCGAAATGCATATTATAAGTGAACTGAACTATTGAGCATCTACATCTGAGATGTTGTTCATGAGTAGCGCTCAAATATTGCTCACCGCGTGAAGACAAAAATAGCCGTGATTGTGTGGGTGTAAATGGAGCAGCGCCATTCACTGACGCACTGGAGCTGCACATGCATTTTATATATTTTCTTATTAAACCCCGCCTTTTGTGATTCACAGAGCTATTGCACATCTTCAAGTGGCTTTAAATAAAACGCATCATATGAACGGCTTTAATTGTTTTAATGGTTCTTTTATGTCATTTTTTGAGCTTGACAGTAACGAACATGACTAACATACAGTATCGGATTTGGATCGGGCTCATCGGACTGATTCCCGATCTGTCTAAAAGCTTCAGTATCGGAGCCGATACCGATCCAGGTATTGGATCGGTGCATCCCTATTGCTTAATTTAATATCACCAGCAACATCATTGTGATAATATTGTGAATATTCAATATATCACCCAGCCCTAATTTTGAAAAAAAGTATTTTTTATTGAAAGTTCTGTTTGTTACGATCCTACAGTGTGGCCATCATTATTGTTTTCCCTTCAAAGTGCCCTGTGAAGAAATCATTTATGCTGTTTGAAACACATTTGTTTTATTTTTTCATCAAAATGTAATAACTTCGTCCATCACCGAAATAACTGTACCACTGCCAAAATCTTTTAACCAATAGCTAAATAGATATTTGGGCATTCTTTTAAGCTGCTGTTGTAGGTAATGCAGCTTTTCTTAAATCTTACCAATACTGAGCACATTAATATAAGGCCAGTTGAAGTTTGTTTTTTAATGCCATGTCAGCTTCTATGGCTATTTTCATGCAAAATCCTGCTTGAAATTTGAAAAACAGGTTAAACAACTGAAAATCTTTATAAACTGTATAAGATTAATTTGGCTGGTTAAATTTAATTCAATAAAGGTTACGGAAACAATAGAAAATAACTATAAATTTCGAAACTAAGTGTTACCATGGGATATGAACTTGAATGTATAAAAAAACCTCCCCAAAAGTTGGTGCTGGTGGTGTTTCGGGAGTAAAACAGTCCCCCAAAATCCACTGCAAACTCACATTTACATCCATTTATTTAAATCTGGCTACATTCTGGAATGGAGCAGCAAAGGAAGTCCTGCCTTTTTCTTGTGAAATATTCTGTTTTACTCAGAAATACGGAAGCAAAATGGGTTGCAAACACCATTCTCATCTAATTAGTCTAATGAATAGTAGTATCACAGTATGGACTTTCATATATAAATTGACTGCCATCATTGAAACTGGCCGTAAATTCTGCCCTTTCAGCAACTGCTGTTTCTTAACCCCTGTTCCCATTGCTTTTACTGAAGGTCTTTGCAAGGTCATCAACTACCTCTCTGTCCCACAGGCATGCCAGATTTTCTGGAGAAGCTTCACACAGCTGCACTCAGAGCTAAAAACATGGACGTAGGTGTCCAAGACTACGTCAGCATTGTCAAACCTATCCAATCCACTCAAGAACGGCTAGGAGCTGACAACCCTCATACCAGAGGCCCAAGTCAGATCTATGCCTGAGTGTCTAGCCACAGGGAATAGTGGATGCTTGAAGTATTTTTAGTAACATGAATAATGGGACTGTGCTGGACATCTCAGCTGTTTGCCATTTTGACCACACCTGCACTAGCTGTCTTACTAAGTGGTTATGTTCTCCATTTTTTTTTTTTTTTAGCTGTTTGTTTGCTTCCTCTTTCTGTGGGGTGCGCAGAACCAAACTGCTGAGATGAGCTGAAGTTACACAGATAACAGAAGATGCTTCTGCCAAAGCAGTATTTTCTCCCACAATTCTTTATCTTTGGTCATAAGATCATCAAAATTAAGCATGGTGTTATAACAAGATGATAGGAAAAAACATTAACATGCAACACAGGCTTGAATTTTAGGAAGTTGCTTGTGCACTAAGCAATGTTTTTTTTCTTTGTGGTTCTCCTCTCCAGCTTATACTGTGATGTTCTGCCTTTGGCAGCACCAGACTTAATCACTGTTGCCCTCATTTAATTTGCATGAGTGTGTTTGTTAATGTTCACTGCCAGTAAAACCCAAACTGCCTTCACAGGATCACGATAACTCCTCTGGAAACAAAAGAGAGGTGTGTCTTATGCCAACCGCAACATCCTAACGAACATGCTCGGCTTTCTCTTGTGCTGCATAGAGGGCTGTATGAAATATAAAAAAACAACTTCTCCTCTGAACTGTTGCAAATATCTGCTACATCCTCACATTTTTGGGGCAGTGATGCCAACAGACTCATTAATGTATAGAGATTGGAAGGGCCATTTCGTCGGCTTACAAATTTGCTTCAGGAAAAAGATTATGTGCAAAAGAATTGTGGTGGTTTGTGTGTCTAAGAATCAACTGTAATGTATTTGGTCGTTGTTACACATGTTTACACTTTAAAAATATATATAGTCGAATAGTAAATTGGTACATTCAAACACAAATTTATAGAATCATTGAAACATACATTAATAGGTTTATTAAAGGAACATTCCGGGTTCATTGCAAGTTAAGATCAATCAACGGCATTTTTTCATTATCTTGGTTACCACAAAAATAAATTCACTCGTTGCTCCTTTTCTTTTAAAAAAAGCACAAATTTGGGAATCAGTGAGGCACTTACAATGGAAGTGAATGGGGCCAATCCGTAAACATTAAAATACCCTGTGTTTTAAAATATAGCCACAACATGTAAACAATATGCGTGTTAACATCATTTTAGTTTGATAAAATCACATGCCAGCCTTTTCTGTTTAATAGTCTACCATGATGGTGTAATGTCAACAAACTCTAAAATGATTGTGAAACTCATGATTTAAACAACTTTACAGATCAAATAACACATGAGTTTTAACAGAAGAATTAATGCAAGTGCTTTTATAAAATTATAAGATTCACATTTCTGCATTTAAAATCTACAAAAATGTACCCCATTCACTTCCATTGTAAATACCTCAATGTAACCTTGATTTTTGCTTTTTTTTTTAAAGAAAAGGAGAAATGAGTTGAAATAGTTTTTTGTGTTAAAAAAAACTATTTGTGCCACAAATGCTGTCTGTTGATCTTAACTTGCATTGAACCCATAATATTCTTTAATGCAGATTACACATCATTCGAGTTATATTCTGACTTTGTAAACTTTGAAAGTTGTCCTAAATCATGCTGACATAAATCAGAATGTTTGCTGTTTTGGTCTCCATCCAATTGTTTGACCTTTTATCACACTAATGTATGTCATTTTATACCAGTGATGTTGAAGTTAGTGATTCACATCATTTTGCATCAGGCAAGAACAGAATTTTAAAACAAGGTTTTGTAAATCATCTGAGGCAATTTAAAGGTACACTGCAAATAGTTTTTTATTTTGTTTTTATTTCATTTGTGTGTGTGTTGTTGTCACCTTATGATGTCTGCAGTAGAGCATTTTAAAATGAAGACTTGCTTGTGGTCTATTGAATCCCAAGGTCAAATTTTACTCTGAGGATTTGTGCATATATATATACACACATTCTTTTATAACATCCAGATGTCCATTGTGTAAATAAGGGTAGCACTTGAAAATGGCATGACACTTCTTGCAACATACAAAACAGGAATTGAATGTAATATATAACAGATTATTAGAAGGGTTCCTGCACCTTTTATTAATAAAAGTAGCTAATGAATAGGCATTATTTGGAATTATGGAATTATGAGTTACACTTACAAATGGTCCCCAAGAATACTGTTCAGTCTGATTATGAAATAGACTATAAATTTTAGGAAACATAATCAAGTCTGAATTCCCAACCATTCCAATTTTTAGTATCTGCTCTTTACCAAATGTTTAGGTAAACATCTGCATCCTGTTCCACCTGTCCTTTATGTGAAATCATAATTTAACCCCTTGTTTTCGTTATGTCCTAATTTCTTTAATTTGTCAAAATCCTATTTTCTCTCTACTTCTTTGTTCATAATTGACAGAATATGGCCTAAATTATTTGTTTTTGTATGTTTAGAACAGAGATAGCACTGTCCAAGAAAAAGGCAGCACAAAGATTCTGTTGTATCTTTATATATATATATATATATACATACAGTGAGGGAAAAAGGTATTTCTGGATTTTTTTGTTGTTTTTCTGTCTCTCACTCTTCAAATTAACCTACCATTAAAATTATAGACTGATAATTTCTTTGTCAGTGGACAAACGTACAATATCAGCAGGGGATCCAATACTTTTTTCCCTCACTGTGTGTGTGTAAAAAGAAAAATATATATATATATATATATATAATCAAAGAAAATCAGATGTTATTGATTTCAGTAGTGTTTTTGTGTTTTGCTGATTTCATAAACTAATTGTCCACAATGGTCAGTCAATTTTTTTTGGTTTAAATAACTTCTGCTCATCTTTTAAGTTTGTTAAAACAAACATATTGTATTCAGAAATGCACTTACAATGAAAGTAAGTATAATGGGGCAAGTGCTTGAGTTGCGTTATTTTCTGTGGTAATAACTTGATATTTACCAAAGTTTATATGCATATAAAAATACAAATGTACAAATCCTCCTGGAGCTGGAATTGTTCATTGGTTCTATATCTCAGTAAAGGGTTTAAATAGGAGCATCCTGAATATTTGGTTACATCCTTGCATTCTATATCTTAGATATTCCCACACATTCATAAGATTGAAGTTACATGGTGTTTGAGAGTACTCCACTTACTAGTATCTGATGCAGAAATAAAACGTGATTCAATATAACGTATGCTATAGCATTTTTCACTTTTTTACTATCTAAAGTGTTCTGCTGTAATTTCAACTAAATTAAAGTTGGATTAGTTATGTATGAATGAGTAGGAAATGTGAAATCAGGAGCATGAGAAATTCAGTTTTTTGCTCCAATGTGAAAATAATCCATGCAATTAATTAATTGGTGACAAAACATTTGATAGTAATTTGTGAGTCTCCTTTAAACTTTTTCTTTTTTTCATGAGGTAGTAGTTGTAGTAGAACCCATCCTGACATAGAGGGCGCTATGGAGGGAATATGGATGAGGAGAGAGGAGAAGAATAAAAGAAGGGATATGTTCATGAACTGTGCTGTGTGTCTGTGTGAGTTGCCCTTCATAAATGTGAACATAAAAGATAACCATCTGTTACAGTAGTCACTTGACTGCTGTGTGAAACCAAAACTCCTTAACCTTCACACCGGTCACAAAATGTGAAAAAATGTTAAAGCTTTTAAATTGTAAAAAGAATTTATGCTACTTGTTGAAACATAAACAGGCAAATGTATGTAACACCATTAATGTTGTGTGTTCATTGTCAGATATTTGTTATTAGTTGTGCTTGCTGAGGCTAATTATTATTCCTTGTCCTTATGATTCTGTATCTTAAATGCACAACTCATCATGTTTGGACTATGGAGGTAAAGGATAACTCAAATTAAGTGACTTGTAAGGAGAGGTGTGCAGCTATAACTTTTCTAAGTGATCAGTCATTTGCCTAAAACAGGCAAAAATACTAACAAAAGAAAAAAATCCAACTGAAAGACTTATATGAACCATATCTTTGGATCAGAATATAATTTTAGTTTAATATAGTTTTGCTTGGTCAAGCACCACTTCAGATTTTTATTTACATGTCTATTACAGCACAATTCATTTTTATGAAGTTGAAAATTAGAATGAAAGGAAATCTGGACAATTTTTACTTGTAGTATAATGCTGTGGATACACCATAGGCTGCATTGTTGTATCAGCCCTGTACAAATTGTTAAAACAATATTAAACTGGAATAATAAAAGTATAAGTCGGTTTGTTGCTTAAATTCAAAAGGCCGGGGACAAAATGTGTATGGGTGGGTTCCTAGGCCCTATAAGAATACTACACTATAGGGCATCTTAGTGCAAGGCCCGGGACAACATTCCCGGTTCTCCCCCCCGATGACACTCTAAATATTAGTGATACTGTTGATTATTCACTTCACCCCAAGTCAACTGCTGTCTTAACACATAGACATTGCAAATCGGCTGCCACACTCTCATTGTCTGGGATCTTCTGTAGCATTCATTGATGGATTGCATCTACAGAGTTATAGATTCATTCAAGCACATTATAGATGCCATGCTTAATTTCAGTGAATCAGCAATCATGTTAAAATGCTCAAATGCCTCATAAGGGGTGTTATAACCAATTCTAAAATGTGGTATGGTGTCCCAAAGAGGTTGAGATGACTCACAGGATGTAAAATACATACACAGACTTAAAGATGGCACAGTATCATATCATTGTTCTTTACCTTGACTGTAGCTGAGCTTTGCAACCCAGTATGACCTGTGATGGTAAAGCAGAGAGGGGTTCGTTCATTCATCTAGACCAAAGATTGACTGTAAGTGCCACTCTGCAGTCTACTCCACCCTTCATGACCCTTTCTGACTTCAACCAAGATTGCATTTACTCGACCGAGACTTTCAGTACCAAAGCCTTATTGTCTTGTACCAAGACATTCATATATTTTAGCTGTGAAAATGGTGGCTAGCGTCAGAGGCGGTGCTAGGATGTGATCTTTTGGGGGGCAACTGTCTATCTCTTTGTCAGACCAGGGGGTGCTGCTCCTTGATTATTTAGCTAGGGTTGTTCACCATTGATCGTGCTTAACCCCTCCTTAGTCCTTGGAATTTTTATCTCCATCCATTTTCTGGACTTGGCAGTGCTATCCACTTTTTCATACCTTATTTTCAAACCAGATTTGGATGTAACCATATGTTCAAGATTAAATGGATGGGCCAAACGTAAAACTTCAAGTGTGTGCCATTGAAAACCCCATATGGATTGATCAATAATCAAAATATTGGGATGGATGTGTCCTCCTCAATCTCTATGGTGGTTATGCCCTTGCGTTTGTTGTAGTTAAATGGGGCATATGAGCTAGTAAAATATTAAGGGCACAAAGAAAGCAGCCAAATCAACCCAATGTATATGGTTGCCAATAGGATGAAAACTAATCTGACCACTGTATGACCATTTCAACTCTTCTTTACATTTTCCAACACTGTAATAATTAAACACTCTTAATTTTATTAGTAACAAAACTTATTCAAGTAAAATGATCATGATTTGGGACAACAATGTAACACTTCAATAGACTACTACATGTTGTTTGGCTGTTTAGAATGGAAATCAAAGCCGAAATCAAGGATAAGTAAGGAGAAAAGTGCACACAGATCTCCAAAGTGCTTGGAACAACCATGGACAGGAAAGGAACTGCATGGTTAGATCAAGCACAATGGTGTCCTGGGCAAAGACGCAAGGTTCAAATTCTGGAACAGTCACAAAAGACAAGAAAAAATGGACCATATACAGTTAAATACAGACTAGAATGGGTGTAGTCTTGGAACAGGTCAAGGCTCCAAGTCTACACAAGGTAG
The DNA here is from genome assembly GCA_032164185.1 of Moxostoma hubbsi. Taxonomy (NCBI): domain Eukaryota; kingdom Metazoa; phylum Chordata; class Actinopteri; order Cypriniformes; family Catostomidae; genus Moxostoma; species Moxostoma hubbsi. Next base: position 23,821,206 of record JAVLUX010000038.1, read on the forward strand.
AATCACAAAATTCTTAGATCATTGTGCAAAGTCAATTTGAAAAGATCATCAAATGATAAACTTGTTGTCCACTTCTACAATCCTTCGATGTTGCATCAATTCTATTTAGGATTGCATTCAGGTTCCCAGAAACTGGAAATCAAATAGAGTATTGTAGAGGGTTTTGTCGTAGAGGTGATGACAGAGCATCTGTCTCGCACAATAAGAGACCGGGGAGAAAAGGTGTTCTTCATAGACTGTGACTAAGAATGTCTGCAAAGTTAAAAAAAAAGGAAAGAAAAGATTAGTCATAGGTCGCGTTCTCACTGCAGAGATGCCCGGGCACCGCCCTTTCTGCGCAAAAACTGCGTCAAACCCCACCCCCTCTAAAAAAACATCCACCTCCTTAACTTTCTGTCTGATGGCCAGTCAACAAAACTGTCAATTTTCTAAAATTTTCTAGAACTCCAGAATGGGAGTTAGTAAGTATAAGTGGTTTTAGTGATCAAATGAGTTTGTTATCATTGAATTGTTCAGAAAATCTATAGAAATAGAGTTTGTTGGAGCAACGGTGGTCTTGTTGAGGGATCAATACCTCCTCAATAGAAGAGGTTTGTTGGCTTTCGGCTTGCCCCAATAGACCAGTATAAATGCTCAAGAGGCTAAATAAGGATAAACTGCCAGTATACCTTCATTTTGTAACTTGTCAATTTTTTCAACCCCTCAAAATTGAGATCTTTGGAACACTAATTCTGGAGTTATATGGTAACTCTTCCTGTGGTATCCCACAATATCTCTCCCAAAAACCTGCCCCTGAATCTGCCCATCCATCTGGGTGGTAATCTTATTACCCTGATACTTGTCATGTCCCAGAAGACATTTTAGTGGGAATGGGAAGGATGGGTGCATTAATCAACTCAGACAACTGAACCACTTAGCATGATGAAATGGAAGGAAGTAAACATTATTGGGGATGACGATTTGAGGTATTGAGGTGGAGAATGGAAGGTTGGGATAGAAAAAAAACGCTGATGAAGATTGAAAGGACAGAAAAATGGAATGACTGTATACACCAATTTATATTCTTCTACCATCATTTGAAGGTACATTAGGTGGTTGATCCTATGATACTACAAATTAAGACCAAACACTTCATCTTACTAGTTGGTTCTGCAGTATATTTTGGCCTTACTTGCACAATTTTCATGTGAAAAATTCCCTTAAAAATCTACTTTATCTTGAAGAAAACTCACCAAGATAACTAAAAAAGGAGCTAAGACATTCCTCAAGAACAAAGAAACTGCTATTTTAACCAATTATCAAAAGTCAACGCAGCTCTGTGAGAAGAAAAGAAGAACAGTTAGATTGACACTCAACAAGTCTTCGCATTTAGTACTCACCTCAATGTCTTCGAGAAGACCATCCAACAGGTCACCACAGGGAAGGATGTCCTCAAAGCAAATCTTCACACCTAGACCGATGCCTCTTGCTCTTGCCCTGTTGGCAACTAAGGCAAGTTGAGGGATTTGAGCTGCTGGTCCAAGCTGGGTGTCTGGACCTGACCCGTTTGCCGAACTGAAGGAAAACTGTCCAGGATGTCTCTCCTCCAACACCCCCATACTCCGCCCCCTCCCTCCGCCTTGCAGGAATATCATCCAGGATAGGTGGGTTGCTGAGGAGGAGTTGGGGTGGTGTGGGCCAGGGTATGTGTCATTGGGAGGGGGTAAGAGGGTCCAATTCCGCAATTCATAAATATTAATACAGAGTCCTCCTTCTTTAGGAGGGGGCAAATTCTTTCATTTTGTTAGAGGGGGAAGCGGTTTATTCACTTAATGGCTTTTATTAGTGCCGGACTTCAACTCTTTCATTAGCTAAAGTGCTGCTATAATTTACAGGGGAAAGTGCAGCAGGGGAAGATGGGTGGGGGAAGGGCGGAGCTTGCTGGGTGAGTACCACTCCTCTGCCATTGGCGTATGTCCCTAATGTCTAAAATACACTCAGACTAACATCTAAATCTGCCTCCATTTAATTCTCATGAACCCAATAACCCACCAGAAGAGTTGGACTACCACAGTAGCCTTCAGATTTCTGCTGAGGTTTCAAACTCAGATTGCTCACCTTCCAAATCTTCAAATTATGCTTTGTTTATTGGAAGTTATTTATCTCTCACACATTTGCTATTGTTCAATGAAAAGGGTTACTGGCACAAGGCTTTTAATAAAGTTTAAAATGTAAGATTACACCTGGATAACTTTGTAGTCCATATTTTACATTTTTCACAGGAATACCAAAAATGTGTCCAATACATCCCATTCTGAGTGTTTTGGAGAGGTATGCCATAGGCTGGACATTATTCAAATCGGTTTCATTTAACAAAAGGTTTGGCACCACCACAGCTGCATACTGCAGACTGTCAAATAACTAAGAAATTGCACTGTGAAGTAGCTGCAGAAATCTATAAATGCTTTCTAAAGTCATGAGGAGAATGTCTTCTATCGAATAGATATCTCAGGGAGTGTGTACCTTTTCATAAATGAGTTTCCAGGACTTATTCATTAGTCATTTATGGATAAGGTTTCTACAAAAAAAATGTCAGAGTTTGCACTCATACATACAGTGAGATCTAGACAATTCCATATATTATAATGAAGCAAAGCTAGTAAAATATATACATTTACTATTTCATTCATTTCAATGCCTAGCAATACAAATGAAAAAAATTCCAGTAACACTTTACAATAAGGTTGTTTATTAACATTAATTACATAGTTAAAATACTTTTACACCACTTATTAATCTGGGTTAATGTTAACATACACAAATACATTTCTAAAATGAAAATATGCATGTTAACATTAATGGTTTATGAACCAACATCAATTAACAATGAACAATAGTATTTTGACACAGATAAGATTAATAAATGCTGTAAAAATATTGTTGATTGGTAGTTCATGATACCTCATGCATTAAATAAATGTTAACAAATACAACCTCATTGTACAGTGTTACCAAACTCTCTGATAGGTTTTCAAAGACTGGGATCCCTGATGGTACATACCACTAGGAATAATATAAAAACAATATTTTTGTAGTAGTAATGTTGAACATCAGCACAAAAAGCAAAAACCAAAAGGCTTTTGGAATGATTAACCTTTGAGGCAGCTTGCGCCAATCATGCATTCATGTCAACTGTCCCTAATGATTGGGGCAATATAAGGGCATCAGTGCTTTCAATGGTGTGTATCATTCCCTGTCCGTTTCATCCTCTAAGTGGCCTGGTTATCCAGAGAGCTTGATAGTGAGAGAGGGGGGTGTTCTGTGTAACCAGCCACATGACTACTGAATTAAACCATATGCAGTAGTGTGTTACTGATTAAACGTCTCAGTAATTCTTGGTCTCCTGCAAAACAATGCTAAATATTCAACCAAGACTTCTAACAGATCAACTATACTTCATTATACATAAGTTTCACATACAGACATGCATGGGTTTTAATACAGGATTTTTATTAAGTTCACTTTGTTTTTCAGCCCACATATACAATTTAGTTATTTTATATCTGTATTCAAGCTATTTGTGATGCCGAGCCAAGTACAAGGAGTCAAATTAATACGTGATTTACAATGATACATTGTCCATGTCCAAAAATAATAACTGAAAAAAAAAAAGAAAGATGCCAGGGGCACATAAAATGCCTTATCACTTCTTTCATGAAGTGTAATTATCATGCAAAGCTCCAGAGTCCTTTTATTTCTTCACCAACTGAATAACATCTTCATCCTCCATCACATGGTCTTTGCCGACTTTCTGTGGGTTATGCTTCACCGATGACCCCCACACCAACGCACTGCAGAGAGAAGACAGAGATGATGCTATGCACATTTAAACCCAGTAGTTTTTTTAGTAGATTATATACACTGCGATTCCTTGAATTAAATCCACTTCAGAAACAAGAGTAAAGTGCTTTCCTCACAAAAATGCACGCTAAAATATCCTAGCCACTCTTGGTGATCAACTATGGATTTTTCAATGGCCAACAAGAATTTACTCCAAATATAACTGGTGCTGCAATTATATCAGAGCCATTCACTACCAGGAATCTTAATTGGATCACCAGGATTGACGTACAGAAAAATACATAATCTATCACTTTATTGCCTTAATTTTGGTAAAGTGAAAACTATAGAAATTGTGTGAAATAAAGTGTGAACAATTGTGTAAAATACAAAAAAGTGATAAAGTGAAAACTATATTGGCATTGAGATCACCAATTTTGAAGTATAAAAAGAGGCTTTGAAAACAGAAATGCAAGAGTGTCCTGAAAATTCTTAGGAATGAAGTCATCACTTACTATTTGAACTCTTTGATGAGATTTTTGTGAATCTTTAAGCAGAAGTCCTCGACAGCTGTCGTTCCATCTGGAAGGACTACCGGTGATGTGTAATCAGGAAGCTGTCCTTTTGGTTTTGTGTAACTGTGAAATATCAATCAATATTAATAATAAAAACAATTTTTGTTTTGTTTTTAAATTATCTAAATGAAAATACAAGGCAGTACAATAAATACTGATAATCAAACATTTTAGTTCAAATAATATATACATTTTTCACATTATGGTAATGAGAGGGGTGTTTAATTGTCCTGAAAATAGTTTCACAATGCAAACAATCTTAATGGTCCTAAAGATAGGCTTCATTCTGCTAAGCAAATACAATTTCATATTTCTTTTGGGTGAAAATAAACAAAATACAATAGCATTTCAACATGCAAGATGTATACTGCAATGCCTCTACATTTGCATTAACCATTTAAGCTTGGATGGGCCTGTGAGAAAACAAAATATTATCAAAATATTAATAAGTACAGTATTGACCAACAAAATGGGTATTGTTGTCAAGCTTAGAAGCTTTTCTTTACAATGCATGCAGATGTGACCGAAACTGAACAAATTCTTTGAAATTTGCAGAAGTGTTCTGTTTTGATAATTTAGTAATTCCGCACCCTACATATTAATGTAATCGGTAAAAACATCAAACTGATCAAATAGCCATGTGTAAAATGTTGCTGGAAACCTCTCAAAGAGTAAAATACAACCAGCCTATTTGTTTTACAAAAGAGACAAATATGTAGTGAGTAATAGCTAAGAATATGTCTTTAACATACATGTTGGTGTTGCTTATGTGCGGCATTTTTGTTTACAACTTCACGAAAAATAAACAGAAAATAAAATATCACATACAATTATTTAGAAACGATTATCTTTAAAACGAGCCTACACACAAAGTAATTGAATGCATAAATAACTAGATAACCAACACATATCAAAACGTGCACACAGCATCTAGCTATCTGTCATCTTGCTATTTGGCTACAAACATGTTAAGAGTTACTGGATCAGATGACATCATTGGAAATGGTACAGCATCATGGAACACTAAGCCAATCAGATTCCCACCAGTGGTGATAGTCCTCCATATTTGGGCAGAGAGTCATGTGGTCAATCACTACAATTACATATGGCCAGCAGGAGGTGGTGCCAAGTACGTGACAGACTAAATTATGACTCAAACGGCACAGAATAAAACTAGTACTGTGAAATCTCATTACTAAAATCATGTCTGCATGCTATGCAAACCTTTAGTCATTGTTGTATTTGCATGTGTAATTAGTTCTTATGTACAATTAATGTTTTATTTGTTTTGAGAGGCTTTTGAACACTAGGATAAATTATTTAAAAAAAAATACCAGTGACATGGTGCAGTTTTTCGGAGCTACGTTATTTACACCCTGGAGGTATATAATATCAAATCAGAAAAATACGAAAAAAGGTTCATCTTGAGCTCCTAGCACCTAAGGCTGAGTCTCTGAATTTATCAATCTATATCATAAAAAAAATGTGAAAAACTTTTCTTTAAAATGATACCAAACACATGACCCTTTGTTTTTGACGAGTTATATGCCTTAACTTCTTGTTATGCCACTGAAACAGGAAATCTTTAAGCTCGGAGTATGTTTTTAAAGGATTAATAGGTCATATCACTGTTTACTAGCTTTGATCATATAATGCACAAGCAGCTGACTGTGTGTGTAACTCACATGCGCACTAGATGCAAGTAGTCCCAGATTCTTTCCAGCAGATCGTCAAAGTTCCAGCGGTGGTGCGCTGAGATTGGCACACAATGAGGGATTTTGTAGATAATGTCCAACTCCTCAATAGAGATCTGGTCGATTTTGTTAAGGACATAAATGCAAGGGATATAAACCCTAGAGGAGATAATAAGAACTGTGTGAGTCACATAACCCCATTACCTCAAAAGTAAGAGTGAGTGAGAATGAGCCTAATATTATGGAAATGTATGGTCTTACCGGTTTCCCTCCACTACGTCGATGAGGTCGTCAGCCGTCGCGTCACTTCTTAGGGTTATATCTGCATTGTGGATTTTATACTCCGAAAGGATGCTCTTCACTGTCTCAGAGTCCAGCTCACTTTGGGCACACTAAGAGAGAGAAGTATGCCAGCTAAATATATTATCACAATTGTTTTGATTTAGAATAGACAACAATAAATGGAATTTAGAAAAATGCTGAAGTCGTACAGTGGCAGTGAAGTTAATTCCACCCTTGTCTTTTTTCTTGAAGCCGATATTTGGTGGTTTCTTGTTGAGACGGATGCCGAACCCCTCCAACTCATGCTCAATGAGCTTCTTGTGTCCTAGAGGCTTCAGAACGTCCAAGACGATCAGAATGAGGTTGCAAGTGCGAGCAACTGTTGGAAGGAGGCAAGTTTATTGGAGGGAACAAGCGGAAGCTAACAGGATAATAGGTGTCCTCAAAAGTATGCAAGTGAGTGTGAGAGCTAAGGTTTGTTACCGGCAATGACTTGACGTCCTCTACCCTTGCCATCTTTGGCTCCCTCAATGATTCCTGGGAGATCCAGAAGCTAATAAAAGAACAAATCTGCATTATTCACAAATCATGAATATCACAATCCAGTTTTCATTATTAAAAGCGCGGTGGGAAATTAGACAAGTGTTAGTATCTGGTTTTCCATCCAAACATTTTAACGCAATTTTGGGACATTGCATAAATTAAGGATAAAAGCAAGTTGTGTACAAAATTTCCAAAAAGAGCAAGGATATGCATTAACCACCTAGTAACTACCCAAAAAGCACAAACAACTGGCTATCACCTAGCAAAGTCCTAGCAACCACCCAGTGCCCCCTAGCAATAACTCAGACAGCCCAAAAAATGCTTAGCAACGACCCAGCAATTCCTAGCAACCACCCAGAATGCATTATTAACTGCTTAGCTACCACCTAGCAACCACCCAGAGACTCCTAGTAATGACCAAGCAATGTTCAAGTAACCATCCAAAATTCCTTAGCAAGCACTTAGCAATGATCATATTTTTCAGTAGGATGACAAGCACAAACTAATAATGAAAGAAAAAAAAAAAAATCCACAAACTGTTTACACAATATTTAGATTTTTGTTCATAAATTAACTTTATGTGAATCTCAACAAAAATAGTAAACTGGAGTGGCTTTTGTTTAGCCAATGAGAAGAAAAAAAAACCCAAACTATCTCTGCTTGGGAGTTATTCTGCATGTTTGGGATTGCTGCCTTGTCTTTGAAAGGGTGTGGTTTTGGCGAGATGGAATGGTCTATTTCAGTGACTAAGTCTGGCAGAAGCAAAACGGTAAACTGGCTTACAGCACCTTTAAAGAGATGAGAGTTTTGAGAGTTTGAGAGAGTATATGACACATATCGGCCAATAATTCTAATGATTTTTGTTTTGACAAAACACTAAATTAAATGTAATTTGCCTAGTGTATGATGAATTAATAAAAAGAGCTTGTACCTGGATCTTGGCTCCTTTATAACGGATGACACCTGGAACAGTTGTCAGTGTGGTGAACTCATAGGCAGCTACTTCAGAGTACACACCAGCCAGGTTACTCAGAAGAGTGGATTTACCCACTGATGGGAAACCCACAAAACCTATTCGAGCATCACCAGTTTTTGCCACATCAAAACCTATGATAAAAAAAAAAATGTTGTGACAACACAAACCACTATCAACCATATATATATTATAATATATTAAACAATACATATAACATAGTTAAAATAGCAAGAAAAAGTATGTGAACCTTTTGGAATTTACTGGTTTTATGCATTATTTGGTCATAAAATGTGATATCTTCATCAAAGTCACAAGTATAGACAAATTATAATATTTTATGTCTTTACTGAACACATCCCATTAAACATTCACAGTGTTGTGGAAAAAAAGTGAGTTTAAATAATAACTAGTTGATCCTACTTCGGCAGCAATAACTTCATCCAAGCGTTTCTGGTAACCGCGGATTTGACCTGCACAACATTCACAAGAAATTTTGGACCATTCTTCCTAACAGAACTGCTTCAGCTCAGAAATATTCTTAGGATGTCTGGTGTGAACGGCTCTCTTGAGGTCATTCCACAGCATCTCTATTGGGTTATGGTCACTCAAAGAGGTGGGTTTTCTGTTTTTGAAGCCATTCTGTAATGGATTTACTTGGATGTTTAGGGTCATTGTTCTGCTGCATCACTCATCTTCTACTGAGCTTCAGCTGGTGCACAGCAACCCTGAAATTATCCTGTAGAATATCTTGATAAACTTGGCAAATAATTTTCCCCTCAATGATAGCAAGCGGTCCAGGCCCCAGCAATGCAGCACCAAATCATGATCCTCCCTCCACCATACTTAACTATTAGGATGATGTTTTCATGTTTGTATGCTGTGCCCTTTTTATGCCATACATAGTGCTGCTTGTTGTTCCCAAACAATTAAACTATAGTTTCATCAGTCCTCAAAACATTTTCCCAGTAGCGTTGTGGACTGTCAAGGTGGTCCTTTGCAAACTTCAAGCACGCAACACTGTTTTGTTGGAAAGCAGCGGCTTCCTTCATGGTCTCCTGCCATGGACACATGCCTGTTTTCCGAATAGTAGACTCATGACCAGAGATGTTAACCAGTTCCAATGATTCCTTCAAGTCTTTAGCTGTCATTCTAGGGTTCTTTTTTACCTCATTGATCATTCTGCTGTGTGTCCTTTAAGTCATCCTGGCTGGATGACCACTTCTAGGGAGAGTAGCCACAGAATTAAATCATCTCCATTTATAGAAAACTGTGGACAGATGAATATCTAAGCTCTTCGAGATAACTTTGTAACCCTTTCTAGCATTAAATCAAGCAACAATTCTTGATCGTAGGTCTTCTGAGATCTCTTTTTTTTTGTGAGGCATGGTCCCGTCAGCAGATGCTTCTTGTGAATAAACTCTAAATGTTTGAGTGCTTTTATAAGTAAAATTTGCTCTAACACACACCTCCAATCTAGACTCATTATTTGGATGCCAGGTTTGCCAACTCCTGACTCCAATTAGCTTTTGTATAAGCCTAGGGGTTCACACATCTTTTTGCGGTGAACTGGTGATTTTGCAGTACTAACCCTCTCCAGTGCCTCCTCCACTGCCTCCTTTGGGAGTTATGAGCTCTCTCCTCAGTTTGGCTAATCTTGCCTTCAGCAGCCCCAGATGGTGAGCTGTGGCCTTATTTTTCTGAGTGCGAGCCATCTGCAGGACACAGCAACATAAAACAGCATATTTACAGTTCTCAAACGTAATGATGACCCAGAATAAGAGTGTTTTGTGATAGTTAATGGAAATGTCACTTGCCCTGTTGGGCCACTGCTGCATTGTCATTAACTCTTACATAATATCTTGCTTTTGCTGTAATGTCTTACAAACCTAAACATGGTTTTCTGTGAAGTATTGAACATTGTTGTACATTTTTCTGATTTAGCTTAAACAAAGATTAAGTTACTTTAGGTGAAATTTTGAAGAATGCCTTGATAAGTTTTGGAATTATTAGTCAGAATGGTTTTAAAATGTATTATAATGTCAGTAATGTTTGCATACTATGCCATTGTTTGTTTTCCAGAGGAAGTGCGGTAATGATTATATAGTTACATGATATCTAGCTAAAAAAACCCGGTAAATTAATTGTTGTATAAGAAAATTCAACAAAAAACGTAAACTGCATGTATTAATCTTACAAACATAAAAATACATAGTTACACATAAAAGGTTACATTTTGTTGCGGAGGGGCCAGTGAAAATGTTGACAGGACAAGTAAAACTGACCGGGCCAGAAGATAAAACGGCTTAATGTTGAGCCCTGAATTATTACTAGTCAAGACAACAGTAAAATTAATTTATATTTAGGCATCATTCATCAACCGTTAGATTTATTTGATCATATTCCTGAACCTCGTGTTTATTAATGTACTCCGCTGTTTTCTCTGCTAAAATGGCTTTTGGCGCTAATGTGCTAATGGCTATTCTCCATACATAACGGTTTATGCCAACCCACCTCGTTCTCGATTTCGGCTATTTTGGCGAGCAAACTCATCTTGGCGTTGACCTTTTCACAGCTGTAGCTTGAAAAATAAAAAGTTGATGATGATACGCTGAATTACTTTATCGATTCTGTGGCTTGTTGGTTCACAGGCACGCCACTCGTGCACCGCTGTCATGCTTTACCATGAGTTCACGTGATGTTCTCGCGATATTTCGCCTCTTCTCGCATCTGACAAAAATTTGCCGCCTGCTGGTGAGGAGTGAATATTTCAACGTTTCCAGAGAGATTAAACACTGGTGCGTCAAATAAAAAAAGTTACAAGAGGTCCTTAGATGACAAAAATGTCCACGTCAAAAAGCTGCCATAAAAATATTATATATTAATGTCATTTTCCACTTTCCCTTACTTAAATTTTTTAAACAACATCAGCCCTGATCATAACAAAAAAACTAAAATTAAAACACAATTTTAGCTGCATCATTTATTCAATTTGCCTACAACGCTCTATAATACAGACATTAGAATATAGGAAAAAACAAGTATTTGCTGCATAGGCTAAACACGAGAAAAATAGAGCCATCTGGTGGAAAATATTAAATAGTTAAATTTTGAAACCAGGGCTCCAGAATGAAAGCATAATATCATATAATTCATGATTTTATGCTTTAATGGCACTGGGATCAAATATTGCCATTATAATGGGTTTCAATGGGGACATTTTTGTCTTTAAGGTCCTGAGTGTAACTATTTTGTGTACCCAGTGTATTACAGGAACTCGAGGTTGAAAGATAAATATTCCCCCAAAAATACACACCTTTAGCCAAATTTATGCCAATGGCATTAACACAGACAAAATGATTGGAAAAACAAAAATGTCCAGAAGGTCGCATTTTTTATTTTGTTAATACCACACGTAAAATGTCCAATCTACATAACAGATATTACTATAGAGGTGACGTGTAAATGAACACTTGACTGCCGTTTGCTCCGTAAACAAAAAAAAAAAAACAAGAATCTGATGTGTGCCCATGCATGTTAGCAAATCAGAAAACTTGGAGGTGGCTTCAGTGAAGGAGTCCAATGTTTGCGTCATGTACTGAAGATGTACAGTAGTTTAAAGTCAAGCAATTCATCTGTCACTTGGTAATGTGTCACTAATACAACATTTGGGACCAGTGTTTGTTCCACGTGTTAGACTTACAAATCACACTTGTTTATGCATTTACCAAATTGTTAATGTTCCTATTCAGACTCTTTATGTTGATAACTTTGCGTATTGTTGGGCCTATGTAATTCATGGTCAAATAATATGTTTCAGTGTTTAATTTAAGGGCAATATTGTAAAGAGAAAAAAATCAAATCAAATATATATATATATATATATATATATATATATATATATATATATATATATATAGGTACTATGTTGGGTCGCCATTTGATGTCCATTTGCAAAATCTAGGCTGTGAAGCAAATCCAGTTCAGAACAACCAACTTAGATCACAAGACATGATGTATTGGTGCTTTGGAAGGCAGTCTAATATCAGTGCCTTAACATTTAAACTATTGTCCAGTCATTGACTGGCTGTTTTCAGACAGTCATTGCTTTTTGTGGTGTTTTGTGCCACTTTTGGTGCACAATTACTTACAGTAGCTTGAATTCTTCAAAAGGTGAACCAAAAACACAAATATGACACAATGTGTTCATAAAGTATTTGCATTATGCACTTACTGCATTACACAATCAGTGCTCCAAACATACACATTTCGTTTCATTTTATTGTTTATATTCATTTTGCATACAGTATAATCACTCATAGTGTCTATGTTGGTGAAACTTTGTTAGTTTCCCCTTTTTATGACATAGTCTGAGATGTATTTTTGCAGGGTCACGTTATGTAATGCACCAGGATGTCCAATACCAACCCATCATATATCTTTAAGTGCACAAAAGTATCAATAAGTACTGTGTACCAATCATAAAATACAAGTCTCTCTGACAGTAAATAGTCTTGCAGTAACCAATTCTCTATCAGACTTTAACTTTCAATAGGTGGGATGCTGGTCAGATTGACAAAAAAATAAGCATGACACATTTCTGTTTTGATTTGTGCTGTGGTTTTGTTTGACCTTTAATTCCATCATCTAAAATACAGACTGTATTTTTACAAGTTGTTCAAGGTATGCCAGAGGTCCACAATGGCATGCCCAGCTTACTGAGAAATCCTAAAATTTCAGAGGAACTTCCAGAGTCTCCTAATATGGTCCCAGGTACTGCACATTTCCCTACATTTACCCACTTTGAAAGCTTTGGTACTATGCCCCACTTACACATTCAAACACAGTTCTTTGCAATACATCCTTTGAGAAAGACATGCTTTTGGAGGTGTGCTTGTCCTCATTAATATATAAAAATAGGCATTTCCAAATATATACAATATGTTTGCTGCTTTTAATCAGATGTGACATCTATAAATAGCATCCAGTAGATCTCTACTTGTTTAGACTTGAAGAATATTAAAGCGCAGAGCACACAGTAAGCCGAGAGAGTTCCCTCTCAGCTTATTCATAAAGATATGTCAATTGCCATTGGAACTAATGGAGAGTTTGCAACTTTGGTGCAATAACTGCAGCAATCTAACATCTACATTTTAAGCACAGTAATTTCAGTTGAGGTCTCGTTTTTAGTATCAGAAGGGAAACCTGCTTCCCTTGCCTTAGCCTACACAATCATTATCGTTGTACATTCTGCCATTATCCTACGACTAAAGGTGTCTTTTCATTTTAATGAACAACACAAATTCATATTATAGTCAGAATGCATTGAAGTGCATTGACAAAGTGCAAGTTATAGATTCAGACGCATTCATTTCTGAGGAGTAAATTGTTTGCAATATAGCCCCTCGAATAGTCACTTTTAAAGGGCTACATTAGAAGATCAGTACATCTGATGCCATTTCTAACCTAAAAGATATCTTTCCTTTCAGTGTGTAAATCTATGTTATCGCTATTTTGGACAGGGAGGGGATGCATTCATCTGCGCCTGTATTGGGTTCAGACATGCTATTATTTCCTAAATAAAGAGTTTGTAATGTCGGTTGATTCAAGGAACAGGTCAAAACTCATTCACATATGCAAAGACAGACAATTCATTAGGAAGCACTAGTCTGGCACTTTGCTATTTCGTGCCATTTGAGGTCACCACATTGCTTTCCTGAATTAAGTCACCTGAGAGGCGACTCTAAGGACTTACTGAGAAAAGTCTCTCTGCGATCCCGTCGGCAGAGAAACAGCATTATTTAAAGGTTAAAAAAAAGAAAAAAAGAAGAGCAATCAACAAGATATGTGGACGTTATCCATTTCAAATGCATTATCCTCGGTAACCTCAGATTGTGTCATCAGAATTTGGATAATACTTTATTGAAACCATAAGGCTTTACATTAAAATGCAACTTGGCCATATAATGGCGAAAGTCTTCTCCGGAGGTGCCAGCAGCTCTAGCTGCTCTCAGAAGAAGTGGGCGGTGCGGTGGAGGACGATCGGCATCGGGAGACGGACTGCGAGCGCTCGTGGCTGTGTTTGTCATACGGCTGCAGCTGAACCTCCAGGAAGTCCCGGTGCTGCTGGCTGATCACTTGACTGATGAGGCCAGGGAGCGCCTGTAAGTTGCTGAGCAACGTCTCCAGTTTGGTCTCCAGCACCGCAATCCTCTTTTCCATGTCCTCACCTCGCTCGTTCAGGTCTGAGACCAGATCATACATGACGTTTTGAGTCTTTAAGCGAGGGAGAGACACAAGAGTCACAAAGAGGACACATTATTAACAGAGATGAATAAATATTCTTGGGCTTTATGCCAACTATTAAAAGCCTATCACTGCATAAGACAAAAATATATATATTATGTCACAAAGAACAAAGCTGCATATGACTCAAAGGCACTCTAAAAAGCAGTCCATTGATGGATTGCCCAGGTAAGAAATGAAGTGTGGCATCCATACTTTCAGACATCTCAATTCCCAGTACCAACAACATAATTCTTGGTAACACTTTTTTTACAGTCTCTTTGTTATACATGCTCCATGTATTGACTAATAAGAGTAAAAAAATAAGCATAATTACAAGTAACTAACCCTAATACAAACCCTAACCCTAAACCTGTAGTAAGTACATGTTGTTAATTAATATTACTCAGTCCTTCCTTGTGTAATTACATGTAACAAGGACACTGTAAAATAAAGTGTAACCTAATGCTTTTATCTTTTATGTAATGCAATACAATTTTAGAGAAATAATAACTACAAGATCCAGGTCTCAAAAGGCTTGTGGACAAATGTTTAGTATGTGTTATATGGCCTTATTTCAGTTACTTAAAATTGTAGTTTTCCCAAAAACCATGCTTATGTTATTTTCTCAAAAATACAAACATGTACACACATGTTGCTCACATATTATTGTAGCCCAGTTTGTGCTGAATACAGTGTTATCAGACTTTAGCCATTAATGTGTTTTTAAGCAACTGAAAAAAGCACAAATGTCAAGGAATGTCAACACTTCTCCAGGGCCCAAAACACCCTCAGACCCCAGATGGTTAAGGCCCTATATTGTTAAATTCTAGAGATATGGGGCTCTCGATGTGACTTCATGCTTAAATTGTTACATTTTACCCATTTCCAACGGTAGAAAACCAAATGGTTGGTAGAGAAGGGTCAAAATGCCATTTTTCACTTATTATTTATAGCAAAATTACAGGTAAAAAAAAAAACATAGAAAGGTAACAGTGTCATTCTTTTATTTTTACGCAGATACAGGTAACTTTTTTGGAAAAAAAAGTTTTTGTTGTTGTTGTTTTTAAGTTATGGTGCCTGTAACTCCGGAAGTTTTAAAGATCTTAATATCCTTTTTGATTCTGGTTCTGGTCTGGTTTTCCCTTTTGATATATTCATATTTAAGGCCCTGTATGGTAAAATCACATAACAAATAGGGTTCTCTCAGTGTGGCCATTTTTCCAAATGTCACACAGTATGAAGCTATTTTTTCTCATCCAGCAAACTAAAAGGTCTAAAGTACATTTTTTTTTAAAAAACTAGAAATGTACCTTTATTTTTCCATAAAAAAACAATAATGTCAAACTCTCCATTATAGAGTCCAAAAATGTCAATGTTTCACTTTAAAGACATTTTTTGTTCACCTTTGTATACTTTTTGCACTATGTTGGATCCCCAATCCTAAAGCAAAACCAGTTGAGTAGAACCACTGACTTAATCTATTCTCTTTCAAATGCGATGCAACATTAAGAAATATCTCACAAAACAAATTCAAAAAAGGACATAATAAACATATCAAGAAACTGCCCTCATTACTTTAACAGATGAAGCAACATAATGATATGATACATCACTATCCTAAAAAAAAAACAAATAAAGAACTTGAAAAATAAGGAACGGATAACAGACATTTATCATGGCAACCGAAGTTGCATACGCTACATATCAGCCTGACGATGGCTATCTGGAGGTTGTAGAAGAACTGAAGCTGCTTAATTTATTTTAAGCTGCATTAGATGAATCATTGCCACCAGGGGCAGCTGCTGCCATGATGAATATTATACCGCCCTCTGACGGCAAGAGGCAATTATGGCAATGATAAAAGGCAGTGGGAACCAGTATGACTCATATCACTTTCCTTCTGCCTCAGTGTCACCCTCTGTGGTTTCTTTGAGAGGTGTGGGACAGGAGGGTAAATGGGTAACATTAACTAATGACTCTTACATCCGAGACCTGACAGAAGCTGCTGGGATATGACCACTGCAGATGTTTGAATATCAGCGTTCTATGCTGCACGCACTTGTGTGTGGCTGTGTGAGAGGCAGTCCGTTCATGTGCGTCTCCCTGTCGCAGGTTGCTGTGGGTTTTGCAGAGTCAGGCTGGCAGAGCTCATGGTATTCCCCAAGGATTGACATCTAGCTCTTTAATTGCATCTAACAAAACTGCACCAGGGAACTACAAATTCAGCATTTCTATTTTATCAGGCTATTTTAACATATCAGGTATCCCATCAGTTATTCGTTTTCCCTGGTGCTTAAAGATTTTTCGGACCGTTAAGCAACATGATGAATTGCGCATAGCAAGAGGGATACAAATAACAGAAGTGAATGCGTAAGAGAGTCAGATAAGGACGTTAAGTAAAGGAATAAATGAACTGACATCAACCATATGCTTAGTTACTCTTTGGTGCGAGTGATTGGTACCACAACAATACCATACTGCAGACAAAACAGACAGAAACAAAAAACAAATCAAAGTGAAAAGCTACTTCAAAGTTTGTCTGTTCATTTGACACCTGTAGACTTGCACTGTATTGGCGTTTGATCTCCCAAGTGTTTCTAAAACATAAAATGGACCTCCTATGTTCTATCATGCATTAGTCAGACAAATGGCAGCTGAGACCTCTTTTAATCTTACCTTTGCAAGGTCCACTAGAGAGTTTGCTTGGTCATTCAGCTTGCGTTGCTCCATTTTTACACTTCTTAATCTGAACACAAGACCATTCAGAGCCCAATAGTGGCAAGCGGTCAGTACACAAACGTTTTGAGACAGGTTCTCCATTCACAAGCCACACATTTTGGAAGCACTCCTAGAACATGCACAAGACATGAGGAGAGAATGCAGGGATTGAAGGAGCACTGAGGCGCATGCAAGTAAAGACTTCATGTTGTGGGTGAGGAGGGTCACTTTGTTTTTTATTTTTCCTTTTTCAGCGATGCTATCACAATATCTGATGGAATATATGCTGGAACTTTTTTGGATATTAGTAAGGCAGGAAAGGATTTTCCTTTAAAACTGAGACTTTCTTAACCGAACACTGACTGGTAGATGGAGGTGCCATGCACCCTTTGAAAAAAATGTATTTAACTTTACAAAATGTACAGAACAGACCAAACATTTCTGGTCTATATGGATATATTTAAGTATACTGTAATATAAAGGAAGTTTCTGAGTTCAATAGAAGTTTTCAAAGTTTCTTTGGAAACATATAATTTGCAGTAATGCACTTACAATGGATGTCTATGGGGCAAGTCATTGTTAAAATATTAAAATGTTTCCAAAGTATAGCCACAAGATGTTAACACAAGACTGATGTAATAAAATTGCTTAATAATCTTGTCTTACTAACCTTGTCTGTGTATATTCAACTCCTGCCATGACCATGTAAAGCCTGTAAACCTTGTTACTTTTTCATACAACCTGTTTACATACAACCAGGGGATAAAGTTAGATTTTCATGGTGGCGGAACCTTAAGTGCGGGGGGCGAGAGAGTGGTGGGGGTTCCAAAATGTAGTTCCGGACCGTTTTAACCCCATTTAACCCCTGCATACAACAATAGAAATTATTTTGGCAAAGACGATTTAGAGAACTTTACAGCTCAAACACCAAACATTTTTGCATAAATAATGTAAATGCTTAAACAATAAAACAAACTGCACATTTCTACTATGAAGCCATCCAGTACATTTACCCCATAGACATCCATTAAAAGTGCATTACTATAAATGGGTGATTCTCACAAAACCTGTCAATAAAATGTTCTGGTCCTATTTTACTCCTGATATCAAAGGAAACAAACAAGAAATTATATTTTGCATGTAGAAAAGGAAGCCTACAATATTTAGCTATTATTTCCATGACAGTTAACCCCCCTCATTACCGCAATATAGGTAAATGCTATAGTACTTAAATGGTAAAGTATTTATACATCATAGTAGTACTGTACTCTCTTGGTACTGCATTTTAAATTCATTGTACAACACCTTTGCATGTTCATTGCATCTTTTCTACTATAATACAATAAAATAATGGCATGTTACGGTAATGAGAATCATCACTGAAAAAATTGGGAATACTAATAGAAAAACATTCATGTTTAATGAGAACTGGAGGGTAATATGTGCTTAAGTGTCCAGAAAATTATGTTCCAATGCAAAAAAATCTTAATGGTCTTTATGTAAGCATCATTTTCTTTATTTGAAGAATAATTTCATATTTGTTATTGTATTGATTTGGGGTTAAATATAACCAGGGCATTTTCTTGACAGGTTTTGTGAGAATCACCCAAACCCAACATTAGAACAAAACTTGTATTGTATCAGAAACATTTCTTTAATATAACTTATATGAATCCTGTTCAGTTTTGAATCGGTTTTGCTATATTTGAAACCGATCACCATATACTGTAAGCAAAGTGAGATAAACAACCTCTGAGAACTGCATACTACTTCACATGGCTTTATATACCAACCCACTTTCTCAAATCCATACTCATAGCATTAATTATTCATCTTCTACATTTAATGAGGATTCTTAGGAACCACTTATCTTCACTATAAATTAAGTGGTTTATCCTTTCATTCTCAAGGGCATCGTTGCATTCAGCACACCTGTGAGAAACACACATTAATTGCGTATTTCATTCGGTAGGTTTGCTAACTCACAGGTGAGTAACAAAACAAGAAACCTGTTCTCTGTTTGTGGGGAAAAGAGATTGAAATATAGCCTGAGATATTTGTAATGATCACTTTGAAAGACCAACATTTAGGAATTCAATGTGGAGATTGATGCATTAAGCTTAAAATTAAACCCTCTAATTAGACTGTGAGAGTTTGATGACACAGATCAGATTATGTGTGGCCTCCGGGGACTGGATGGTGGTGATCAGCACAGATGTAGCATTCCTGGTAAGGAAAGCAGCATCAAGTGTAGTGTACAGATACAAGGGCTGCAAATCTGCTGCAAACCACCAGAGGGAGCAAAAACGCCCCATAGAGGAACAGAAAAAGCTCTTTTCCAAGGGCGAATCGCACTAGCAGAAACAAGTCCAGGTGACAATACTCCCCACAATCAAAAGAAAACACACACACACACACACACACACACACAAACACACACACACACACACACACACACACACACACACACACACACACAGATCTATTTTAAGCATTGCAATGTTACTTTCTTGGCAATAAAGCACATTTACCCCCCGATTTCGTAATGCAGCAGGATTTTCTTTCCAATTCTCAAAGTTTTCACTAATGATTCTTATTAGATCCTTATTTTTGTAACACAGTAATTTCTTATCAGAAGAGTAGCCAAAGGGTGCCTGGGTAGCTCAGCATGTAAAGTCGCGATTTCAAATCCAGGGTGTGCTGAGTGACTCCAGCCAGGTCTCCTAAGCAACCAAATTGACCCGGTTGCTAGGGAGGGTAGAGTCACTTGGCGTAACCTCCTCGTGGTCGCTATAATGTGGTTCTCGTTCTCAGTGGGGCGAGTTGTGCGTGGATGCCGCGAAGCCTCCACATGTGCTATGTCTCCGCGGTAACAAGCTCAACAAGCCATGTGATAAGATGCGTGGATTGATGGTCTCAGGCACGGAGGCAACTGAGATTCGTCCTCCGCAACTGAGATTCGTCCCGGATTGAGGTGAGTCACTACGCCACCACGAGGACTTAGTGTATGTAAAATGTAAAAATTTTAAATGTGGGGGCAAAAAATGCCCCCGTGATGGATTCATATGCTTTTTATTTGTAACATCTTGTATCTTTCTTAAAATGATAATCTAGGCATAGTTGTGCAAATGATCACACAGAATATGAGATAAAACTTTACAATAAGGTTCCATTTTTAACATTAGTTAACTACAATTGTTAACATGAACTAACAAGGAACAACACTTTTACAGCGTTTACTAATCTTGCTTAATGTTAATTTCAATATTTACTAATACACTTTTAACATTAAAAGTTGTATATGTTAACGTCATGGTTACTGTTGCAACCTCCATTCCCCGATGGAAGGAACGAGACGTTGTGTCGATTGTAGTCACACAAGGGGTCTCTTCGGAGAGCCTCATGTTCCTCTGAACTTGAGAAAAGGCCAATATCAAATCGGCAGACAGAATTTGCATGTCCCGTCCCCGGACATACGGGTATACAGGGGAGCGGGCAAGAGTCAGTCAGAAAGGTTTTCACTGAGGAGCGAGAATAAGGTTACGGCGCATTACAGTGGAAGGGATAGTGACGTGGCAAGGGGAACACAGCGTCTCGTTCCTTCCATCGGAGAATGGAGGTTACAAAAGTAACCATGACGATCCCCTTCTGTCACTCACTCGACGTTGTGTCGATTGTAGTGACACAAGGGGTCTCACTTCAAAACGCCATGCATAAAAGGTGTCATATACCGCTCTTAAGTTCCCAGTACCCGTACGGGAACAGGCGACATGACTTGTAAGGGAGGCTATCTTAACGTTATAGATGCGTCGGGGAAGTTGTCCTTTTCCGTTCCTATTCTTTCATGGGGAAAAGGCCCTGAGGAGACCACAACCTGCCCAGACTGGGGGGAGGTAACTTGTGGCTAATACACACGGGGTTTGTCAAGTCACCCGTGGACATGGTGTGGTGGTAGATCCCGCCTGACGAGGGAAGAGTTGCTACAGACACGTGACCAGGGGCTGCAAGGACTGCCCAAGGGAGACGCGGGTCCTGCCAGCAGGGGGACCGTACCGCGAAAAATACATCACAGGGAGTTGCCTGAAGCGGGAACTATGCCTGTGGAGCCCAAGACCAACACGGAGCACTCGACTCTGGCGGCAAATTCCTCCAATGAATTCGCTGGCCATAGGGCTAGGGAGGAAGAGCATTCAGGAAGCGAGAACTTAGTGGCTAACCTGGGAAAGAAGGCGCACTGGATCAACTTGGTGAAGGGTGCAGGGTGCAAGCGGAACACCCGGACGGCTTTTCCGTATTACCGAGTTCATCTCTGAATAGCCATCATCGCCAGCCAGGTCATCCTCAATCCCGTGGGAAGGAGGAACGACGCGGGTGACGGCTGAAGTGGCTTTCTCTCGTGAGAAAAGAAAGTCGCGACCGCAATGTTGCCATGGCTATGTTCTCGCACTGAGAACATGAACCATTCATAAAACGCTGACTGCATGTGATCGCAACCCAGGCACGTGAGGCAGCTTTTATGACCGTCAGAAGTGGAGAGAAATTGACCGCATCCAGGAACTACACAGGTGGAAGGGCATCTTGAAAAAGACGCGTCCTGAAAAGGACGTTCAATGCCTGCTGTTTATTGCTCTTTTTTGAGTGGAAACTCAAACTCTTTTAGAGGAAATAAACTCTTTTAGGAGGAACACTCTTTCAGGCAATGAAAGCGCTGTCGAAGTGCCCAAGGGCGTGGACTGCACAGCGTGTAGAGAGGAGAAAGCCGCTGGAATGCGCCGTAGATCCAACAGCAGTGCTTATCGGCAGTAGAGGTGAGTGGAACAGTGGTGAACTCAGCTTTGCTGTTGCACAACCGCTTGGCTCCGAAGAAAAAATCTGTCTGACAAACACTCGCCCAGTCCCCTATATACCCGTATATCCAGGGGCGGGACATGCAAATTCTGTCTGCCAATTTGACATTGGCCTTTTCTCAAGTTCAGAGGTATGGCTCTCAGAAGAGACCCCTTGTGTCACTACAATCGACACAACGTCCGTCGAGTGAGTGACAGAAGGGGAACATTAGTTAATGCAATATGAACTAGTATGAACTAACAATGAATTTTTTTTTTTATCAATTAACATTAACAAAGATTAATAAATGTTGTTTAAAATATTGTTCTTTGTTAGTTCATGATACCTAATGAATTAACTAATGTTAATGAATGGAACCTTACTGTGAAGTGTTATCGATATCTGATTATCTGGCTTAAGTTGAAAGATTTGACATTAAAAGGATGACACAAACTATATTTACATTATTTTTGAGAGAGGGCTCAATGTGCTTAATTGCCATAAAAATAATGGTTCTAAAATATAGGCTTAATTTTTTTTAAGCAAAAAATGATTTCATTTGATTTTGTAATGAAATGACCCGACCATAATAGTTATCCCCACAGCAAATTACAGGCACTTCATATACACAGAGATAATTGCTTCTTAATTCTCCATTGTTGATATATTGTTTTGCAATAAGAATGTCTACAGATAATAGCTCCAAAAAATAATTTTAACAGTTGGATGACTGATAGCTATTAGAGTAAGAGGGTGCCTCAATGTAAAAGCTCAAATCTACATTTGGCATCATCAATCATATCAAGTATAAAAATATGCTTTTCAAAAGAATCTATAACCGAATGTGGTATATTTGGGGGGGTCGGTTTGCGTCAGGTTTCTATATACAAAATATTGTGGTAAAATAGTGACATGCATTTGAAAAATGTTCAGTGTTGATGTCCAAAACGGGTCCATTACAGAAACGGTACATGCTGCTTATTAAAGGGATAGTTCACCCAAATATTTTTATAAAAATTCTATCATCATTCATCTATCATGTGTGCCTGTGTTTGTGGTGAACATAAGCTTCTAATCTGACAAGTGCATTTAGGGATAAAAGTTGTACACAGACACCCTTGGGCAACTGCTGAACTTCTCATCTGAGAGCTTGAGTCGCTGAACTAAGTCTTCTCCAGCATGCTTCTGTTTCGCTGTGTACATTTGCTCGTGGTTAGAACAGTGCGGTCTGATTCACAAAATGCTGTTCTGGACTGCGGTACAAACATTAAAGGGATAGTTCACATAAAAATGAAAATTCTGTCATTATTTACTCACCCTTATGTCATTCCAAACCCCTATGACTTTCCTATGTAGAATAAAAAAGGAGAAATTTAGCAAAATGTTAATGCTGCTCTGTACCACACAATGAAACTGAATGGTGACCTGGGGCTTTTAAGCTTAAAAAAATGACAAAAATTAGAATGTACAACGAAAGTAGTCCATTTGTCTGTCTTGTGCGCTATATTCCACATTTTTTTAATCCATATGATAGCTATGTGTGAGGAAAGACTAAAATTTAAGTCATTATTCAATGAGAATCTTTTCCTTTATAGCAAATTTCAAATTTCCTTCACGTTTGTATATATATATATATATATATATATATATATATATATATATATGTATATATATATAGCACATCAGAACTAAATTCCCTGGTTCTCATTTGTCTCTTAACCAATTGTAATTTTGATTTACAGAATTTTCAGTGAATAACGACTTAAATTTTGGCCTGCGCCGCACACAAAGCTATTACATGGCTTCAGGTAGCACTTAGTCACAATTTAGTTTCATTGTCAGGAAAATAACAGTGTGAACATCATGCGTAGCATCTCCATTTGGGTTTGGAACAACATGAGGAAGAGTAAAAGATGACAGAACTTTTATTTTTGTCTATTTAAATTGTTCATCGCTGGGCTGTGCAGCTGAAACAAACTTTATGCCTGTATGCCTCACCGCATAAGCTTCAGGATGTAATTCGGTATGCTGAAATGCCACAGTTGACTGCGCATGTTGGAGATTTGGGGACATATCCATGTTGACTGGCAGCTTTGGTAATCCAAGATACAACTCATCTGTACCTTCACTAATGTCTCCACTGTTACCAGTCATCCAAGTGGTAAATGAAGAGGTGGTGGAGGGGTGTTTGGAAGGGGGGTATGCGGAGACAAATGTTGGTCCAACTCAGAAGCAACTCCGATTCCATGAGTCCAAATATATTTTAAGGCCATATGAAACAGATTTGAGAAACTGAACATAAATGAAACAATTCAGTGGAGCGTCTAGAATCATCTTTTGGTTCATGGAAGCAAAGTTTTTAATCAGTCTGATTAAAGGTCCCCAGTCATCACATTCATGCAACAATGGAAGGAAAATCACCCTCTTATTAATAACTGAAATTCATTTGATAAAACTGAAATGTAAAGCTGGTTTGAACTGGTTCGTTTTGTGTTGGTAATATTTTATGATGATGCAGCTGAGAAGTGTGTACTCTAAAATGCTGAATCTCACAAAAACATGTCAATTTGTTTACCCCAAAATCGAAATATTGTAAGATTATTGTAATGCAATCATTTTTTTAAGATCAGCATAAAATAAATGTAGTCCATAAATACTACCATGAGATATAAATATTTTAAATATTGTAATAAACTAACCCCTAACCTGACCCCAAACCCTAACCTAACCCTAGTGTCATAAAAATAATATCACAATGCAAAAAATCTTGGTAACACTTTACAATAAGGCTACATTTGTTAACAAAATGTATTAGGTATCATGAACTAACAATGAACAATATAGTTTTACAGCATTTATTAATCTTGGTTAATTTGATGTTAATTATACATACAATTGTTCATTGTTATTTCATTTTTCATGTTTATAATTAATAACTAATGTTAACTTAAACAACTTTTTATGTTAAAATGATTTAGTATATGTTGAAATCAATTATAACCAAGATTAAAAAGTGCTATAAAGGTTCATTCTTAGTCCATGTTAACTAATGTAGTTAACTAATGTTTATGAATACAGACTTATTGTAAAGTGTTACCAAAATCTTACTGGTCCTTAAATTAAGCTTAATTTTCTTTAAGCAAATAAAAAAAAAAATCTCTACATTTTGGGGTGAAATATGACCTGGATATGTTTTGTGAGATTCAACCAAATAGTGAAATAGTGCAAATAGGTCAAAAAAATAATTTATTATCCTTATTTGTCTCTGACGGAGGTAAATAAATGTAATAAAGAGAACCTTACCAGTTGTTTATGCATCTTCTTTTATGAATGAATTTCACTTATCAAATGAGGGTTTTTTACATGTTTTTCTGCTCAGTTCATTTTACAGAAATATAAGATCTCATTTGCATGCACACAACAGATCTGTTTCTAAAGGTGAGGCGAAGACTTACTTCCGAGCTCTATTGCATTGTGTTGAAACAAACAGGAAAAAAAGGAAACATAAAATAGACAAATGAATTATCACAACAGTTAAAATGTGGCATGATCATTCGGTCTCAGATATCCCCTGCAACCCTCATTGATATACAGATTCATCTGATGAACACTTATTTTAGGTTGATGTTCCCAAACCACCAACACATATCCTTCCTACACAACATCATCCACCGTACTTGCCATTCTGGTTTCCTGCTGCCTTGAAGTTATGTCAAAATGATTGTATCTAGGAGATGAGTGCACATGAACGCCATAAAAATGTCAAAATTACCAGTGGGATTTTAATGAGAGCTGATTTTCTGTGTTGGTGGCATACTAATTCAAGAAATCACAGTGGAAGCTAATTGGTATTGATCATAATGAGCTCTAGTTGAGAATGCTGACTACACAGTTTAGTATGTGTGCATTTTGTGTAGTGTTGATGAAGAACAGCAGAAAACACTAATTTAGCAAGTTTATGAGCTGACAAGCTTGCATGACAAAACTACATTTCCTATCATTCTCTGTGGCAGTACAAGAATTACAGATAAAGCATCATTTACACATGATATGCACATTATTTGCTCTTAATTTGTTTTGCAATAGTACTAAAAAAGCTTCCTGTGGTAGTCGGTAATTGTAAGAGGGAAAAAAATATGAAATTGTCCAAAATGTCAATTGTATTCCAAACAAAATCACTTGAGATCACATTCATTCATAATTACAACTTATGAATTCTCAAGTAAGAACTTCCCAAGAGGACAAACACAATTGCAGATATAGCTGCAAGTAGCAATTAGGGAGCCAAGCACACCAAATGCAAACGCAAAGGCAATTGTATCTTTTGACCACTAGGTGGCACTGTCCCAGAAACTTCTGAGTACCTAAAGGTAATGGCCCCAATGACACATACCAAATTTCGTAATGATTCAGTAATGCATTTGTGATATACAGCAATTTAAGGCAAAATTCAAAATGGCCAACACCCAATATGGCTGACATAGGAAAACTGTGTATCAATCAACTTGGTAGGCCTCAAGGAATAGGAGACCAATCTCAGGATTTTAGGCCAAACTATTCAAAAGTTATAAGCAAAAATAGCAATTTTTCATATTTCTTGACCACTAGTTGGTGCTGTACTGAAACTGCGCAGATACCCCATGTCAATTTGTGATGATCTGCCAAGTTTCGTCAGTACACTTAAGAGTTGCGAAGATAGAGCCTCACATCCATTTTGGTGTTCTCGCAGTCGAATAGGAGAATGGTTTGGTCCATCAATCGTAATAAAAAAAGTATGTTTTTTGTCATGAGTGTCTCTAGATGACGTGCAAAATTTTTGAGCGAATCAAACATATGGTCTAGGATCCTCGCATCCGTAGTGAAATCGTTGCACTCTGCATACACATACTGTGGACCAGGGGTGACTAAAATGCAGCCACAAGGGACAAATATGGTTACTGGAGAAGCCCAATCTGGCAAGACTTACAGATCTAGATCTACACTGCCATTTTCAAGCATTCCATGTATGATCTGAAACGCTATTGTCCTCTTGTTCCATTGTCGGACAGCAATTTGAGTAAACTTCTCACCGATTGTGAAGGAATGCAATGTGAAGGTTGTGCAAAGTACATTTTTTAACAATACTATCAAAGTGAATATCAGGCACAACAATGCCACTACGACATGGGCTGCCATCATCATTATTTTGAATTGAACGGATCACGATACTGCGTCACATGACATAATGACATAGTTTTCCGATATCCCCGTTTCCCCTGTCCACACTTCAACACGAAGATGGTGTTTTCAAATGTATTCACATGGGAAAGCGGTTTCGAAAAGCTCAGTTTTTGCTTTCAAAAACGCCAACTCAGTGTGGACTGGAGGACAATATAACCATTTTTTTTCAAATGAAAATGTATTAGTGTGAATATGGCTTCAGTCTTGACCTATGGTGCTGAGTGCACATTCATGAGCCATGTTGAGATCATGTTACCAGCACAATATTTCTTGCTTTCTCAATAATCCCCTGTAATTGGACACTTTCACTTGTGGTATAAATGAATCATGTCTGACTGCGAACAGTAAATTTTTACAATGCCGTTTACATCATTAAAGCTGAAGTATGTTATTTCTGTGCCACTAGAGCCACCAAACGGAATTGCAAAAATAAACTTTCTGAATAACCCCCCCCCCAGTTATAGTTATATACATCATCTTTAATTGGAAACTTCTATTTTTGCAAGAAGCTTAATCTACGGCACTAGGTGTCATCACAACATAAACAATAATTATTCCTGTGGCACCTTTAAAGTGGCAGAACCTTTCATCGAATTGGCACTTGTGCATGTTATGCACCAATTCATGCTTCCCAGGGCAACACAGGCCCATTTACAGCTGGTATAATGGTTTGTTTGAAACAGGATGATGCTAAAGACAGGTGTAAACTGGGGTCCATTCGGAGGTGGTCGAAAGTGGTCAAAAACTCAGTTGACTACATTAGGCTTGTAGTGTAAAAGCTCATTCGTTCAAATGTGTTCAAACAGCAGTAAAGTGCCGCCTTCTCACCTGTCATCAACCTATGCACTAAAACAAAGAAACTATGCTGGTTATGTGCAGTTTTAAAAGGAAATAACCATCTAATCTGAACATTTTAAAAAGAAAATACGATTACGTGCACAAGAGCTTCTTAAGTGTGCCTGATATCAACATACCGGGACACAGACATTACTGACTTAATGATCGATGCATGTCGTCATGAAATCAAAGTCCTGTCCCTCAAAAAAATCTAAAACACGTTGTCAAAATAGACACACATTACGACATTACAAGTGTTTACAGTGATGTGTCTCACTTGTCCACTTGTGATCTGACCACCCAAAATGCATCTTAATACCAAGGCCCCAGTTTTTTTGCCCACTATAAATGAAGTTGGTGCAAGTCACCAATGGCAATAATAATAACATGGACAGTTAGAAGGAGTATACAAAATATTAACCTGTTGCCAATTTTGCTGCAGTCTATCTCCATGTAAAATAAAACAGCTTTTATTATACTATTAATATGACTGGATTCTTCATCATATGTAAGTATACCTGATGTTAAACAGATTTTTTAAAAAGTACTATTTTGTAACGAGGAAAAAATGACCGAGTGAACCTTTAAAACAGCACAGTTGATTCTGGACATGTGGGCAAATATTGTGTATGTGCTCTTTCCGGTTTATCAAATAAAAAAAATCAGCTTGCATAAGTGGC
Organism: Moxostoma hubbsi; assembly: GCA_032164185.1. Classification (NCBI taxonomy): domain Eukaryota; kingdom Metazoa; phylum Chordata; class Actinopteri; order Cypriniformes; family Catostomidae; genus Moxostoma; species Moxostoma hubbsi. Next base: position 23,849,662 of record JAVLUX010000038.1, read on the forward strand.
TGCTCAGTCCAATCTGGCCCGCAACCTAAAATTATTTTGACACCCGTACTGTAGACATAATCTTCCCATCCCCAAAGCCACCAGCATGTCACCTTGATCATGATATGCCATCATCATCGGCCTGTTGACGGCGCATTTGCACCTTACCTCTCTGTTCTTATCGCAGTACAGCACCTGCATCCACAACAAAGCACAAACAGAACTCCAGCTAGCAAAAGATACGCTCCCTTATTTCCTGTGTGGCCTCGTAAGATGTGTAGGACATCTAAAACTTACCTTGGCCTAAAGATGGCCTGAAGATAATTTCACTCCTTCAACTCGTTATACTACTCTGTATTCTAGACCAGGCTCTGGTCTAATGCGTGATTAGAACAGCCTTGATGAGTAGAAATAGATCCTAGTTGTCCTCATATGCAAAATGCCGTGAATTCAGTGTTAAAGGACACACACAGGACCAATAGTGGACAAAGCAAACTGGGCAGTATTAAGATATGGCTTGCAATGGCAGCTAAATGAAGGCATGCACACACATACCATAAGGACATACATGACCACACACTATCTATCTGTGACAAGATAAAAAAGATTTTGTATTGCAAAATGATGGCTGTAAACAACGAAAACAAATTGTGACTAGGTTAGTCCAATTCACAAACAAATGATTCTTATGAACTGGTTCTTTAATCAATTGTTTAAAAAGACTCATGAACGCACAAGTTATCAGTGTAACAAATCCTTCACTGAATTAAAATTCAAATATGACTCACTTACTAAACCGCAAGTCTTTACTCACAATTGTGTCCGAGTTATTCTTGAAATGTTGCATGGTGGCAGCTAGGGGACTCTGGGTGGTTGCTAGGTGGTAGCTAAGCACTTGCTAGTGCATTCTGGATAGTTGCTTGGACGTTGCTAGATTTGTAGGGCTGTTTGAGTGATTGCCAGAATTACAGACAGCTGTTTTTAGGTTGTTGCTAGGGGACTCTGTGTAGTTGTTAGGATGTTGCTAGGATGCTGCTAAGTGTTTGTAGGGCTGTCAGACTGATTGCTAGAACATTGCATGGTGGTTGCTAGGGGACTGTGGATTTATGCTAGGATGTTGCTTGGTGGTAGCCAAGTGAATTTTGGGTAGTCTGAATTATTGCTAGAACATTGTAGGTGGTTACTACAGCATTCTGAGTGGTTGCTAGGATATTGCTAGGTGGAAGCTAGGTTGTTCTGTGTAGTTGCTAGGACATAGCTAGGTAGTTGCTAAGTGTCAGTAGGGCTGTCTGAGTGATTATTAGATCAATGCTAGGTTGTTGCTAGGACATTGCTAGGTTGTAGTTAGTTGCTATTGAATTCTGGGTGGTTCCTAGGATATTGCAAGGAGGTTGTTAGGACATTGCTAGGTGGTAACTAGTTGCCAGTGCATTCTGGATAGTTTCTAGGACTTTGCTAGGTGCTGTCTTAAGGCACAGTCACACATCCCATTACAGAGCAAAATTACATGGGCGAAATACAGTCATCTCGATGGGAATCCAATTGACGTCCAGTGGTGAAGAATCTCCCCTTGCGTATTTCGCGTGGAGTTCAAGTTTGGTGAACTTTGTGGTGATCGTTCGCCACGTTGACCATTAGGAACTTGTTTGGTTTGGCTGTGACCTCTGTGTGGGCAGTGCTTCATACACAGCAACACTGAATATTCATAATGGGCAAGGATATAATTTCAGCAGTGAGTTTCTTTCCAACTTCACTCTCACAGAGTTTAAAGTGCAGCATTAAAAAGAGGCTGCTTGACAGTTATTTTTTTGCTTATTTCACACGCGCTCAGCGTCTGCCCATATTTGCCTGTGGAATTTCGCTGTGCAAACGATGTGACCATGCATTTAGTGAGTGCTAGAATGTTGTTAGTTGGTTGCTAAGGGAATCTGGGTGGTTACTAGGAGACTCTGGGAGGTTGCTAGGTGGTAGTGCATTCTGGATAGTTGCTAGGATATTGCTAGGAGGTTGCTATGTTTTCTGGGTAGAATCTTGGATGTTGCTAGGTGGTTGCTAAGCGTATGTAGGGCTGTCTGAATAGGGTTCTTTCTTTTCAATTTTTTTTTTCCAGCCAAATGTGGGACATTCCAGCATCTCCATACATTATAATGGATTTTTTTGAGAGAGAGATAACGATTAACATGAAATTCCTTGAATTACGGTATCAATGTTTTGGCAGTAACTAGTTTTTATCATAAGGGAAATTAAAGAAAATCACATTAAGCTTTTTAAATGAACCAGTACCTGTACTTTTCTACATCTGCTGTTTTTCTCACCGTCATTTAGCTAAGTCTCTCTTCCAGAATGAGCACTGACTTATGCGATGCAGTGTAATTACTGGGGTTTTTGGACTCAATTTAACTTGGAGAAATAATTGCCATGCACTCATGCTATATGTTTGACAAAATTCTCCTGCTTCTGACTGAAAACACGACAGACAACATGCGCTGATTTTCACTGATCTTTTCCCGACCGCTTCTGTCAAGTGTCGCGTCCGTGTAATGTTTAAAAGCCGATATCACACACAATTCACGCGAAAGGTGCGTTTAATATCCATTACTCTTGGTTTGTGAAACATTCTCAGCAGTTTGGGTGTGAGACGTTAAAATACGGGACAAACTGCATCCCATATGGATTTCATAAGAATACAATTTTGTTCCCTCAAATACGGGATGATTCGGCATTATCCGGTTGGCAACCCTATGTCTGAGGGATTGCTAGAACATTGTTAGGTGGTTACTAGGGCATTCTGGGTGGTTGCTAGGTGTTTACTAGGGGGTTATGGGGTGTTACTAGGGCATTTTGGGTGGTTGCTAGGTAGTTGCTAAGTAGTTGCTTACTGGCACACCCCAATATTCTGGTCCATTGATATAGCCTAGTAGTAAAAAATACACCTTTGATACACAGTGACAGCGCTTATCTTTAAATAATTAAAATGAATCTATAAATTAAATCTTGAAAACCTTAAAAAATGTATCAAAATAGCATTGTTTTTGTTTATACTGTGTGTAATAAGGATCAGTTTTGGAAGGGGGTTGAACAGGGAAATCCTCTGCTGCAAAAATAGAATTCTGTAGGAAACACTGGTGCACACAAATTATATTACACAGACTGCAGTCTAATTACCAGTGAGCCAAGAGCGATTTGATCATTAATCTTGCAGTGTCATGTATGAGCAGTGGTCTATGGTTTATATACCCTGACTGAACATTAGCCAGCTCGCCTGTATTCGCAACCTCACTGCTCGAAGCAACCACACACCATTTTCTTTCAGCTCAGCGCCTACAAAAAGAGTGAAAACATTGTGTGATGTTACCCTGGGCATTATTAGTTGATGTAGCACGTAAACCAAGTCCAAAGGTATCTGATTACATCTTGTGGAGAATGAAAAACTCAGTACATTAATCATAACAAAGAATACATAGTCTAAATAACACAATAAACTAAAGAATCAATGTGATTGAGAATCAAGAAAAAATAGATTTGAACATTTTCAGAATAAAATTTGAGTGGTGTTCTCACAGCCACAATGCTAGGGTGTTCTAAATGTTTTGAATACGTTGCTAAGTGGTTGCTGGGGTGTTCTGGGTGGATGTGGAGGCAATTCTGGCAGTACTTGCCTTTGCAAACATCACTAATGAAACAGATGAATGCAAATGAATGAAATCAGAAATGAAATCTGTGTGTTTTCTGTTGGCTCTCTCTCAGCCTAAGATTTTTGTTTTAGCTAATTATTCTGAAATAGCATCCATCAAAAATGAATATTTGTCTGCATGAGCAAGATGCTCAATTTTCTCTCCTTAAGCTAAAAATTGCAAACATACATTTTAAAGGCAAAACAGTGCAAATCTTGTGTTTACTTGTAGCTTACATTGAAGTGGACACAACACACATGTTATACAGCAAATGAAAAATGGGACAGAGTGATAAAGTTTAAATGAGTACAGAAAAGCGTGAAAGGCTGAGAGAGTCTGACAGAAGTTTAAAATAAAAGGAGGTGAAACTCATCCCGACACCTTCATGAATATAGAAAAAGAGTAAAGGACGATAGGATGTGCTCTCCACATCCGTCATGGTTTCCAGTTGCTTTAGAGATGCTCCTCATTCAATATTTGCTTACACGGCCCACAATTACAGCGTGAGCTGTGGACTTCAAAGCTTCCTCACTGCTTTGATACTTCTTGCTGTGAGATATTAGAAATAACTTGAGAAAAATTAATTTAAAGAAGTATTTTCTAAGGACTATCTCAAGAATCTTTAAAAATGTATAACCATTTGCTATTTCACAGGGGGCTTTTTGTTGGGCTACACAATTAATTATTTATATTATTTATACATTAATGAATAAAATATTTAGATTATGATTATAGCTGTCGCGATCAACTAATTATAAAAAGTGTTGATTTGAGCATTCCCTTTAGAGCCAGTCCTGTTCATGATTTATTTTATTTACATCGTATTTTTCGCAGAGGTTGAACATTGTAACCAATCATAGTGTCCTTTGTGTACATTAATGCAATGGTGAATCATGGGAATTTATTCAGTTTCATGATTCTAAAATGTCCTGATCAAATTGCACTTTAAAATCAAAAGAAACAAATAAGAAAAGGAAATTTGCCTATATCACAAAGCCTATTTTTAGGGCTATTAAGATTTTTTTACAATGTGACATTCTTTTCATGACAATGGGCACATTTTACCCCCCTAATTTTCATTTTCACATTATGATATTGAAAAAATGACTAATAATATTTAATACATTTTTATTCCACATGTTTTTGCGCACAGTTTTTCCAAGTAAATTTCAAAGGTGTAATATTAGGTAAAATCGACTTAACTTCATTACATAATATTGATTTAAGTGAGGAAATTTTACTGAACAATTCAGATAATACAGTAACGTTTACTTACAAATCTGATGTATAATAAGGAAAATTGAAATGAAATGTTTTGGAACATTTCACATTTTGACTCCCTATAAACACGTTTAAGCATGTACCACATTACATACAGAAACCTCCCAAAAGGTAATTTTTAAGATCATTAACAGGTCATTTTGAGAACATTTACTTCAGACTTCACAAATCAAGACGTTACCAAACGTAACAGCAAAATGAACATGACAAATGAATGAGCAAACAGTAAAACCATGCAAGCTCATTAATTATCCAAGCCCAGTGCATGCTGGGAACACATGCTTGGATAAAGTTAAGTAAAATTGATTTATTTTATTTACCTGTAAAATTTCCTAAAAAATGTGCGAATAAATATGACAAAGTTTTCTATTTTAAGATTGAAACATGATACATGACACATTGTAAAGATAACATTCATTCACTTTTTACCAATTTTAACCAAAAAAAATTACAACCGCATCTTTTTATACTGTAATACATGACTGTGTTACTGTAATGAGAAACAACGGACTCTAATGGGCCATTTAAACGTCTTCAGTGATTATATTTGGGATGGGAGATTCTAGTATTTTCACATTGCTTTATTCTGCGTATAATTTACTCCAAATGTAGTTTATAGTTAACCGTTTATGCGCTGTATTGATTTACTGATGTATAAAAAACACACAGTAATTTAGTAACATAGTTCTTAGCTTGTTTTGTATGTGTAGCCTACATAAAGACAATACCATGCAGTTGTCCTACACACAATAATTATTGTAATGTAATTCTATTAGTTGAAATTAATAATCGTGGTTACAATATCAACAGAAATAACCAACAATTATTATTTTTGTCATTATTGTGCAGCCCTAATGTTTTGCATTGTTTTGTAGAGGAGAGACATTTTCTTTTATGGACACAAAGAAAAGTATTTTATAACCCAACATTACAAGACCACAATTTTGAGCCAGTATCTCAGAGAGTGACTGGAGATAAAACAAACAGAAAGAAATTACACACCCAGAGGGTTTCAAACTGAAATGAGGTGACTTTATAACCATCTTGCCTTATGGGTATCCCAAAAAACATTTACAGGGGACTTACTTCCTCTTTTAGATGGCCCAAAAATACCAAGAGTGAGACTGTCGGGGACAAGTCAAGTGTCCTCACTAGAGGTGAATTAACTCTAGAATGGAAGAAAAAATATTTGCCCAAGCTTCAATCCAAAAACTGACACTAAATATCTAAAGTAGCCACTGGTACAAATGGATTTAACCATCCAAGCTTGAGAAAAATAAATATCTCAACAATGAATCCTATCCTGGGCTAAAGGTGTCAAACAATTCAGAGCTCAAACTGTTTAAAGCTCATCAAAAAACTGAAACAAGCATAAAGAGTGTGAGAAGTCCTTACGGGTCTCCAGGGGTGTGACTTACTGGTGAATGGCTTGAAGGAACTTGCGCTGATGTTTCCTGACTTTGGCATGGTCCATCTTCCTCACCAGCTTGGTGTTTTTATAAATAAGCCACGTCTCCCTGAGTACATTAGCAGCTGTGTTTTTCACCTGTGGGAGTGTTAGGATCGAAATATTCAGTTATTGTTTCTGCTGAGTTCTCCTGGGTCTCGTTCTTCAAACATGGCTTGGCCTACTTGGTTTGCGAGGTAAGTTTATATAATGGCATAAACCTTGGATAACCACTAGAAAAGTTAGCCCGCCAGTGAACAGTTCTGAGAAGTCAGATATGTTGCTGTCTTAACACACAACATGATTTAGCGTAGTAGGGCATGTTCCTGAATCAAGATCCTTTGTTGGTCCTGGAGCAACTTTCCTATCAACCTTAATAAAAATGATAAAAGTTGAGTTGATAAAAATGCCCCTAAACCCAACCTTAAGAGTCAAAATAAAATATAAATTGACACGTTACGTACCTTATTTACATGCTCCTGTCTTATTGTGCAGGATTCATCAGTGTGTGCAATTACCCCCCCAAAAAATGTCTTTGTAATCTTCAGTGTAATAACTTGCTCTGCCTTTGAAGAGCCTTTCCTTGTTGCTAAGCACCCTCAATTGAATATGTAAGTCTAATAATACTGTATAATGGCAAAGCAAATTTCCTCACCAGTGAACACATACACACAAAATCTGTGCATCAAAACTAATAAAATTGTATGATCCTGCAAATCAGTGTGGTCTAATTTGCTGGTGCAGCATTCTGCTTTCATGCCTCCAACGTACAACGTCCACTGCCTGAGTAAGATAATTCTCACTTTTCTAAAACCAAATTTGTCTCTAGATCAGTTTTTGCAGATAACATCTTCCGATATCGCTTGCTATATTAGCGCACAGAGAAAACTTAGCTATAATTGATTGTGCATTTTAAAGAAATAAAACTTTTCTTGAACAAATGCAGAGTAATTTAAGTGGATTAAATATTAAGCTGTTTTGGTAGCATTAACCTCTTCAGCTCTGGGGAACATTTTAGCTGCTGCCTGCAATTATCACACTCAAATTTAAAACCTCACCATTCACACATACTGTGGACTATGCCAAAAATTGGTCTAATTTTTCAGAAAATCCCCTAAAATAAAAAAAAAAAGACTCCAATTATTAATTTAGAATACTGTATATGTTTACAATCTTAAGATGAATAGAAAAACCCCCAAACATTTTAATCAAATATCTGCAACTAGCGATTATTTTGATAATTGACTAATATAACGATTATTAGAACGATTATTTGGGCGATTATTGCAATAATTAATCATTAGCTCTAAACAAATTTTTCTCCCCAATTTGGAATGCCCAATTCCCATTGTGCTCCAAGTCCTCATGGTGGTGTAGTGACTCGCCTCAATCCAGGTTGTGGAGGACGAATCTCAGTTGCCTCCACGTCCGAGACTGTCAATCCACACATCGTGTGGCTTCTTGAGTATGCCACCACGGAGACATAGTGCATGTGGAGGCTTCACGCTATTCCCCGCGGCATCCACGCATAACTCACCACGAACCCCACAGAGAACGAACCACACTATTGTAACCAGGAGGAGGTTACCCCATGTGACTCTACCCTCCCTAGCAACCGGGCCAATTTGGTTGCTTAGGAGACCTGGCTGGAGTCATTCAGCACGCCCTGGATTCAAACTCACGAATCCAGGGGTGGTAGTCAGTGTCAATATTCCCTGAGCAACCCAGGCCTTATTTAGTTATTTTATGTAACATAAACGCAGTGATAGTTATCAATGAAAAAATCTGATTCAAAGCATTCAAAAGATACCCCATATGGCTGACTTATTCATTTGGATACTTGAACATTTTAAGTGATTTTTTTCATGACACAGCGCCCCCTTTTGGACCCACCAATGGGTCCACAGAGTTAAAGAGGTTTTAAACATGATTTTATCTATAAATTGTTTTATTACATTATGTCTTCACTTTATACAGAGCACCCCCACAATTTTCAGAAGCATCTTCTGCGATTTTGATCTGGAACTGCCTTGTTAGACGACGTCACCTACACCATGTTGACTGTTTGTTAATGTTAACCAAAAGACAAATAGCTAAATAATAACTAAATACAAATAACAAAAGAGCTGAAAAAGAAGCATTACTCTTTCTATATGCCGAGACATTCTCAAGGGTGAATTTATCCTTGGATGTCAGGCTCCATTCTGGTCTGGATGCCAGTTTTTTACCATTCAATCAATTCACCATCAAAGTTTTCTTGTTAAATATCCTGTCTCACTAGGAAGTACATCACATTATGGAAGAAAAATGGTTAGTGAATGCTGTTTCATGTGGACTTAAAAGCTAACCCTAAAATCTGATGAATTAACATCTGGTTGATGTTAACCTCATAGATGCGTGAGTTTTAAAATTGGTCTGAAGAACAAAAAAAATAGTTTGTTTGTGCATAATTTACGCCAACATATCTGGCTAACCAAGTAAGCCACTTTGAAGAACGACACCCCAAACATTTAGCTGATGTCATAAACCTCTTAATATTCTTGGTGAAATTTCCACTGAAAAACATTAGAAAATCAATCACTATATTGAACATTTACATGGTTAACCAGTCCCAAAACTGTAAGCAGACTGTCCCAATAGATGCACCTGAGTGTAGACCTCATTTTCCACTTTGCATAAGCTGGATATTATTTTAATGGTTTTAAAGGGATTAAGAAGAACTGTGACTGAACAATGCCATGAGGTACAGACTAGGGAGTTCAAACTTACCCTTTTTGTCAGCTGGGTGTCCATCATAAAGTTATGTACATGTTTTTCGGCTTTGGTTAATTCCAGTTTTTTTGCAACAACAGCAACCACCAAAGCAGTGCATCCGGCACCCTGACAAAAAACAAACAAAAACACCAAACACATTTCTATAATCAGCCTTAAAGTAACTGTTCAAATGAAACCTAATAAAGGAAAATCTGCCATTACTATTGACCCTCATGTTGTTTTAGACCCATATGACTTCCATGGAACACAAACGATATTGTTGTTAGCATCAGTGACCATTAACTCTTTTTTTCCATACAGAAGAAAGTCATATTGGTTTGTAATGACATTAGGGTGAGTAAATAGAATTTGTATTTTTGGGCAAATTATCCCCTTGTGTTTGTTGAGGTCTAAAGCAAACTACATGCAACATTAAACACATCACTTGCCATGATGCCAGTAAGGAGACAGACCCCTTTTCCACAGTATGTGTTGGGGACCATATCCCCATATCCAATGGTTAGAAAAGTTATTGAGATCAACCACATGGCTCCTAGAAAGTTGCTTGTTACATCCATGTTGTCATGGTATCTAAGGGAAATCAGTCAAAAACAAATCAAATAAACATTATAATATATTTAATTACTCTGCATTCACCTATGACTGTCAAATCTGTATAAAGGACAATCAATCAGGAACTTTTTGTTTTGCTAATTTGTCTCACATTATACATTTAAGCAGTCTTCGATTGTTCAAGGACTTGTTGTTGTTGTTGTTGTTGTGAGCTAATACTTAATTGGCTAATTGAGGGATCTAGCTGACTTCTAGCTGGGGACACAATTTACTTAGTTTCCAAGTCTATTTAACTGCTGTTTAAAAGGTTACGCAGCACACACAGGGGGCCTCCAGGTATGCAACATGAGAGATTTGATGCTCTATAAGGTTTAACAGGTTGAGAGAAAGACAGAGTATCTTTTTTCTCTGTAAAGGTGTGTTTTGATACTTTGGTACCTGTGAATTGAAAATTAGCCGGTTTACCACAAAGTCAACTCACCTAATTGAATATTTTTAAACAATACTTCAACACATAACAACCAACTTATTACTCATTTACACAGTTTCAACATGTACATATACAGTGGGTCCAAAATGGTATTCAGACACTTAAAGGAATGTTATGGGTTTCATACAAGTTAATTGTCATGGTTACAGTGAGGCACTTACAATGGAATTCAATGGGATGAGTCCATTAATGTTAAAATACTCACGGTTTCAAAGACGTAAACATTATATATGATAACATGATTTGAGTGTGATAAAATCACTTACAGGGTTTACTGGCATACAAAAAAAAACAACAACTTGTATAATACTAGAACATTTAGTCACAACTTGTTTTCATTGTATTCTATCCATTTCAATTTTGAAAAATGGAAGTTTACTACAATCCATTTGGGTTGGACTACTTGAATGCTTTTTGTGTTGTTAATGTAGCGTTGATAAAACTGGACAGGGGATTTATTTCCATTTCCCAACATTTCTTTGCATGGCAGAGTAAATGTTAAAATGAATTGTTATTTTATGTGTTTTGGTCCAAGATGAATATAAAGGGTGATACTTGTTAGTGTTTAATGTCTTATGTTGAAATTTAGAAGAGTTTCTATTATGTTGTTTGTTTTGGGGGTTACCATTATGGTGAAGAGTTGAGCTTGAGCCAACGATGAGGACAGGTAGATGATTGCTCAATTCGTTTGAGAAATTGCTGTGCTAATAATAGCATAGTTACTTGACCAACATCTAATTTTGTTGGGTTTACTACTGTAGGTTCTTTCTACACAAAGTGTTTGTGTCAATATATTATTGTTGTAATCGAGTAATCTAAAGATTATTCTGACGATTAATCAATCAGAAAAATTATTTAAAAACTCAAAGATTCCATGAAGTTGTCGAGGTGAAGTCACGTTTGGCTAAAATGTGGTCATTAGCCTGAGATTTGATGCACTCTACAATTGAATAACAACCACATACAATTTTGCAAACAATATCTAAAAAGCCAACAGACACCAAAAGCACATCTATAATATAAGAAATGTATATAATTCAAGTTGACAGAGATTGGTTACTCTAGGGACCTGTTTCCATCTGGTATAATGATGCGTCTCGGGTGATCCGGTGAGACACATCGCTGTTTAGACCTGGTCACTTAAATGTGTTTTCTGTGACCACATATGTTCGGACTTGGAGGGGAGGGTTTCATGACGACATACATCAATCACTATGTCAGTGTGTTACTGCATGATAATAAAGTGCAACAAAGTTAGAAATGACAAATGTGACAAAAACGGCATGCCGTTTCTCCCAGATGCAGTTGACATTTAATCTAAGAATGCGATGTGGACACATGCGTTTTTGACCACATTCATATGTGTTTTTTGCGATCTGATCACAGAATGTGTAGACCTGTATTTGGGGTTGACCACATGTCATCAGATCACCCGAAATGCATCTTAATAACAAGTAGAAAAGTAGCCCACCTTTTTTTTTTTTAATGCAAGATCTACTTTTTCTTTAACTATTTCAACATGATCTAGATATTTCAGTTTAAACTCAAATATCTGAAAACAGGAAATGGAAATAAAATATGTAATCTTTTCGGAAACAATGTCTGCCCACCAATCTTGTTTATTGAGGATAAGTAATATTCATGTGAACTATTTTATTTCTATTTTCATTTCCTGAACTATTTTAAAGAGATATACAAGATTACCGCATATGTCCAGCTGGTCTGTGGAAACTGGATGTCTTCTTTTTGAGTTCTGTTTCATTGCTGAAGTGATGTTTTGGTTTACAGGTCCTGCAATGTTTTTCAAATCTGAAGTGAAGTGCTCTGACACAGTTTACACCTCTTGTCGTTATGTGATTGGACCCTCGTCTCTGGACTGCATCACTTCCGCATTATTTTCGATTTGGCAATTTTGTAATCAAGGAATTGTTTTAATCGAGTAATCAGATTAAATAGAGTTATTGTGGCAGCCCTAATTACATGGTAATTTTAAGTTTAAGAAAACTAATTTCAGACACGTTGAACCATATCAACAATTAAAGATGTACTCAGTAACTTTTGTCTTTGTGTCATCTTGGACTTACACTGACACCTAGAGGTTTGGATGCAGCATCATTTAAAATCAATAGTTTTCAGTTTCAGATGTCATTGTAGAAATTCATTGTTCACAGTCAGCCATTATTACTTTAATAAATTAGTGTAAGTGTCAAATAACAGGACGGTTACTGAGATTAAGTGAATAATATTCGGCTGGTCATGTGATTCTAACATGGCAGCCCCCATGTGCGGACCCTCTCCATGTAGAATAAAACAGCTTTTATAAGGTTAATGATGTGACTGGAGTCTTAGTTTTAATGTGAGTGGCCATGATTTCCTACATATATTGCAAAATTACAATTCATGTTAAACTTTTTTTAACGAGGTACAAATTACTGAGTGTACCTTTAAATCAAGTTCAGCCAAAGAGCAATGTGTATATTTTGAGTGTATACTTTTGAAACAATGTTTATTTTAACATACTGGCCCCATTCACGTTCAATGTAAGTGCCTTACTGTAGCCACAATTTTTGCTTTTTATGGCATTCATACATTTTTTATTGTATCCCCTTTTTCTCCCTATTTGGAATACCAAATTCCCACTACTTAGTAGGTTCTCGTGGTGGCGTGGTTACCTCAATCAGGTTGGCGGAGGATAAGTCTCAGTTGCCTCCGCTTCTGAGACCTTCAATCCGCGCATCATATCACGTGGCTCGTTGTGCATGACACCACAGAGACTCACAGCATGTGGAGGCTCGTGCTACTCCACGATCCACGCACAACTTTCCACGTGCCCCATTGAGAGCGAGAACCCCTAACTGCGACCACGAGGAGGTTACCCCATGTGACTCTACCCTCCCTAGCAACCGGGCCAATTTGGTTGATTAGGAGACCTGGCTGGAGTCACTCAGCACGGCATTCATACATTTTTTAGTGTAGCTTCAGTGTCCAAATACTTTTTTGGGTCATTGTATTGTATTTGCATTGATTGGAGCTGCATCATCAGCCTCATGGTCTCCTAAATGCCTTTAGTTTTCTTCCATTCAGTAAACCAAACAAAGCTGGCCACCTTTCGCATGCCCTCACAGTCCAGGCAGCGATGATCCACAGGGAAATGGTGAACACCAGCAGCACTGTGCCGGGACAAATAGTCATGAGGGTCTTCATGACAAAACGTGTGTTGAAGTTTATCTTGTTGAGAGCACCGATACTGCGAGACGAAGCATCGGTAAAGAGTTTGCTATGAAGCAACATGACCCGAGCGATGAGGTACAGACGGAGAAACATGGGAATGGACAGGATGATATCCACATCGGCGTCCGTTTTGGACGGCGCGTAGGAAAAGGCTAGCCGTGCCGTCCATGTGAAGGTGTAGTTGCCGGGGATAGGGTGTATGGCGCACACCAGGATCTCCAAGCAGATGAAGAAGATGCGCTCGTAGGTCATGGCTATCCTCCAGTCGTCTGCGCCATTGTCCACCATGAATAACTATTCAGAGACAAAGTAAAGAAAAACACTGTTAGTGAGACTTTCCACAAATAGGGAATAAAGTAGGATCTGAAACATAAAAAAAAAATAATATATATATATACATACAAATTGTCAGTGAACGGAGGTGCTTAACCTTTAGAAAATGTTAATCATCAAGTTTTTTTGATTTTTTTTTTTTACATACATTTTTGAGGTTTGCATTATAGTTTAAAATATACAGTAGTTTAAAACCCTTATTTTGTGATTTTTTTTACATTAACATTAAATAAACATCACAAATATCAATTTTACATTTTGACGAATTAAATATTAATCTATTATCAATTAATATTAACAAAATAAATCAAATATTCATATTAAATATGTAAAATTTATTAAAATTAAAATTAATCAAATTGTGTTATTTAAAAATAGAGTGTGTACTTAAACTCTTTTATGAGGGAATGAACTACTCATCCTATAAAGCATTCCGAATTATGTGATCGAACAAAAAACGACAATATAACATAAAACAATTGAATGCAAGTATAAAAATAATATACTTTAAAGTTAAGGTTATTGCAAAATATTAATATACTGTATATACAAATATATCAGTTTGAGAGTGTAGGGAAACTCTATGACATCATTAGCAGTGCTTCACTGGAGTGCGCGGTCACTGTAGAGCTCTTTTGCTGCTGCTTCTGTGTCAACAGAGATCTCTGATTGGTGGATCTCTCTTTAGGATTATGGGTTTTGTAGTTCTTAACTGAGAATCCAATAGAGCTTTATGTTTTATTTTGCTATAATTATTAAGATTACATTTAAATTTAAATTGAATTAATGATATAATTTGTATTTGTTTTATTCCACAAGTTGTCATAGAGCGATTTTTAAGTCACTGCAAAAGGAGCCGGTGCAAGAAGTTTTGGGGACGTGGTTATATATGATTTTTTTTAACATTTTGTTATTTTTAATATATTTTTGTTTCGTTTGAAGTGTAATTTGAATTTAGAAATTTTTTGTGTTTAAATTGTTTTTTTAAGCAAAATCGACCGGTAGAAGTGACATGCATGCAGAAATCCCTCGATCCACAGCCTAACCTGAAGGTCGATACAATTACTGTTAATACAATACTATAATATTTTCTCTAACATTTAACCTGATGAGAACCACATTTTCCACGAGTATAAAGGATCGTGCCACTGCCATCGAAACAAGCCAGATATTTAACAAGGACAAAGTTAATGCATAAAAGAGCATAAGTCCATACACCTATACCTCTAATTCATTGCATAAAGGCCATTACACTACGAACTTCTTGCTGTCTTTGTTTATATTGCTGGTGCTTGACAGGGAATGGACTATATAATAGGACGCAGATGGTGGAATAACCAGAGAATAACCTTAGCATTAAATTGCACTTGACCCAGCCCATTATCACTTTGCACACGCAATTTTGCCAAACACCCTACCGCCTAGACTTAACACATGCTTGCACGAAAAAAAAAAAAACTTTATTGCCATGCCCACAGATGTATCGCATAGCACTGTAAAGAGCGCTCTTAAAATAGGGCCCTCTATATCTTATGTCAGATCATAGTTTATCTGTAACACTTTACTGTAAGGTTTGTTAACCTTAGTA
Source organism: Moxostoma hubbsi (assembly GCA_032164185.1). NCBI lineage: Eukaryota > Metazoa > Chordata > Actinopteri > Cypriniformes > Catostomidae > Moxostoma > Moxostoma hubbsi. The sequence continues at coordinate 23,865,012 of JAVLUX010000038.1, forward strand.
AATCCATTAGGTATCATGAACATTAACTTGGTTAATGTTAATTCTATAAAAATACAATTGTTAATTTTTAGTTAATGTTAATTAACATTAATCAAGATTGACAATTCCTGTAAAAGTTTTGTTCATTGTTAGTTCATGTTAACTAATGTAGTTCACTAATGTTAACACTAAGTAATGTTAGCAGTTTATGGAACATGTAAACATGGACATTTTTGCCTCTTATGTTTTAAAAAATAAAGTAATGGGACGTCCACCAATGTGCTTTCCGTGCAAAGTATAGAGTAGGAAAACAAAGATAAAGAAGCTGGAAAAAACATTTCATGTTCCTCCAGAATGATTTATTCAAAGGGATATTTGTGAAAAGCTCTACCTGCTCTCTGTACCTTCTTCCTGTACCTCACTTCCCCTCAGCAGTCTGTAATCTCAACCTCAGTCTGTCAGCCTCTGCCAACATGCATTGCTCAATGGTTTCGTTTAAACTTATCACATGCCTGATTGAGCAAAGTTTCTCTCCACTTGACCGTCAAGGCTCAGGAGCCGCATTGCATTTTCCACTCCTGCTTCTTACAAAATCTCCCAGTTTCCCTTCCTGCTCTGTCCCACAAATATTTCCCTCGAGAACAAATATTATTGTCCTTCTGGTTTGCTCCACAACAGCATGCAACAGTGAGCACTCATTTTGACAGCAGCCTTGATTATGAGAGTATTCGAACTAGGGATGCACCGATACCACTTTTTCTCTTCCGATCCGATTCCGATATCAGTGTTGTTGTTTTTTTGCATAATCAGTTTACAATATCTTTACGTTATTGTTTTTAATTAATTGGGTGTGCTCTTTAATATGTAAAGAAACACAAACCTCTAACTACAAATTATTTCAATATAAATGTATATCTTAAGAAACACTTTATTATTAACTAGTATACTGGACAATGTAGCAGCCAAATTAACAATAAGAAAAGAAGCAGTTTTTTTTTTTGTGTTTTTATTTTTTAAAAGTAGTAAAAAAAATTAAAAAAAAAATTGTAAGATGTCAGCTCACTTTTCATTCACAGAGTTATTTTTTGGAACCTATTCAACTTAAATAATATTAGAATTTGTAAACAAATAATAATATATTATAACTGTAATATATAGTAATATATCTCAATCGTGCACCTTTAACTTTTAACCCCTCACGCTTTTATTTTGACATTCTGAACTCTCCAGGAAGTCCTGTATGTGTCTGTTTGTTGGCAACTTCACAGTAGTTTAATTCTCTTCTTATTCAAATTCTGGTAAAATTCTGAATACATATTATAAGTGAACCGAACTATTGAGCATCTACATCTGAGATGTTGTTCATGAGTAGCGCTCAAATATTGTGCACTGCATGAAGACTAAAAATAGCCGCGATTGTGTGGGTGTAAATAGAGCAACGCCATTCACTGACACACTGGAGCTGCGCATGCATTTGATATATTTACTTATTAAACCCCACCTTTTGTGATTCACAGAGCTATTGCACATCTTCAAGTGGCTTTAAATAAAATGCACTAGTCATATGAACTATTTTAAATTTAGTTTTTATGGTTCTTTTATGTCATTTTTTGAGCTTGACAGTAACGAACATGACTAACATACAGTATTTGGATATGGATCGGGCTTGTCGGACCGATTCCCAATCTGTCTAAAAGCTTCAGTATCGGAACCGATACCGATCCAGGTATTGGATCGGTGCATCCCTAATCCGAACCAGCTCCAAAAAGAATCACATTACAAACTTTGAACCAAAAAATATATGAAAATTGGAAAGAAAAGATAAAGGTACATGACTGTATTCACAATATTTTATGAGGGAACTACTCATCCCATGAAGCATTTCAAATGATGTAATCCAGTCAAAAACAATGTTTAATATAAAATACTGATTGTAAGTATGATTTTAACTTGTATCAGTAGTTTGAGAGCATGGGGAGATAAACTCGATTACCAATGCTTCATTGGGTGGGCAGTCACTGCTGAGCTCTTTTGCGTTTACATAGCAGCAGGGAGTAATCTGATTGGTGGATCTCTCCTCAGGATTATGAGTAGTGTAGTTCTTTACTGGGAATTCAGCATTTAAATGCATCTTTTAAAAAAACAAGTTGAACTCTTACTAGGTTGTGGCTTCTACAGAAGCATATATCATTGCTTAACAATTTTAGAGTTCATGATAGGTATGCCTTGGAAGATTTAATCATTATCGTTAAAGGGATAGTTCACAAAAAAATTAAAAATCTCTCATCATTTATTTACTTTCATACCATCCGAGATGTGTATGACTTTCACAAACAAAGATTTTTAGAAGAATATTTCAACTCTGTAAGTCCATACAATGCAAGTGAATGGTGGCCAGAACTTTAAAGGTCCAAAAAGCATATAAATGCAGTATAAAAGTAATCAATATGACATTAGTTTAATCCATGTCTTCTGAAGATATATGATTGGTGTGGGTAAGAAACAGATCAATATTTAAGTCCCTTTTTTACTATAAATCTCCACTTTCTGAATTCATAGTAAAAAAGACTTGGCTGACGATTAATTGTCAAACAAATAATTGTGATTATGACGATACATTTTTAGGGCTATGACGATAAATTGTCATATTTCTTAAGGTGTGCTTTTTTCTGCATGTGTGATTCAATCATTTTTACATATTTAACTTTAAATATACAGTATAAATCAAGTAATAAAAAGGGATGTGCGATTTCCTTTTAAGGCATTAAAAACGTATGACATGAAAAATAATGTTTTAAATATCAAAATATTTCTAAATACTTTACATACTTAAAGTCTCTCTTTTTGGTCAACTATATATAGCTCAATTTTACATTTACACACGTTTTAAACTCATATTTTACATTTTATATTTTTTATAAAAAAATCTAATCCATTACACGATCGTTTAAAGTGAAACTGAAGCGCTTTGTGTTCATTATCACAGTGAGTTTATACGTGTTCAATTTTATATTCGTGGGAGTTTGGCGTGTGCCTCTGCTGACAGCGCGTGCATCAGAGCGCTCTTCCGGACAGGAGCTTGTTGATGTCCGCGGTGCGGCTCAGTGACGCTTTGACTCTGAGTTCAACTAAATGACACACAAACTTAAAATCCTCTTATTTGGGCATTCAAATGTTATTGGAATTAGAATACCCAATAATCGCATTTAGACCAAATAACAGCGATCAGACGGGTATTTAATAATCGTGACAGGCCTACTTAAATGTTTAACTTTTTCTTACCCACACCCATCATATCACTTCTGAAGATATTGATTTTACCACTGAAGTCAAATAGATAACATTTATGCTGCCTTTATGTGCTTTTGGAGCTTCAAAGCTCTGGCCACCATTCACTTGCATTGTATGGACCAACAGAGCTGAAATATTCTTCTAAAAATCTTTATTTGTGTTCTGCTGAAGGAAGAAAGTCAAACACATCTGGGATGGCATTAGAGGGAATGATGAGAATATAATTTTTTTTTTTGAGTGAACTATCCCTATAAAATCTATTTCTCTATGAAGAAAAGGAATAATTAATAATTTACTTCTGGAACTCGGCTATTGCGCTATATTCCCTTATATTCCCCAGTCCCTCTTAAATGCTCTGTGCTAATCAACTGCATTTCCTTTCTAAGCATTCAGTCAACTCAAGGTCTACTCGACTGCCACCATCAGCCAGAGATATTTCACAAGAGTGATGCAGTCAGCACAATTCAAATGCTTCTGCTGGCAAACTTTATCCAATATGACTGAGGCTATCTGATATGAGAAATTGGCAAATGATAAACCCCCGATGCCATATGTGCAAACGGGTCTCCTGCCTTCTTATGACACCAGGCTATTTCACACAGTAATGGGTTTATGCAGAGCATAACCAAGTTATTCTCTAATATGGGTTTTTGCTTGAGGCTTCAAGAGCGTGTTTCAAAGGTTTCTGCTATTTTCATTTCACATAATCGTGCCATTCTGCAAAACAAAACAAAAAAACATTTTCTTAATCAGTATTTTTGTCTTTTTTTCAGAGAATATTTTATTAATATTGTTTTTCTTCCCCAACTGGCAAACTGCTTTGTTCTTTAAGCATAAGCCTCACTAAATTTACTTAATTTATGCTTTAAAAGTGTTTGCCAATGGGATGGAAAAATTAACTTAATTTAAGATATATAGAAGTACATTTATCTTGTTTTGCATTGTTTGATGAAACCTTACATTTAGAGAGTTTAATGACATTTATTGTAAGTTATTCACTCCACCTAGCTTGCACAAATCACAACGCCTTTCTCGTAAGGATGAATAAATATCCAGATGTTTGAATAACTTACATTAAATATAACCATACCAGGAAGAAGATAAATGAAAATCACAAAATATAAACTGGCATGCTGCCAAGTAACCTCTATTTAGCCTGAATTCGTAATCTCTGAATTCCTCATTATGAAAATGGAAGCAAAATGAGACAACACAGATCATATATTCAATTAACAAATACATTAAAATGAAGTTTTTACATTTTCAAATGTAAATAAGAATGGTACTTGCCCATGCAAAAGTCACCGCCACGATGCTAGGGTGTTTTGGGTGGTTGCCAAGGTGTTGCTATGTGGTTGCTAAGGTGTTCTGGGTGGTTTCTAAGTGGTTCTTACTGGCAGGGGTGGAAAGAGTACTGAAAAATAATACTCAAGTAAATGTATGGTTACTTCATAAAACATTTAGTTTGAGTACAGTAAAAGTACCTGTCCTAAAAACTACTCGAGTAAGAGTAAAAGAGTAGCTCATTTAAAAGTACTCATGAGTAGTGAGTATGAGTTGAGTACTGAGTTGCGAAAGCTATGCCCCTTTATAATAAAAACATTTAGTCACCCATATGCCATCCCAGATGTGTATGACTTTCTTCAGCAGAACACAAATTAAGATTTTTAGAAGAATATCTATAGAATAGATTTTTTGGCCCATACAATGCAAGTGAATGGGTGCCAAAATTTTGAAGCTCCAAAAATCACATAAGTCAACATAAAAGTAGCCTAATCCATGTGCCTCCAGTGGTTAAATCCATGTCTTCAGAAGTTACATGATAGGTGTGGTGAGAAACAGATAAATATCTAAGTCAATTTTTACTATATATTCTCCTCCCTGCTCAGTCAATATCCACTTTAACTTTCACTTTCTTCTTGTGTTTTTGGTGATTCACATTCTTCATGCATAACACCACCTACTGGGCAGGCAGAAGAATTTCTAGCAAAAATTTACTTAAATATTGAGCTGTTTCTCCCACACACCTGTCATATCAATTCTAAAGTCATGGATTTAACATCTGGAGTCATATGGATTACTTTTGTGCTGCCTTTATGTGATTTTTGGAGCATCAACATTTTGGCACCCCTTCACTTATATTGAATGGACCTACAGAACTGAAATATTCTTCTAAAAATCTTAATTTGTGTTCTGAAGAAAGAAAGCCATAAACAGATGGCATGAGGGTGAGTAAATTCATTTTTGCATGAATTATTTCTTTAAGTAGCACAAGGGGGGCCACAGTGTCCTCCTTTTGAGATACAATGTTCAACACTGATTTAGTTCTTGTATCTTTTAAGCCCAGAAATAGTTTTGTGTTCTCATTCTAATGCATGATGCACAATTTTCTGAAGTTTGTGACTGGTGAAATGTTCTGTTCAAGTATTGCTCTGTGAATGATGATTTTCTATCTTTATAAATGCTAATCATAATTATAAATTATTTTAACATCTCTACTTTCCTGGTAATGTATTATACCAATTAACACACTCTCTACATCAAGGGTAAGGATTACTAAAAAACAAACAATATTTTCAAAAAATACATTATTATTCTATTACATTAATACTTTTAAAGCTACTAAAGTTATTCAGACAAATTTAGTGAGTGGTTTTCGCATTTCCTTGTTATTGATGTCTGATTAATAGCCTTTATATGACATAGGCCTAATAGATAGTGCTCTATTCGGTTACATGTACACTTCAAGTCCGACATTTTGATGCAAATACACTTTTTGTCACACTGTTTACATTCACTTTAGACCAAACCGACTGTGTTTACATTAATGGCTCATTAAGACGGGCATTGGAGGAATTATAAAGTGTATTTGATCATTTAGGCGCATTAGCGCTCAAACATTAGCTGCCACAGACATCAGGAAATTAAAATTCAAATATTTTATATTTAAATATATCTGTTTTATGGATAAACCAACCAGTGGTTGGCTTGCTATTGCGATCGATGTAATTTACACCCCTGTTCTAGATGTAGATCATAGGCTAAATATAGAAAATTACTCAAATGTTTATCATCGATATCGAGGACAACTCTCTCTTCTTTTTTTTCTCACATAAACAGATAAAAAAGATTGTTTTATCGCCCAGCACTATTGATAACATTGCATTTATCTCTCACAGCAGCCCAATAATCTCAGAGATAAATAGTTAAATTACAGGCTACGTTATAAACACAGAATCTAGTAAGCAGAAATATGAAATTTACCTCGATATGTTTCTTAAAATTAGAGGTAGGATTAATGCTGATATCTGGCTTGAGCAAGTTAAACTCACATGACACGATCAAGCAATTTACCTTTTTCACTGTGAAAAGCCCTTTTAGGTGCAACTGTGATATTCAGGTGTTGTACTGTGCTTGAGGCATTCTCCAGATCCATAACAGTTGGCACCAGATCTGCAGCTGCCGTTTAAGTTTTTTACATGATTTGATTTGACTCTCTCTAGTCAATCATGTTGATAGATAAAAATAAAATCAGGACAGGGAAGTAGCGAACACAGATGGAAGAAAATGTGCATTAAAAGTAGTTACAGCATTTAAAATACACTCAAATAAATGTATACCATTTATTTACACCTATTTAAATAAGTACAATTCCTGGGAAAAACTACTTAAATACAGTAACGTGAGTATTTGTAATTCATTACTTTACACCCCTGCTTACTGTCCCAATTCAAAAGAGCCCACACAAAAGTCTATATGATAAATATGGCTCTGTTTCCTCTTTCAATATAAGTCTATGGGATTTTTGTAAAAACAGCCAGGTGAAAATTGTACGTCTGAATGCTTAGAAAACAAATAACAAATAAATAGCAAATAACTCCTCAACAATCATTCATGTACAGTATTAAATAGAAACTATTTTGACATTAATAATATAGTTTAATACTTATAATTAGAGTTTTTAAAAAACCTTGACCATAACTCCATGTCCTTACTAGAAGTGTTCCGATAAAAAAAGAACAAAAATAAATTTTGTATTTCTGCGGCATTGCGGCCAAGTAACAACTGTGAACTCTACTTGGGCCAAAATCCAGCTCCTTATTACTTTACATTTAACATCAAATTTGTTCTGATTAGCTGTGACTGTGTCACATCACACAGCAGTTTCATGTTCAGTGTGGGCATTCAATATGCGTGTCGCTGGAATCTTGGTGTAAGTATGAGCAATAGAAATAGTGATGCGTGCAGTAAGAACTTCACTAAGAAGTTCTAAAAAAGAAGAACTAAAAAAGAACCGTTAACATAGAAAATAAATTCATCACACCTTTTAAAAGGTGTTTTTCTAGCTGAAGGACTCCAATAATGAAAAAAGCTCAATTTTAGGCCCTTGAACAACCTACAGTACAAACATTAGTCACACGGATCACAGAGCCCCAAAATACAACACTAATCTCTCATATTCATACAAAGAACATGCACAGTATGAACGTAAATCACATACTCCTACAACATATTCTAATTCTAATGTAGCAAAATAAAATCAAGGACATGGGATGGTTCCAATCCTAAAAACAATTTCTTTGACAGAAATCGTGAAGTCAGAAGAGAGGGAGATTATGAGGATATGAGACACACCAAGAGCTTTGAAATGCTTGAAAATTTTCAGAGATGCTGTAACATTAACCAAGCTGTCTGTTAGTTTAGGCTGTTGTTCCGACTTTCCGTGTGAGCGTAATTTAGACAGGGAAACACAAGCTGCCTTCCCAAATGGTGACAGATGCTATCTTACTCAAAACTCAGCAAAAACAACAACAAGCAACAAACTACATAGCCTGTACAAAGAATGATAAGCGTGAAGTGTTAATTTTATTTTATTTGAGCAAAACGTTCTCTGTTACGAAGGGGCCCCTTATCAACTTTGTAGCTTTAAAACAGAGCAATTAAACATTTAAAATGGGTTATGTAAGGAAATCTACTTGGTAGATAAAACCAATTATGGTAATGGACAACCTGCAATACAATACTTGAGGGTTCTTTACCTTCTAGCATCCAATATTTCAACTGAGTGGTTAAGGGTGTAGTTATGGAAAAATGCTGAATTTGACAACAGAGGGGAAAGGTGCACATGTAATGGCCTGGTTACAACAGCAAAGGGTCATTCCAGATAAACTGAACAAGACTGAGAGCATGACTGAGGGAACTAATTCAACCAAGAAAAACCAGAAGGGATTGATATAGCTATCAATAATAATTGAAAATAGATTTATATATATATATAGATGTACATATTTTAAAATATTTTAAATATAAAGTATGAAATTATTTTTTATGTATTATATATTCTGTATATACATCATTACTGTATACACACCAGTGTTGTAGTACTTGAGGGCTGTGTCTTTAAGGACTTACGGCAACTGTATATGTCTTTCTTTGAGTAATTTACCGAAAACATTTACTACTTTTCTTCATAATGCTTTAGCTAAAGGAATAAGATTTTCGATTTGTCCTTTACTTTGCTCTTTTATTTTTACTGGTGCTGCAAAGGCAAGCATCACTATTTCTCTTGCTCTTGCTTATCCCTAAGTATTAAATGTTGACACATAACTTGTCCTGCATTGCAAAAATGAGGGTTAATTGATATATGCCCCAAGAGTAAATAGTTCTTTAAATTATACATTTAATACATTCATAAAAAAACTCTTGTCTTAGATTGAAAAGTTTGAGGACAAATTTTAGGTTGGCTTGAGAAAGCCTAGCTTGAAAGTTTGAAGTATTTGTAAAAGCTTGAAGTTTGAAGGTTTAGTAGATTTACAAGTTAAAAATTTTAAGATTATAAGACCATTCAGTCTATCAAATAGACAGACAGACAGTCAGACAGACAGTCAGACAGACAGACAGTCAGACAGACAGTCAGTTAGACAGACAGACAGTCAGACAGATAGATGGACAGATAGATCATTTGGTTGCTAAGCAGTTACCAAGGCGATACTCAAAAGGCTACTTGCTACCCTGAGTCAAATGAAATACACCTGAAATCTCTATGATGTTCTGGTGTGGAGATACGTGATTTATTACTTGGTTGCTAGGGTAACCCCATGTCATTGCTAGGCAGTTACTTTATTGGTCTCGTCTCGACTTGAACTCAACCTACTCTCGTCTCGGACAGGACTTGGTCTCGGATGAGCTGTTCTCGACTACAACACTGATATACAGCATTATAATACTGTTTCTGTGTATTTACATGCAGTGGCAAGAAAAAGTATGTGAATCCTTTGGAATTACCTGCATTTATGAATACATTTGTCTTAAAATCTTATTTTATCTTTACCTAAGTTACAATAATGAACAAATACAATTTGTTTTAACTAATACTACACAAATTATTGCATTGTTCTTGTACATAATGAATACATCATTCAAACGTTCAGTGTAGGTTGGGAAAAGTATCTGAACCCCTAAGCTAAAGCTAATTAGAGTCAGGAGTTGGCAAACCTGGCATCCTTTAATGAAACGAGATTGAAGGTGTGGGTTAGAGCTACTCTGACTTATAAAATTCACTCTGGCTGCCCTGCCAACAATGCTAGTTAAAATTCGTGGACGCTCTGACGTATTTCAAATAGGCGGTAACGTTCGTTGAGAATGCTTGGTTTTGTTAACTATTTTTAGGGGCCACAAAACATCCAGACATGTCGAACGATCACAAGTAGTGTATATCCTCATGAAATATTTTTATATATTATTATATATTTTAGTATATCCTCATGAAATATTTTAATATATTATTATATATTATATTATTATATAAACCATAATTAATTAATCAACTCACCTGGCACACCAACAATTTCAGACACCTTTGTCCACGCATCGTTTTTTAGTGTCTTCGGAACTAACGTTTGCTGGGAACCAAAGTTTACAATGTTGTGCTCTCTAGACTTTGCTAGAGCAGAGCACTTCTATATTCCAATAGGTTGCCGCCGAACCGCGTCAAAGCTCATTACCATAATGTTGGCTGCACTTGAACTTTCCTCTGACGCCCACATCGCCCAAGACTCACCACGCCACTTCTCGCCGCAGAGAGACGCTGGCTGTCATAGAAAATGAATGACTTCCGGTCAATTTGAGGCTCTCGACGCCTCTGGTCTGAACACACGGTTAAGCGTCCACGCTCGAGGGATGAGCGTCCATGAGGCAGAGTCTCTCTCAGCCGGGTGCAGTTTCAATCTCTCCCCCTTAGATCGCGCAACTCATAGAAGAGGCACCGACCACACAGAGAAATGCCAGTTTTTGAGTTTATAGTTATTAACATGATCTGCTTCTGTATTATTTGAACTTTAATAAAGCTATAACGCATTAAATATAACTGCATTTAAGATGTAACGCCGGGGTGTTACATCATCAACGAGAGTGCCTCTGAATTTACCTTTTCTATTTTTTTTGTAAATAATTCCCTAATACTTTGGGATTTACATAAGATGAAACTGTGAAAGTTTAGAGTGCATCTGGACTGATCTGATCTGTGTAATTCTTCCTCTCCTCCGTCAGGCGTGAACTGCAGTGCTGGTCTCGCGCGTCATCATTACAGTTTAATTTGATTTCATGTTACGTTAAATGAGATCAAACAACTATTCGACAATGAAAATTTTTCTCGACAATTTTATATTTTCGACGTTGTTGATAATGTCGACTAAACGTTTCAGCCCTAATGCAAATGACAATATGCTTTTAAAATCACCTGCTTTATTTTCTTGAATAAATCCCGGGTGTCTGTCTTTCAGGTGCTTTATTAAGTATGATGTTACCTCCTTTTGTCAGAAAATTGTGAATGTAGCGTTTACAAACAGGTTTTTGCTGATCTATGATGTTTCCCTTTTCATCAGCCTCAAATCCAAAGAATTTCCAAACCTGGCTTTTTCCACTTTTCTTTTTGACAAGATTCAGTGAGACTCCGCAGCAGCTACTTTGCTTGTCGCCATCTTTTGCTTGTTGTGAACATTCTAAAGTTCCCGACTCTGCATGGGATCCGGGTAGACCCGGTACTCGGTACTCCGACTTGGTACCGGAGTACCGGTATTTTTGACAACACTAGCTGTAGGTACAAGTGCTGATTTAGGGCCATATTGCACTCTTGCTCATGTGATATTGCTTATAAACAACAGTTCAATGAACAAGTAAATTGAAAAAAATTTGGAAAAACTGAGAACTGTCTGCTGGAACTACTTTCTTACGCAACCGATCAGAATCTGCCGTTGGTGGTTAGTAATTCAAAAAGTTCACTTCAGAAATAGTATCACAGCTTGTGCTGTTTCTAAAAGTTATTGGATAAACAAGGATGGATGGATGTGTGTATATTTGTGTGTACAAATATGAGAGAGAAGGAGCGTGTGCGATCACCTGTTGCCACTCCCAAGCAGAGATGCTGTCAGGTTTCTGAAGATCAGCTTTCTCAGTGGAAAAATAGCATCCAAGCGGGGGTATTTCTCCCTATTTCACATTAGCCAGTGCGCAAGAGTCATTCACTATAGAAAACGCGATGTCCTCCATTTTAAACAGTGTGTCCACTCCAATATGGAAAGTCCAATAAGAGGTAAGCGCCTTCAGTTGTGTAATAAATCAGTCTGTTGTGTCTCAGCTGTGATGAGCCGTAATGCTGAAGTTGTTTGTTTAAAGCAGTTTAAAGCTATTTCCTAGCTTTAGTAGTAGTAATACATGCGATCACGAAGAGCTGTTGTATATAAACAGCTGAAGCAGCTTCACTTCACGTCACCAAACTGGCTTTTGCCACCACCTGCTGGCTAACATATGTAATGTCAAAACAAATACATGTAAAAGACCAACAGAAGCTCTTAACAGATCTGCACGGCTCTTACAATTTAGTTTAGAATGGCACGAACACAAGTGGAGTGATACACACGCAGTGAAGCGTCTGAGTGCTGATGGTGTTAGACCATCAGTGCTCATGGAACGTCTCTCATCCAATCAGATTCGAGGACCAGGACTAACTGTTGTATATATGTAAATATTTTATATCTATTCATTTTGCAGGGCGGAGCCAGGTCGTGATTCCGCACACCAGGCCCATAATAAGGCTGATTAAGCCCGAGAGGGATAAGGCCGTCCGGAGACGGCAGTGCATCAGAGAGAGAGTTACGGGCAGCTGTCTGACACCTGTGTAACATAGTTCAATTGAAAGGAGGAGGCAAGAACGTGCTTGAAGATATAAATAATATTTTAATGAGAAACTTAACCAAAAAGACAAACACACAAAAAGGTGTCTGACGCACTGCCATCTCCAGTTGGCCTTATCCCTCTCGGGCTTAATCAGCCTTATTATGGGCTGGGTGTGCGGAATCACGATCCAGCCCCACCTTCCGCCCTGCCACAATTATATGTAAAATACAGTATGTAATTTATATATTCTGTATTCTCTATATTTGTATTTTCCATACATACATTATAATACATAATATAATATTTCTGTATATTTACATTTATATATTTATATTTGTAATATACTGTATGTAAATGCTGTAGGCATTTTCTAAAGAGAATATGAGTGGTGCTTGCCCATTAAAAACTAGCCGCCACAATGCTGGGGTGTTGTGACTGCTTGCCAGGGTGTTGCTATGCAGTTGTTAGGGTGCTTGTTAACTGATAGCCCACCCTCAAGTCTCTATGATATTCTGATGCCTAGATACATCTTGTGTCCTTCATTCATTGTAAGTCTAAAGGATTTTTTCTCCCTTTTATTGTGAGAATTTTAAATCTAATTGCTTAGAAGAAAAGTAATAGCACATGTCTTTTCAACAAATCGCATGATTTGAGGTATTATTCATCTCCGTAGCACAAGCAATGCAGGACAAGTTATGTGTCAACATTTAATACTTAGGGATAAGCAAGAGCAAGAGAAATAGTGATGCTTGCCTTTGCAGCACCAGTAAAAATAAAAGAGCAAAGTAAAGGACAAATCGAAAATCTTATTCCTTTAGCTAAAGCATTATGAAGAAAAGTAGTAAATGTTTTCGGTAAATTACTCAAAGAAAGACATATACAGTTGCCGTAAGTCCTTAAAGACACAGCCCTCAGCTCAAATGATGATGCAAGGCTGACTCAGGCAGACAATGTGGATTAATGGGAGCCGCAGTATAAAAACTAAACTGATCACAAGGGTTATGGCTCTTCTGAAACTGTCTTCCTGTCATGCTCCACTGACTGTTGCCTCACTAGATCTGAACTCTGAAACACAGGGACAACAACATAATCTATTTAACATGTGTCTATACAGGGGGCTCGGATCTTTATGCTAGAGATGACATTTCACCTTGCTACTGGTTACTGGTTTCCATAGAGTTCAATTTAACTAATGGAGCATGGCTCAATATTTAATTTGTGCAATGTAGAGAATGGAGAACATATATCTTGTCGATAAAAAAAAAGAAAGAAAATCACTCAATCTCATTAGAGATTTGTGTAGAGAGGTTCAGACCAATTACAAATTAATGCAATGGTTAATTTATGATATCAAAGTGGGCCCTAAAAGGCCACTTTGCAAAGTAAATCCTTAGTTGTATGTTGATTTTGGCTTTCAAGTTTCCTTGAAAAAGGGACCCACAAGGTTTGAGAATTTTCATTTGCGTAATTGAACTCTGCGTAAACTATGACAGCTGTTGCATTATGTATGCACGTAGCTTATTTTAACTGTGGTCTAATATTTTTTTAAATTTTTAAATAAATTAAATGGCAGGCAGAGAAGTGTTCAGGAAACCTTTTTAAAACAGTCATTAATATTTTAGCCATTTTTGCAACACTTTACATAATTAAATTAAATTGTATTAAAATTGCAGGCAGGGGAGTGTTCAGGAAACCTGTTTGAAAACAGTAATAAATATTTTTGCAATTTTTGTAAAACATTACATAATTAAATTAAATTAAAATGGCAGGTGGGGGAGTGTTCTGGAAACCTATTTAACAACTGTCATTCATATTTTCGCAATTTTTGTAACACACTTTACACAGTTAAATTAAATTGTATTAAAATGGCAGGCAGGGGAGAGTTCAGGAAACCTATTTGAAAAAAGTAATTAATATTTTTGCTATTTTTGCAACACTTTACATTAGGGGTGTCCATGGTTAACCGATTAACCGTTAAAAATTGCGTAACCGAGTGAAACATTTTGCTCGGTTAAGTGGTGTCAATGGCGTGCATTGAATTTAGTTGTAATACATTTTTGCACCACCAGAGACTGCCAGAGCGCTCCCAGACATTTGTAATGTCCACAAGAAGTAGTCTTGACCAGTTTTCTAATATGAAGCGGGCAAAGAAAAGCACAGCGTGGGAGCACTTTAAAATCGAGAATGACGGGGCAAAATGCAAGTATTGCAATGCAGTGCTTAGATATACTTCAAGTACAACCTCGTTGTTGTACCATCTCAACAGCCAACACCCGGGCACGCAGGGATGGAAATTAGCACCAGCCAAATGCGGGTGATTTTGTGTTGTGGCGGGTAAACTCGCTTCACCTACCGGCCACCGTGGTGGGTAAATAAAAATAGCATCATGTGACGTTCGTCTGTTAAAGGAAAAATTAGTTTGAATAAACGAGGAGACACTGATTAGCAAGACAACTCAGTGAATGTGCTTTCCATTAAATGAATCACACACACACAGTAAACAAATCCTTAACAAAAAAACAGGGCTATTCTGGTGGGTGCGGTGACGCGCTCATGTAAGGGTGGCGGCGTGGCGCTGCCAATAAAGCTCCTAAAATCTGTCACAAAGAATCGGCAAAAGTAATGATTATGAATATGTAAAATATAGCAAGGAGATATTTAAATTATTTATTAATAAACAAGTCTTTTCTTTGTCCGTGTCATTTTCAAAGATGAAGTTGACGATGCTGACTCGCGGTCTTCGCAGTAACGCACCAGAGAGAAATGCACATTTCTTACGGATTACATAAGCAGAGAGCAGTCTGTGTCTGTTTTCTTTAGTTTTGAATTATTTGTGAGGCAAGGCTACCTTATACACTGAGTTTCGGTTCATTTATGAGACGAGCTCCAGTTCACGCGCCGGCGCCTCCGCTTTGTGATTATATCGTCTGCTATATTTAATTCTTATTTATTAAATCCAGGCAATTGGTTGATGAAACATTGATTAAAATTAAGACACAATTAATACAAAACGAAATTCACTTTAAAGAAAGGTTTTGTGCTTTCTGTTTGATGTCTCTGTGGAAGTTTTAAAGCATCTTTCAGTGCCGCTTTCAGAGCGCTCACGTCCGTAACATTGTGTTTTCCTCGTATGCGAACTGAAATGAATATCAGTTCATGGATTGTGTGTGTAGGCTATAAGAGAGAAAGAGAAAATGCCAGTATTTCATTGAGACTTGAGATTAAATAAACGGCTTAAGTATTGTAGATCTTGTAGTATTAATTTTCACATGCAGTTACACATTGTCGGTTAAAAACAAGAAAGTGGCTGGTAAAAACATTGAGTGGCTGGTAGATTTTGAAATCCACAGTGGCCGGTGGACAAAAAAGTTCATTTCCATCCCTGGCGCACACTATGGTTAACCGAGTATTAACCGTTAAGGGCCTCGGTTAACGGTTAATGAAAAACTTAAAAACGTGCAGCCCTACTTTACATAATTAAACGATAAAGGTAGGTGGAGGGTTGTTCGTAAAACCTGTTTGAAAACAAATTCATATTTTTTTAATTTTTGTAACACTTTACACAATTAAATTAAATTAAAATGGAAGGAGGGGGAAGGGGGTGTTCAGGAACCAGTATTTTGTATTTGAAAACAGTAATGAATACTTTTGCCATTTTTACAACACTTTACACAATTAAATTAAAATGTGAGGTGGGGGATTGTTCAGAAAACCTATTTGAAAACAGTAATTATTATATATGCACTTTTTTAACACTATTGTTTTTTTACACAATAAACAGTTTTAAAAAAATGGCAGGTGGGGAGTGAAGTGCCAACAACTTTCTACTTACCAGTTCTGTGCTTTAGCCTACTATGCCACAAACAGTAATTAATATTTTACACAGCTTAAATTAAATGAAATCCAGCAGGGAAAACTAAGGGATCGGTGGTGAGGGATAACTGACACTCGTCAGTCATCTCAGGAAGAAGAAAGATGTAACAGGAAGAGGACTTCCCTTGTAATGGTCTCTTCCCCTAGAGTATACGTGACCTAACAATACAAAAGCTTATACAACGATTTGTGGTTCAATATCAGCTAACAATCACATATCATTGTAATGGTGTTGCAAATAAAGGTTATTTGAGAGACAAATATTTTTATTACATATCAGAAATATGCAATCATTTCTGTTGGTTAGCGCCCTTTTGCCTGGTGCCTTCATAGAGCCACATTTTTCTGGTAAAGCATCCACATGATGGATGTCCCTCAGAGACTCGTGGGCCCTAAATATTACAGAGTGCGCAACTGGCTCATGAATACATGCCATTATAATTTCAACAGTGTGAAAAGTAATAAAACTGCACAGGCATTTATGGTCACAGAGCCAGGGCTCTTAATGACTTTTTTGGGAAATAATCTGCATACATATTAAAAAGAAGTAGTTTTGTATCATGTTTACACAGATACAGTATTTACAAAGTCATTCAAATACACACACACACACACACACACACACACACACGTATGTCTATAAACTAAGGCAATACTTTATATGTTAGACTGAATTAGTATATTTAATTTCTCAAATAATGTATAAACAGCAAAAATGTATGCCTTTTTACAGAGTAGAGCATCATTATATTATTATTATTATAGGAATAGTTCACCAATATAAAATTTGGTCATCATTTAGTCAACCCTTGGGCAAGTGATTATTTTCTTTATTCAGTGAAGCACAAAAAGAGATGTCAGGGAGGATGTCTGAACTGCTATTTTTTTGCATACAAGGAAAGATAATTTATAAAACCAAGCTTCATAAGGGGGGAAAAAAACCCACCAGAAAATGATCATATAAGTAGTCCATCAGACCTTTGCAGCTTATTCCAAATCTTCTTTTTTTCATCCCCTTTTCTCCCCAATTTGGAATGTCCAATTCCCAATACTTAGTAGTTCCTCATGGTGGTGTGGTTACTCACCTCAATCCGGGTGGCAGAGGACAAATCTTAGTTGTCTCCACTTCAGAGATAGTCAATCCACGCATCTTATCACGTGGCTCGTTGTGCATGACACCGCGGAGACTCACAGCATGTGGAGACTCATGCTACTCTCTGCGCTCCACGCACAAATGACCACACACCCCATTGAGAGAGAGAACCATTAATCACAACCACGAGGAGGTTACCCATTTTTACTCTACCCTCCCTAGCAACTGGCCAATTTGGTTGCTTAGGAGACCTGGCTGGAGTCACTGAGCACACCCTGGATTCGAACTTAAGATGCCAGGGGTGATAGTCAGTGTCAATACTCGCTGAGCAACCAAGGCGCCCTATTCCAAGTCTTCTTAAGAATTACTATAAAATGTACTGTCAATGTTGTCAAACCGGCATAAAGCATCTAAAGGCACCATTTTTTAATCGAACACAAGCACGAATGAGATTTGTTCAGATGGTGGGAAAGATTACCATTGAATAACAGCTTAAATTTTGGGTTCTTCCACACACAAAGCTATTGTATGACTTCAGAAGACTCCGAGATAACGTGCACAATGTAAACTGTATTACTGAGTCCTGTAAAGGCCTGTACATTGTCCCCCACAATTTTGATTCCTACAATAGATCTACACCTGGTTGTGTTCTTTTCAGGTTGTTATCTATGTTTTTTCTGCTAAATCTCAACATGGCTCTTTAATATCTCAGTTGGATGGCTGATTATCACCTGCAGTCAGTCCTTTTCCTTCTGGCCAAAATCTTGCCCCTTCAGTTTCTCCAAATCTGATTAAGGTCAACAATCTTTCCTTTGTCTTGTTTTGTCCCAGTGCATAACAATAACTTGGAGTCACCCTAGATGACCAGTCTGTACTGACTGCACTGCAGAAATTCACAGGGGTTTGGAATGGCATGAGGGTGAATAGATTATGAATGAGTTTTTGGTTTTTGTTTAGGTGAACTATTTATTTAAAGGGATAGATCTCATCATTTACTCACCCTCATGCCACACCAGCTGTTTATGACTTTCTTTCTTCTGCTGAACACAAAGATTTTTAGAAGAATATTTCAGATCTAAATCTCCACTTTCACTTTCACATACTTCTTTTTTGTTTTTGGTGATTTGCATTCTTTGTGCATATCGCCACCTACTGGGCAGGGAGAATTTATAGTAAAACAGGACATAAATATTGATCTGTTTCTCATATCACCTCTGAAGTCATGGATTAAACTACTGGAGTTTTATGGGCTACTTTTATGCTACATTAATATGCTTTTTGGATCTTAAAAATTTTGGTCTCAATTCAGTTGCATTGTATAAACCTACAGAGCTGAAACATTGTTCTAAAAATCTTAATTTGGGTTCAGCAGAAGAAAGAAAGTAATTCACATCTGAGATGGCATGAGGGTAAGTAAATGATGAGAGAATTTTCATTTTTGGGTGAACTGTCCCTTTAAGTGCATCCAAAACACTGCTGCCTGCTCGCTGTTTAATGGATCTTCCTGTGTTATGCCTTTGCTCAGGTCTCTTCAAGATAAAAATAAGACTAATTCCATTTTCCACTTCACTCAGACCACACACTACTAGCTAATAACACTCCCCCCATTCTGCCAATAGCACTATGATCTTGTTGGCACTATGTTCTTTACTGGGCAGCACAAGCTCATTGGCAGGCCTTGGCCTTATCTAAGTGCTTGATTTATATGTTTTGCTATTAACTCCAGTATCACTCGAACCCAATCAACCCACTTTTTGTAAGCTGCTTTGGTACGAAAGCTTTAGCCATGAACATAAATACAGATGCAATGTTCTAATGCGGGTCCATTCATTTTTAAAAACTGATATCCTACAATTGTTAACTGTAAGAATCTATTTTTACCTGATTTAACTCCATAAAATATGTTTTCTTAGTGTAATCAAATGTAGTTAGGTTGATTCAGACATGTTAAATAATATTTTTTCAAACCAGTTAATTTAGATTTGACCACTTATAGGTGCTGTAATCAATTTCAGCCATTCTAATTTCAAGAGAATGAGTTGTTGGATTAGCCACGCCCCCTCTTTCCAAATCCCAGCACTCCAAAGATCCCAATTGAGAGCGGAAACAGATGTTAAAAACAACAGTAGTAAAATAGCGCCCTCAGCTGACAACTGTTATGAACAACATGGCATAAAAATTAATTATGCCTCAATTCGCTGAAGAGAATGCGCAAAATGATTGACGGTTGAAAAGCCTAATTTTTGTGTACGCATTTTTCTTTGCAGTTTACAGAGTCTAGTGCAGTCAGAGACCGTTGAGATATCTCATGGAATTTATTTCAGGGAGTAGGAAATATTTTTGCATGCTTTTCCATTAAAAACACCTTTCCAAAAACAATACCTTTCCATTACAGCACCTTTAAAGCATAATTTTTATGTTAACATTTTGAAACATTCTGATTTTTGCTTGAACAAGACTAAAATATGGAATGCAAAAGTATATTGTTGACTAATGGGCCCAACAAAGCAGTATGATGTGAAAAGAATGTGGTGTTTTTGCTTATTTAAACAGTTTATGTAAACATTAGCTAAATGTAAAATATGCAAATATATGTAAATTATTATTCTTTTTTTTTTTTTTGTAGGTGAAATAGAATACAGGTAAAATTACTGTAGGCTTTTGCGAACATGAAATTCAAAAGCAGGCCAGTAAACTGGATTGCTGAAATGTATGGAAATCGATGTGAAATCAATGCGTCCTTCTCTGATTAAATCCTTTGTGCAAATTTGCTCATTCCACAAAAAATTCATAGTGGTATTTTCCCACTGGACAAACCACACATGGCTTCACTTCATTAAAAGGAAGCCTGCACTGAAAATAGCCCATAAGCTTTATGTCTTGTCAGATAAATTACTACTTAAATGAAATACCAATCCTTGAGATGAGTTATGGATTTTGCAATGTTTTACTTTTTGAGAGCTGAATGTGCAAAACACACATTATTAAACCTTACACTTTGTCTATCTGATTAAACGTCAATGAGGTCTTTGGTCTTGTCCATTTGCCTGTTAACTTCAAGTTCACTCTCATTTATTTCACCTGCTACATGAATGAAGTTGAATAAAATAATTTTGCCACCATTGTTCCCATGCTTTTTTGACAGTTGAATTTCTGTGAATTGTCCAGTCAGTGGTAATTACTGAATAGGGAAATAAACTGTAATAGAGAATGTACTCACAAGAATAATTTCTAGCTGATGATCGGAGTATATCTAGAATGCATATTCACTATTGTCACTTATTGAAATTACAATAGAGACAGAAGCTGAATCGCATAAAACTCTCCATAAGTAAAAACAATGATGAACTGAAGCAAGGCCATAAAACTGAGTGTTATCCAAGTGCTGGAATCATCCACTGACGCTGACAGGCATCCATTTAAGCCTTTCATTTCAAAATCCTACTTCCTTTCCTCACCATATGCAGTATGCCCAACGAAACTGCCTCACTTGAGGATATGGACATTTATGAATACCTAAAGTATATAGAGACACTGTACTGAAAGTCTACAATCTAATTCTGTAAATGTCATTTCTGTTCAGAATGCAAGCATGCTAATCTAAAATAAACACAGTTAATAGACTATGCATCTTATGTAGAGTTCTGCAATCATTTTATGAAGATTAATAAACATACAGCCTGAATTTTTTATTTTTATTTTGCAAAAGTCCTTTCAACCTGGTTTTGTCTATTTAGCTAGCTAACAAACTATGACAAGCTGCTGTTAAGCCTGGTCAACAAGTCACTGTCAGGATTTCATGGCATGATTTGATTAAACTAGTGGGAAATGGAAGGGATGCAGTGCAATTGAAGATAATCCGATTGTAATTTTATGGTAATGAATATAATTTCAAGTGTGATTTGTTGAGCATTAGACTGGAGAAGAGGATGTGCTGCAAACCAAGCACAACCTTTTGCAAAAAAGCACCCAAATTAACATCAATGCAATGTGGGGGGAAAACCCCAATAAACAACTATTGCTTATTTTTTAAGACGTTACCTGAATCTCCCTGGCATGATATATGATAATTAGACCCAGAAGAATGAGTGTAGAAAGGCTTATCAGGCATTTTAGGGCTAAAGAATACAGTGACTCCTGGAAAAAAAGAGAGAAAGAGACAAATTCACCAAATTTGAATTAGTCAGTTAAAACATACACAAATTTTTTCAAAGATTCTGAAACCTTGTTCAAATATTACATGAATTTCAAATTGTTCTCACACTATTGTACACATTTGTCAGTGTTTGATTAGGTTTAGGAACTGAGAACCAGTTCTGATTTTTCACGAATTTCTGTTCTGTTAACAGTTCTCAAATGGGCATTCTTTCTCCGAACTGGATGTAACACTGTACTAAAATACTCAGGATTTCCTGTGATAACATTCACTCCAACACTGCTACTGAATCAGCAGTGTGAAAAATGTCCAACCAGTATAGTCTAATATCTGAAAGAAATGACTCTTATTGACTGGTTCTTTAAAGGGATAGTTCACCCAAAAAGAGAATTCTCTCATCATTTACTCACCCTCATGCCATCCCAGTTGAGTATGACTTCAGCAGAACACAAAGTTTTTTAGGAGAACATTTGAGCTCTGTAGGTCCATATAATGCAAGTGAATTGTGGCCAAAATTTTAAGATCCAAAAAGCACAAAAAGTCAGCATAAAAGTAATCCATAAATCTCCAGTGGTTAAATCTATATCTTCTGAAGTGATATGAGAAAATTAATATTTAAGCACTTTTTACAATAAATCTCCAGTTTCACTTTCACACTCTTCTTCTTTTGTTTTTGGCGAATTGCATTCTTCATGCATATTGCCACCTATTGGGCAGGGAGGAGAATGCATGGTAAAAACTTAAAGACTTAAATATTGATGTTTCTTCCCCACACCTTATAGCTTCAACCACTGGAGTCCGAATGGATTACTTTTATGATGACTTAACATGCTTTTTGGAGCTTCAAAGTTCTGGTCATCATTCACTTACACTGTATGGAACTCAGAGCTGAAATATTCTTCTAAAAAACTTTATTTGTGTTCAGCAGAAGAAATAAAGACATACACATCCGGGATGAGTATGAGTAAATGATGAGAGAATTATCCTTTTTTTATGAACTATTTCTTTAAATCTACAGAGCGAAACATCCAGCACGACAGTGCAGCCTGATTCCCAAACATATGACTCAGTCTGGTCTTTTTAGGGAATGAAAATGTTACTGAATACCAAGTGATTCATTTCATCATGTCCGACACAAGATGAATCAATAATTATTACTGTGTTATGTGTATTAAAAAGAATATTCTGGGTTCAATACAATTTAAAAAAATAAAAAATCTGGATTACAGTGAGGCATTTACAATAGAAGTTAATGGGGCCAAAAAAAAAGCATCTTCTGTTAAAACGCATGTATTATTTAAGCTTTATACCGCGGGTCTGTTGGATGCTTGATTCTGATTGGTTCACAGACGTTCTAAGGTGTGCAATTATTTTTTAAGTAGTTCCAGGTCTTCACCGCATAATGGTTCCATATCACTTCGCCAAATTAAATTGTAGCAACGAAGACTTGAGCTGTATTGAAGCTAGATACACTTGATCAATACAACAGGTTCTATATTATCTGAGATATCTGTGGGAAAAACCCTCGAGTACACACATTATACCCGTAATGCACACACTTGAGGCCCAAACATACTCGGTGAGTGAAAAACAGAGTCGTCATGTCAGCGCAGTCCTGCATCTCAGTAGGGATGAAAAAAAGTTTATAACAGCAATATACCGATTTTGAAGCGATGCTACTTCTAAAGAAAGCTGCAACAAAAAAGGTAATCCCAGAGTTAATCTCTCTCATTCGAGTTTCTCGCTTTCGCCCCGTCAAATGCGAACTCTCTTACACTTGCACAAACTTGTTCCTCCAGTACGTCCTAGAGATGCAAGATGCTGAATATGTAGCGGAAGAAAGTAGTTCCACTCACAAGAGTGTTTTAGGGACAAAACCAGAAAATGTTTTGAGATAAAACCCTGAACGATGTTTTAAGGTGTGGTAACCATGGTATAAGTTGAATAATTGGTGAAAACGTCCGTTGAATTGTTTAAAAATAATGCAAACCCGAGGTGGTTATTGACGGTTATTGTCCGTCATCAATTATTCCAGGTTGTTTAAATCATCGTTTTAGGGTATGTTGACATTACATCGTCATGACAACGAAGTTCTCTTTACACAAAAAAGGTTAGTTAACAAATGTATCATACTAACAACCATGTTAACACGCATATTTTTTATGTTTTTTTTAAGCTATACTTTTGAAAAAGTTAGTATTTTAGCGTTTACAGATTGGTCCCATTCACTTCCATTGTAAGTGCCTCAATGTAGCTTCGATTTAAACTTCAATTAAACTTTTTTTTTTTTTTTTTTAAAGAAAAGGAGGGAGAAGTCCAAATGGATTTTAGCTGTAAATAATGGTATGACACAAATTCTGTTTATTGAGCATAACTTGTATTAAACCTGGAATATTCCTTTAAGGCTCGTCAGAATCGTTGAATCGTTCAATTCACAACGATTCCCATCCCTACATTGGATAAAATTACATCTACTCTTACCTCAACATAGTAATACCTACTAATGCAGGTGCGTCTGAGACAGCCGGATCATTTCACAGTTTTAGTAAGAATTTACTTTAAAGAGCTGGCAAATAGCAAACAAAAACGTTTAACGTGGAAGTTGAACAAGACCTGTCTTCAGTTCGTCATTCTTCCGCACTTTCCAAACTTGTCGTTTTTCTTTCCGTTTCTTTCCAACCAGACTCAAGTTAATGACACCTAGATGTGGGAGACCTGCGGGATTTGGGGACTATTAAGTTACGCACCTTTCCGTAGGCTCCCCACGAGAGTTCAGTTTCAACAACCATGACCACGATCCCAAACATCCCAAAGATGAGCGCGTAGTCGCTCAGACGCTTTCTCTTCTCAAACAGGGCCCTCCTGTGCCCGAGCTTTTGTCCAATGTTCTGGTTCTTCTTTTTGCCGGATTTACTGCCACTGTGGCCACATCCACCCCCTCCTCCTCCGTCCCCCACTGGATAAGACATGAGGGTGCTGGAGTTGTTCTCCGCTTTGGATGCGAGCGTGTCGGACGCGTGCGTCGCAGATACGGGCTGCAGTGGCTGGGACTCCGAATCAAACTCGTGCAGGTTTCTGCGGGACGAGCTTAAGTTGCTGAGCGGTCGCATCACGCCGCCGTTATATCTGCAGCTGCTCATGGCTATTTGGGTATAAGAGTTACTCTCTCTGTGGCTGATGGCCGGACTGCCCCGATTTGTCTGCCAGTTCTGGTCGAGATGAGGAGGATGATGATGTCTAGATGAACTACCATGACTAGAGGGCGTGAACTCGCTGTACTGACCACCTTGCCTGATTGATGAGGACACGGATGGTGTCCTTAAAGTTCCCAGAGGCGTTTGAGGCGTCCCGTGCAAATGCTGGCTTCTTCTCCCATCCTCGCAGGTGGAAGAGTTGTTGCAGGTGCAGTGCCTGTTGGAGCGCTCTTCCTCCCGTCCGCAGTAGAGCTGGTACTGCTGATAGTGCTGCTCCGGATAGAAATCGTTCTGCAACTGCAATGGGGTTTCCATGTCAGAGTTGCTGTTTAAAGCAGCAGCAGTCTGAGAGCCCCATGCATGCACCCTACCGAGGGGGCGTTGTGATTGGTAACGGAGGATGAAAGCTGCCGTGAGGATGGACCCATAACGGCTTCTGTAGATGTGAGAGCGTGCTTCCGATTGGAAGAACGATGCAAAACAACTGGGCTGACGTCACTCGAGGAAGGTGGCAACATGCTTTTCAAATTATATACACATCCACAATGTACATGCACTGACCAGTTCACATTGCTTCTGTGATTATAAAACCATTAACACTTAAACCTCTAGTTTTTAGTGACCCTGGACCTCATTCCACCCCCCTTTTCACTGATCAATTTCTTGGAGTAATGCCCACACCACTTTAGTATTCATCAACCTTTCACTTCTGAATAATGTATTTTTTTTATAATTGTATAGGGTCAATAAAGACCCGAGATATGTAAAAGTGTCGTTTTTTTTAAACACATTTTTATGATTATTTCATATCTATATAAGTTTACTATAACAGGATATCTTTTTTTTTTTAGTTATTTTTTTTATATATTCATACAAATGACTACTACATCACATTAATTTTCTGTGTTTGATTATGGTGAATTATCATTATTCCATTTGTGTGTATACATACATAATATACATGCTATTTCTTACTCAAGCTGGCGCTGATGTTTCCACTGACTGACTTAATTTACATTGGACATTGCTATTTGATGAAGAAACAACATGGATGTAAACTATAGCAAGTGTAACACATGAACAGTATGATTTGGTTATTTTCTTTTGGGTGAACTATTGACATTATGTAAGTGCTGCTCTGTGATCTATTTAGACTCAAAAAGTGCTTGAGAAAATACACGTGTAGCTTAGCTGTAGATTATGTGTAGCTCAATATGTGTTTGACAGCCAGTTGCATCTCATGAAATTTCAGTGTGAAAGTAATGAATCCTGTTCTAGATTTGTTGCATCATCTCTTTGATATGTAAGGAATGTATAGTCAGCCAGTTGTTATCACACAATAAACGTTGACAGGGTGATCAGGACCCCGACGCGAGATTTACTGTCTGCCGCCTCATTATCTAGGCTATTATAAGACTACTTGCAAAATAAACAAATAAATTGACACGAAACATTGATTTGAGTTTAAAATATTTTGACCTTACCTGAAGTAACTGCACAGTGATCAAAAAATCCAGAGAGTGATGGCTTGCTAGGACCTGGATGAGCGGTCTGATACGTGTAGCTGCGGTTGTTACAGAGCAATAACAGACCACTAGATGGCACCATTGACCCATCAGAATCGAGTATTCCAGTCCGCCATGCAATTAATGAATTTTTATTTTTTTTAATAATTTTTTTAATCTTTTCTCTCATTATGAGATGGTAATAATCAAGTGGGATGAGGAATATTAATTTTCTATTTTTATTCGCTAGACATTCAAAAATGTGTGTGTGTGTGTGTGTGTATATATATATACACACACTCACTGAGCACATTATTAGGAACACTATAGTACTAATAAACACATTCTGTTCTATTATTTTCTATCTGTCTTGAAAATGCTTATTAAATTTGACACTATCTGGGCATTTTGTAGATCCATTTGTTTTTTTTTGTATTGTTTTTTTTTCCTCCCCTTTTATTCCCAATTTGGAATGCTAAAGTCCTCGTGGTGGCATAGTGTCTCAATCCGAATGGCGGAGGACAAATCTCAGTTGCCTCCACGTCTGAGAACATCAATCCGTGCATCTTATCACATGGCATGTTGAGCACGTTACCGCGGAGACATATCGCGTGTGGAGGCTTCTTTTTTTCTTTTTTTTTATGAATCACAGGCTACTTGGGGATGTTAATTTTCCTGTTTCTTCACTCTCTGGCACATTTACTTAAATTATTAAAAGGACACGAATCAATGATATAATAGGCCTAATAATATATTGATCACCTTTTCTACTAAACGTTCCAGCTGTCACTCGTATGTATAAGTAACGACTGTATTATTGCATGACATAGAATGCAAAATAAATGAAAGTCCACACTTACTATTTTACAGATATACTAAGGCTAAAAGCAACCATATGTGAGCAGTGTTTTATATTATTATTGTTTTATGAAAATGAAGAATAGCACATGTGGAAACAGTAGCTGCAGTATTCTGACGTCACATCATGTCACCTTTCAGCATCAGCAGCATCTGAAAACCCTTTGTTATTGTTGTCTCGACTCTTGCCAACTAGCATCCTTGAGAAAAAAAGACCAGGCCTTAAGATTCACAGGGCTTTTGTCAATCAAATAACGAAGTGTTCGCAACTCATTATTATACCAGAGACTGATTAAAAGGAAATTAACTTGAACTGTGATGAACTTAAAGTTAGGTACGCCCTAATGAGAATGTTGACGCGCACAGGTGTGGCTTGTTTTGGTGAACTATTTAAAGAGTTTGCTGGTAATGGATAGGGGCTCTTTTTTCTGGCTGGGATCTTGTGTGTGGTTGATGTGGGGACGGGAGCTCCAATTATTTAGGGAAACATGCTAAACGGCCGCTCGGGGCAGTTAGTGTCCCTGGCGGTTGTTAGGTAGTGGGGGGAAATGTGTTAGGTAGCTATAGGACTGGATCTATGTTAGGGGAGCTCCTGATGTCCATGAATTGATGAACTAAATGCAGGGACTGCCCATCTGAATCTGAAAACAAATACCCCTTCTGTCTATAACTGGTAAGGGTGAGCAACTTTGTGATGTGGTTATTCATGTAGATACCTCTGTTCCTCCTCGCAGTGAGGTTTTAATCATGGGTGCGTTAGGGGGATCCTTTAGAAAGTACACAGGGTATGCTGGAGCCGTCTGCTTCCCTGGGCACTCATTGCGACCTACTAGTTGCTAGGGTGGTGTGCAGGGTGGACCAGGGTCGTCTACCTGTTCATGTAATTAATGTGACCAATGATACTCATAACCTGAAGCAGGGTATGAAAGTTGGTACATTATTTTGGGATGTAGCAGTAGAAGATGGGGAGGGAGTATGTACTCTTCCATGAGTACAGAATTTTCTGTTGTATCTGGGCCTCATTTTATCTGGTGAGGGGGTGAGTGCAGATCCCGTTAAAGTAGAAACAATGAGAGAGTAGTCAGTACCAATAAATCAGTCTGAAGTCTGCAGTTTTGTGGGTTTGGTGTCATATTATCGTTGGTTATTAAGGGGTTTGCCAAAATAGCCCGGCCATTGCACTGACTTACGGAAAAGGGGTCAACAGGCATTCCTACAGCTTAAAGCAGCTCTTATGATGATGCTTGTTCTTGTGTATCCCTACCTGTACAAGACATTCATCTTTGACACTGATGCAAGCAACACAGGAAACAAATGAATTGGAGCGGGTTGAGACTGTGGGTGAAGAGGAAGATGTCAAGCTGCCATAGGTGCAAAAGAGGGATGTTTTTTTACAGTTGGTAATGCAGTTTTTACCAGTGTGGGAGCAACTGGATCTGGAGGGAGGTCGGTTGGTGCATAAGCCCCGTTTAATACCGATGCAGCATCTAAAATTCAGGTGTCCCTTCTGAAATGTGTGATTTTGGAAGTTCTAAAAATGTTCCAGAATTCTAAACAGGTGGTTATTTGGGTATCCAAAAACTGCAGGCAAAGGTGAGGGACCTATTTTATTGGCCTGACTTGTTTGGGGATGTGAAAAATTGGTCTAGGGAGTGCATGGAGTGCGGGTCTCAAAAATCCCATGAGTTGTTTTCACACCCTGCTACAGCCCTCCATAGTTTCTCGCCTGTGGTGTAGTCTAGGGCATTCCCACCTATCTTTCTTAGGATTTTGTGCATGCCCACCTAAAATATGTGATGATACGTATGGCCACCAGTACAGCGAGTAGGCTTTTGACCAGGAACTTTTTCAATCTAATTACACGATGTTGCAGTACCATTGAGTGAATTGTGCAGGAACCTGGTCAGTACCTGGATGGGAGACCTCCTGGGAAAACTAAGGTTGCTGCTGGAAGATGAATTAGTGAGTCAAGCAGGGGGTGCTCACCCTGCGGACTGTGTAGATCCTAATGCCCCAGTATAGTGATGGGGAAACTATATTATAAAAAGGCACCAAACTTCAGATGGGATATTAAACTTCAGACGGGATATTAAACCGAGGTTCTGTCTCTCTGTGGTCATTAAAAATCCCAGGACACTTCTCAAAAAGAGACACCCTGGTCAAATTCCCCTCATTGGCCCTTATCAATCATGGCTTCCTAATAATCCCCATCCATTAATTGGCTCTATCAATTAACTCTCTATCTGCACCAATAGCTGGTGTTTGGTGAGTGTATTGGCACACTATGGCAGCCGTCACATCATCCAGGTAGATGCTGCACACTGGTGGTTGTTGAGGAGAGTCCCCTGTTCACTGTGTAAAGCGCTTTGAGTCTAGTGTCAGAAAAGTGCTATATAAATGTAATGGTGTCACCTTGCCCTGCGAGTATGCTGCAGAAAGTCACCCAAACGCCCTGCTGCAGGGCCTTTAGAGCCAGAACCAAAGTGTGTGTGAGTTGCTCGCTGTACTATCCACATCCGAAACAGAATATAACGGCTTCTTTTTCTCACTGACCTCCACTAGTGTTCTGATGTATGTTGCTAACTCATTACCCTTCTCTGTCAGCCTGACTAATTCCTTACCTTTATCACATGTGAATCCCTCACTGCTAATGGAAGAAGCTATAATAAACATGGAGCATGCATTATACGAAGAGAATATGAGCGGATGCCATGACTTACCGCAATTGTTTGTTGTTGTGGTGGTAGTTTTTAATCAGGGGGATTTGAGATCAATGTGAATCCGTCATGTAATTGTTGAGGTGGTTCCTGATCACCAGTGGTTTGAGATTGATGCAGTGATTAGTGTAAAAAACAGGTGCGGTAAAGCATGCAGTTTAATTACGCTAAAAGTGGAAAAGCGGGCATGGTACAATGCAGGTAGTTGTATTGCATTAAAAAGTATAAAAGCAGAAAACACAATGCACATGTAAAAATGGAAGAGATTAAAGATAAAACGCTGAAAATAGAAAGACAAGCAATGCTAAGCAGGCTAGCAGGCTACAAACACAAGCGCTAGCAGCAACAGGAACATGAAACAGCACTAAGAAACCATTAATTCTTACGTAGGCTATATGGTAATACAAGATAACGTGTTAATGTGAACACATTGTGCCCTATTGCTACACTTCCATAGTTTATTGCATATTTTATATGTATTAGTTTATTTATTAGAATAATTTTCATTGTAGCCTAATGAAAGGAACATTAATAAGACCTATAAATTCTTAAGTTCACAGTATGTCCACCTCTTCAGACACTACTACACCACTGTTTCTCGCCCATTTGAGCATGTCGTGGTAAATATTCTGAGGCTGTTGAGAATAATAAGTATGTTTTGGTGTTAGGGGAATATTTTTCGAAATGGACAGAGGCATTCCCTCTTCTAAACCAAGAAGCAGCATCTGTGGCTAGGGTTCTATATCCATTCAGATCAGGACAGTAATTTTGAATTAACACTATTTAAGGAGTTGTTTATCTTACTCCAGATGCATAAAACGAGAACTACGCCATATCATCCCCAATCTAATGGGTTGGTGAAGCATTTTAATCGCACCTTGCTTTCAATGCTTTCCTTGTTCATAAATAAGAAGCAACAGAATTGGGATACACTCCTGCCATTTGTAATGATGGTGTATAGGAGTAGTATACGTGCCACAACAGGGTTTTCCCCATTTAAGGTTTTGTTTGAGCAATAAATATTTCTGCCTGTCGATGTTGTTGTGGGAGTGGGTGATAGGGAACATTTCAGTTCAGTTAGTGATTATGTAACAAAAGTAGCTGAGAATCTGTCTACCATGGGGGAGGTAGTTAAAGTGCATCATATTAGAGCATTGGGAAGGCAGAAACAGTGCTTTGATTGAAAGGTTTGCCATCAGTTTAATACAGAGTGAGAGTTGGTGTGGTTGAAAAATATGGTGCGCAAGCATGGGGTGTGCCCAAAATTACAAAGGCACTTCATTGGCCTATTTGTTGTCCTTGAGAGAGTAACTAATGTGTTGTATTTGATAGCTCCTCAGGGGATGGGTTTGAGTGAGTAGTGCATTTCAACCATCTTAACCCCTAATGTTTCTAATGAATTTGTAGGAACGCCTGGATTGCAGAGTGGTAGCAGGTGCCGGCTGTCTGGTGTGGTGGAATCTGCGATTTTTGCTCTGCCCGCTGAATTTGTTGACATTGTTTTGCCCCCTGCACTGGACATTGCCCTGGACATTGCATCTGTACTGGAGACTGCTGTGGCCCCTGTCTCTGTGTTGGAGACTACTTTGCCCTCTGTTGTGCCTGATGCTGCTGTAGTCCCTACATTTCTTGTCTCTGTGCCGGCTAGTGCTGTGTCTACCGTTTCTGTGGAGGGATGCTCTTTACGGAGGCCATCGGCTCGTTTTTAGGATTATGAACTGTCTCTGTGACTCGAGGATTAATTATCTTGGATTGGGGGAAGAGTGTGATGAACTTGAACTCTGCTCTGATTATTTTGGGCTCAGGGCAGTTAGTGTCTCTGGCGGTGAAGATACAACACTGTTTCCCTATCTGGATCTGTTTCCCCTCAGCAGATCTGTATGGGTGGACCAGAATCTGACAGTAACCTTCTCTGCTGTCAGAATGCATTTCCCCATGCACAAACCTAAGCCTAACCCTTCCCTACCCTACTGTACATACCCTAACCATAACCATAACCCTATCCATCACCACCCTACCTAACCTATCCATAACCATACAAATAACCCCATACCCTATCAGGGCTAAGGGTAAACAGATTCTGAAGGGGAACGCAATGTTCTTTGTTATAGAAAGATGTGTTTTTTAGGCCAAAAGCAGCTCATTTCTGTCAATGGATTGTGAATTCGGGGAAAAACATACGAGTCGGATGTCGCTTATTTGATTGTATCGATTCAGGTGTACGACATGCTATTTAAACCTGGATTCAGCTGGTTTAAAGCACTGAGAGAACAAATGAGGAAAAATAATCGACCAGCATCCCCAAATCATGTGGATCCCTCTGGTAGGCTGTGACAAGTTTAACAATATCAGTCTGTCTCTTGAGACACTGTTCTTTGGCTACCAAAAATGAATTAAAATAGCATTAATTATTTTTACTGTTGTTTTTCGCTTTCACTTGTAAATAAAAACTAATTTGATTTTGGATTCTAAAATATTTTTGGATTTGTTTGAAGATGTTGTAATGTAAAGCAATGCGCTACAGTATGGTATAACTTATTGGTAAAAAAAAATTAAAAGAACGGCTTCCATCACCGATCTGAGGTTGTTACCCATCCTACCAACCACCAGAGGGAGCCCTCTCCCAAATACTGATCTTCAACCATTTCTTCACTGCTCATTTCCTGTTTACCACATGTAGCCATCCATTGTTCATTTTGAAGTATTGCCAGTTACCCTGCCTTACGGAGCGTTTTTCCATTGCCATTATTTCTTGATTCATGTTATGACTATTGCCTTTTTTCTGGATTTACTGCTTTTTTGATTACCCTTTGTTTTGTTTGCCTGGTTGGACTGTCTATTTGGTTTATTGGATTTATCTGCCTGCATTAAAACTCTCTCTTCCTGCTGTTTTGGATTGTTTGCTTGTGTCTCTTTAATAAACTTCCTTCACATGGATCCTAACACCATCACCATGGCCAGTTCATTACAGTTGCTTTAGTAAAAATGGCGGCAACAGCAACTTCACAAACGACGCTGGAAAATTTCTTCTGAGTAAAATATTTCTTTAGCCTAATTAATTAATATACAATTAAAGATGCAGTCAGAAGCCTAGTATTTTTCTCTTAAATAAGTTGTACTTAAGAAACTAATCAGAATTTTGAAACATATGTTTAAAATCATGACCATTAACAAGAGATGAAAACTCTTGTCATATCAGTAACCTTATAAAAGCTGTTTAATTCTATATGGAGAGGGTCCCCTCATGGGGGCAGCCATGTTAGGATCACATGACCATTCAAATACTACTCACTTAAAACTGTAAGCTTTTTAAGGTATGCATAGAAAATGTATGCAGAGTATAAAGGTATAAAATGTTCCTTCTCCTTGAAAGATAACACTGAAGCAAATTCTCCAATCTCTGACAGCACTGCACTGTAAACGGAAAACAAAAATATGACCACGGGCAGTGAACATATTCTTTAATCAGCCAATCAATAGACAATGATGTGCTTTCAGCTTGTCAATCATTTTGCACGTTCTAATATTGTAGTAACAATAACAGTTGTCTGTTGAGGGCACTATTTTGCTACTGTTGTGTTTGAAAACCGCAAGAAGATGCACTACCTTACAGTTCGGTGACAGTCTCAACTGTGTTGCGGTGTTTTAGAAAGAGGGGGTGTGTCCAATACAATGGCTTAAGGCCTGGGTATATTTAGTTTTTCTACATTACGGATCGGATCGCACACGGCCGACCGTGTTGCCTTCCAAAGTATACTTTTCTGACCGCGAGCGTATACGAATGCCTTCATCACATGCACAATGCTATGGTTTGTGATACTCTTTTAGTGCAGTCAGTGGCTGGCTCATGCACCGATGATTCACCCAGATGTGGATTAAATGATTTATGACTGACAGTATATAGTGAATTTCTTCAATGGTATCAGTAACTGATCAATTTTGAGTTTAAATAATGCTTCATCCATGCCCCTAGATGTCAATGTAATTCCAAGAATACATAAATAAAAAAAAATCACTTAGTGTATTTGAATACTAAAATGTGTTTGGTCATATCTTTAGACTGCAAAAGTGGCACACTGGACACAGAAGGTGCCTTTATATATCTATCTGTCTGCATTTCTTTCCCTTTCTCCCTCTATCTATATTTGAGTTTATAGCTTTTCTAATAATTTCACTTCAATCTTCAACACTGTTCTTTTGCTGCCTTGCAAGTAATGGTATTTCAATGCAAATCAAGTTGTACTTCTCACATTTATTGACTTAACTTTGCTGTTTATAATCATATTTCTGTTTTATAGAAGCAATAAGCCACTCTAAACAATGTGGTACAGTGGTCTTGCTACAGTTAAGGAAATGCCTAATGGCTTCTCATGGCTATCTGCTTTAATATTTTTACAGACACTATCATTCCAGAGACTCCTGAAACCAAATGTCCATCAGGATCATCTCTTTCCATTGCCCTTTCTGACTCTGACACTGAGATATCAGGCAGTTCCATGATGTCAGACAGGTAAGTAATCAAATTCAGTTTTACAGCTTGAGGCTCAGACTCCAAAATCAAAACTTGCAGCATTGAAAACAATATTTTACAACATTATTGTTTTACACATTTTAATATCAAGGCAAGTAGAGTCTGAGAAAAAAGCAGCATCAACTGAGGTGAAAATGGAGGAAAATCAGAAGCACAGCAGTACAACTAAATCTATCTCACATCTACAAACAAACCAGAAACAATCAGATATGGTAAAAACGACCACTTGCTTTTTGGTTCCCTTTTAAAGTCTCTAAATGTGTACTTTGAGGGCGTTTTTGCATTTAACTGTATTGATAATGTGTTTTATATTAGTCTTTATACTTTATACATGGGAAAGGTAGGATATGAAATCGTGTTGTGGTCTGACATTAGAATAGTTTTTTGGTGTATGACCCAGTGTGACAAGTTATTTTTGTGTTCCTGCCATTCTGTTGTGTGGCAACAGAAACCAAAAGTCTGGTTTCGAAAGCAAAAGTCCCATTCATTCTCTCCATAGAGAAATTTATTTTTTTAGCATTAACATCTAAACCTCTCAAGACAGACTTGCAATGAGCTCTGAAGTTAATCGATGGTATATGTTTCTGTAGAAGCTGCGAGTCATTGTGATTTCAACTTCATTTTTATAATTGACACTTAAATCACAATAAAACAGCTCAGCAATGACCAGCCACTCCTATGAATCTTTGTGAAAGACATACTTGAGTCTCACTACACTACTATTTATACTGTATGTTTGGATATTTTTGAATATTTTATTAGTTTATACCCTCTCTAAGGTGTTGTGATTCATCTCTAAGGTGGTTGGTGTGGTTTATGACTTAGAACCCTACAGAGAAAATCAATGGGAAAAATACTTCCAAACCAAGGCACTGGGTGGTCACTGTTGAGCTCTATAATCATTTCATGTGTTTCATGTTTCATGTGACCAAGGGCATACACCCTTCATCCCCAAAGACATCTGCGATGGTAGGTACAGATGACCCGAATCACTCCATCACTTTGAACATCTCCCATGATAAAACCTAATTGATCGCTTGGGCGGCTTCAGTATTGCCGAACAGTGTGGTGAAGATGCATTTACTGCATTGATTTGTGGGTTGCTGAGTCTTGTTGACATGCTCTCCTCTCAGTGCCTGATTCAGTCCAAGAGACACGACAGCAGCAGATGTGTGGCACTTCCCAGGAGAGTGACAACTCCCATCACAGCAAAAAGAGGTGAGCTTTAGAGGTGAGCTCAGTCGCAGGCTGTTTTCAGAATGAAATACTAGCCTACTACAGTACTTACTAAATACTGCTCAGTATGTTCTATATATTACCTAATATTTTTTTTTAAAATATGTAGTTAGTGAAACAGTAGGCATTATTCCACAATAAACATTTCAAACATTATCTTCCTTGAGGCCCACTGATAATATTAGTAAAGTTTTCTTGCACCAAAACAGTCATAATTTAGTTGTACAGTTATATGATCATTTTCCACACTGTCTCTATCCCTTTATCTGAAACGCTCAATTTTGGCCTAATCGCCTCCTGTTCTGATTAGCTAACACCGTGCAGTCCCTCAAATACTACCATATTTGAAACTCAGTCGGAAGAGAATGAACAAGCTCCGCAACAATTTAAAACTAAATTTCAGGGTTTACAAAAAGAACATCAAACACATTGCATCCAAATATACTAAACTGTTTACTCATGTACAGCATCACCATAAACTCTCAAGCAATCATGACATTTGAAATATTAATGAATGTAACTGGGTACTTACAGTTTTGCAGTCAGGTCTAATAGTGTTTTTAACTGCCCCATCCTTCAATAACAGTTCCTTTGCTAAGCTAGAATCATATTATGAATGGTTCACAAGCAATCCACGCTGATATGACCTGAAAAAACATACAAATCACACTGATATGAGCCGAAAAAACATACAATTCATGCTGAAATACATTGAAGACACATCCATGATGCACACACATCCAATATCATCCTAAACTGATGCGCACATCGCCGGAAATAAATAAAAAATGCCAAGGACGTCCACCTAGTACATGTTTACACACACACCAACAATTAAAAATAGCGCAAGTGGACGCAAGACGTCGTCCAGGATGCGTTTGTGCTTAAAACAGTAAGAGGCAGCTCAGCTGAATGAAAGAAAATGGGGTCTTCTTTTCAGAGTTGTAACTTGGCACCTACATGATACATGACAGCTGTCTACTGTCTCTGTTTGACCTCAATTTTTACACTGTCCTGTTTCACGTTTTCCTATTATACATAATGAATGATTTAGCCCAGTATGATCTATTCGGCTGCAAGTGATAACTGAATCTTCCTTCAGTTATCAGAGCTATTCTCCCATGAATATTATACAGATATCTACCCTTAGTTTCACTGTTCCATGCTTTTTGCCATTCATTATTAACGTGTTCTTTAATTTTTTATTTAATCTCTTCCTTACTGAGTGTCACTTGTCTATATCCGTGTGCTTTAGTGCTTGTTTAGCTATTTTATCGACAAATTCATTACCCTCTACTCCCACATGAGCTGGTACCCACAAAAATTTTATTAAGCTTATATTTGTTATTCTTAACAAACTTGCAAGAATCTCATAGATAATGTCTTGCCCTGAAGAATGTAGTCCACTTGCAAGGCTTGACAATGCTGCATGAGAGTCAGTCCATATTACTGCTGTCCTTGGTTTTACATTGTGGCAGGGCGGAGGGCGGGGCCAGGTTGTGATTCCGCACATCCGGCCACTAATTAGGCTGATAAAGCCTGAGAGGGATAAGGCCAACAAAGACGGCAGTGCGACAGAGAGAGAGTTACGGACAGCTGCCCATAAATCTCTCTCTCTGTCGCACTGCTGTCTTCAGTTGGCCTTATCCCTCTCTGGCTTTATCTAATAAGGGGCCGGGTTTGCGGAATCATATCCTGGCCCCGCCCTCCACCCTGCCACATACATTATCTACCCACTGGAGAGCTAACAACATGGCAATTTATTTTGTTGCATACACAGATATATGATCAGTTATTCTTTTCTTAATATTGTTTTGGAATATATACTGCAGCAGCTGTGTGACCAGAGAGTGGATCATTGGGTCCTGATCTGGTGGACAATTACCTCCTTAGGGACATCTTTCTCATTCTTGATTTTGTTTTGCAATTGTAGGTCAATAATAGGTATAGGATATATCCATGGGGAAACATTAGATAAAACCACAGTAGTGCTGACTGCAATACCAACCATCTGTGCTTCCCTATTAGCAGTCCATCCAAAGCTTTTAATGTTGTTATTTCCATGTTCCCAACACTACTCCAGCATGCTCTTTACTGGATGACTTTCTTTATGACCTTCCACATTAGCCCAATAAGTCATTTTCAATTTATACCTACAAAGAAATAAAGGAGCTTCCCTGACTTCTTCCTGCAATGCTGGAAATGGAAATGTTTTAAAAGCACCACAGCATATTCTTAGGGCTTGAGCCTGCACTGCTTCTATCTTTTTAATTATGGATGTAGATGCAAATCCATAAACTATACTCCCTCAATCATACTTGATTTGATTAATGCACAGTATATTCTTTTCACTGACAATCTACGAGCTCCCATTCAAATCCTGATAAAGACCGTAGAATATTTATTCCTGTTTTACACTTCTAAATCAGCTTTTTAGCATGTGCTCCAAATGTAAGTAACATACTGTATATCATCTTTGCCAGGAGATGTATGTAACTCCCCCTAGAGCTCTTTAGATTTCATATAAGGTCAATTCTGTATCTAAAGTGTCTTCAGAAGAATTCTTTACACCAGGACATCTGGATTCTGGCTCTTATTTTGCTCTCTATACCTTTTTATTTCTTCTGACACATTATTGTCACTATGTACTCTAAAAAAAACACTTCTGCCAACACGTCTGCTTTTTTAGTGTCTGTCACAGCTAATCTTCCTTCATCATTTTTTAAGACAGGTAAACTTTGATTTTTGTACATTCCACCCATTTTCCTTAGTGAACCCCATACTTCACTAATGTCAGTATCTCTTCCTATTTTGCTACACCAATCTCTCCAGTACTTCCTTTTAACTGCTCGATCTATCCTTCTTACTTATGCTTGTGCTTTCTTATACGTAATGAAGTCGTCATACAAATACGTCTTTCTGATATTTCTAAATGCTTTATTCCTATGTTGTACAGCATTACTACATCGATCTGTCCACCAGTGAACTGCTTTCCTCTTTTTACACTTTCCCTTTTTTTCTATGACAATGTCTGTTATTTTCTAAAAAAAACTTCACATATTTTCCCATTAAACTCTTCTTAAACAATTCTAATTCTAATCCTGTTAATATACCTCACTAAGATATTTATATGCCTCCCAATTTGCCTTTTTAAATCTCCATCTTGGAAGCGTGTATTTTTATACTCAGAAATACCTATTTTGCATGTAATTACATAATGATCAATACCCATTATATTATCTTCCCAAACATCCCACACATATCCTTGCCAACCCTTCATATACCAACATTAAATCTATAGCTGATGCAACTCCATGTGCCAAATCTATTCTTGTATTTATGCCATCATTTAAACAAACGAATCCATTATTGTCTATTATCTCTTCTACAATATTCCCATTATAATCATTATTATTGCTTCCCAATGAATTGCTGTGTGCATTAATATCTCTACACCAAATGATTTTATGGTTTCTTGTCGCAATGATCTTTTCTCATTTTTAATTAATGTGGCCACCCACCTCCATTTCCAGTCCTTCTATCTTTCCTTACAATATTATATCCTTGCAACACAAAATCTAACTGAGGTTTTAACCATGTTTCTTGTACACAAATGATATGTGGTTTCAGTTCCTTTTATAAACTTTTTAAACTCTAGCCCATTTGCAATAAGACCTCTGGTGTTCCATTGCAGAATAATTAAAACAATTGTGTTATGTATTTTCACATGGGGTCTGAGTACTTGTTATTTGAGCCTTTAGTTTGTCATTTATTTTTTCCAAAGTTACTCCCTCTACATTCAGGTACCTCTCTGCTGCTCTCATTATTATTTTTATTCTCTCAGTTCTGCCTTGTTTTTGTGCTGAACAGTTTATCACTACTACTGTAACTGAAATAAATAAAAATGTTCCAATCTGTCCTCATTGATTCCAGGACTTTCCCAATTCATTCATGTGTTTTTGTTTCTTCTTGCATCTGTTTGTTTTGTTTTACATATATCAATCTCTCAGATACTCTAACATTTTGAACTTTCACAGGATTCTTGTGATCAATACATCCCCCAAATCCAGCACTATGCTCACTGCCACAATGACAGCATTTTGCCTTCATTCCTTCTTCACATTTACCATATTCATGGTTGCCCCACACCTCACACATCATTGTTTACTCTAAAAACCGCACTGTTCATATTTCTGGCATTTGAAACATCTAAGTGGTGAAGGCACGTATAGTCTTACTGTATAACTAACGTAGCCTATTTTAACTCTATCTGCCATTTTTTCTTCATCAAATTGTAACATTACCGATAGACTATCCATCTGTAATGTATTTCAATGGAAAGGAGGAGGCGAGAACCGGCTGGACGATATAAATAACATTTTAATGATAAACTTAAAAGACAAAACACACACACATGACAGACATGTCCGTAAATGATCTCTCTCTCCCGCACCACCGTCTGCCATCGGCCTTTATCCCTCTCGGAGGCTTGATTAGCCTGATACTGGACCGGGTGTGTATCATCACGACCCGGGCCCGCCCTCCACCCTCCGCCCTCCGCCCTGCCACACCAACTTTTCTTTGTTTCTTACATATTGGAGCCGCTATGATCCAATTACCTTATCACTTCAACAAAATTTTTTATTTTGTCAGCAGGTACATCAGTACAGTTTTAAGTCAGAAGTTTACATACACTTAGGTTGAATTCCTTAAAAAAAAAAAAAATTAACCACTCCACAGATTTCATATTAGCAGACTATAGTTTTGGCAAGTCGTTTGGATATCTACTTTGTGCATGACACAAGTAATTTTTCACATTTAATTGACAATATCACAATTCCAGTGGGTCAGAAGTTTACACACACTAAGTTAACTGTGCCTTTATGCAGCTTGGAAAATTCCAGAAAATGGTGTCAATCCTTTAGAAAATTAGCATATTAGCTTCAGATAGGAGTTGTACTGAATTGGAGGTATACCTGTGGATGTATTTTAAGGCCTGCCATCAAACTCAGTGTCTCTTTGCTTGTCATCATGGGAAAATCAAAAGAAATCAGACC
Source organism: Moxostoma hubbsi (assembly GCA_032164185.1). NCBI lineage: Eukaryota > Metazoa > Chordata > Actinopteri > Cypriniformes > Catostomidae > Moxostoma > Moxostoma hubbsi. Next base: position 23,905,676 of record JAVLUX010000038.1, read on the forward strand.
TCAGAAAAAAAAATTGTGGACCTCCACAAGTCTGGTTCATCCTTGGGAACAATTTCCAAATGCCAGAAGGTGCCACGTTCATCTGTACAAACAATAGTAAGCAAGTATAGACACCATAGTACCAGGCTGCCATTATACCGCTCAGGAAGGAGACGCATTCTGTCTCCTGGTGATGAACGTAGTTTGGTGCGAAAAGTGCAAATCAATCCCAAAACAACAGCAAAGGACCTTGTGAAGATGCTGGAAGAAACAGGTCGACATGTATCTATATTCACTGTAAAACGAGTCCTATATTGACATAACCTGAAACGCTGCTCAGCAAGGAAGAAGCCACTAAAAAACCACCATAAAAATCCAGACCAGTTTGCAAGTGCACATGGGGACAAATATCCTAGTCTAATGAAACAAAAATGGAAATTTTTGGCCATAATGACCATCATTATGTTTGGAGGAAAATGGGTGAGGCTTGCAAGTCGAAGAACACCATCCCAACTCTGGAGCATGGGGGTGGCAGCATCATGTTATGGGGGTGCTTTGCTGCAGGAGGGACTGGTGCACTTAACAAAATAGATGGCATTATGAGGAAGGAAATGTGGATATATTGAAGCAACATCTCAAGACATCAGCCAGCAAGTTAAAGCTCGGTTACAAATGGATCTTCCAAATGGACAATGACCCAAGCATACCTCCAAATTTGTGGAAAAATGGCTTAAGGACAACAAAGTCAAGGTATTGGAGTGGCCATCACAAAGTCCTGACCTCAATCCGACAGAACATTTGTGGGCAGAACTAAAAAAGCAAGTGGGAGCAAGGAGGCCTTCAAACCTGACTCAGTTACACCAGTTCTGTCTGGAGGAATGGGCCAAAATTCCAGCAACTTATTGTGAGAAGCTTGTGGAAGGCTATGCAAAATATTTTACCCAAGTTAAACAATTTAAAGGCAATACTGCCAAATTCTAATAAATTGTATTTAAACTTCTGTCCCAATGGTAATATGATGAAAGAAATAATAGCTGAAATAAATAATTCTCTCTACTATTATTCTGAAATTTCACATCCTTAAAATAAAGTAGTGATCCTAACTGACCTAAGACAGGGGATGTTTTCTTCAATTAAATGTCAGGAATTGCTGAGACTCAGAAAATGAGTTTAAATGTATTTGGCTGAGGTGTATGAAAACTTCTGACTTCAACCGTAGGTATTCCAGTCATTACTCCACTTACTCGAGATTTCCTATTCAGCAAAGTGTATGATACTGTATGTCCAAGCATCGAATCCCAAGGCTGTCTTTTGTTGTTTTCCTCTTTACACATGATTAACAAATTTCCTCTCTTAAAGTCTGCATACTATCTATTTCTCCTGAAGATCTCTCCAAAGCTTTAGTCAGTTTGTTAGGGTTTATCGTCATGCCAGGATCAGTAAATTTCAACATTACTTTAAACGCTTCTTTATTTTTCATACCAGGATGATCTTCATTTCCACTGTCTGTACATGATCCTTGACTACGGGTATTCTTTCTTTTTCGATGAACTATTTTGAACTATTATTACCATTCATTCAATCAATCCCGCTATAAGATTCGCCCTCCACTTCCGGATCACTAACATTGCTACCGTCACTTCAGTCCATTGATGCTCCAGTCACAGTCCAGTGTTGCCAACCGCCTCCAACCACACATCCACCTATCGCCTGTTTGTCCTGCTCTCTCTCTCTGTTTACAAACTGAGAAACAGTGGGGCCATGGGTGCGATGACGTAAAGTAGGTGTCGATGTTGTTGCTGTAGAGGCAGTCCTGAATTAATGATCCCGCTAGTGACGTAGGGAAGTTGCAGAAGTAGAGAATGAGGAGTTTTTGCAGATTGGTTTCAATATATGCTTTTATTGCATTTGGGATAAAATTTTGAGTTCTGAAATTTACAGTAAGTTTTTATAGTAAAATTATCTCTCAAAACATCAATGAATGAAAATTTTATTTCTCATGATATGAACCTTTTAAACAGTTTTCCTTTATCAGGGTAAGGTCATAAATGGTTTAACAAAAAAATAAAGGCACATGTATAATTTTGACCATTAATGCAATTTTGTGTTACACATAAACACCTTTACAGGCATTCTTACAGGCTTATCCAATGTGCGCAAGTGTTGCGCACATGACTGTTTACACGACTGATAACTTGACGATTTCACATCTTATTTAAATGTGTTTTTTTTTTTTTTTTTTGTAAATAAAAATGGTTATTTTTGCATTAGAAATCCAATTTTGTGTAAAAATGACTTTTATTAAATGGAAGTCAAGTCGAGCACATTGCATTGTGCAATACATTATTACACGCTGTAAGCCCTTTTGTTTACTGCTAATTTCGGCAAATGTACTAGGTCATCCATTTTTTTTATGTATAGCAAAATATTCTCCAGCAATTGTAAGAGTAGTAAGCTAGTATGTTATTCCGAATTTAGCCACATTCATTGGATTACTCTGGCACACTGCCCCTCTGATGCTCTCAATTCAGACAGCAAGGCTTTTTATGCCACTCCAAATTTAGTGTCCCGATTAAGGACACTAAAAGTGTGTCCATCTGATATATCAACTGCCAGGTTACTGGTTATTCCCCTCATCTAGATGATTTGCAGCCCCTATTAGTCCATTCATCATTTGTCATTGATATTACGTTGAGTTGCATCTGCATTAGGCGTGCTCTGCTCAGGGACATTGGTGCTTTATATCTTATTAGATGGATGATTCAGAGGAGGAGGAGCCTGAGCTGACATCTAAAGAGCAGGAATGTATGCTCAGAAGACTTCAGAGGAAGTTCTCCCATCTGAAAAAGAACATGAGTCAGCACACAGCATTATTAAATAACGAATTCATGAAAAACAATTTGTTTGAGCTTGAGGGTGAATGTTAAAGTTTGTATCTTCTAGCAGGAACTCTGGGATGTCTTGGAAGAAGTGCAAATATTCTCTGACTCTGGTGATGCTAAATTCATTGTATTCAGCTTTAAAGACATTAAGGTGACCTTCACACTGATGGCGATTTTGCATTAGTCTATGCTATTGTTCAATTGTTTTTCTATGTAAACAGGCGCTAGATGGACATCTTTGACAGTAGTGCTGCATCTTGTGCAGAAGTGCTGTGTTTTTAGATGTCGTGTCAAATTAAAAAGTATTTTAACTCCTAAACATGCATCTTGGGAGACCTGCATTCTGTTCTATTTGTTGTCTAGCTATTATAGCGCAAGAACACACCACTACGTAATTTATTTATCTTCCTAAACAATCAATAAGACAGTGATCTTGGACTTTGTAGTGACACCTATTGACGTGGATGTAATATTATGCAAAAGCAAATTTAGCCATTGTAGAAATAATTCTTTCACAGAAATATACAATGCCAATATATTTTAATTGTTTAAACTTGGGTTGGAAGTAACATTTTCTAAGCCACTGATCTGACTGGAATCTCATTGAGTGTACATAATTTTAAACATATGTCAAAACAACAATTCATTTTGTAGGTGTAATTCAATGCACCTTAAAATATTTTAACTTTCTATATTTTATAAATAATGTAATCTCTTCAAAACATCTACAACTTTCTATACGTTTAGTGGTTGAATCTGAGGACCATGAGTCGCAAATTTCCTCTCCAGCCAAACACACCAGATGGGTTGCAAACACCCACGAACAAACTCGGGTTGTCCAGTGCACCAGCATACCCCAACCAAAACCACACAGACCTCCTGACAGGAACAAAACATCTCAGAGGTGCAGAATGCAGTCAGTAGTGAGCTCAGAAGATGTGTACTTTGACTCAGATGCCTCTTGTCTGAATGTATTGCTGGACTCTGACTCTGACCAATCAGACAAGACTTTATTCAAACTCAAGTATAAGATCCTCAGCTTTTTTCAGACTTTTTCTGTGCATGAGCTTACAGTCATTGCAGGATGCTCTTTGAAGAAAGCCCAGAAAATCAGTGAGCTGAGACAATATAAATCAATGAAAGTTCTGGTGAGAAAATAATGCATCTGCTAGAACATTTAGGTCATACTCAGAACATTTAGGTCTTACTCAAATACTTTGTTCACAAGGCACAAATTCCAATTTGTTTTCAAATTACATTTTTTTGGATTAACTGTACGTACTGTCATTTTTCCAAGCAATGAAATCAGATCCATTTGCTCAGACAGTGTAATCAATATTCGTTATATCTTCACAGGTTGTTATATTAACAACTTAAACGACACATTGCATCCTGATGACAAAAAACTACTAAATCCCGATCTGACCATTCAGACTAAAAGGGATAGTTCACCCAAAAATCATTTACTCAACCTTATGTCATCCCAGATGTGTATGACTTACTTTCCTCTGCTGGAAACAAACAAAGATTTTTAGAAGAATTTTTCAGCTCTGTAGGTCCATACAATGTAAGTGAATGGTGGCCAGAACTCTGAAGGTCCAAAAAGCAAATATAGTCAGCAAAAAAGTAATCCATATGACTCCAGTTGTTTAATCTATATCTTCAGAAGCAATGTGATAGGTGTGGGTTAGAAACGGATCAATATATTAATCCTTCTTTATCATAAACCTCTAGAAATCTCACTTTCAATTCCACATCCTTCTTCATTTGTTTTTGGCGATTCACATTCTTTATTTTTAAAATTGTTTCCCCTTTTCTCACAATTTGGATTTCCCAATGTGCTTTTAAGTGCTCGTGGTGTAGTGACTCGCCTCAATCCGGGTGGCGCAGAATGAATCTCAGTTGCTTCCGCGGTTGAGACGTCAACCCATTTTATCACGTGGCTTGTTGAGCGCGTTGCCATGGAGACATAGCACATGTGGAGGCTTCACGGCATCCACGCTCAACTTACCACGTGCCCTACTGAGAACGAACCACATTATAATGACCATGTGACTCTACCCTCCCTAGCAATCAGGCCAATTTGGTTGCATAGGAGACCTGGCTGGAGGTACTCAGCATGCCTTGGGATTTGATCTAGCGAACTAGCGAACTCCAGGGGTGTAGCAAGCATCTTTACCACTGAGCTACTCAGGCATTCACATTCTTTGTACATATCACCACCTACTGGTTGAGGCTGGTCAAAGGTGGAGATTTATAGTAAAATAGGACTTAAATATCTATCTGTTTCACACCTATCATATCGCTTCTGAAGACATGGATTAAAACACTGGAGTATTATGGTTAGTTTTATGCTGCCTTTATGAGACATCTGTGATGTATGAGGGTGAGTAAATGATGAGAGAATTCTCATTTTTGAGCAAGAACCACACATAATAACGACCACAAGGAGGTTACCCCATGTGACTCTACCCTCCCTACCAACCGGGTCAATTTGGTTGCTTAGGAGACCTGGCTGGAGTCACTCAGCACGCCCTGGATTCGAATTTGAGACTCCAAGTGCGGTAGTCAGCGTCAATTCTCACTGAGCTATCCAGGCCCCCTGCAATACAATACTTTATTAACATTTTCCAAACAAAGCATTCCACAGTAGAAAGATAGAAATGCACTCATTCAAGTAACATTAAACGTTTTGCAAAGTCTAAGTGCAAAGTTGACTAATTGAAAGAACTATGCAACCATAGGTAGCATTTTCATTGCAATGTGCATTAATTCTCTCTAACTGTCATCCTCCACAGTCTGTGGCTATCCGCTATGCTACAGCACACGGAATGGAATAGAGCAGCATCAACATTCTGCTAAGCTTCTCCTTCGGTTTTCCACAGAAGATAAAAATAAATTTGGGTTTGGAACAACATGGCAGTGTTTTTAGTTGAGCGGTCTAACCCTTTAATATTTTAGTAGCTAACAAATCTGTCTCCTTTGGGATTTCTGTCAGCTGATTGGACTGAACTGGCTGGCTCTACTGTATCAGAATAAACTGAGTGGAATCCTGGCAGATGAGATGGTTATCATATTTGTTTTGTCTAAATAATAAAGAAAGCCTCTCTTAAATGTTAAGTGCTATTCTGCATATGAATGTTAAAGGGTATAATGTACTTGGCAAGGGCCAAGTATTTCATTCTTGGCCCACCTCTATCCGTAAGGGAACCATGGACCTTATCTCATCACTGTTCCTGCCTCTATACTTGGTGAATACATTAACTAGCTGCTAGCAGTACCTAAAAATTGATACATTTTAAACAACAAATTTCATTTTAGATTAGTTTGATATGTGCGCTGTAGCATGGAGAACTTCCTGTAGACAAGTAGTTGTCCACAGTTTTCTGCAATTTATATTAGTTGAAAGTTTATATTTTAAAATTTTTTGAATACAAAGTATAGCATAAAGAAATACTTTTAGATTTGTTTTTTATAGATTTCAATTTGTGATTTTTTTTTTTTTTTTTGAAGGTATATGATATGGAATATTATGTTTTTTCAATACAAGTAATTCAATTTTAATTACTAGTAATTATGTCACCTGATTATTCAAAGACATAATCATCAGATTACTCGATTAGAAAAATAGTCATTAGTTGCAGCCCTAACAGTAACTCAACAATAAGTAAGCATGTGTACAAATCTGAATATTAATAATCTTAATCTCATGTTCCTTTAAAAGATAATTGGGTCTGGGAATTGAAACTTTGGTGCCCCAATTTAAAAATATTGGTGTAATATTGTAAAACAGCATCTTTTGTACATGACCTTTCATGAAAAAGAAAATGCTTAAAGGGGTCATGACAAACTTTTTTCTGTATATATTATTTTATTATCTTCCCTGAGGTCTACTAATAATGTTTTTTTCTCCAGAAAAACAATCATAATTTAGTAGTATACGATAATTTTCCACCCTGTCTCTGGCCCTCTGTCTGAAACGCTGGCATAATCGCCTCTTTAAAACGTCAACATAAACGCCCACTTTTCTGATTGGCTAACATTGTGCAGCCCCTCAAATACATAGCTTCAGGGTTTACACATAACGCACATTCAACACATTGCATCCGAATGTAAACTGTTTACTCAAGCACAGCAGCACCATAAACTATTAAAAAAAAATCATGACATTTGAAACATTCACGAATGAAACTTTTTACTCATGGTTTTGAGATCGGGTCCAATAAGACCGGGGGGAGTGTTTGGTAAACCTGTTTTTGAACTGTGCCACACAGAAGGCCACTAGCCGTGAAAATTACCATAGAAGAAAAAGCCTCTTTGTCACTGTAATTATAATGATAAAATACTTAGCGTTTAGAACTTGAAAAGGCCCAGGTAAAATGACCCTGTCCCATTCATTATTTATGGTAATAAAACATGGTTGTGCCTCATGCCCTGCGCCTTAAGATCTCAGCTCATTAAGATGCTCTCTTGTGGACAGTTACAACCTGGCTATTGGAAATAATAGTGAGCGTAGTCTGTTCTGCAAGCTCAAACTGAAGTATGCCATGTTTGACGAAGGCCACTTACTGAAGAACATGAACTCGCCATGCTACCAACACCTCTTGGCCATCAACGTAAGATCACCACGACTACCATAAGTTGCAAGTAATGCTGTCGATGGTCATTAAGAATAAATGTCTTGAGCTCTATTACAACCACATGGTTGTTTTCTTTTTGTGTATGCTTCCCAGATGGGGTTAACTGCATGTGTTTAACTGCCCGTGCCCCCCTCAGGCACTCAGGTTACTCTTTCTTGCTTGTTTCACCCTTTAGCTTATCTTCATCATGCCCAAAATGTTCTCCAGCAGCACTTCACAGATCTCCAAGATGTTTTCAATGGTAGAACATGCTCAAAAAGCACAGAGAACCATCTTACATAGGGTTGAAACATCACTATTACTATTGCTAATACTTAGGGTTAGGGATTTGTAGAAACCCCTTAATCCATACTATTCGAATTTTATGTGTAACTCATTCCGCACCATTTTTGTTATGTACCACGATACTATTGTTTCACTATTTTTACATGTAATACAATAGAATGGGTGAAAAAATCTTATAGACATACATTGAAGGTGGGACAAAAGGCATATGTAGAGACCAAAATAAAATAGAGGCTTGGGGCTGGGCTCTTTTGACATGAGACAGGAAGCAACCACCTAGGAAAGCCCTAGCAACCACACACAACACCTTACACTTGTAAAGTAATGCGATAAATCCAATCACAACATCTTAGCAACCCCATTGCAACCCCCTGACAACCACCTTAAGGCCCTGATATACTTCCAGAGAAGTTATTTGTTCTTTGTTCAGAGGTACAAAGAAGTTTTAAAAGTTTTTAGTGTTTAGAAGTATAGTTTAAATATGAGGATGCTACATGTAAAACCTAAACTAATGTGACATTAAAATGTGTAATCAATGACATTATAAAATCACACTAGATCAGTAAAATAAGCTGTTTTAACCACTCGATGATTTCAAGTAATATTTATGAAGTAGAAAGACTTTTATTTGTCTTGTTTACATTTTGAATTCATGGCGCTAATACGCTAACACGCTATACGTGGCCATAATAGAGCTGTTCAGCTTGTAGTCCAAAAACCCGGAAGTCTTATTCGCCATGGGTTCCCTCTGGATTTTCCTATGGGTTTTTAGCGTCATTTATGCGTTAAATAAGGTCTGTGGTAAACATTACATGATGGTGGACTTTTTTTTTCTACAACATAAATTTTACACAGTCATACCGTATACGTCAATTTTAAAGCCATATTGAATTATGTACTTTTTTTTTAAATGCACAGTGGCTTCAAAATTCACCTTTATAACTGTGTGTAATTTATGTTTAGAACAAAACGTCACGTATCTAATCATTGGTAAAGGGATACTTTAAATCATTTTTTTATAAATCCTTTGAGGGCTGTTTAGTTTAAATTAGCTACAGAGGACTTTATAATACAAGATATTATCCTCTATTTCCATAATATGCAGTACCGACCAGATCCCTTTATCCCACCATTCTTTTATAAATAAGGTCTTTCTAATTGTTAATATACATCTATTGTTCCAAATTGACATATCATGTGGACAAAACATGTGTTTGAAAATTAATTTCCAATATAGAAGGACCTGTTGTTTAAAAGCTGAAAGTTTCAAAGGTAGTTTTTCAAGTAAATGGTCTGCACTTATATAGTTTAACCTTATACGGTATTCAAAGCGCTTTACACTGCAACTCATTCACACACACATTTATACACCAATGACGGCAGAGCTGCCATGCAAGGCACTAGCCTGCCATTGGGAGCAACTTGGGGTTCAGTGTCTTGCCCAAGGACATTTCGGCATGTGGGCCAGGATTCAAACCACCAACCCTGCGATTAGTGGCCGACCCGCTCTACCAAATGAGCAACAGCTCAGTTAAAGATTAAGCACACCATTCATAATATCAAAGTCACTTGTGTTTAGCCCACTATCTTCATAATCTTTTAACATGTCACTTTTCCAGATATATATATATATATATATGGTGTCTGTGGCTCAGTTGGTAGAGCGGGTCAGCCACTAATCTCAGGGTTGGTGGTTCAAATTCTGGCCCACACGACTCCACATGCCGAAGTGTCCTTGGGCAAGACACTAAACCCCAAGTTGCTCCCAATGGCAGGTTAGCATCTTGCATGTATGAATGTGTGTGTGAATGAGTTGCAGTGTAAAGTGGAGACCATTTACCATATAGTGATATTTTTTTTTCCAAATAAAGTCATAATTCATCTTATTGATTAACTTTTAATCATGGCAGTAATTGATTAACTTTTTTTTTGCCAAAATAGCTAGTGAAAAACTTGGATAAATAACTCTTGAACGTCTCTCCACTTTAGAGAGTAAAATTCTTCAAAATATTGTAATGTCTCTTTGGAGCCATTTATTCATAATTCATTTAAATTACCATTAATATTTAGATTTTCTAAATGTTCTAAATTCTTAGAGATCAAGATGCCCAGATAATTCACCTCATCCTTAATTGGAATGTTGTATAATGAGATTAAAGGATGATTATGAATAGACATTAGTTCACATTTGGATGCACTGGTTTTTAACCCAGAAGCTTTAGTGGAAAAACTCAAATAAATTAATTGCTGAAGGGATTTGCAATTTGTCTCTTAAAAAAAAAAAGAGTTGTTTCACCAGCAAGCTGACTAATAATAAAGTGATTTCCTGCCATGTTAATCCCTGCTACTCTACACATTTTTAATAAAATGGCTAATAATTCTGCTACCATAATAAACAGCAAGCGTGAGCTGCCACAGCCTTGCCTGATTCCTTCTTTTGACTTGAAATCTTGGACTCGTCCCTTACATAAGTGCCACTTATATCTTTATAAGGCATTTTAATTATATTTATACATTTTATTCCAAAACCAATATGATGAAGCACTTGAAAAATAAAATGGTGTTCCACCATGTCAAATGCCTTATAAAAATCTAAAAATAATATGAAATCATCCTCTTCAGTTAAATGACCATACTCTAATATATCAAAAACTAATCAAATATTATTATAAATTGTTCTTCCCTTTAAGAACCCTGATTATGTCTCACTTATTATTTGTGGTAAACCTTCTTTTAATCTTGATGCTAGAGCTCCTGTAAATAATTTTTAAACTATATTAAGTAATGTTATGGGACACAGATTGTCTAACACCCACTTATCTTTATTTGGTTTCGGAATCAAAATAATAAGGCCTTGTTTCATGTTAGGTAATAGTTTGTTTTGGTTTATGAATATCTGTATAGCTTCTAACAGGAAACATTTCAGCTCCTCCCCAAAAATGTTGTAAACATTTGCGGTCAGCCCATCAGGTCCTGGTGATTTATGAGTTTTCCTTTTTTTAAAAGCTAGCTCTAACTCTTGTACTGTAATATACGCTTCACATAGATCTGTAAAAGTACTGTCAATTGTTGGGATATCCTTCTTCACTTCCTCAAAAAAAGCACAAGCATCTTCAGCTGCTTGCGAAGAAGAGTATAAATTAGAATAGAACTGAAACACCCCTTCAGTAAATATTCTTTGATCAGAGGTTTCTTCCTGATTTGCTACTAAACTACCAATCATATTTTTTCTTGTCTCCTTTTTTCCAGTTTGATGAAATATGAACTGTCCTTTTCTCCCTCTTCCATCCATTTAGCTCTGGATCTTACATATGCACCTTTTGCTTTCCTAATATATATATACTTCATCTAGCTCAGATTGTAAATAAATGAGCTAGCACTACTTATATTTTCATCAGAAAGTAATTACTAAGCCCTAGCAACCACCCACAGCACCCTAACAATTGCATAGTAACACACACACACACACACACACACACACACAAAACCAATCAAAACACCTCAGCAACTGCATTGAGGCACTCATTTTCAACTTTGGAACCACATTGCAATGGTTCTAGTTACTGAAACTTATTTGTTATGTTCCCACCAGAAATGCTCTGAGGAGCAGAGCAGCTTTGAGAGGACAGGCTAGCCCATGGCAAACTCATCATGAAACCCTTCATCCTCAGACATGTGAAGAGTGAGGTGAGGTGAGCTCTCCATCTGCAAGCATAGTCCATAAGAAACATACATAATGCATGCACTTTCTAAAAGCATGCGAACGTGAAAATGTATTGGACAACATATAAAATGCATTATTCAGCCTCTCAAGCAGATGGGGCACTTTGACCCTGTATGGCCTTTGGGCACTCGAGTGGCTCACTGACAGATAATGATGTGCACGGCAGGTCCTGAAGCAACTGCCTGCCAAAGAAGAGCAGATTGAATTTTGCGTCATGTCCAAAAGGCAGCTGAAACTCTACAGTGCTCTCTTCAACAAACTCAAAAGGTTCAGTAATGGAGAAAGTATGTATTTGAGAGAAACTGCGTTCTGCGTTATAAAAGGTACTGGCTTCAGAATATTCTAACCATTCTGAATCAACCATGTCTTTTCTGTGATTGGTTGGGTGCAGAATGAGTGGAAAAGGCTAAAAAGAAAAGAAAAGGCTAACACCGTCTCTGTCAGCAGTATTGTGCACTGCAGGAATACCAGCTTGACACAGACGTACTGCTGGATTTAGAGAAGCTCAGCCTCCTCTCACAGCTGCTCAGCTCCCTGATGGAGAAGGTTAAAGAACACAGATTCAGACCAAATTACATTTTCAAAAGCCCCTCTGTGTGTAATGAAAGTTATTTAACAGTGCTGAGAAGAACTTTTGCACAGTGATCATTATAACGTACTTTCATACTGAATACTGTCGGCTATATAAGTAACATTTATGCTTGTTTTGTTTTACTTTATACAATACAGTACATCATAGACCAGTGGATGTCCCCAAGTGAGCCCCAAGATGACTTAAAATCTAACTTAATTAAAATGCATTACATCTTATAAACTGACAGTTCCCGAAACTTCTGTAAATAAATTGTGATTGATCATTTTAATCTAGAATATTATAATTGTTTCTGGGGGAGAGGGCTATGAATATTATATTGAATATATTATCACTGGACCACAGGGGGCCTTGGAGTCAAAAAGTTTGCCGTAGACAACAACAGATGCTTAAAACAGTGCTTTTCAACTGGTTTTGCTTCGGGACCTAGAATTTATATTGGACATCAATTGGTGACCCAACATGGTAAAAGACGTAACCTGGATTTAATGTAGTCTGGGTTGCTTTTTTATGTTGTATAGTTTTTCATGGGTTTCATATAAATGTGAATGTATCAACTGACATTGTTTTATTGTTGATGTCAACAACAAAGGGTATAGTTCGTTTTCTCTCCCCCTTTTAAAAGTTTATGAGCCTATTTATATGAGTCTATCATATTTATTAACCAGTTTAATTCCTAATATTAAAAATATTTAAAACAGAACATTCAGTATATTACACAAGATGCAAACTTTGTTTATAATATGTCCATAAGTCATAGAGGACCAGACTTCATGTACTTCCCCTTATATTTACAGTGCAATGCCATACAAGCACAGATAAGACCATGGGTGGCTCCTCATTACTGTGGTTATGCCAATGTAGTTAGTCTTTCTAAAAAACAAACAAATGAATTGTAGTGTTTTGTTGTGTATGAAAATAGCAGTTGCCCAAACACATTTAAAAACTTTAGCTACAACCACCACAGTTGTTATAAAAATGAGGTCCAATATATTCCACCTAATGTATTATTAACTATAAAATGTTTGTCAAAATACCATAGTTACTGCTACTATTGTGAAATCGTAATGAATTTTAGTAAGGGTGTTGATGTGTAATTTAAAAAACCTTTATGTTTGTTGCAGCATGTACAGTATTGTCTCTTTTCTTCGTCAGGGCTGTTTGTAATGTCAGGGCTGTCTAAGATTTTGAGAGTTCCTCCATTAAGCTTTAAACTAGTAAATTCTCACAAGAATTCAAATGGGTTGCATCAGTGTTATGGTCAGTGCTGCAGCCCAAAGTTTCGCTTGGGCCGCAGAATATTTAAATGCAGGAACAACTCTGTCATTGTTATTTTCCCTGCTGTCCTGCTGTTTTGGATCGCAACCCACCAGTTGAGAAATGCTGTTTTAAAGGAATAGTTTGTTTTCTACAACATATTCTGTCATTATTAACTCCAAACCCATATGACATGGGATCTTTCTTTATTTCAAGTCTTCCTTCCCATATTGATCAGGGTTGTTACTATCTCTTTCTGTTTCCCCTTGGGGTGATCGAATGGTGCTCTTTAGCCAGTTCACAATGATACTTGACATATTGGAGGTGTTCCTGAGACACCATAAACACAGATATATCCAACTGGATGGATGAACCCCCATGAGTGACAGGCAAGCTTACTTATACTGTATGACTGTCAGTGCACTCAGTACGTACGGATCTGTGAAAGGAATAGTTCAATCAAAAATGAAAATTCTCTCATTATTCACTTACCCTGATGCCATCCCAGATGTGTATGACTGTCTTTCTTCAGCAGAACACAAATAAAGATTTTTAGAAGAAGATAGATCTCTGTGGGTGAGCTCTAGGGTGACTATTCTTTTTAGTAGTTCAAATAGTTGAAAATAACCATTAGGACAGACCCTACCCCCTCAAATCATCTATGTCTCTCTATCATCGGCCCAAGTCCAGACTCATGACAGGAGAAGGCATCCAGAAGGAGGGGTGTGAAAATGGTACAGCATGTGACGTGTCAGTCCTGATGCTTATTGTGCCTCGTCACAGTTGCCATAAATCAAGGATTGCATCTATTTCACTTGAACAGTATTTTCTGTCCATGCTCCCGGTTTCCTTGAAGCACAAAAAATGAAGCTCATGGATATCTAGTTATTACTTGCTATTTGAAGGGGTAGTTCCCCCCAAAAATGAATTTTCTCTCATTATTTACACTCACTCATGCCATCCCAGATGTGTATGAATTTCTTTCTTCTGCTGAACACAAACAAAGATTTTTAGAAGAATATTTCAGCTCTGTGGGTCCATAAAATGCAAGTGAATTGTGGCTAGACCTTTGCATTGATTTAACCACTGGAGTCGTACAGATTACTTTTATGCTACCTTTATCTGCTTTTGCACTATCCCGTTTATCCCGTGAACAAAACTCTGAGCATCTTTCGAAGATTTGGTGCCATAAATCTTGCAAAATCTAGTGATTATTTTTTCTTCCAAAGCACTCCCTATAGTCAAGACACTGAGCCTGTTGTAAACAGGACCGTGTTTCCAGACAGACCAATAAATAATGGTGCACCCCCAATCCTGTACGTTGCATAAAGCTAGCCAATCAGATCGGAGCTTGCTGGTGAATTTTGGCAAGTGCTTGCCATTTTTGTGCGCAACCTGCATCAGATGGTCTTTGAATTTCATATTTAAGTATGTATAGAGTTGGTGGCGGCGTAGTGGACTAAAGTACAGAACTGTTAATCAGAAGGTCGCTGGTTTGATCCCCACAGCCACCACCACTGTGTCCTTGAGCAAGACACTTAACTCCAGGTTGCTCTGGGGGGACTGTCCCTGTAATAAGTGCACTGTAAGTCGCTTTGGATAAAAGCATCTGCCAAATACATAAATGTAAATTTAAGTATGTGCACTGTTAAGGGAAGAGGTTATTGATAAAACTGCAGGTAAATGAATTCACAGAACTGTATAACCATTGTTCTCTTGATCAAAGCACTTAACCTCGTGCTCCATGGGAACTTTTTTTGCTGTTAGTGTGCTGTAAATCACTTTGGAAATCTTCTAAATGGCAGTTAAGTAAATGGAAATAACTCTCTACATCTCACTGCAGACTTGGGCTGATTGACCAGTTCAACACAGACATGGACATTTTTGTGTTCCTGCTGTCCACCAGAGCTGGAGTGCTGGGCATTAACTTGACCTCAGCTAATGTGGTCATCCTTCATGTTATTGACTGCAACCCTTACAATGACAAACAGGTCGAGGACCGTTGCCACCGGGTGGAACAAACCAGGTAAGAGAAAGCAAGCTGTTGTGTGGACGTGCATCTAACAGCCTTTTTTTGTCTGTTTTCACACATGGTTCAATTGCTGGGTCCTGACGCTCTGTAAGCACCATTAGAAACAGACATCTTTTAATATTTGTGTGCATTTGTCTTCTGTTTAAGGACAGTGATGGTGATTAAGATGATAAGCAAAGAATTCCATAGAGGATGCCATGCTCTGCATTGGAGAAAGAAAATTCAAATTGGAGAAGGACATGACTGTTTAGAATGGTGAGAACTAAAAAAGACCCTAGTTTTTCAACCCCATGTTTTGTTCTTTGTTGTTTTTGTGTAAAATTAAAACAAAGGTGCATGAACTGATGAATACTCTTTGTATTTCTTCCAGGCGATGAGGACACATTTCCTGATGACATGACCTCACTGCTCAAAACTTCTCTTGGAGATTGAGAACAAGCATACTGTGATATTGTGACACTTGACTGTATTTGAAAGTAGCACACTGAAGTGGGATTTCTCTAGATTACCTGCAGCAAAAAAAAAAAAAAAAGGGAAAAAGAAAAAGTGAGGTTAAGAGGAGCGAATATGTTTACATTTCTGCAGCACTTGGCAAAAATTCTGTAAAATTCTGTCATTGTATGTTTGTTTTTGTGTTTTATATGTATGGAGCTTGAAAACAAATTGAAAACAATTTGTAAGTTTTGGTTGAGTAGCTCATTTCCAGGGTTAAGCTCATCTCATTTGTTAGTGAGTTTTATTTATCAGCCGCAGAATGTGGTGTCCAGCACAATAAATAACTACCTCAACCACAGTTGTGTTGTGGCTTTTTCATTGTGTTGTGTCTTAATTGTGTTGTGTTAGGGCTTAATATTGTTGTGTTGTAGCTTTTATTTTGTTTTGTGGCTTAACTTAGTTATACTGTGGTTCAACGCAGCCTTTCTGTGACGAAAGTGCGTAGTTGAATCAGAAGCGCGTTCTGCGCGTGCGTGTGTTTAAACGTTGGCGCGTATCCTCACCCGCATTCACAACTGAAACACCTTATTCAATCTCTTTGGAAAACATAAGACAGGTGAGTATCGTTAATCGTATTTTAATTTTATGTTTTAACTGATAATGTTGCAGGTTTAGTAGCAAGTGCGTGGTTAGATATAGACCAAGCGGAAATGTATTTGAAAACACAACCAGCGGTTGTACGACGATGTTTTTTAGGTTGATTGAGAGTTTGTGAACCATTTCCCTGCTAAAAAAAAATAAATAAAACAGAGGGAGATAAACCTGTCAATAAACTGTTCGTGTGTGCAGTCAGTGTTTGACTCCCTTTCTCATGGCAGTCTGTCAATCACTAATCAGTAGTTGTGTTGTCATCGTGAGCGCGCACTGCCGCTGTTCTCGTACACACTGTTCAATGCATTCAGCGCGATGAACTTTCCTGTGACCTTTAGAAAACAAACTCCCTTAAAAACTTCTACTAATTTATTTGTTGCTAGCATTGTGTCCAAAAGTGGACACATTTACAGCTCTGGAAAAAATTAAGAGACCAATGCAAAATTACCAGTTCCTCTGGATTTACGTGTTTGAGTAAAATTAACATTGTAGTTTTATTCTATAATG
Source organism: Moxostoma hubbsi (assembly GCA_032164185.1). Classification (NCBI taxonomy): domain Eukaryota; kingdom Metazoa; phylum Chordata; class Actinopteri; order Cypriniformes; family Catostomidae; genus Moxostoma; species Moxostoma hubbsi. Next base: position 23,922,660 of record JAVLUX010000038.1, read on the forward strand.
TACTGACAACCTTTCTTCCCAATTTCAAATAAAACTATTGTAATTTAGAGCATTTATTTGCAGAAAATGTCAACTGGTCAAAATAACAAAAAAGATGCCATGTTTTCAGACCTCGAATAATGCAAAGAAAACAAGTTCATGTTCATTTTTAAACAACACAATAATAATGTTTTAAATTAGGAAGAGTTCAGAAATCAATATTTGGTGGAATAACCCTGATTTTCAAACGCATCTTTCATGCGTCTTGCATGCTCTCTACCAGTCTTTCACTATGCTATTGGGTGACTTTATGCCACTCCTGGCACAAAAATGAATGCAGCTCGGCTTTGTTTGATGGCTTGTGGATATCCATCTTCCTCTTGATCACATTCCAGAGGTTTTCAATGGGGTTCAGGTCTGGACATTGGGCTGGTATGACAGGGTCTTGATCCGGTGGTCCTACATCCACACCTATATTGACCTGGCTGTGTGGCATGGAGCATTGTCCTGCTGGAAAATCCAATCCTCAGAGTTGGCGAACATTGTCAGTGCAGAAGGAAAGTTTTCTTCCAGTATAACCTTGTATGTGTCTTGATTCATGCATTCTTCAAAAAGATGAATCTGCCCGAAGCACTCCCAGATCATCACAGATCCTCCACCTGGTCATCTAATTATTAGATGGAGACCTGGAAAGGCCTTCAAGTCACAGTGTCTCGCACCCACTGTGAAATTTGGCGGAGGATCTTTGATAATATGGGGGTGCTTCAGCAAGGCTGGAATCGGACAGATTCGTCTTTTGTTAATTTATTCCAGAGCTGTATATTTGTCATTTTCAATACAGAAATTTTTGGAATGAAATGCTGAAGTCATCTGACTTTAGTCTAAATTAGCTTTAAATAAATACATACAATAGAGTAAATTATATTCAATTGAATAATAGGTCCCCATTAAAGATTTAGTTTTAACTTGTCCCTTGCTCCATTTGCTCACTCCAGTTCAGGACTTTCTGTATGCTGTGCTATAATCAATTATATAATTCATCTGTTTCCTCTTTAGAGAAATGAATCACTGTGAGCTTGAGGAAGTAACACAACATATTAATGACAAAATTTCCATGATTAAAAGACTCCTGGAGCTTCGAGCTGTTGGTATGCTGCATTTGCACATATGTTACTCTTGATTAGTTATTCCTTATTTATGACATCATATGGAGCTATGACTATTTATGGCACACCAGTCATGATTTTTCTTCAGCAAAAGATCCAGAAAAACGGGGGACTCTTCTCAAAATCGAACAAGATGTCAGTGCCATCAATGAGCTTCTTGATCGTTTTGAGAGATATGTAGGCCAGCAGAGAGACCTACTGAAGCATTTAAAGGTATGAAGTTTTCATTAATTTTCACTTATTAGGACAGATGTCTTCAACTCTGTTCTTGGGGACCCATAGCACTGTATATTTTGGATGTCATCCTTATTTAACACACCTGATTGAAATCGGATCATTAGCAGAGGCTCCATGGCCTAAACTGGGTTTGTCAGCTAAGGGAGACTCACAAAATGTGCAGAGTTGAAGACCTCTGTATTAGTGGTCCACCGATATATTGCAGAGGAAGATAAATTGGCCTATATTCAGACTTTTATAATTATCAGCATCGGCCGATTTGTTTCTTGAGGGTGCAGAGAATCGCCTGTTTGTATGTAAAGCATGTAAACGACCGGTCACGGTTCATTTTGTTGTTACGTGCCATCGTGTTACTAAAATAATAGACGTGCAACACAGTCATTTAAACGGTCCGAATATCAGAGCTGTGGCAGACGCGTTTGAGCTCATAATGTTAAAGTGCTTGCCTGTCTCATTTTCCCTCTCTCTCCTCAACAGATCCATGTAAATTTAACTGTCTTGTCTAATGAGAAAAAGGCAAATATCAAGCTAATCTAAATCTTCCTCTGAAGCACCTAACCGTGTCTTTTCAACAGTTTCCTGTCATTTTTTTGAAAAGGCAAATATAAATAAAACTTTTATATACTGTCTGCAAATATGCAGATATTTCATTTAAACAGATGTATTTCTTGAAAATCCATTTTTTTCTTCCGATCGAGCACACCTCTAATATCTTTCTCTAAAGAGCGTATTCTATCAGCAAGCATCAAAACTTCAGGATCAAAATTTCCACTCATTCACAAATCATGGTTGTCAGTCCTTGACAATCCAAACAGGCAATCCAGGCTGTTTAAACTGTCAGGAGGTTGCTGCTGCTCGCTGGATCCACATGAGTGCGTGAGTGCAACCAAAGTCTTTCTAGCAATTCAGTCCACTGTTGACCATGTTTGGAATGCTCTCAGGAGAATATTTCCAGTGTTGACAGTGCAGCTCCTATCTGCTTGAATGGGAAAGACCAAAATCTCCAGAACAATTGGTCAATATTATGATCAAAGAACATATTTCAAATCAGCAGTAAAATCTGACAACACTGGTATCATAAATGGTGCTCCTTTACCTCAGATTACCCTAAAAACGCAATTTTCCCATCTTTTATAGCTAATGCGCATGTACGTTCTTGAGTTGATTGACAGGTGATGTCTGTATCTAAAAGGTGATTGGCTCTTTTACCTGTAAGGCTGCAGTTTTAATTTATCCCATTAATTTTAATAGAAGTGGCCCATGTTTGCTAAATGGTCTCTGGTCCAAGTTCATAATAAAAGCTCGTCACATTTGCTGTGAGTAAATGTCTTATTCACTATGCACTGTATGTACAATTGGTTTGATTCTGTATTTTTTGAGTAAAAGTGATTGTTAACATGGACATGCCATCTAGTTGCTGGACTACTGTGTGTACTGTTATTTCCTTCCTAATATATTAACAATTTCTTCATGTGCAAATAAATTGCTAAAATTTGATGACTAAACAGAAATCAGAAGAAACTGCTTTCTACCATTAATAATACAATATCATTTTTTTTAGATACATTTTTACAAAGTTTAAGTTCTGTGTGAAATTTAGTAAATATATTGCTAAATAAGAGTTTATTATTTTTTGTAGAAATTTAATGATATTTACTATATAAAATTGTGTTATATTGGCATTGTTTCGGCCTATCGGCCACCCTGCTCTCTGGATATCGGAATTGGCCATTAAAAAACTCATCGGTCTGTATTAGGATATTTGTAGGTTAATTGTTGAAAATACTCTCTGGTTTTACTTCAGGACCAAATTTGACATAGGACATCAAGTGGCGACCCTACACAATATCCTTCGAATCAAACATGAAATGTTTTAATATTACCATGAACTGCATGGGCCCAAAAATATGCACAATTATAAACATAAAATAGGATGAATAGGACAATTTTGTAAATGCATTAACAACAGTAAAAGTGTGATTTACCAGTCAAAATATGGGACAAATATTGTGCAAGCATTAGCCATATTATCAAGTGACAGATAAATCTGGATTGGACATCAACCGCAAAATATATGAGATGCATTTTATCCTCCCCCTCCCATCCATGTGCAGGACTAAAATTTTACTTGGGTTCTCTATTGTAAGTCTTTTATTTCTCTTTCCGACAGGATCTGGAAGAGTTTTTCCAGCAGGATGAACAGGATGTCCATCACCTAAAGAACAACACCCCTTTGCACATGCCCAGAAAAGGCCAACAAACAGCTCAACAAGAGTATTTGCTGTTTTTATTAACATGAATATTTACTGATCTATTCCTGGCTGGGACAGTTGCTTATTCAGTTTGCCTCAACATTAAAGTTGCGTTCACACTGCCAGCTACTTTGTCGCTGCATGTCGCCAGTGGCTGGAGGTGAGGTCGCTAGTGGTGTGTATGGATAGTCGAAATAGCACTGTTTCTTTACAATTAATATTATTATTAAAATATTAGGATCACGTGAGCTCTACCATCTTCTCTCATATTGGCTGTCGCTCCCAAAAGTCACACTTCATATGCATAAAGTTAAACATTTCTCAACTTAGTTGCGTCGCTGGACACCCACATCTAGTCGCCAACTGTTGCCGTCGCTCATGTTGCCGGAAGTCGCCAGCTCTCGTTAAAAATGAATGAGATGAGGTAGTTTTGTCACTGCGTGTCGCTGGCAGTGTGAACGCAGCTTAAGAGTGTACCAGAAAAATCTTAGATCTACACACATAACCTCAGCCGAATTCTGTAGATATGCATTTTTTTTTTGTTTTCTTCAGAGGACAGGTGGCAGTTCAGAGCAAGCAGACAGATGCGCCACCCGCTCCTCAGGATCAGGCACCACCCAGGAAATCTCAACGCAACCAGATCAAAGAGATGGAGTTCATTACTGTCCCAGAATTTGACAGCATTCCAACGTGAGTCCTTTCACATCTGTCTAAACAAACTTTCTGAACAGATATAGTAAATAACAGTAAACAATAGCTCTGTTCCAAAACCAGGACAGCATTTAAAGGCACAGATACAAACTGTTCCAAATGTTAGGAAACAATATTATGGTACCTTATAAGTACACATACCCCAGGGGGTACTTATAGAGTCATGAAACACTACAACATTTTCACAATTTGTTAACCGACTTTTACATTTTGCGGATGATTTAAAGGGATAGTTCACCCCAAAATTAAAATTCTCTCATCATTTACTCACCCTCATTATTTTCTTCCAGAGTTGTTGAAAGAATGTTATGTGGATGTGACGTACAGTATATTTTATTTACACTAGATTTGAGAACATACGCACCATTGGTTTCTCTCGATATTATTCATGAGATGGCCGCTTTCTCAGCCATTTTTAAGTGTTTGAAGCAAATATGAAACTGCATGATCAAAATGTCAAAGAGATTTGCGAGTTTTCTGATTTGACAGTAGTCTCTGCGTCACTAACTCCATCCATTATTATTGTGAGTGTAATCAAAAATTAGATGAAATGGTAATCTATAACAAATATTATTTATATAATTAACATATTAATTAGTCAAAAGATTAACCATAATATACCGTGTGTGTGTATATATATATATATATATATATATATATATATATATATATATATATATATATATATATATATATATATATACACTCACTGAGCACTTTATTAGGAACATCTGTACATCTACATAATTCTTGGGATGATCTAATCAGCCAATCGTGTTGCAGCAGTGCAATGCATAAAATCATTCAGATACGGGTCAGGAGCTTCAGTTAATGTTCACAACAACCATCAGAATGGGGAAAAATGTGATCTCCGTGATTTCGACGGTGGCATGATTGTTGGTGCCAGACGGGCTGGCTTGAGTATTTCTGTAACTGCTGATCTCCTGAGATTTTCACACACAACAGTCTCTAGAATTTAACAAAGAAGAAAGGTCAAAAACAAAAAATATCCAGTGAGCGTCAGTTCTATAGATGAAAACACCTTGTTGATGAGAGAGGTCAACAGAGAATGGCCAGACTTGTTCGAGCTGACAGAAAGGCTACAGTAACTCAGATAATAGGCTTTTTTGTTTATTAACTATTAACACCATGTCAGCAACAAGACTATTCATTAGGGCTGTAACGATACGCAATATAAAATCGAAATCGCGATACTCAGGTCCACGAACCGGTATCGCGATGTGAGAAGGGAGAATCGCGACACACACACTCCTTCCAACTCCCAGAGTTATCCTTCCCGTCCAGATCCAATGCTACCGCATCTTTAAATTACTATTAGTATTATTTGTTAACATTATTATAAGTTAACATTATAAAATACGTAGACCTACACCACAAAACTAGTTGAGGATAATTGGGCAATTTTAGCGTTATGGACGTGACATTTGCAGTCAAAACTTGAAATATAAATTCTCAGAAAATGCATTTAATACCAATATATTGAAACTTCTGTTTATATATCCATAGCCTACTCCCATAATAAAGTCCAGTAAATGTCCAGACATTAGAAAAATATAAGTCTACACATGCATTTTATATTTAATATGAGGGAAATACACATGCGTTACGGACGTGACACAAAACATCTTTAGCTTTTAGGTGGCAAAATATATATTTTTATAATTCTGTGAATTACACTGTACAAACCAAAAGTAGGCCTAATACTACCCACCAGATGAAGAAGGGTTGGCTCTCCCCAGAACATAAAATATTTATTTTATTTTATTTTTCGTGTTCGCATTTATGAGGAAAAAACAATGTAAGGACGTGACAGTTCTCTGGAAGCGGCACTAAAACTTTCAAAGAGACCTCAAACAGAAAGCACAAAGCCTTTCTTTAAAGTGAATTTCATTTTGCATTAATTGTATCTCAATTTTAATCAATGTTTCATCAACCAATTGCCTGGATTTAATAAATAAGAAGTAAATATCGATAGATAATCACGGAGTCGCCGGCGCCTGAACTGGAGAACCGAAACTCATCGTATAAGGTAGGCTACTTGCCTCACAGACCAGAGAAATATATTTATATCGAAATGTTTACTTTTAAAATGAACAATTCAAAACGAAAGTTACAGACTGCTTTCTGCTTATGTAATCCGTATGAAAAGTGCATTTCTCTCTGGCGCGTTCACTGAAGATCGCGAGACAGCATCGTCAACTTCATCTTGCAATAGACACTGACAGAAAACACTTGTTTATTAATAAACAATTAAAATGTCTCCTTGCTATATTTGACATTCATAATCATTACTTTTGCCGGTTCTTTGTGACAGCTTTTTGGTGCTTTATTGGCAGTGCCCCTTATCATCACCGCATTAGCACCGAAAACATGGAGATTTTTTTTAGACAATAATCGCACAACCTATTTGATATTCTATAATTAAATACTCAGTGACTTATCCCAACCAACTATTAAAAAAGTTTACTTGTAAGCGTCTTTTTACATGTTAGCCTAGTAGCCTACGTATCATGTGACTATACCTTTCCAAGTGAAGCGAGCTAGTTAAATAACGTGAGGAAACATGGAAAACAACCCAGAGATTGCGGACCCTCCCAATACATTTAAGTCAGCAGTATGGCAACATTTCGGCTAGCGGTGGAGAATAAGGATGGCAATCGTGTAGTCTACAAGACCCACACAATTTGCCGTAGGCTAAGTGTTTTAAGAAGCTTCCTCAAATGTGAACCGGTAACACGTCCAACATGCAGATACATATCCTACAGCACCATCCCGAAATCAATTTAGTTGGAGCACAGAAAACAACCCAAAAGCAGCAGCCTACACTGCCTAGTTTAGTTTAATAATTCGCATAGTTAATATTGTTCTTTGGTGTTCAGTTTATACAGGTTTTTCAAATGTTATTTAATAAAAATACCGGTATATTTTTTTCTCTCAAAATCTCTCTTTTTTTTCACCCCCAAGCCCCGCCCCCGTGATCGAATCGCGATACGAACCGAATCGTGGCTCAAAAATCGTGATACGAACCGAATCGTGGGTTTGGTGTATCGTTACAGCACTACTATTCATATATATTTAAACCATAAATATATACAAATTACAAAGCTATACAAGATATTTGAGATTAATACAAGATTTATCTTGAAAGTGATGGACCCCAGAACTGTCTAAACTTGTGAAAAATATATATATATATATATATATATATATATATATATATATATATATATATATATATATATATATATATATATATATATATATATGATAATGCAATGTCATTGAAGGCCTGCTTGAGCCTTACTGATTGGGCTGCGGGGGTACTGAAGACAAAAAAAAAAAAGGTCAGGAAACACTGTTCTATGATACTAAATTCAATGCAGTGTCACCTGTATTCTTCATGGAGAAGACAATGCCATAATGCTATGCAAAAATCATATTGATAAATTCATTCATAATTGTGGATTAGTCACAAGAAATGATGATTTATAAATACTTTTATTTATAAGTATTGATTAAATTTTTCAATCTAATTACATTTTTCAATATTGAACTATTTTACCCATTATTTATGTGCAATATATATTATTGTTGCGTCTAACATGCTACTATCAAACTGAATTGGAGTTAATTGTGAGTAGGGTTGCAGCAGTATACCGGTTTCACGGTTTGAAAATTGAAGGTTATCATACCATGTGCATTTGCTTATCTACGGTATTGAAAAAAAAAAATGCAACCGGACGGAGAATCTCACATACGCGTGCACATCTCCTTTCCTCCTCGTCTGTCTGTCAGACTCGTCAACTTGCGACACACACACACATGCAGCGAAGAACATGCCAGAGAGAAGCAAGGCAAGGGGGTCTGAGTTAAAGCTACAGACAGGAGCAGTATATGTTAATTATTAATAATCATAGGACATTACTTCAAAAGCTCACACAGCTGGTGTTATTTTTCATTTATTAGTTAATTTAACATGTAAAGTAACATGCTTTAGTTATATAATATGTTATAGTTACATGCTATTTTTATCATGTTTATTATATATATATATATATATATATATATATATATACACACTACCGTTCAAAAGTTTGGGGTCACCCAAACAATTTTGTGTTTTCCTGAAAAGTCACACTTATTCACCACCATACGTTGTGAAATGAATAGAAAATAGAGTCAAGACATTGACAAGGTTAGAAATAATGATTTGTATTTGAAATAAGATTTTTTTTACATCAAACTTTGCTTTCGTCAAAGAATCCTCCATTTGCAGCAATTACAGCATTGCAGACCTTTGGCATTCTAGCTGTTAATTTGTTGAGGTAATCTGGAGAAATTGCACCCCACGCTTCCAGAAGCAGCTCCCACAAGTTGGATTGGTTGGATGGGCACTTCTTGCGTACCATACGGTCAAGCTGCTCCCACAACAGCTCAATGGGGTTCAGATCTGGTGACTGCGCTGGCCACTCCATTACCGATAGAATACCAGCTGCCTGCTTCTGCTCTAAATAGTTCTTGCACAATTTGGAGGTGTGTTTAGGGTCATTGTCCTGTTGTAGGATGAAATTGGCTCCAATCAAGCGCTGTCCACTGGGTATGGCATGGCGTTGCAAAATGGAGTGATAGCCTTCCTTATTCAGAATCCCTTTTACCCTGTACAAATCTCCCACCTTACCAGCACCAAAGCAACCCCAGACCATTATATTACCTCCACCATGCTTAACAGATGGCGTCAGGCATTCTTCCAGCATCTTTTCATTTGTTCTGCGTCTCACAAACGTTCTTCTTTGTGATCCAAACACCTCAAACTTGGATTCATCTGTCCACAACACTTTTTTCCAGTCTTCCTCTGTCCAATGTCTGTGTTCTTTTGCCCATCTTAATCTTTTTCTTTTATTGGCCAGTCTCAGATATGGCTTTTTCTTTGCCACTCTGCCCTGAAGCCCAGAATCCCGCAGCCGCCTCTTCACTGTACATGTTGACACTGGTGTTTTGCGGGTACTATTTAATGAAGATGCCAGTTGGGGACCTGTGAGGCGTCTGTTTCTCAAACTAGAGACTCTAATGTACTTATCTTCTTGCTCAGTTGTGCAACGCGGCCTCCCACTTCTTTTTCTACTCTGGTTAGAGCCTGTTTGTGCTGTCCTCTGAAGGGAGTAGTACACACCGTTGTAGGAAATCTTCAATTTCTTAGCAATGTCTCGCATGGAATAGCCTTCATTTCTAAGGACAAGAATAGACTGTCGAGTTTCAGATGAAAGTTCTCTTTTTCTGGCCATTTTGAGCGTTTAATTGACCCCACAAATGTGATGCTCCAGAAACTCAATCTGCTCAAAGGAAGGTCAGTTTTGTAGCTTCTGTAACGACCTAAACTGTTTTCAGATGTGTGAACATGATTGCACAAGGGTTTTCTAATCATCAATTAGCCTTCTGAGCCAATGAGCAAACACATTGTACCATTAGAACACTGGAGTGATAGTTGCTGGAAATGGGCCTCTATACACCTATGTACATATTGCACCAAAAACCAGACATTTGCAGCTAGAATAGTCATTTACCACATTAGCAATGTATAGAGTGTATTTCTTCAAAGTTAAGACTAGTTTAAAGTTGTCTTCATTGAAAAGTACAGTGCTTTTCCTTCAAAAATAAGGACATTTCAATGTGACCCCAAACTTTTGAACGGTAGTGTGTGTGTTATATATATATATATATATATATATATATATATATATATATATATATATATATATAATTCTGTTGGCTTTCTTATTTTTTCTATTTATTTTATTTTCAAAAAGGGAGACTTTTTTTTACACATCAATTAAAATAAATGGTTTCAAGTTTTAATTATAATAGTGTTCGCTCAAAAATAAATAAATAAAAAAAAAACTTCTGTTTTCACTGATCATAGTAATTGTGTAATACCTAACTGAATTGGAACTTGATAAGTAGGCAGCACACTAGCTTTTAGAACAGCACTTTTAAAGTCATCAACAAGTAAACAGCAGCTGTCTATTAGATGTTTTACTGAGCAGCTTTCAGTGTTTAACACAAGTTTTAGTTGCATTATTAGTGTCAGTTTCATGTATTTCATTTTTGCTGTCACAGGTACATGAAAGGTCGTGTAACGTATGACCAGCTGAATGCAGCTGTGCAAAGCATCAACACCGCTATAACTGCAAAATATAAGATCCTCCATCAGCCAATCAAGACCCTGAACAATGCTTCCCGTATGCTCCAACAGCGCTTTAAAGACCAAGAAACAAAGGACACCAAGGGCAAGTTTTATCTGTCTGTCTGGTACAGAGCCACAGGTCAAAGACTTATTTGACCTTATTTATCTTTGTAGTCCATCATGTATTAAAAGTCTTGCCATTTTGGGAATTACGACACTATTTGCTCTAGAAATCTATTGCCATGGGCACATGAACTGATATGAGTGTTCCAAAAAGAAGATCATTTATCCTGGTCTTATGGGCTAAGAATGGTGATCCATCAACCCCTTTTGTGTCCCGCAGGTCAGTTTTTCATCGTGGAGCAGGACATTCGAGAGTTTACCCAGATGAAGGTGGACAAGCGCTTTGGAAGCATGTTGAATATGCTACGTCACTGTCAGCGTCTGAAGGAGGTCAGAGGAGGCGGTCTTGCACGCTTCATCCTGCTTTAATCAACCTCTCCATTTGTTCAAAGGAGTTTTTAAAGGAACTATGCTCTCATTTTTTGTTGCAAGCAGTTTAGAGATGTCAACTGCAAACAGAAGATCTTTTGAGCTTGTTTTCAATGGGATAGAAGAGAATCCATGTCTGTTTTAGAGCTGTCTGCCATGGAAAACTGTTTTGAAATATAGTTCACACCAAATTGAAATTCTGTTATAATTTAGTCACCCGTAAGATGTTCCAAACTTGTATTACTTTAATTTTTCCATGGAACACATGAGTAAATGAATTACAATTTTTGGCTGAACTAACCCTTTAAGCATAAAATGGTCTGTTGTCAAGATGTTGGTGTCCATTTTTGGTAAAAGAAATATGTTATAGTTATATGTAAAATCATCATTTTGTTTAGTAATTTGTTATTTTTTTATGTTGTAGATGGGTCACTATATCTGTGAAGAAGAAATTATATATATATATATATATATATATATATATATATTGTTTGCTGTATTTATATTGATTTGTGTCAAATATCATTTAATTTGCCAATTAGCTCATATAAAATGGCGGGTTTTGTAAAATTATCTCGAAACTTAGTGTCATTTCAGAAGTGTAAGTGGACATTGCAGTATTGACATTTTTAGCTTTATTGATTTTGTGAATAAATTTAAAAAAGTGACAACTGGCATGGCAGTTTTCCTCATCCAACTCATTAACTTTCTCCTATTTTCTCACCTAAAGTTCAACCAAGCGAGAAAAGTTACATGTCAAGTATGTTAGACTTCTGTGTTCTTGCTTTGTTATCTTCAGTCATGTCTTACAAAGACATCAAGATTGCACGTAGAGGACACCGTGCTACATGTACAATGATGCGTGCATTGACGCTACTGGTAAAAACAAAATACTAATACTCTGTTTAATTATGTAGTGATTTGTTCACTTTTTAAAAAACACTTTTTCTTTTTCTACAGTTGAAGTCCTGTGCTTGTTGATGCTATTTTTATCTCTGGAAGAGCTTCCAGTACGGCTTCAATATTTCTGTCTTGAACTCGCCATCAGTTGCAAGTACCTCCATTCCTTTGGTTGTAAAGTGTCTTAGTGTGATTTACAGTCTCTTTTGAGCAGGGAATGGGGGGGAGGGGCGGTAATCACTAGTAATCAATCCCTTTTAGCTGCTGTCTTAAAATGGAAACATCCCCAAAGGATCAAACTATCAATACATTTCAAAGCTTTGGAGATGGTGTTAACCTGTAAGCACCACAGTTCAATAAAATGAAATGATTGATGTTATGAACTAAAAATTGTTGCAAGTTTATTTAGCTGCTGGTGAACAGCACCTGCCAGCAGCATTATGGCCGATCTTTGGAGCCCTGGGACTGACGCTCATGTGGTCCTTCATTGTGTCCATATACTGCATCAGAGGATTGATTGGCACCCTGAATTCTGGACATCTGGCAGCTGTCTATGGCAGATATTGCATCAACTCGAATTTGAATTGGGATGACACGTAGAGGATTTGCAGTTCATAGAAAATTCTATTTGCCCAGCACTAATTTTGTAATAAAACCAATAATTATTGGGTTTTAACCAGTTATGGCTATTTATCCTGTGATCTGTAGAATCAGTTCTTCTCAACTAACTTTAGTACTATGTAATGTTATACGTGCCTCTAGGACTTTTTGAGAAATTTAAAGTATGCCGAAAATGTTCCTTCTCCCTAAAATATATCAGTGAAATAAGTGTTCTGAGAAATCTCACTGGTCTCTGTGACATATGTTTACATGACATTGTAAACGGCAAATAAAACCTTGATTGAAACATTCTTTGATCAGCCAATCAAAATACTTTGATGTGATTTCTGCCTGTCAGTCATTATGCGTATTCTAATAGTGTAGTAGTTGAAGCGATCATTTAGGGTTAATGTCATATTCAGATTCATAACCGTTGACTGTTGAGGGCGCTATTTTGCTACTGTTGTGTTTGACAACCAAGAGAAGACACTGCTGCTCTACACTTCGGTGACTATCTCAACGCTATCTTTGGAGGGTGGTGTTTTGGAAAGAGGGGGCGTGTCCAGGTTCAGTACTGCTTAAATCGCATGTCACTAAAAGTCACATTTTCCCAAATCTACATATAAAACCTGAATTATACTATCTGAAATTTTGTAAACTAAATCAGGATATTCAAATTTTGAATTGTAAATTCTGAATTCGTTCTACGTGCATTTTAATTTATTTTATATATATATAAATGCCATTTTAAACTTGAATTTTATAATAAAATTCAAGTTTAAAATGGCATTTTTCATTATTCAATAAATATTCAAATTCAAGTCTTAGTGGCAAAAATATAATTTCATAGATGCAGTCGAAATTTCCCAACCATCAAAACCACATTGTTTTAATATAACTTATATTGACATCTAAATTTGAGGTAATTTAGAGCATTTTGAGAAATAAAGTGTTCTTCCATGATCCATAAAAAGAGCTAATTTATTAAATGTAAATGACCAAACATCATCTGCAGCCTGAAACTGAACTTTTTACCAGATTTTAGGAGTAAAATGCTTTTTATTTTTTATCCTAACTCCAAATAAATCCTCTGAAAGCAACATTTATCAATTTTGGATGAACCCATTGACTCTCAATGTGAAAATGCACAGTAATTATAGGAATGCATTTACTAATGTTAATGAATAGAATCGTATTGTACAGTTGTATAGTATTCAGTCCGTTTAAATTATGGGTTGTGTGTAACAAAGCCAAAATGCAACATCCATGCATGTGGACGCGGGGTCGAACAAGGATGGATTTCTTTGAATTTTTGGAATTTTATTCTTCTTCAGTAACACTTTACAAAAAGATTCTGTTTGATAACATTATTAAATGTATTAGGTATCAAGAAGAATACATTTAAATATATATATATTTTTACACCAAATTTTATTAAACTTGGTTATGTTCATTATTAAAGTTAGTTCATTATGCATTAATGTTAATGTATACATATCTTTATGTAAAAAAAAAATATATATATTATAATTATCATGTTAAGTAATGTTATTTTAAACTGTTACCTCTTCCTTACATTTAAATTCATATTACAACTTAATTTATATTCAATTCAAATTCAGGAGGGATTTAACATTTCTGAATGTTGCACAATTATGACATTGGCTGTTACTGAATAAAACATTAAAGGTGACCTTAGTCATTTTTTTTTTTCTTATTAAAAAGTTACTCCTAAAGAAAAGAACAGTAATTTTGAAACCTGTATTAAATCACAAATTCTCTCATAAGATGAAGACTCCAGTCACATCAGTAACCTTATAAAAGCTGTTTTATTCTACGTGGAGAGGGTCCGCACATGGGGGCTGCCATGTTTGAATCACATGACCAGCCGAATACTACTCACTTAATCTCAGTAACCGTCCTGTTATTTAACACTTTTACTCATGGATTAAATTCTACAGTGACATTGGCAACTGAAAACGGTTGCGGTTGAATAATGCTGCATCCAAGCACTAAGTGTCATTGTAAGTCCAAGACGATAACATTTTTTAAAAAAATCACTGAGTGCACCTTTAATTCCATCTGTATATAATAGGGTTCATTTTCAAGCTGTAACATAAATTCTTCCACAGTCTGATTTTATGCATTTTCAGAATCATATTTGTATTGAGTGTTGCAATGCTTCTTACTGTATCAACTACCATATGAGAGTAATTCAATGAGCAACATGCCTTTTAATTCCAGAATTGACTTGGTAAAAATGCTGAGGAGGGAACAAACTGCCATACATTTCTTTAAACTAACCTATTGGAAGATTAAGACTTGTCAAGTTACGGTACATTCTGTTCCTGTATCTCGGTGATGAAGTGCATTTTTAAATTAAATTCTCATTCTGTGTCTGTTTAAAACCCTCTGTAGGAAGAGAATTCTGCTATTGAACAATGTGGTGACAATCTGTGGAGCTGTGCTGAGGATGTTGAGGAAGACCGCCCTCTCATTTGAGATGATAATGGTGGGACGCTTCATGGCATCGACATGGGCATTGGAAAAATAGTTGTATACATCTTTTAAACTATGCTGTCTTTTTATCTTAAAATAGTTGTTTGATGTTGAATGTTTTGTACAGGTGTGAGCTTGACTGTCCACATGCTTTATTTATTGGAATGCACCCCCAAGAGACTGCGCGCGATGGTTGGCGTGTCTACAGCCTCTTTCGTCTCATTGGGGAAGTATGTTGGCCAGCTTTAGGGATCAGGTGGCCAGTTGCACTAATGTTGTTAAAGAGAAGTTATATATAATTTACTCACCCTCATATTGTTTCAATGTGTGTGTGTGTGTGTGTGTGAGAGATAGTGAGCTGTTGGGCATTGAGGAGCATTGGATTTGGCTGCTGAGCTTCAGTGTGGTGGCTGGTCTTATCTAGTTGCTCACACTGTTCTTTCTCCCTGAGTCCACATTGTATCTTCTTCTGGAGAGGGCACAGACAGGGCTGTGAGACTTGTCAGAACCAGATACTACTTCAATGACATTTACACATATATTGACATTTATGTTGCAAAGCTGTAGGCTTTGACTGACAACACAATACATTATTGTTGAGGTTACAATAACATTACAATGTTACTTCCAAAGCTATTTACTGTAGTTTTTCTATTAAGCTACAAAAGCTTCTTTGTGGTAGTGATGTAACAACCATGAGCACATTAACATATGACTACACATGTTATCACTTATTCAGTATTCAGCAACTTGGTAGGGGTGTTGTCACATATTTTATGTGCTAATAAATTAGCCAATCATAACAGAGGCCATTTACATATTGAAGTCTTAAAGGTACTATAGCAAAAACAGCCCATTTAATTCAAAAAGTCAGTGAGGGAGAGAGTTAAAAAGGGTCATATAACACTAAATTACATCCGTTTTGTTGATAAAACAGTACTTTTCTAACAGTACTCTGGGACTTTTGGGAACAAAAATTTATTTCAGAAGTGAAAGGTACAGAGCCACTTCTGGAACAGAGAGGAAATGTATTTTCTGAAATAGTTTGCATTCACTTGCAATAGCTTTGTCCATACTTTACAAAGATTAACAATGCTTTCACTACAGTGACCATAGTTGAACTGTGGTATTTGTAGTAAAACCATAGTAACCACAAAATTTCAAAATAAAAGTTTTATTACAGCAACTATATTTTAACCATAATATTCATAGTAAAAAACAAAACAAAGGAAAACAAAAATGATAGTTTATAAAATCATTCAGAAATCAGAAAAATGTATACTTTTTCTCACGATAATGTATCGATACTTGGATCCATGTATCGTGATGTATTGTGATATTTTCAGTGCAGTCAGAGATGTTTATGAGAGGCACGGAAGAGACTGAAACTGATTCTGCAGCATTCATGGTTTCTCTCACAGATATGCTGGTCCTCTCTCACACATTTGGATCTAGGGCCGGGCAAAAATATAGATTTTCTACATTTGTACAATCACAATGTCAATTTTTAAAATGCCAAGATCGTTCTTTCCTTCTATCTGCAATCCCCTACAATCATATGTGTGTAAATACTTCCCATATGTTAAAAAATGTCAGTGATTAGCCACCGACTGGTAAATGTTTTACATTTCACTCACCAGTGTTTGTGTGGTATAGTGGCGTAGAAGTTCAGCACTGAGATCTTTTCACTGCGTGCTGTGAGTTAAAGTTTTGACTCTTTCTGTGTGATGTGAGCCCAAAGACTAGATCCAAGCAAACCATTTGTTGTTTAATAATGTCTCTTTTAATATCCTTTCTGTTCTTTACAGTCAGTTATTTATCAAAAACAATAAAAGAAACATTTAATTCTAATCTCACATGGCATGAATGCTGTAAAAAAAGCCATTCGACCAAACAAACACTACTGTCAAAGTCCCTGCTACAGGTCAGACCAGTACCGTTTTTAGCATTTGTTCTACATATCCAAGTAAATAATTGTTAAAAGTACAAATTAGGCATGCAAACAACAAACATGTAACCATACAATATATGCAATTTTAATACACCATATTTATTTACATTAACTATATATATATATTTTTTAAAAGGTCAAATGTCACCAAAATGATGAAAAACTACTGATATAAGAAAATGTGTAAGACCCCACGTCAAGTTAGAATGTCCCGTTTAATGAATAACAGCATTAGCTGAAAGATCATTTTGCAAAATGTACATTTATCATGGTTTTAAACAAATGGTTGCTACAGTCATGATTAACAGTTTTACTACACAAACAAACTGGAATGGGGTTAGCATAAGAAAAACCTAGGAAACAATTTCCACGCAGAAATTGTTTTAACACAAATATGGTTATTGTGGTAAAGCATTAGTACATTTTGAGGATACTATGATTTTTCTACAAATACCATAGTTCAACGGTGGTTACTGTAGTAAAATCATGTTTAATTTTTGTAAGGGATCCATAAAGCTAGTTCTGTAAGCTATTGTTATCTAACATATCTAATATTTCTGAAAAGAAAAACATGGAACTTGTGTTTCTAAAGCTTTAAAAGACAAGTAACAGGAAATCTAATTGTACCCTATTCATGAAAATTGCATAAATGCTACAAAGAGTACTCTGGTGAATGTGTGTCTGTACATTCATTTAGGCTCAGCTCCACACAGGCTGTGGGGGGCTAGAATGGATCTTAGACCCGAGATGGAGGAAATGATGACTGAATATGCTGCAATGAAGGACGTGAAGGTCCACAAGCTCAGAGACCTGTTCCTTGACCATTACATGCGCTGGCAGCTCCTCACCATCCTCGTCACATTCACAGCTCTGTGTGAAGACAGAGCCAAAATGCCACCCGAACCTTTTCAATCTGACAAATATTGAAATGAGAATGCTTGTTTTGTCAATACATGCCAAATGCCACAGTGTGTGTTTAGGAAACAGGCTTAATGATTTTGCACAGTGTAATTTACTCTCCCCTATAATAATGATAAGTAAATAGATCCAAAATTGTCTAATTTATCCAATATTTATGTATACTATGTATTTTTATGCTTACAAGAGTATTTCATAGTTAACTTAACATTCTAATGGCAATCTGTGTAGCTCAGCGAGTATCGACACTGACTACCACCCCTGGAGTCGCGAGTTTGATTCCAGGGTGTGCTGTGTGACTCCAGCCAGGCCTCTTAAGCAACCAAATTAATGGTTCTCACTCTCAATGGGGCATGTGGAAGTTGCACGTGGATCGCAGAGAATAGCATGAGCATCCACGTGCTGGGAGTCTCAATGTCATGCACAATGAGCCATGTGATAAAATGCACGGATTAACTGTCTCAGAAGCGGAGGCAGCTGAGACTTGTCCTCTGCCATCCGGATTGAGGTGAGTAACCACGCCACCACGAGGACCTAATAAGTAGTGGGAATTGGGCATTCTAAACTGGGGAGAAAAGGGGATAAAAAAAAAGTGCCATTCAAACTGTAACTGTTTACTGTGTTGTTTTAATCCAGGCTCTGATCACTGAGAGCACAGGGAAGAGTATACTTTCTTTTAAGGGTTTCCTCCTAATGGCGGTCTCACTGGCCCTGCTCATGCTCTCACTCTACTTACAGGTTTGCTGTGGTTACTCATTTTCTCATACTGCCTAATTTGGGTGGTTTATTATATTGTAAATGATAGCAAAATTTTCATTTTTAGGGTGAACTATTGTTTTAAGAGGAATCAAGACTCTGTTAAGGGGAATACAGTGGCAAGAAAAAGTATATCCTTTGGAATTCCCTGCATTTATGTATAAATATGTCTTAAACTGGTTTGATCTTAATCTTCAAATAATGAACAAACACAATCTGTTTTAACTAATAATACACAAATTATTGTATTGATCTTGTACATACTGAATACATAATTCGAACATTCATAGTGTAGGTTACAAAAAGTATGTGAACCCTAGGCTAATGACGTCAATCAAAGCTAATTAGAGTCAGGAGTTGGCAAACCTGGCATCCGTAAGAGCTACTTTGACTTATACAGACCATTACATTTTGAGTTTGTTTTTCACAAGAAGCGTCTGCGGACTTGGACCATGCCTTGCAAAAAAGAGATCTCAAAAGTCCTAGGATCAAAAATTGTTGCTTTGCATGAAGCTGGAAAGGGTTCCAAAGTTATCTCGAAGAGCTTAGATATTCATCTGTCCACAGTTTTCTATAAATGGAGATGATTTAATACTGTGGCTACTCTCCCTAGAAGTGGTCATCCAGCCAAGATGACTCAAAGGGCACAGCAGAATGATCAATGAGGTAAAAAAGAACCCTAGAGTGACAGCTAAAGACTTGAAGGAATCATTGGACTGGTTAACATCTCTTGTCATGAGTCTATATGGAAAACAGGCAGGACACGACGAAGGAAGCCGCTGCTTTCCAACAAAAACATTGCTGCATTCCTGAAGTTTGCTAAAGACCACCTTGACACTCCACAACGCTACTGGGAAAATTGTTGATTGATGAAACTATGATTGAATTGTCTGGGAAGAACACTCAGCACTATGTATGGCAGAAAAACCACATACCACATACCAATATGAGAACATATAGTCGAGAGAGCATCGTGATTTGGGGCTGCTTCGGTGCTCAGACTGCTTGCCACCATCAAGGGAAAAATAAATTCCCAAGTTTATTAAGATATTGTCAGGGTGACTGTGCACCAGCTGAAGCTCAGTAGGAGTTGGGTAATTCAGCAGGACAATGACCCTAAACATCCAAGTAAATCCATTACAGAAATAAAATCCAACTTTTGGAATGGCCCAGTTTGAGCCCAGACCTTAACACAATAGATGCTGTGGAATGACCTCAAGAGAGCCGTTCACACCAGACATTCTTAGAATATGTCTGGGCTGAAGCAGTTCTGTTAGGAAGAATGGTCCAAAATTTCTTCTGAACGTTGTGCAGGTCAAATCCGCGGCTACCAGAAACGCTTGGATGAAGTTATTGCTGCCAAAGGAGGATCAACTCCTTATTACATCCAAGGGTTCACTTACTTTTTCCACATCTCTGAATGTTTAATGGGTTGTGTTCAATAAAGACATGAAAGATTAGAATTGTTTGCGTTGTTAGCCTAAGTACATTGTTTTTCTATACTTGAGACTTTGATGAAGATGATATCAAATTGCATAACCAATTAATGTAGAAAATCAGCTAATTCCAGAGGGTTCACATACTTTTTCTTGTCACTGTAACACAACCAAGCTAAAATAAACGAGACATGAGTCAACTTTAAATGAACGGATTCATTTTGGGACATACCGAGTCTAACTTGTCTGCAGTGCATGAAACTAGTCCTTAGATTAGAGGTCTGGATGTGTCTGCCTTTGTGTTATAGAAGTTTACCTGAATGCAATATTGCAGCATCTTCCTTTTCTTCATCATCTTCTCTAGTGGGCCAGGTATATTTGTACTTTAATTTTCATAGTGTGACATTCAGAGTGTATAAGTGTCTGGTTTGTGGCTCAACTTTACTTGCTTGTGAATTCTCTCCTCCATAGCTGGGGTGATAGCACCCCTTTCTGGTGAGTCACAGAGTTCACACAGTCCAATAAAACACCAGCGTTCACTGTTCCCTGTACCCTCAACTGGGGTGGACTCTTCCTGGTGGGCATGTTGTTCCCTCACATAGTGGTAAGCTACAACTGCTTTTGTCATTTTATAGATTACAAAAAGGTTACCAAAATTACTATATTCCTGCTGATAACATTATAACACCATTATATTAGATAAAAAACATGAGGTGTCTGTTTACACATTTAGTACTGCATGGTATGCATTATGGTATGACTGAAATAATGACTGAAATAATGTACTTAAATAACAACTGAAATAATGTACTAAAATAACGACTGAAATAATGTACTGAAATAATGTACTGAAATAACGACTGAAATAATGTACTGAAATAATGTACTAAAATAATGACTGAAAAAATGTACTGAAATAATGTACTGAAATAACGACTGAAATAATGTACTGAAATAACGACTGAAATAACGACTGAAATAATTTACTAAAATAAAGACTGAAATAATGTACTGAAATAATGTACTGAAATAACGACTGAAATAATGTACTGAAATAATGTACTGAAATAACGACTGAAATAATGTACTGAAATAATGTACTGAAATAACGACTGAAATAATGTACTGAAATAACGACTGAAATAATGTACTGAAATAACGACTGAAAAAATGTACTGAAATAATGTACTGAAATAACGACTGAAATAATGTACTGAAATAACGACTGAAATAACGACTGAAATAATGTACTAAAATAACGACTGAAATAATGTACTGAAATAATGTACTGAAATAATGTACTAAAATAACGACTGAAATAATGTATTGAAATAACGACTGAAATAATGTACTAAAATAATGACTGAAAAAATGTACTGAAATAATGTACTGAAATAACGACTGAAATAATGTACTAAAATAACGACTGAAATAATGTACTGAATAACGACTGAAATAATGTACTGAAATAACGACTGAAATAATGTACTGAAATAATGACTGAAATAATGTACTGAAATAACGACTGAAATAATGTACTGAAATAATGTACTGAAATAATGTACTGAAATAACGACTGAAATAATGTACTGAAATAACGACTGAAATAACGACTGAAATAATGTACTGAAATAATGTACTGAAATAACGACTGAAATAATGTACTGAAATAATGTACTGAAATAACGACTGAAATAATGTACTGAAATAATGTACTGAAATAATGACTGAAATAATGTACTGAAATAATGTACTGAAATAACGACTGAAATAACGACTGAAATAATGTACTGAAATAATGTACTGAAATAACGACTGAAATAATGTACTGAAATAATGTACTGAAATAATGACTGAAATAATGTACTGAAATAATGACTGAAATAATGTACTGAAATAACGACTGAAATAATGTACTGAAATAATGTACTGAAATAATGACTGAAATAATGTACTGAAATAACGACTGAAATAATGTACTGAAATAATGTACTGAAATAACGACTGAAATAATGTACTGAAATAACGACTGAAATAACGACTGAAATAATGTACTGAAATAATGTACTGAAATAACGACTGAAATAATGTACTGAAATAATGTACTGAAATAACGACTGAAATAATGTACTGAAATAATGTACTGAAATAATGACTGAAATAATGTACTGAAATAATGACTGAAATAATGTACTGAAATAACGACTGAAATGACGACTGAAATAATGTACTGAAATAACGACTGAAATAATGTACTGAAATAATGACTGAAATAATGTACTGAAATAATGACTGAAATAATGTACTGAAATAACGACTGAAATAACGACTGAAATAATGTACTGAAATAATGTACTGAAATAACGACTGAAATAATGACTGAAATAATGTACTGAAATAATGACTGAAATAATGTACTGAAATAATGTACTGAAATAATGACTGAAATAATGTACTGAAATAACGACTGAAATAATGTACTGAAATAATGTACTGAAATAACGACTGAAATAATGTACTGAAATAACGACTGAAATAACGACTGAAATAATGTACTGAAATAATGTACTGAAATAACGACTGAAATAATGTACTGAAATAATGTACTGAAATAACGACTGAAATAATGTACTGAAATAATGTACTGAAATAATGACTGAAATAATGTACTGAAATAATGACTGAAATAATGTACTGAAATAACGACTGAAATAACGACTGAAATAACGACTGAAATAATGTACTGAAATAATGTACTGAAATAATGTACTGAAATAATGTACTGAAATAATGACTGAAATAATGTACTGAAATAACGACTGAAATAATGTACTGAAATAATGTACTGAAATAATGACTGAAATAATGTACTGAAATAACGACTGAAATAATGTACTGAAATAATGTACTGAAATGTGATTAATAGCACATTCTAAGGAGCACTTTATGTGACTACCCTTTTAAGGCATCGGCATACTCTTGGCAAAGTTATTCTTCATTCTTTGCTCATAGCTAAATAGAAAATCGAAACTGCCGAGCAACGGCATACTGTTTGCGAACATTCTGACACCCGCCACACCGCTGTGAGAGGCATTTATAGAAGCATTTAAATATGAGGACACACAAGACGACATGTAAAACCTTAACTAATATAATATTAAAATGTGTTATCAATGACTTTATGCCTTATTTTATGAGTAGAATTCACACTAGATCACTAAAAGAAGCTCTTTTAACCACTCAATAAAGTTTTAAAATAATATATGCAGTAGATTATGTGTAATTTGTCATGTTTTCATTCTGCATTAATGGCGCCATAATATACGCCAATTACACTCTGTTATAGTAATTTATGATGACACTGATACTACTGTAAAGATGGATGTAGAAAAGAGTTAATGGGCAGAACACAGACAAAGGAATGATGATAAGAGAGGCATATCTCACTTTGAAAAATGTCTCTAAGCAAACAAGCGAACAGATGTAGATTAATTTGCACCAGATTGCTAATAACTCTGCACACCGGTGTGTTCATGTTGACTGATCATAACTGACTGAACAGGAATTAGCTGTTGGCCTCAAAGTATGGGGAGCTCAAGGTCACACCTACCGATGATGTGGACCATTGGCAGTAAGGTGTTTAGAAGCTGATATGAAGTTTTCCTGAAAGTTTGCATTTCAGAGCTAAACCACCGAAACAAATGCAAAAACATATTCGTTTTGGCAAGATTTTGTTCAAATTGACATACCCATTCATTCTTCGATTTCGTGTGAACAGAATCAAATGTCATGTGGTTTTAAAACAGTATATTGTTGCTTTGGTAAGAGACTGCCCTTTAAATTCCAACAATGCAATTTCTTGTTGTTTTTCTAAATGCTGAGAAAGTGAAAGACAACTATACACTATGTTGCCCTAATATTTATCATTTGTGTAATTCTTACTTGGAGGAGCAGTGGTCTGCTTCTTCTCAGGTGTGTTTGTTTTATACAACATGCCAGAAATAAAGAATAAAACTGTTTTGGAGATCACAGAGGACTTTAAGTGAATGCACCAGAAACCCAGTCACTCACTACTGTCCAAACTGAGCTCAATACATATCAATGACATCGAGACCAGCATGTCTACCAAGCTTGAGCACCCATGAAATGTCATGTAATGTAACCAAATCAGAAGCTGACCAATAATAGGCAATATACACTCAATAATTATTACTGTTTTTTATGATTGTGTGGTTTGTTTGGCTCTCTTGTTGGGGGCATCAAGTTTGCAAAAACAACCCAAAATCCAATTTTAATTAGAGGCCAGCTGAATGTTGAATCAATAGATTTGTACTTTGTCTCGCTTAGGGACACCAATACAAGTTTGGCCTGATACAATTGTAGTCTGGTGCAATGCCTTTATTGATGCTTCAGTAGAATGATTAGTAAGGCTTTAGCTTCTCTTGAGTATTAAATCTTGTCTTCAGGGATGTGTTGACCTCTTACCACACCATAAAGTTACCAGATTGAATATTGAACTCCTCCGAAATCAGTCTACAATGTGACATCTGTCATATATCATCCATATTTATTAGGCTTTCTGACATTAAGGAGATAATTACTTTACTGTTTACTGTTTACTGTTTGATGCTTAAACAATTACAATAAATGAGATGTAATGGTAGAACAATTACTATTTTGCTTCTAGTCTACCCTGGTGTACTCATGCTCTGAAAACATGGTAGAGATCAAATAGGATACACTTTGAGAATCCTTTAAAGAAAATTTCCCTTACAAAAATCGATAGTTATGGCCAATTTGCCACGCTTTCAAATCAAAAGCCAGTGGCTTTGCCAGAACTCTCGATTTTTGTAACATTTATTTTCAATGTCTAACTGTTGATGCTCCAAACTAAAATTACAGTATCATCATATTTTTTTTTATAATAGCTCTTGAGTTAACAACTGAACACAATAAAGCTATGCTGGGAAATATTCAGGTGAGGGTCAGCTCTGGAGTGAAGGTAGTTTTTAACCGAAAGGTTGAACTGGTGAACTGAGCTGTCATGAGGTTTAAATGTTGAAATGTTTGCTCCCATACTTTAAATTCTAGTGAGAATACAGATGGGGAAAAACAAAGAGTTGAATTAAACATTAATGCAGGGTTACTTCTAAATTATGAGTGTAGTCGGTGGCACAGTATCGACTCTCAAGTGTTTGGGTGCTGAACCTTTGCGTCCAGAGTTGAGCGCCTGTTCCTGTCTGATAACAAAATCTACGTGCTCGAGCTCTTCTCGCGACTCTGTCGTGACAGCGACATACTGTGCGTGAACAACACCCGCGCCCAAATTACGTAGGCAGAGTGTCTGTTTACAAACATTCGTCACGTCAACTGCATGCTCCAATTTAAATACCAAAGGAAAGTAACTTGACTGCTTCATAGGACTCTGATATCTAACATGGGGAGTCTCTCGACACAAACACCCACTGCGACTGAACAGAACGCGGCGCTGCTCGCGGACCGGAAACTTTCGATGGAGGTGCGAACTGCGAAAAAAGACGTTCATCACAGGTAAGAACAGGTAGATTTACACAGCCACAGAAGCGAAAATACCAACAAGTCCGGTTGGCCAATTTAACACTTGTGCGTCAATTTTGTCCTTAGAAGACACAAATATCCGCGTCAAAAAACTGCCATAATAATATTATATATTAATATTATTTTCCACTTTCAATTAGTAATTTCTTTTTAACCAACATCTGTCCTGATCATAACAACAAAATATTTATACATTTTCAGGATGTTAACCCTTTAAATGCCAGTTTGTTTATATAATGCCACTGTTATTTTTTTTATTATTATTTTTTATTTATTTATTTCCATATACTAAATGCTAAGGGTTTTTATTATTATTATTATTATTATTATTATTATTATTATCACAGTCTGAGGTCAATGATTAGCAACAACATTGATTTTTCTGCATTTTTTTATTTATTTTTTTTTTATTTTTTTGTGCAGTGTCAGATAATAATAATAATAATTAAAAAAAAAACTCTCAGGACCTTAGAGGACAAACATGTCCACGTCAAAACGGCTATAAAAAAAACTATATATTAATATTATTTTCCACTTTCACTAACTGCAGTGCTCTATAATACAGCAAACAAAAACTAGTCACATGGAAACTAGGAAAAAAGTATGTATTTGCTCCATAGGCTAAACATGAGGAAAGTGGCAACATCTGGTGGAAAATATAAAATATTTACACTTTGAAGCCAGGGCTCCAGAATGAAAGCATAATATCATATAATTCATGATTTTATGCTTTAATGACACTGGGATCAAATATTGGAAATATTTGCCCTGAAGGTCCTGAGTGTAACTATTTTGTGTGCACAGTGTATTATAGATGTATTTTAGGAACTGAGGTTGAAACATAAAAATGTATGCAGTTGGCATTAACACAGACAAAATGATAGAAAAAACAAAAATGAAATAGACAAAATGTCCCAAAGGTCGCTCAAGTGTTAAGTGAGCTATTTCAGAAGTGCCTGGGTTATCATCTCAGTAGGTGGTTTGTGTTATTTCATTTGATTATTTTTCAAATTTTCTCTCTTTGTACCTATTTCTTGGGGATTTCTTTAGCTTATTCCTCAGAGAATTTGTTATATCTCACATTCTGGATCATTCTAATTTGTTTTATCGACAACAACATGTGATAATATCCTATAAATTCACTGATATGCTTGGGCACACTTTGGTTTCATTTTGGACCAGTAAATTGTGGTTGTCCTTAAAGATTACTTCTTAAAAGTGCAATGTTGTTCTTGGACACATGAATACAGACTCAAAGCATTTAAGCTACCAAAGCCAAATAAAAATTCTAAAAGATGATATAAAATGCTCCACATTATAATAGCTACCTAAACAAAGCTTAATAACTTTTCCAAACAAAAAGAACAAATCATTAAACTGCATAAAGTACATATTAATGGGTTGACAACAGGGTAAACCAATTTCTCAGTAAACCATATTTAGATTTCTTTGTATTCTAGTTATGTAGTTTATTCTGTTTATTTGCTTACAGCCTTGCATGTTTATCTATTTAATCATAAATGCACGATAATCTTAATTGTCACCATTCTCTTCTCTTTGTGTAGTCATTCATGACACACACACACACACACACACACACACACACCCAAACACCCAAACACACCTAATTAAGATATTTAACAGTGCTCTATACCAGCCCAGGTTGTTGTTAACTGATGTAAGAAATTAAGTGTGTCATCCTAGCATAGTTGCATGAAACTTTAATTGACATACACCATTTAATTGCAAATGACTAATGCTGCATTCATTAAACTTGTTTTACACCTTTCAGTGAACTCGAGTCAATGAGACATAGTTTATTTCCTGATATAAAAATGTCCATGACACTTTACGCAACTATTTTAAATACAAAGGATCAGATTAATTATATTCTGAATTGGACAGTTGAAAGTAAATAGCTTTAACAAAAAGACATTTGAAGGAATCACATACAGTGCATAGTTGTTTCTCAGACAGAAGAAGCTTTTAGTGGTAAAATTGCCCACAAATAACAGTTAGTCATAAAGACTAAATTCATATCTGTGTGAATGAGGAATTGTTGGCTATATTATGAATATATTTAATTCTTAATATAAGAAATAAATCAACATTTAAAATATACATTTATATAACAAATATACATATTTGTTTTACCTACTTAAATTAAGTTACTATTACTATTTTTAGATTTCTAAGTCATTATCTTTTCCTTCCAGTCATTATAATGTGACTGGTTTACAAAGAGATATTGGCAAAAAGAGTGCCTGCCAGTTAGTTGCTGTAATTTTGGCTTAGCTGTATGTTTTTACGCCTTTTAAAACGCCTTTTAACTCAAGCTGGAGTAATGTCAAATGTGGGGGTCCTGATAAGAACAGACCTAAACTGTGCTGACGTGATGTATAGGACACTGTGATAAGCATTGAAAATGCTTTAATACATGATCAAGTAATCAGAGTTTAAATGGATATATTACCCCAAAGTTAATACAATATATTATTGCCATCAAGTTTAAATGCATCTCTATGACAGCTGTATTGGCAGTGCACAGTTCATCTAAAGCCCCAAAAGTCCTTTATGTTTTCTGTCCATTTTCTGATTAAATTCAACCTATCAGATAAAATATATTTCCTATGTTTTCATTTAGGGTATTTGTGAATCGGAGTTTGAAACTCGAAAACATGAAATGCTTTGGCTTTGACATGGATTACACTTTGGCAGGTGAGTGCATTTATTTTGCCTTTGGGAGAAGTTGTCAGACTATGTGTGAAGAGGTTCACGGTAACTATCTTGTATTCGACAGTGTACAAATCTCCTGAGTATGAGAGTATGGGCTTTGAGATGCTCCGGGACAGACTTGTGTCAATCGGCTACCCACACGAGCTACTGGGCTATACATACGACCCCACTTTCCCAACACGGTAAGTGTGACTCTTTGTAAATGAGTCTGGATTTAGGCTGTATTGGATCAGTGAGCTCATGGTAAAGACTTTTGTTGAAGGTAGAAGTGTGGGGGGATACAATAGAGAAGCAGAACATTCAACCTGTGAACATGGACAAGAAATGTATTAAATGAAAAGCAAGTGAAATGCTATTGTAATCAGACAAGGTTTTTAAGGTGAATAGATGGAGGTTTTAATGAGTAAAACATACTTCCCCAACCTAAAAGTTTAGCCTAAACCTAACCAATTGTGTTCAAATAGATAAATGGGCAGTGAACAATACAGACATCCATACCATAAACCAACACCAAAACTTAACAGATTTTGAAATAGCAGTTTTAAAAGCAAATTTGACATGAAAAGCACATTAACTGAAGCAACCACATTATTTTGCGCCACTATGGAACTTTTGCTTCATTTTCACTCTGTGCATCCTTCGATGGACTCGAGGCTCAGTCACCAAATCCAAAGTTCAACACTCTATCAGGTATAATAACATAGCGGGGTGTGAGCAATAGAGTGAAAAATAAGTAAGGGATCAGCCGGTTGTTATCGCACAATAAATGCAGACAGGGTGATCAGGACTTGTATCACCTGAAGGGGTTTATTATGTGATAACAACTGGTTGACTGTACAGTTAATAAATACATGTACATAAAATATTATTTGCGTTAATATTGCGTATTTTGCTCACTTCCGGTTTGCGTTGGGGATCTGTTTGTGGTTTCTTTTTGTGAGACTGACCATCTGACTCCTCATTATTCAGCCTATTACAAGACTACTTGCCAGATAAACAAATATACGGACCAGTTGATTTGATTTGATTTGATTTGCATTGAAATTGCGTAATTATGTGAGAAGAAATAAATTTGTGAACAGCTGAAATCTGAGTTTTCTGTTGGTGTTTGTATTGTGAAAATGGCCATCTGCCTCCTCATTATCTAGGGCATTACAAGACTACTTGCCAAACAAACAAATAAATGGACATGAAACTTTGATTTGAGTTTAAAATATTTTATTAACTTTAAATATTTTCAACTCAAATCAATGTTTCATGTCCATTTATTTGTTTGTTTGGCAAGTAGTCTTGTAATAGCCTAGATAGTGATCGAAGAAGCAGGATAGACAACTTGCAAGGTCCCGGATGAGTGGTCTGATACGTGGAGCTGCGGTTGTTACAGAGCAATAATAGACCACTAAATGACCATTGACCAATCAGAATAGTGTATTCCAGGTCACTGTGTAGTGTTTATAAAATCTTAAACTGGTGATTTGTGTGAAAGTAAATAAAATGCACAGTTGTTGTAGTGCCTCTAGTGTTAATTTCACCAAGAAACTGCAGCAAAACTTAGAAAGCGACAAATAAGAGTCTGTTTGCAAACATTTTGTTATAGAAATGTTCATTCTATGAGACTAGGTTGGAATGTTCATATGCATGTAAAAGCAGTAATTGAAATTTATTTTATTTTACTAGAATAAACTTGGTATTTCTAAAATTAGCTAATGCATACAAAAAGCAACAACAAATTTATGAATTACTGACTGGAAATGAAGTGGACCTCAGGTCTCCTACCTTAGGTTCCCTTTATTTTGAGTCACAAATCAGTCTTTTTATTGTCACTTTTCAGCCTATTAAAAACCTGTGCATGCATGAGAGACTTTGTGGGTAACCATACAAATAGAAATATCCAGTCATTACACTGGCCTCAAGAGTCCTATAAAAGCAGAGGCCACTAGAAGTAAATATTAAAATGGACTGACTACAAATTTCAGGCAATTATCTCTCTACTCACTGGTACTGCAAGGGGAAAATTTAAATGTGATTGAAGTCTTGTTTCAACTCCTGAGGGGCCCATATTTTCTCTTCAATATTGTGCCGTAGATCATTCCCAGACTCTCTTTCAACATTCTGTCTCTTTCTCGTTTCCTCTCCAGAGGCCTGGTGTACGACACCTCTTATGGCAACCTGTTGAAAATAGACTCCAATGGGAACATCCTGGTGTGCACTCATGGCTTTGAGTACCTCAGAGGGTGAGTGAGAAGATTCATTGTGGTACGGGTCAATGGTGTATTGAATCAGAGTTTGCTCCGAAATGCCCCCTGAACCTTTTTCTGACAACAGAATATTTGAACGAAATAGAATGCTGTGTGGGAAATAAAAATAGAATGGGGGTCAATTGAAAGCCAATAAACCAAATGTGAAAGGAGGACTGGATTGAAATTGTTTTACCCAAGCGTGAGAATGCTACCTCCGATTTGTGCTCGCCATTGTTTATGTCATCGCGATTACTTCCTGGTTTCCTCAGGACCAGAACTCATGTTTCTGAGATTGCTCAGCGCTTTATTAGTAGTGCTAGACTGAAAGATGAACATATTTGAATTGATGCAATATTTCTGATGTGGATGGTGCTTGTCAGTCATTTGGCAGAATGGGTCGACTTCTGGGTAGCCAACTGTACGTGAAGATTCGGAAGCAACATGTATAGTTGAAGTCAGAAGTTTACATACACTTAGGGTGAAGTCTCATTGTTTAACCCCTCCACATATTTAACATTAGCAATCTATATTTTTATCAAGTCATTTAGGACATATTCTTTGTGCATGACACGAGTAATTTTTCCAACAATAGTTTACTGACAATTCAAACTCAGTGCCTCTTTGCTTGATATCATGGGAAAATCAAAAGAAATCAGCCAAGACCTCAGAAAATAAAAATTGTGGACCTCCACAAGTCTGGTTCATCTTTGGGAGCAATTACCAAACGCCTGAAGGTACCACGTTCATCAACTGTATACTTCCAGTGTGATCATGTTAAGCAGAAAGACATCAAAGAGCTTGTCCTTTTTGATTTTATAGCTAATATTCTTAAGCCAACTTCAATTTTGAGGGTTGAACGCCTTGTTTCACTGACATTTTCTTGATTTTTTGTGTGTCTGTGTGTGTGTTTAAAGCCCTATTTTGTATCGTATTCATGGAAAGTTTCTTGTGTGAGACCTAATCATTCTATTTAGGTCAAACACAGATGATGTAATCAACTCACAAATACTGTACTGTACACAAGTAGTGTATTTATATCCTTTCACCTGGTGTAGATGTTGTGGAGTGTAGATTTGGTTTATGGGGTTCTTGGTTTCCCATTATGGTGTCATTAGACTGATAAAAAATGTTGAGGATTATGAGGCGTGACTGGCCCATTGAACATTGGCTGATAACAAATTATATCAGGATCTGGGTATTTTTATGGTCGCCTATAGTGGGCCACTTCAAAATCTCTGAACAAAGGCCTGGCTCTCCTTTTAAAACATGCAACCAGATTTACATTTGAACATATTTATAAAAGTTAAGTTATGAATAAAGTACAGTGGCTGTATCACCTCATTCCCATTCTGCAAAATACAGCATGAACCAGGTGGTTTTCTGGCCTAACTGGCCTAACTTGTCTAGCAGGCTAACAATCAAAATAGACCACCCTTACTACTTTAGGCTGGTTTAAGTGAGAGTTTCAGCAGGATGCTAAATGAATATCTTTACAAGGGGCTTTAACAGGCACCACCCAGACATGGGGTTTTGTAGGCACAGTTTTATTTAGCAAGTGATCAGTTATTAATAACAGTAGTTAATGGTCTGGTTATTGTTATGCAAATGCACAGGGTGTGTGAGTATCCATATGCAGCATTATTATAGACAATTACACTTATCTATCTGTTTGTATTCTCATCAAGATGTGTCTGTTTTCAGGGATCAGGTAGATGGATATTATCCAAATAAGTTCATCCAGAGAGACGACACTGAACGCTTCTACATCCTCAATACACTCTTCAACCTATCAGGTACAATGACACATACACATTTCATCCAAAGATGAAAATCCTGCCATCATTTACTCGCCCTTATGTTGTTCCAAAACTGCATGACTTTCTTTCTTCCATGTTCTTATTCCTTTTCACAGAGACATATCTGTATGCATGCCTTGTTGACTTCTTCACCAAAAGCACCAGATACAAAAAGTGAGTGAATTATGCATAATTGTACCAGTAACAGCTTAAACTTTTCACTAGACATGCGGTAAAACATGTAGTGACCAAACTCTCATATTTGTATTGTAGCTTGCTGTAAAAATATTTCACAGCCACCACTGTTGAGCATGTTACTTGGAATTGTCCATCAGATTTTCTAATTTGTCTATTTTTCTCCTATTTAGTCAACAGAAAGGGTTTAAACACGGTGACTTGTTCATGTCATACAGGAGCATGTTTCAGGATGTGCGGGATGCCATGGATTACCTTCATGACACTGTAAATTGAACAAAACTTTTCACTAACATTTGTATGCTGATGTGGTTATTTAATGTTATTACAGCATACAGGCTACTTACTACTTTAGTTCCCAAGGACCATTATTTATTTTAAGTGTGGTAGTGTTGCTTACTACAATAACAAGCTTGATTTCATGAAAATGATGTGACTGTGGGCACTTTTTTGAATTATGATGTGTGGTTCATTTCGCATATTGCTGCAGTTTGGAGGTGAAATGTCCACTGTGTAGCGCATAAAGCGTGTTCAGTGTTCTCCCAAACAGATCAACAAAACCTACCTACCTACCTCCCTACCCTAAACCTTAATCTAACCAACAGTGTCATAAAAAGCAAATGTGAGATCATTTTGTGATGCCATGTAATTTTGTGGTGTTCCTATGACACATTTGGTTTACATATTGACTTGCATGCTCATGATTCGTACACCAGGCATTTGCATCGCAGGTGGGCATGTCATACAATATCAAGATGTCGATTATATTGATCAGCATGCTATTTTATCTGTCTTTTGACATTAGCTGGCATTTAAATTAGAAGCCTAATTTGCATGCTTTCCAACTCACTCATTAGGGCTTCTGTAGAATGTCTGATGGAATAACATTAGGAGACCACAAGAGGGTGATTTAACATTTAATGAAGCAGATCGCAAGGCACAGGTATCACAACACAGGACACACACACACAAAAGTTGCAAAGGTTTTTGTACTTCTTCAAGAATGAAAGTGACGTTGATGAGTTTGTAGGTTAGTGTATGAAATGGGTGTAAATGCACAAAATGAACAATTAGAAATGACGATGTTTATTCTGCAATTTATCTTTATGTATCTTTGAAGAGGCTTCATTCAAGCTGTCAAACCACAAAGAGACTTACTTGCAACTGATAATACATTGCATAGGCGCTATGAAAGATACATACACACAATCAGTGTTGGGGAGTAATGAAATACATGTATCAGGATTACATATTTATAATACAAAATATAAGTAACTGTATTCCACTGCAGTTACAATTTAAATAATTTTAATTAGAATACAGTTACAATTAAAAAGTATTTTGAATACTGAAAAGATTACTTTGCATTTTATTGTCATTTGTTTAATTTAATATATAGTCCTTTCAGATGGAAAACATTTATACATATAAATGATGCGATTTCTTATGATGTGTGACATTCATACGAGCAGACAGAGAAGTTTGAAGTAAAGAAAAAAATAGAAATAAACCTTGTGTAAATTGTCAGCTTTATGCTAAGCTAAAATACTGTTTATATCCATTTTACATGCGCATGTTACCAGACACAATCATATTTTTTATCAAGAAAATTCACGTTGGAATTTAATTTCTTTTTTTCTAGTAACACCTTTAATATTACGGCAAAAAATCATATTCTTGATAATAATTTTTGTATTGTTTTCCTGTAAAAATATCTAAAAATCCTTAAAACATGATCAATTTGATTAATCTTGTTTTAGAAACAACACTGCATAAGATATTTAGGTTTTTCAGAGAATGTATTTTTAACATGTGTATTTTGTCTTATTGTACTGGCAGAGTTTTTATAGTCAAAACAAGTGAAAAAAAAATCGACAAGTGCTGGAGAAGTAATCCAAAGTATTTAGAATACGTTACCAACCGGAACAGAATATGTTACAAATTAAATTTTACAGCATGTATTATTGTGTGAGGAACAGGGCGAAACGTGTTTATGAACTAATAATCTGTTGTTTTCCTAGTGATTTGTGAGAAAGGAAATAAAAGTCATTGTTGTAGTGCCTCTAGTGGTCATTTCACCAGGAAACTGCAGTGATATGTACAACGAGCCATGTAAAGACCAGCTTGACATTAACATGTTTCCAGCTGATTTTGTTATAAGTGCAGTACAACATAGTCATCATGTTATTTTCCACTTAGGGCTGTTTGAAAGAGAGAACTTTGAAGAACCTGGACAAGTATGTGATGAAAGATGTAAGAAATAAGAAGTTGCCTATAGTTTTTTTACTCATTGCCTCACAGAAATAGTATATAGTATTCTAATGATAAACAATGTTATATAATTCTTATATTTTAGATATGTCATTGCCTATGAGATCCATTATTTTATATAGCAAATTAATTTGGTATTACTGATACGTTTATACACACGAACAAACAAGCATCTTATTTTGTTTTCATTTAGCCAAGACTCCCTGTGTTACTTAGCCGCATCAAAGAGGTCGCCAAAGTTTTCCTGGCCACCAACAGCGACTTCAATTACACAGAGGTAAAGAGAGTACCAGCCCCCTAGAAATAATTTAAATAGCCATGGACAGGCTACTATTACTTTAAAAGTGAATAATCACACAGTATAACTACTTTTCTCCAATTAGGGTATAATGAAATTCTTATTAGATTCCCCGGTTGGTTCAAAGGTGAGTAGACTGAATATTTCTTTTAACTTTGCTACTTCTAATGCTGTAAGCTTCTGACACTGAAACATTTATCTGCTGTATTTTTTGAGCCTCAGAAACACCTTTCTGACTATTCTCTGTCTCATGCATGAAAAAGTTTTTTGGGATTTTGAAAAAATGAATTCTAAAGGTTCGAGAGAACGTCATACTTTTCTTGTCTAGAACCCCAAAAAATCCTGGCGTTCCTACTTTGATCTGGTGGTGGTGGACACAAAGAAGCCCTTGTTCTTTGCAGGGGGGACAGTGTTACGGCAAGTAGACACGGTGAGGTTTTTAGGGGTTATTTACCCTGCATTTATTTGCTGTACCCATGAATATAATTATAGATAATAACATAAAGATTTTTTATGTTAGATAGGCTGTATCTTTAAATGAAATGCAGTACATGTCATTTAAAGATAAAATGTTTACTTTTTGTTTGAAATTTTTTTAATTCAGGTATGATAAAAAGTCGATATGAATTACTTCTGACGAAAAAGCTATTATACACAATTACTCCCTAATTATAAGAATACTAAAAGAGTAAATCTCATAAACCCTGTTAGGAAACTATCTGGGTCATAGTTTACCCTAAAATAATAATAATGATTAAAAACAAATAAAAATTTAAGCATAAAGAAAATGTATTCTGACATTTCCTCTACCTAATTATAATTATCGTGATGTGAAAATAGTATAGTATGTGTAGTGTAAAGTATGTTTGCTTTATATATATATATATATATATATATATATATATACATATATATATGGTAGTAACTGTTGTGCTGATAAAAAAAAACTGTTCAGAGTAGTACAGTTTTTTTTACTGTAATACAGTGTGGTGATGGGTGTGGTCATGCGCTGGTTTGTGAATGGGGGATGAGGCCAGGAGGAATGAATGGGAAGGACCCTAACAGCTGTTCTTTGTTTTAGTGAGTGGTGTTAGGGAGATATAAAGGGAGACGGGAAGCCCAGAGAGGGAAGATAATCCTGAGTGCAGTGTGTGTGTTGTGAAAGCTTCAGTATCTGGCTGAAAATAAGTTTTTCGTTGGCTTCTGAAAAGCATTATTTTTGTTTGTGTTACATCCAGAGTGTGTAAATAAACTCGCGTGGTTAGCTTAAGCCGACTCTTGCTTCCTCCTTCCCGTAGTTGTTACAGTGGTGCCAAAACCCGAGAATTGTGAGGAAGGTAAGTCGTCACTGAATCCTCGCCCTCTGCCGATCTTATCGCCAGCATCCACCAAAACCACCATCAGACACTGCTTGAGCTGCATCAGGAAAAGGAGCAGTGATTCCAGGCCCTCATGCAAGCTCAAGCAGATGATCGACAGGTGTTACGGAGCTGGATACCCCAGGCAGAATCTACCGGCACGACCCCGACTACACGCCCCACCATGTCCCACTTCACAATACAGGACCAGAATATGACTAGGAGGCCTTTGTAGAGTTGTTTGAGTGTTCGGCAGAAGCATCGGGATGGCCATAAACCAAAAGCAGTCCGGCTGTTGCAGCAGCTGTCGGGAGAAGCTGAGCTGGCCTCACAACAACTCCCCGTCGCCAACCTCCTCGAGTATCATGACCTGAAGAAAGCCATCATGCAATGGGTTGGCAGGAGTCCGGAACATCATCAACAGCGTTCGCTTTCGCCCAGCAGCTCCGTGATGCCTGTCGCCGGTGGCTTGATGAAGTGATATATCTCATGGTATTGGAACAGCTCATTGCCTGGTTGCCAAGAACAACCACAGAGAGGGTTCACAATGTCACCATCCAGCATCACTAAACCAGGCTGTCCAACTGGTGGAGGACTATCTGGTGGCCTGGGAGCAGGCGACCGGCAAGCCCTATTCTCTCTCTCTTTCTTGCCTTCCTCCTCACCTTTTCCTATTTCAGCTCCCCGTGCCGGGGGTCCCTGTCCCCGAAACCGGTTGCTTAGACATGGGGTTTTCCCAATCTTCCTGTTCCGCCTGTGGTTGTCTCCTCTACCTTACTGGTTGGCGACTCCACAGCCACCGTGGTGGGTGTAAAACCTGGGCGAGTCTGATGATGCTGCGGGAATCCTGGCATTTCCAGGACCACTGCCAGTTGATGGAGGTGGAGGCATTGGTTCAGATTCCTTGGTTCTGCAGACGTGAGACAAGACCCTTAAGCACGCTTTTGACCAAGTGAAAGTGATTGATGATCAACACCTCCAGCCAGACATAGCACTCTCATACCCGTATTTTTCCATTATTAAGGATCGGTTGTATTGAGTGATGCAGGATGCTCAGATGAAGGAAGATACAATCCAATTGAAGAATCCATTAGAATTGAAGAGCCGACAATAAATGTTATTCCAGATGACTGATTATAATCCGATGGTCACTTAGGGCAGGGAAAAAACACTGAACCATCTAATGGCCTGTTTCTATTGGCCGGGCATTCACCAGGATGTTCACAGATGGTGTGCGGCATGCTGAGAATGTCAGCTGGTGAATCTGCCGGCCACTCCAAGAGTGCCCTTGCACTTCCTTTCCTTGATCGAGGTCCCCTTCAAATTAATTGCCATGGACCTCGTCGGACCAGAAGCAGTGCCTCAGCGCAACATCTCAGCATGTAGTGTTACAGAGGCACACTTCAGAATAATCTCCCAAGTGAGGATTCCGAAAGAAATCCTCACTGATCTGGGCACAACATTTATGTCAAGTACACTGCGCAAACTGTACGAATTATTGGGGATTAAATCGATTCTGAGCAGCATTTACCACCCCAAATGGATGGCTTGGTTGCACAATTTAATCAGACCCTAAAGAATATGATTCGGAAGTCCGTGCACGGAAATGCTCAAAATTGGGACAAGTGGCTCAAGCCCATATTATTTGTGGTACGAGAGGCCTCCACAGGGTTCTCCCCATTTGAAATATTGTATGGGCGTCAACCATTGATGTCCTGCGAGAAAATTGGGAGAAGGAAACTTCAAACAGCAAAAACTAAATTCAATACATTCTTGACCTGAGCAAAACTCCTCACACTGGGACAATTAAAACAGGAGAATTTGCTCCAGGCTCAAGAACGTCAAATTCGCTCATGGTGAGATGTGCGTGGATGCTGCAGAGAATAGCGTGAAGCCTCCTTGCCATACCAAGAAAGTTGTTCCATACAGTAATGAGAACCTGAGATTTATATATTTGAATAATGAGAATTACAAAATCAAAAGTAAAACATGCAGATTACACAATTGGGGCGGGAATGTTGTCTTGAAAATAATGTCACAAACTCACAATACATAAAAAATCTTAATGTCTTTAAACAGACGGTACTTTTAAAATAGACTTACTTTTAAGCTAAATGTTATTACTTCATTTCTTTTTTCTTTTTATTCTGATGTGATATATTTAATCAGTTCTTGACTTTGTGAGATAAACCCAAACAGACATTATTTAAAATATAAATTAACACTTTTGTCCATTTCCTCTCATTTGTAGAATCTTAGATTATAAATAATTTTGATTGAAGTGGTTTATCGCAGGAGATGTCTTTTCTGAGCTTGCATTGCACTTAAAGGAATAGCGAAATATGAATATGAAAATGTCCTCATTATTTACTCACCCTCATGCCATCCCAGATGTGTATGACTTTCTTTGTTCTGCTGAATGAAAAAAAAAAGATTTTTAGAATACTATTTCAGCTGTGTAGGTCCATACAATGCAAGTGAATGGTGACCAAAACTTTAAAGCTCCACAAAGGAAATAAAGGCAGCATAAAGTAATCTATAGTTCCAGTAGTTTAATCCATGTCTTCAGAAGTGATATAATAGGTGTGGTTGAATCAATGTTTAAGACCATTTTTACATTTTTCTCCCCCATGTCCAGTAGGTGGCGATATGCACAACGAATGCGAATTGCCAAAAACAAAAGAAGTGAAAGTGGATAATTATAGTAAAAAAAAGATTTAAATATTGACCTGTTTCTCACCCATACCTATCATATCACCTCTGAAGACATGAATGTAACCACTGGAGTCTTACTTTTATGTGGCCTTTCTATGCTTTTTGGATCTTCAATGTTTTGTTTACCATTCACTTGCATTGTATGAACCTTCAGAGCTGAAATATTCTTCTACATATCAGAAGAAAGAAGTAGAAAGTCATACACATCTGGGCAGGATTGGGAGGGTTACTTTTGAAATGTATTCCACTACAGATGACAGAATACATGCTGTAAAATGCAATTTGTAATGTATTCCATTAGATTACTCAAGGTCAGTAATGTATTCTAAATACTTTGGATTACTTCTTCAGCACTGGTGGATTTTTTCACTTGTTTTGACTATAAAAACTCTGCCAGTACAATAAGACAAAATACACAATTTAAAAATACATTCTCTGATAAACCTAAATATCTCATGCAGTGTTGTTTCTAAAACAAGATAAATCAAACTGATCTTGTTTTAAGGATTTTTAGATATTTTTACAGTTCAAATGAACTTTGAATCGCATCATTTATATGTATAAATGTTTTCCATCTGAAAGGACTAACTATTAAATTAATCAAATGACAATAAAATGCAAATTAATCTCTTCAGTATTCAAAATACTTTTTGAAGATAACTGTATAATAATTACCAATGATTTAAATAGTAATGTAGTCAAATACAGTTACTTATATTTTGTATTTTAAATACGTAATCCTGATACTTGTATTCCGTTACTCCCCAACCCTGCATCTGGGATGACATAAGGGTGGGTAATTGATGAGAGAATTTTCATTTTTGGGTGAACTGCCCCTTTAAATCATGCCATTCCCCTGATGTAGGACACTGGCAAGCTGCGTATTGGAACATACACTGGAGACCTGCAGCACGGGACAGTGTATTCTGGAGGTAAAGAATTTCACTTCAAGGGGAAAGTTGTTGAAATGTTTTTGAAGGCACTCCTTTTGCTTACATCAGTTATCCTTGTTCAACCACTCTCTTAGGGTCTTCTGACATTGTGTGTGATTTGCTGGATGTTAGGGGGAAAGACATTCTCTATGTTGGGGATCATATCTTTGGGGACATTCTCAAGTCAAAGAAACGGCAGGGTTGGAAGACGTTTTTGGTGGTTCCCGAGCTTGCTAAGGAGCTACATGTGTGGGCAGACAAAACTGGTGAGTGTTTATCTAGTAAGTTCATAAAGCATATAGTATGTAAATAAATACAAAACAAATACAAGAAGAAGAAAAGTCTTCATTAAACAAAATCAGGTCTTTCAATACGGTTTGCAAAGTTGACATCTGTGGAGATACTGAAATACTCTTTGAACTCATCTCATTGAACAGGAATGTTTGAGGAGCTGAGACATCTTGACATCTTCCTTGCAGACTTATACCAGTAAGTATGGATTTATCTGGTATCATTAAGTCTGCTTCAACAAAATCAATGTCATCCCAACTGTCTCATGTTAAATGAGTCAGTGAGCAACTCCAGGTTGCAATACATGGCGTGGTAGACAGATGGCAATAGAGTACTTCATATACACGTTTACTTGCACATCTTTGCACAGACATCCCATTCACATCTACTATTCTAAAAAAAATAAAATAACAAAATAAGCCAATTAGATTTGCTATCATTTAAGACATTATTCATGCCCTTTTTGTTAGGTTGTGGTACATTTTACGGTCACTTTTTGATCGCAAAACATGATGCACACACAAATATTCAAACTGAATCTGACCTCTCACTTTGTCCCATCAAGGCATTTAGACAGTGAATGTCGAGTGTGCCATGATATCAGTACCATTCAAAGCAGGATAAAGGTTAGTTCACCAGATCTTCATGTAAAACACCTTGGCTTTTAATTCTGTTTATGCCCAAGTATTGTTACATTCTTCACTTAAGCTATCGGCATGCTGTTATTGTAGATGGTGACATATGGCATGGATTTATGCTATGGGAAAATGGGCAGCCTTTTACGCTGTGGTTCCACTAAAACACTCTTCGCCAGTCAGTTATTGCGCTATGCAGATATATATGCAACCTCCTGCCTCAACCTCCTAAACTACCCCTTCAGCTATCTCTTCAGAGCCCCACTTGTCCTGGTAAGACAATATTGTTTTTTAAATACAGCCATTTTAGCCATTTGTTAATGGTTCTTTAAATATAAGAGTGGCACTTTAAGGCCTCTGAACTGATTTCAGAAAAATAAAGAATGAATTTATATTTTATGACTGACTTTTTTTTTTTTTTCAGTTACCTCATGAGACCGCTGTTGAACTTCAAACACGGGAGCAGACCACATCAGAGCTCTCCACCATTCACACTCTCCAAACCACAGACACCAAGGTTTGAATCACACACAACTTGTTTATATTCTGCATCTTTCTAGTATATTTCTACAATGCATTAGACACAAAAATCATGATTTGCATTATTGATTTAAATATTAGAGCAATATTTTCCATTAAAAGAATTACTTATTAATCTAAAATGTCAATTGTTTTTCCTTTACACACACACACACACACACACACACACACACACACACATACATATATATACATATATATATATATATATATATATATATATATGAATACATGATACATTTTCCATACAGCGGCAATGCGAGTGTGACGATGGCAACTGTGGACAAGATGAAAATTGTGCCCGAAATGATCCTGCTGCCCAGATAGAAACATGAGGACTGATGCAATTTTTTTAAATCACTGTAAATATGAACTTTGTGTGTGTGTTTTACTTCTACAGAATCCATTCCTGTCTCAAATTAAGTTATATACGTAACTTGTCTAGTCGAGTTGGAATTGCAGTGTGTGTGATACTATATTTAAGATTATAGCTATTTTTTTTATTGTGTTTCCATTTGTATAGCAAGTATAACATCTTAAGAATTTTGTATTGAATATATGCCAAGACACATCTGATATTTTGATAAGATGGTAATAATTTGTGTGTCAGTCATGAAATGAGGAAAACTGGGGTACAAGGTCACTTGAAAAGTTGACTGTGTCTCATTGGTCAAAAGTTGATAAATGTATATCTTGTATAAATGGCCTTACAGTGAGTGCACCATATTTACAATAAAGCAGGGATGGACAGGTATAATAAAGGCTTTATTTTATAACTGAAAGTAGTGATTTTCAAACTGTTTGTATATTCTGCCTCAGAGACTTATTTGAAATGTATATTTTATGTATGCATTCTCCTCTTTTTGTAGACAAATTCAGATTAAAAGTACTTCATTTCAAACTAATTATTTTGTCATGCTTTTTAATAATTGAATCTGTTTCATTCTGTAATTCCTACATTGCAATTAGTTAAATAACATTTGCTCACTCAGATCTTTTAAAAGTTAATACAACAAAGAATATGATCTAATAAACAAACAAAAAAACATAAAATCAAAGGAAGTGTGTGAAACAAAGATTGTGAAAAACGGCGATCAAACTCTGAGGGCTAAACATGCGAGATGTGTGAATTCATCAAGATATGGATGTCTTCAGGAAAACATCTCTATGTTGTCTGTAAGATGGTGGCAAAGACTTCTGTCTGCACAAGACCTTTCCTATCTATTAGAAAACAAAATTTGACAGTGAATTTCTAGAAATGACAAAACAACTGATCTCTAGCGTATGGAAGGAAGTACTCATACAGTGATGTCTCTCGATATCCACTGTATCGATCAAACATTATCATCTTTTCAAAGTATTCTGTGATTGTGTAAAATAGATTTACAAAATGTATTGTCCCATGTATCATTTAATATTAGGGCTGTGAATCAATTAAAAATGTTTCTAATTAATCGCACCGTTTTCTGTGATTAATCGCAATTAATCGCTGTACATTAAAATATAATAATAAATAGATTTACTTTATACTTTGTCTCAAAGAAATTGGTTATCATTTATTTTAATCATTTAAATATGTTCATGTTCAAATGTTTACCTATAAGACACATTTTACAGGTGTAAATCTTTGATACATGTATACATGTCATAAAATCAGTGGACATCCTGAAATTAAAAGTTGGGAAAAATCTTCAGCCATTTTCCAGTGAACTTTTTAATAAGATCAAATGGTCAGATTTAAATGTCAAGCTTTAGTGGCAAGATACATTTAAGTGTACATTGCCAATGCATTATTAGACATGATACATGCTGTAAAAATGAAATAGTTTCTGTGACTCAATAAACCCTGTAAGCTGGATAAAATGCTATGAAATCTGTATTTCTTTCATCAACATAAATCATGTTAGATCAACAAAATTCCCCCAAAATATTCCCAACTAGTCTAACAGAGTTGTCTGAACAAACAATTTTGCTGAATTGCAAGTTCCCAGCATGCATTGCAATATGTGAATAAACGATGTGGTTAGTGTAATAGGCTTTTTTTTGCCACTGTTAGTTAATAGTGCAGTGATGTTAAGAGCTCATCTTTTAATTTAATGAGGTTCGTTGATTGTCACTGTTACTGAGGTTTGTGTGTTAAATGTTGCTGTCAATGTCAATTGTACGTACTGCTTTGCCTTGCAAGACTTTCTTCTCTTCGGAGCCATAGATTGCAGTTAATCTCATGTAAAAACAATTGAAATGGTGACAAAATGAAAGTTCTCGTATTGCAAATTGATAGTTGGCGATTGTGTACCTCCTATCATTTATTTATGCCAATTTTAGCCACAGGAATTGTGGAAAAACATAAGTGAAGGATACTACATTGATTGTGTTAATGTTTTTAACGTGTCAAACAGTCAACTGTTAATTGCAGAAATTCACACGTTAAATTTCCCAGCTCTAATCAACATACGTAAAATAATTATACATTCAAAAATGCAGGAGATCAAATTATAGACAAGTAAATGCAATAGGAATAAAATGGTGACAGTGGGCACACTCAACACCAAAAGTCAAAGCGTACACCAAAATGAAAGAGAAGGCTTTTAAAGACGAATATGTCAAGGAAACAAATTAATTCAATCCACATCACACTTGTTACTGTGTAAGCCTACCTCCAAGATTCCCTTATTATCTCCAATTATTTCAACATAAATGGAATAAAGTTAGTTTTAAATAACCTTAAAGTGATTTTATGTG
Organism: Moxostoma hubbsi; assembly: GCA_032164185.1. Classification (NCBI taxonomy): domain Eukaryota; kingdom Metazoa; phylum Chordata; class Actinopteri; order Cypriniformes; family Catostomidae; genus Moxostoma; species Moxostoma hubbsi. Next base: position 23,967,085 of record JAVLUX010000038.1, read on the forward strand.
TCCCTAACATGATTAATTTCCTCAGTATTACATAACAATTTTGTGACATGTTACTGATTTATGTTGTAAGGTTATGATAGTTAATTAACTTTTAGCTAGCAATATTATACATTAACATGCTAAATGCTAAGTAGCATGTTGTTGGTGTACCTTTCCTCAACCTAAGCAAAAGCTCCACCCTTCACCACAATCGTAACCACATGGGACTTGATGCTGAGAGTAAAATTTTGATATTATGTGATAGTTGACAACAGAATTGATTCTAAATCCCAAAATAACAACATTAAATCTATTAAGTCACCCCCTTTTCTCATCTTGCTCAAAAATACATAAAAAAATCTTAATATCAAAATGTTTATCTCAGCATCATGTCCCATGCTGGGAACTACAAATCCCCTGCCCAAATCCATTAAGCCATCTTGAACATATTGTATTGGTTCACATTCACCCTACATACTAAATATATGTACACTCACTGAGCTCTTTATTAGGTACACCTGTACACCAACATACTCATGCGATTAATCTAATCAGCCAATCGTGTAGCAGCAGTGCAATGCATAAAATCATGCAGATCGAGGTCAGGAGCTTCAGTTAATGTTCATATCAACCATCAGAATGGGGAAAAATGTGATCTCATTGATTTCGATGGTGGCATGATTGTTGGTTCCAGACGGGCTGGTTTGAGTATTTCTGCAACTGTTGATCTCCTGAGATTTTCACACACAACAATCTCTAGAATTTACTCAGAATGGTGCCAAAAACAAAAAACATCCAGTGAGGGGCAGTTCTGTGAACAGAACCTTGTTGATGAGAGAGGTCAACAGAAAATGGCCAGACTGGTTCGAGCTGACAGAAAGGCTACAGTAACTCAGATAAACACTCTGTACAACTGAAGTGAGCAGAACAGCATCTCAGAATACACAACACGTCGAACATTGTGGCAGATGGCTACAACAGCAGAAGACCACATTGGGACAGCACTTTATTAGGACCATAGTGTTCCTAATAAAGTGCTCAGTGAGTGTACTGTGTGTATATATATATATATATACACACACACACACACACACACATACCCAGTACTGTGCAAAAAGAAACAAGATGTTTAACAAAAGCATTTGTTTTAAGATGTTTTTTTTATATCTTCAGCTTTAGTGTGTCAATGGGAAATATAAATGTTGGACTCCCAAACATTACTTTTGCAAATAGAAAAGATTAGAACAGAAGAACAGGGAGCCCTGCAACAGATGTCATGGCCCCCAAAAACCCCCACATCCTGTCAGTTTGAGATTACATAAAGAGTCAGTAGCAATTGAGACAGCCTAAATATACAGAAGAACTGTGGTGAATTCTCCAAGAATCTTGGAACATCCAATCAGCCAACAACCAAGAAAAACTGCATCCAGGTGTACCTTGGAGAACTGGGGCTGTTTTAAAGGCAAAGGTGCTCACACCGAATATTGATTTAGATTTTGTAGGTTTACTGGACTTCGTATGACATAAAGTGATAAATGAAAATTATTTATGTCATTATTTTTGAAGACATCCTCACTATGCAACATTTTTCACAAGTGTCTAAAACTTTTGCGCATTACTGTAAATACTCTGAGAGTTTTACATTTTAGAGAATTACATTAATCAAAAGCAAAGAAAACAAGTTTAGAAGAGAAACACAATTTTGTCTTGTAGATCACAAGTAATATGGTTTAGCAAATCAGACAACCTGCTTTTTCCATTACAGCTTTATAAAGTTCATGCCACTGAAGAGACTAATAGTCTATAACGCACAGCCTTGTTGTCATTCCTGTCAAAAATTAAAGATTGAGCGACTGTGAATAAGGTCTATAGGTTGAAAATCCACCCGCCTACATTGGGACTGTGTGCAAACAAACTAGGAAAGGGCAATGCAATTAAACCTTTAGCAGCTCTCTGAACTGTTTAACTCAACTGAACTTAAGTGGTCTTTGAACCCTTTTGTGCGACTTTCAAATGAAACTTGATAAGTACAAACACTAAAGTGCATTTCAGAGTTAATTAATTTGTTACACCAGTTTTGACTAGTCATCCATAATCAGGAGGACATCAAAGTGTAAGTGGTTGTGACATTGGGTAACAGTTGATAGACTACCAGACTGCTGAGTAATCTAACAGTGAGAACTGAAAGCATCCCATGATGTTGTGTCCTGTTTGAAAGCACGGCAGACACACATCATCTCTCATTCCACTTTTTCCCAACAAACCCTCAAAAACATGCCCAAACAAGTTGCATTCATTACTTAGTGTTTAAGGTGCACCACTGGCTCAGTTTCCCACCCCTATGGATGAACAGGGTTAACATTTAACCCGAGGCACTTTCTGCATGCTTGCCCTAAAATTGCTCTACCCTGCCTTGGATCGAATTTTACACAGATGTAGATGTGTCTCAGACCATAAGTGCAAGACATTTGCGTGATTCAATAGGCTGACAATTTCACACTACTCCAGACAGGATTATGATATGAATTCTTTATGATAATAAACAAGAGTTCTCCAGGCTTGAATATTCTTCACTCCAACCTCACAGAGTCCACAAAAGCAATTTACCATAGATATGGGGCAAGTACAGACACCTTGTAACAGCGTAGCGTGCCTCTAGTCTAGCATATAGGCATGTGATGCATGATTCAGAGCCTATAGGGTTGATTCACGCAGTTATGTTAAGGACTGTCTCAGCTATGCCGAGAGACACGTTTAACAGTCCTGGGCCCCTCTCCTGACCCATCCCCCACCGCTATACTTACAACTGGACTTGCCTGCCTCCCTGCATTCCACTGAAAATATTCCCTTCCCCGCTAACCTGCGACAAGGGAGGGTCCATGTTGTGTACCTTTATTTTGGCCCTTATATCTTTGGATTTTCCTACAAAACAACCTATCATATGTGAAATAAGAAAGCAAACGTACAATCCGATCATGAATAGTGGTCTACCAACATGGGGTTTTAATGGCCAATGCGGATAATATATCTAGAGTACAGGATAGTCGATATAATGCAGATACATATATTACAATTTAATGGTGGCAAATAAGATGTAAATAATCGCTGAATTTAGACTTTTATTCCGTTGCAATAGTTTGCATCCCCACAAGGTTTTTAAAACCATGGTTAATACACCACAAATTAACCATGATGTTACAATAGTAAAACTAGCAATGTTTTTTTTTTTTTTTGGCAAAACAATTATTTTGTTAACATTGGTTTTCCAATATTACTATGATTTAAAAGAATATTCTGGGTTCAATACAAGTTTAGCTCAGTTGACAGCATTTGACGGCACAATGTTGATTGCCCCCCAAATTAATTTCGGCTCATCCCTCTTTTTCTTTAAAACAAAGAAAAACTCAAACTTACAATGGAAGTGAATGGGGCCAGATTTTGGAGGGTTTAAAAGGCAGAAATGTGAAGCTTATCATTTTATAAAAGCACTTACATTCATTCTACAGTTTAAACTTGAGAATTATTTGAGATGTAAAGTTGTTCAAATAGTTGTTTTTACGGTCATTTTAGGGTTTCAATGTTTACAGCATTATGTTGCCATGGCAACGAAGTTGGATAGCACTACATGTGAAAGGTTAGTAAGCGATTTTACCACACTAAAATCATGTTAAAATGGATATTGTTGGTTATACTTTTGAAAAGTATTTTAACATTTAACTTAATTGGCCCCATTAATTTCCATGGTAAGTTCCTCACTGTAAACCAGATTTTCTCTTTCTTTTTTTTTTCTTTTTTTTAAGAAAAAGGAGTGGCAAATCAAAATACACTTTTGTGGTAATCAACATGCCACAAATACTGTTGATTAAGCTTAACTTGAATTAAACCCAGAATATTCCTTTAACCACAAATGTCGTGCTTAATATTTGTTGTAATGGTAAATGTTGTGGTTATGGATTTACTACAAACACCATAGTTGAACTATAGTTACTCAAGTAAAAACCATGGCCAATTTTTGTAAGGTAAAGAAGAGAAATGTAAAACATATTATGCGGGAAGGCAAGAAAATGCGAGAAAATACATATCCTCCCTGTTCTCTAAAGGGGCTCTGTAATATTTACCATTTACTATATATTATATTATATATATTAGAAAATACAAAATGTCATCCAACTGAGCAGTTACGGGTAGATGCAGTTAATCTCAAAATAGTTAAATATTAGCCAATTAATCATACATACGTCTATCACTGATCATGATGTTCATGAGAGTATACGCCATCCAATTCCCAGACCTCAAAACAAATAATGCCTGAACTCAACTTTAAGTCCACAATGTGCTTCTTTTATTGACGAAACAGGTATAATACACACGTTACAGTTAGAGGTTAACATAAAGGGAAGGGGCACTTCTAGTCCATCAGTTTTTCCAGCATTGCCTTGACAGTCGAGTATATGCGGAGGCTAAATGCTATGACAATACTATTGCACTGCTAGAATGGATGGTACAGTAGTGCAACATCGTCAAAGCAGCTGACCTCAGCACATCAGCACGTGGACATGGGGACAGCCATCTTCTTTGGCCAATGACTTTTTGCAGGCTACTCCTCATTTAAAGTTTTACAGTTAGAGTTTCCCCCTTGAAACTGGCATTTGCACGTCTTTAAAAGTGTTTCTAATACAACATTTTTATACATAACAATAAAGTGCATGCAGCACCAGCAACATTAAAATGAAAATAATTCATCTTTGCCAATATCTATGGTTTTCAAATATATAAAAAAAACATTTACATCTTCATTTTACAATTATAACTAATACTTTCATGAATCTGATTGAAAGCAATTTGGCCAAACAACTGACAATAATGTAAAAAAGGCACAATGTTTCAGCATTAAAGCAATAGTTCTCCACAAAACTAAATGTCTTTCATCATTAACTCAGCTTCCTGTTATTCCAAAATTGAGGACATAGAAAATGTTAAGTAGTATGTAAGTCTCAGTCACCACTCTCTATCATTGCATCTTTTTTTCCCCATGCAATGAAACTGAACGCTGTCATTCTGGTTTGAAACAACCCAAGGGTGAGTAAATGATGACAGAATTTTACAGGTTTTCAGGCCTGTGCATACTCACTGTATCGCTGCATGAATAGTGTCAAACCATGAGTGGGGTGAAAGGTTAAGGCAATAGAGGGAGGTGGAGGTCTCTGTTCTGTCAGCCAATGCCCTTTTAATATTGCACTGCTCTTCTGATTGGCCAGTAGTACAACAGAAAAAGGGCAATGGTCAAAAACACGGTCAATATCAGAGTTTCTTGACTTTAGTTCTCAATGCATATCTGACAAGAAAATTGAAGAAAAAGAGCTCATTTGAAGTTTGGGCATCGAATTCCTGGAAATGCTTCTGTAGAAATTTAAATCACTAAAATATAACACAAATCCAAATCATTAATTGTTTACAAGACTCCAAGTAATTGACAATCAATTAAAAAAACGTAAAAATAATAAAAATCAATTAAAACAAAGTATACCAATTACATTTAACACTGAAAGATTCACATTTTTCCCACATATTTCCTTTATGGTTTGGCCCTTGGTGGGACACCGCTTTAAATGAAATCATTTTTTAACAATATTTAGTTCTGGTTTTAACTGTACAATTACATCATTGAAAAGAGTACTGTGTCTTTCTGATCTAACTTTAACTTCAGAAGTATCTTGGGCAGACATGTCATGAGAACTTTTGACATTCTTAGTTTCACTAATGTATTCCTGAAACGACTGGAATGCGTTTATATATCGCCTATACATATACATATATATATATATATATATATATATATATATATATATATATACACACACACACACACACACACACACACATACATTACTTTTGCATAAGATTAAATCGAAACAAAGGTTTTCAGAAAGTATAGTAAATAGCGAGGCACTTATTTTGGTCTTCGAATATGTACAAAGTGCAGATGACAGATTTAAAACAAGATTTATGAAATTATGTCACGTTTTAAACTTTTTAATACAAGACATTTAAACGTGCTCATTTATACGTTCAGTGAAGCGCCACCAAAGTGAGGAAACAATGTTTAACAGGTTGTCAAACAATAAAGTTAACATGAAAACTGCATTTTAAAGTCACGTGGACAATCATAAGAAACTTTCTTATCTTCGTTAAATTTACAAGAATTAATGTTCGTCTTAAATGCAATGTGATTCCGTTTATAACGCCGAAGCTGATTTTTTTCGCCACTTTTATTTGCACGTTTTTGTTCGGATTAAATGTAAATAATCAGTGGCTCAACTAAACTTTTGCAGGAAACGAATTTAGTACTGACTCGATCTCGGTAGTTTCCATAACCCTCACATTCACACTGTTTTTAAAGGTAAATCCTACCTGATCACATCGTCAGCGCGTGCATTTAACTCGCTTATAAAGCCGAATCGTTCATCTGTCTCTGTTCTTAGTAAACAAACAATCAGCACATAAATGCTGCATGCTACAAATGATTTGTTCGCACCTAGTGTTTGGTTGCACAAGGTCCTGATGCGCGTGAAAACGATCAGTTCATTCTGCACATGAGCTTCTGTTCGTCCTATCCACCCCAAACTCTCCTTTACGCCCTACAGCTCCCGCCATTTCCGCCCAATGATCCCAAATTCTTGGAAATTTCATGAATGGTAGCTTAGCTAACCACGGGAGGGACACTCCGTCAAAAAAAAAAAAAAAAAAAAAAAAACGAAGAGAGAAAAAAGAAGAGAGGGAGAGAGTGAGTGAGAGAAGAGGAAAAGTTGAGGAAAAGATGCAAAACCTGGACGCCTTCCTCTCCACTCCTGTTTTTCAAAGGATGTGTGCGTGTAGACTCTCCGTTTTCAAGAGTGCAAAGTAAAAAAAAAAAATAATAATCTTTAGGTTTAGAGAAATAAATGCGGAAATGTAAAGACTCGCGGCCTTCCAGCGTCAAGACTCCATCTTTGACTAGTTGACATTCAGATCAAGCAGAAGCGAATGCCTCATTTACATGCGCCGCGCTGATTGGTCGGTTCCTGCGCTAGTCTATACTGTATGACGAGCCATTGGTTGAATTCCCAGTTCTTCGGCGCGCCGACTTGTTCTGTGATTGGACGCGAATCTGATGCCGCCGCCGCATACTTAAATTGAACAACAAGTACGCGACGCACTGTGGCCCATTCACAAATTTTTCATCACCACCGTCCGCTCCTGTCCAGCGTGATACTACTACTGTACTGAAAGTTAATATTTACGTTCAGAATTATAAGCGCATTCGTTTTATATTTTTATATTTAAATTACTATTTCATCATATCATTATCTATAAAGCCAATAACCTCACGTTTTCTCTTTTTATTATATTATCTCTATTGACTACTAAAGTACAGAACGTTTATATGAATAATATTTATTATTTTTATATGGCTATTGAACTAAATCAAACAAAAGTTTACAACAGGCATATCATATCACATTTAATTATTAAATTAAGTATTAATTTATTATTTTACAAAATTAAAATACACTTTGAACATTTTAAAACTAGAAACTTAAAAATGTTTAAACCCATTTAAAATATTTGATAACAATTTACAATAAGGTTGTATTCACAATAGTTAACTAACACATTTTTAAAACATATCTTAATCTTGCTTAATATAATTTCACCATATAGGCCTACATATATATATATAATGAATATAAGTTAATGCAATATGTACATCAACAAACAATGAAAAGTATTGTTTTAATAAATTAACTTTAACCAAGTTTAATTTTGTTGTAAAAAAAAATCCTTGTTCTTTGATACCTAATACAATTACTAATGTAAACAAATACAACCATTATTGAGTTTATCAAATATTGTAATATATAATTTGAATGCATTAGTTAATGTATTAGGTATCATAAACTAATGAACAATATATTTGCAGCATTTATTTGTTAATAGTCATTTATAAACATACAACTGAACATTGTTAGTTCAAAGTGCATAATGTTAATGTATACAACTTTAAATGTTACAAATGTATTAGTACATGTAAATGAACAATTAATATAAATGTATTGTTGTATTTCTGTAAAATGTACAAATGTTTTTGTTGTTCATATTAACTATTGTGTTCTAATGATAACATATACTAATTCATTGTGAAATATTACCAATATTTAAAATTTTTCTGAGGTGTATCTTTCTCTTATGAGGCAACCTTAAATATTAATGCAACATGGATCAAATGAACTTTTGCCAGATTGCAGCGGGTCGGGCTATGGTGGTGGGCTGAACCAGAAGGGCTGGTCCTGGGAGGTGCCCGAGTCCTCAGTTAGCTTTGATTGACATCAGGAGGAGGGTAGTGGGCTGTGAAATGTGGCATTCTTGGCCAAGGGAGCTGAAGTAATGGTATTGTTTGGTGGGAAAGGGCCCATTTCCCCCCATCCCTCTCTCAGTCCCCCCAATCTAAAGGGATCTGATTGTTCCGTTATTCTGTAAAAAAGTGTTTGATGTGAGCCAGAGCAATGCATTCAACAGACTGCGAAGAAAAAGAGAAGAGATGTTCTTCCTCTGTCTTTCTGTTGCCCAGTCTCTAGTGTCCTCTCAAGAGATACACTTTGACTGTTTTATCACACATTACAAGCTGATAGATTACTTTTAAACAAGTACACAAGTTCTTTAATAGGATTCTTTTTTTTGCAAATCAGATAAAACATGCAAATCAAACAGGATTTTAAACGAAATACTCATTACTGTTGTCACATTTGAGCTTTTTGTTAATCATTTGCATACATGCACACTTTTGACCAAAACCCCTTTGGTATGTTGTGTAGGTGCATTCCCTTTAAAGGTTATAAGGTTAGCATGTCCTGACCTGTCCAAGGGTTGATGTGCAACTGAAAAACATGCATGTTGCTTGCTTTTAAAATACCCAACATTTAGATAAAAATTACTTTAACAGTTTACAAACTCATTAGTTAAAATTATATATATATTAAAGTAATTGCCCATTTGGCATTTTAGGAAACCTGAAAAAACTTGGCATAGATCTACCACAATGTTATTTAGAAGGACAGTGCAAATATATCTATATCTAAGCAGAAAATGAAAAACAAAGAAATATAATGTATTTTTTTCCCTTTGGAAAGCACACAAAACAGTTCAAATAAATTATGAATTTCAAGAATCATATTCGTTTTAAGAGTTATTCAATTTATATACATAACAAAATTGTTTGCAAGCATACGATACAAATGTACAAAACAGAGCAGGAATGTTAAAATCAAAAGAAAAGAGTTGTGTAGATATTTCTAAAATGCTAAAATACTATTTTATTATTTTATTCAATTTAAGTTTTCTATTTAAAATTGACTGAAAAATACCAACAAAATTGCAGCTAAAGAAATGTTAAATAAATTATTTAGAAATTAATTTTATATTCAAAAAGCACTGATTTAAATGTATTGGGTCGTATTTCATGTGTTTTGTTTCATATTCTGCAACCAATGTCACCTTTGATTTTACAGTACAAAAGACACCTCACCTATTAGGCTTTTTAAAATGATATACAATAATGAATTGAAAAACTATTAGGGTAATTATTCGAAAAAATGTAATGGAATAAATATGAACATATTTGAACAGAAAGAATGAAATCGTACAGTAAAATAAATTACATTTACTCATTGTCATTGACTAAACTGAACATAAAAAATGAATAACCAAAAAACAAACAAACAGGTAACTACAGACAAACATAATTCAATTACACCATTTGAAAGGGATTTCTTTTAGTAAAGAAGCATTTTTACATTTCTCTCAAGTCAGATTATAATCATCCATTTCAGATCAGATTTTATAAATAAATTAAATATCAAAGTATATTCATTTCCACAAGCCGGTGAGGAAAATAATCTGTTGGGTTCTTTAAAGTTCTGATAATGTCTTTACAACTGAATGATTCATTCTTGAAAAAGGAGTGGAAATGACAAACATCTGGTTAAATTTGGTTGTAAATGATCTGAATGTTGCCCTGAATACAAGATAATACATTCTTGCTTTTTCAAAGAATAATTAGGGTTAGCAGAAACATCTTTTTTTGTACAGTTTGTAAAGTCTCAAAAACATTTTGATGTCAAATCCTAAAACGCAGGTTTTTCGTTTTATTCGTTAAAACACATACAGATACAGATGCCTCCTGGCTCCTTCTCCAGCAATACCTGAACTGTGTTGCAAACAGAGAACAGTAAACCTTTGAGACCTGGGAGGTATACGGGTTTGTTTTTTTCTTTCTTTACCCCTAATTCCCTTCCTCCAAAAATTCTTCCTCTGCCCTTTAACCTTTCCTTGCCTTTCCTCTTCTTCTCCATCCCCTGCCTCTCACTCAGTCGCTCGCTCGTTGGTTTGTCCCCCAACAGAACCGAGAAACACAACTGTGATAGATAGTCATTGATCATTTCCCCGAGCAAAACAGCAGGTTAATGGATTATCTTTCCCTATCACCATCACAGTGGGGGGTGATGCAAACCCCTTTGAGATTCAACACCTCCCCACCTCCAGCACTGAGCCTTTTCTACCCCCCTGTTTTGACTTAAGAAGTGTTCACTAGCCTTTCCACCCTAAATTGAGTGTACTGAGCACACACCCGACATTCCAGCTGTGTGGGTGGCAGTCCAAAGGAGTTTAGCAAGCTGATTGTCACAAACATCCCCGAGATCACTGTATTAATCTGTGCATTTTCTCTCAGTGGACTGGAAATGTCGATTATGTTGATTTTTTGCTTTCCTCACACCCCACCCCTCGCCCCTAAACTACATTTTCAAAGGATGGTGTGACATTTCACTAATAAGCAGGGAGTTGTGCCGCAACAAAAATAACTATAAACAACAGAAATCCATAATCCATAAATGGATGTTTTTAAAGGTTAGATAGAATTATTAAAGTCATTTTATCAAAGAAACCTACATTTACTAAGAGTTCATTGGCAGTACCTGTAGTAATGGTAGTTGAAATTTCCCAGTACTTCACTCCATCTAAAATGATTTGAAACCATATTTTGTACGCCGCTTTCATGACCTCATTAACTGAGAGAATATTTGTAGTTTTGAAAATCAATCTCGCGCCGCAAAACCACTGAAATGAACTAGTGAAGGCAAAAGGAGGATTAAAAACGAAAGAAAATGTAAAAGTTGTAGGAGTTTACATCCATCTTGATGTTTATTAAAAAAAAAGTCCATGGACATTTTTATGTGGTTATGCATCAACTACCTAAATAACACTTAAGCACCGGTCCAAGGTACATTCTCACCCATGTGTTCCTCAGTAGCTCTTGTAGAAAAACTCCAATCCATGAAGTGAACTTCAGAAGAATTCCTCACTTCATTTCACAGAATACATGCGGAATGTACATGGGGGTCAAAGGGCAATGGGTGAGGGGGGGCAGGCAGATCTTATTCGTACAAGCCCTGAGGGGAGGGGAGGAGCTCTGGACATTACCTATAATCAAAACATCCACATACTGCCGCCTTCATCAGTTCACTACAGTAACTCTACACCTCTGTGTGTTGGCCATTTTACTAAGTATTTACATGTCTTGAATAAAGCATACCTGCACATGCACTTGTACTATTTGAAGAGCAGACAGGTTGTCTTCATTCAATGGAACATGCTTTGATAGTTTTAGCTGCTGTAATATGCAAATAAAGTGTTATCCTAGATTAGACTGAATAAAATCATTTGTGTTTAAGCACTGAACATTGTTGTATTTGAGCTTCAGAGATGTCTAAAATGTCATTTTTGTGATGGGACTACTGTCCTGCGCCAATGCATGGATGTCATTTCTGTGTTTTCTTTATGTAAAGTCTTTTTTTGTATCCTTGTGTACTACATAAAGGCAGCATAAAAGTAATCCACAGACTCCTGTGGTTTAATCCATGTCTTCAGAAGTGATATGATAGGTGTGGGTGAGAAACAGATCAATAATTAAGTCCCGTTTTTACTATAAATCTCCACTTTTACATTCTCATTTCTCTTCTTTTGCTTTTGGCAATTGACATTCTTTGTGCATATCACCACCTACTTCACAAGAAGGAGAATTTATAGTAAAAAAAAGGAAATATTGAATATTGATCTGTTTCTCATATCACTTCTGAAGACTGGAGTTTAACACTGGAGTTGTATGGGTTACTTTTATTCTCCCTTTATGTGATTTTTTGACCTTCAATATTTTGGTCACCATTCACTTGCATTGTATGGACCTTCTAAAAATCTTCGTTTGTGTTCAGCAGAAGAAATAAAGTCACACATCTGGGATGGTATGAAGGTGAGGAAATTGGAGAATTTTCATTTTTGAGTGAACTATCCCTTTAAGTAAATAAAAAAGTCAGCCTGATCTCTTGAAAATGACACGACTGTGGAAACATTTTTGCAAAATTTAATGATGTGGTTCACAGATCGCTGCAGGTTCGTGGTGAAATGTCCACTGAGTCTAAACTATGAGGGGCATTAAAAGTAAGTCAAATGTTCTCTTAAAATGATGAGGTTTTAAAGTTAAATTTAAACCTAACTGATAGTGTCATAAAAAGCAAATGCTTTTTCTTCTTCTATTTTTAAATGAACAAAACCAATGTCCCTTCCCTACATCCGTCACATAAACCTAACCGATAATGTATTAAAAGCAAATGTGAGGTGAACAAAACAGGCATCCCAACCTAATCGATAGTGTTAAAAAAAGCAATTGTGTTCCGCTCACTCGTCGACATGCTTTGCTGGTTTGATCCACAGACTTCAGTTGCGCCCCCGTGCAAGTTAGTCATGCTTGAATAAGCTTGTATATGTAGTTATGTAAAAGCAAGCAATACAATGTATCATGTTTCAAATCATGTGTTATAGTAAAAGAGTTGTGTGGAACAGACTGAAAAGTAAGTGTTTATGAAATGATAATCTGTTGTTTTACTCCCGTTTTGTGTAAAAGTGAATAAAAAGTCATTGTAGAAAAATTGCTTTATAGTCACATTTTTACTAGTTACATTTTTAATTTGTTATATATTTATTCAAATGTTGATTGATTTGACTCAGTGGGAACAAAACATTGGATGTTTTTGTTGGAGATATCTTACAATCAGTGGTTGATGTGTAAAAGAATTCAAGGGGGATGGTGTTGTCAAACGTTTGGGGGGGCTAATGCTTATGAGTTATTGATAAATAAGGTTGTCCGAGGTGATAAATGAGAAATCTTGTAAATACCTAATTTAAAACATTTGTGTCAAGTTCTTAGAAATATAATATTTGTGTCAAATTTGGTTTGATAAATTTTTTAAAACATTTATAGCATTTTCTAAAAAAAATCAATAAAAAAATACAAACTTTTAAATTGTCATGTGGTGTGACCATCAAGTAAATAGTGTTATTCTTTGCACCTTGAATAATAAGAGTTTAAACAACTTCATCAATTTCACAAATATTTTTTTTTTAAATGTTCAAGGTAGAAAAATATATTTTCGAGTCAAGAAAATCAGGAAGTTTTCTCAGGGTTACACCACATGACTTGAACTAAATTTTATTTTTCATAAAAATGTCATAATTAATATATGTTGTTTTTTAAAACTTCACGCTCAGTCTTGAGGGTCTAAAGGTGTTATTCTCTGTTTTATGGTTTTTATGTTCAACAATGGCTACCTGCATGTTGGTTACACCAAATGACTTTCATTTGGTGGACAAAAGCATTTTTAAATCTGAATAATTTCAATTGTTTCACTGCTAATTTTTTTTAAAGAAATAACAATAATATTTTTTTCAATAATTTCAGCTTTTAATGAGACTAACTTTTTCTCTCCAGACACCACATTACATGTTTTACTTTAAGCCCAAGAAAAAAATATCACTATGACTTTAAACTCAGAACTTGAAAAGTAGAAGACGTGTATTCAAGTAAATGGTTGGTGTGAATTGCATTTTTTTTAAATGTATTTTTAATTTAATAGATCTGGACAAAAATGAGCATCATTTCATTGACCCTTATGATACATGGACATAATATGCACGTTACACTCTGTTATTGTATTTTATGAGGAATTTTGTGAAAAGAATTGACATTATGATCATGAAAAAGGTTTTTTTCTAGATCCCACGGTCACAGACACACATTTTTTCAACTCCAAAATCTGCACTAGTATAAAAGGAAGTTTGTGCTGTTTCTGTGAAGGATGCTTAAACATTGGTGTAAGAAATCTGTTCTACACACTTTTATGGGCAAAACTCTGTAAATTGTTTGAATTAAAAACCTGTACATGTTGTAAGTGTTACACTCGTCACAATATCTTCCCTTCTGCTCTCTTCTTTTCTAAGAAAGACAAATGTTTTCATTGGACTGTTCACTTGGCCATTTTTGAAAGTGCATCAAACTTTTGAAAACTTGCATTATCTTCAGCGGCATAACTTTCATGTGAACACTAGGAAGGACAAGTTAACCCATCACTAAACTCTGACTTACAGTGCATCTGGAAAGTATTCACAGTGCTTCACTTTTTCAACATTTTGTTATGTTACAGCCTTATTCCAAAATTGATTAAATTCATTATTTTCCTCTAAATTCTACAAACAATACCCCATAATGACAACGTGAAAGAGGTTTGTTTGAAATCTTTGCAAATTTATAAAAAAAAAAAAAAAAAAAAAAAAAAAAAAACGAAAAAAAAAAAAAAAAATCACATGTACATAAGTATTCACAGCCTTTGCTCAATACTTTGTTGAAGCACCTTTGGCACCAATTACAGCCTCAAGACTTTTTGTGTATGATGCTACAAGCTTGGCACATCTATTTTTGGGCAGTTTCTCCCATTCTTCTTTGCAGGACCTCTCAAGCTCCATCAGGTTGGATGGGGAGCATCGGTGCACAGCCATTTTCAGATCTCACCAGAGATGTTGAATCAGGTCAAGTCTGGGCTCTGGCTGGGCCACTCAAAGACATTCACAGAGTTGTCGCGTAGCCACTCCTTTGTTATCTTGGCTATGTGCTTTGGGTCGTTGTCCTGTTGGAAGATGAACCTTCCAGAGCGCTCTGGAGCAGGTCTTCATCAAGGATGTCTCTGCAAATGTACATTGCTGCATTCATCTTTCCCTCGATCCTGACTAGTCTCCCAGTTCCTGACGCTGAAAAACATCCCCCCAACATGATTCACTGTAGGGATGGTATTGGCCAGGTGATAAGTGGTGCCTGGTTTCCTGCAGACATGACACTTGCCATTAAGGCCAAAGAGATAAATCTTTGTTTCATCAGACCAGAGAATTTTGTTTCTCATGGTCTGAGAGTCCTTCAGGTGCCTTTTGGCAAACTCCAGGCGGGCTGTCATGTGCCTTTTACTGAGGAGTGGCCTGATTGGCCTGATTGGTGGAGTGCTGCAGAGATGGTTGTTCTTCTGGAAGGTTCTCCTCTCTCCACAGAGAAATGATGGAGCTCTGCCAGAGTGACCATCGGGTTCTTGGTCACCTCCCTGACTAAGACCCCTCCCCCCCGATCGCTCAGTTTGGCCGGGCGGCCAGCTCTAGGAAGAGTCATGGTTATTCCAAACTTCTTCCATTTGCGGATGACGGAGACCACTGTGCTCATTGGGACCTTCAATGCTGCAGAAATGTTTCTGTACCCTTCCCCAGATCTGTGCCTCGATACAATCCTGTCTCGGATGTCTACAGACAATTCCTTGGACTTCATGGCTCGTTTTGTGCTCTGACATGCACTGTTAACTGTGGGACCTTATATATACAGGTGTGTGCCTTTCCAAATCATGTCCAATCAACTGAATTTACCACAGGTGGACTCCAATCAAGCTGTAGAAACATCTCAAGGATTATCAGTGGAAACAGGATGCACCTGAGCTCAATTTTGAGTGTCATGGTAAAGGCTGTGAATACTTTCATTTTTTATTTTTAATAAATTTGCAAAGATTTCAAACAAACTTCTTTCAAGTTGTCATTATGGTTTATTGTTTGTAGAATTTTGAGGAAAATAATGAATATAACCCATTTTGGAATAAGGCTGTAACATAACAAAATGTTGAAAAAGTGAAGTGCTGTGAATACTTTCTGGATGCACTGTACCTGTTTGCTGGTGTCAAAAAAAAAAAAAAAAAACCTGCTGTCTTTTCACCTTGGAGAGAGAAATTGTGTGTGCATGGTTGCCAGATTGCGGGACTAAAGCATCACCCTGGCAGAATATTTCTAAACTGTTTCCAAAAGTGTCAAGATCTAATTGGGGGATTTCACCTATTGAAATCTGGCAACCTCACACATGCCAAAATCTAATTCTGATTGGATATTCACCCTTATTTAAAGTCTGTTATTTATCAAATGCAGAATTTCTGGAACATTCCTTTTACTAATGTCAATTAGGCAAATTAGTGCGCCTACCCTTATGATAATCGAGAGTTCAAGGCAAATTTGCTGCAAACTTGCCACAAAATGACCACTGATCATTTTCACGTTCAAATG
Organism: Moxostoma hubbsi; assembly: GCA_032164185.1. Lineage (NCBI taxonomy): Eukaryota > Metazoa > Chordata > Actinopteri > Cypriniformes > Catostomidae > Moxostoma > Moxostoma hubbsi. Next base: position 23,983,567 of record JAVLUX010000038.1, read on the forward strand.
AGCTTTGTGGCAAATGAGGGCAAACTGTCCATTGTTGCCAAATGATTACCGGAGGTTCACCACCACCGGCAAAGAGCTGCAAACTTCTGGCAAACATCTGCAGCAAATCAAAAGCTCATTTGCATGTGAAAACAGCAAGCGGAACATTTGCGGCTAGTTTAGGTTTTATGTAAAGTTAGTGGTCTTCTGACGTAGGGGCATTTTTACATGATTGAAAATTAATTTGTGCAACCCACAAATTCGAGCACTGGTCATACAATGGTTTTCTCAATCTAAAACATCCCATCCCGCCCACAAAAATGTGTTAAAAAAATTATTCACACTTAGTTTAATCCCTCACTGAGCAATGACTAGCTCTTTATTTCCATCTTTTCAGTTTAGATCCTGCCTGAGTACTTCTCTTTTATGAAATGACAACAGAAGCATATCTTTATGCTAATTACAACATATCAGAATGAACACTGTAATATTCTGTCTGTTGAGATATTTGGTCAGCCATTATTTTCCCTGTTGAAACATGAATGCATTATGACATTCAGTAGGAAAATGGGTTCTCAGCCTTCACAATTTAGAAACTCTAATTGGGGGGATTCAATGTTTAATCAATGAGGAAACGTCTCCAGGTTAAGATTAACAGTCACTCATGCATGTTTTTTCTCGCAGCTCTCTTGCATGGTAAAACGGTTTATTCGTGTGAGTACTCAGTGACCCCTCTCTGTGCTCTTGTTGTGTTAAGACTGGCTGACTCAGCACACATCACATGCATGAGAGGCCATTTTCCCTCAGCACATCTTCTCTCTTTGCACGAGAAGTGACGTCACAACACTGCGGTCACGCGACACTAAATTGTACAATTAATTATGAAGAATCATTCAGCCAGAAATCTATGATTAAGAACGACATTTTGAATCAACTTAATCTAAATAGCACTGTTATTCGCTGTTAATTCAATTTTTCAATTTAAAAGTACTTTATTGGCATGATTGTGTTTACATACAATATTGCCAAAGCATTAATACACAAAACAGATTATGACAAGACAAATAATAATAATAAAATGGTAACAAATAACAATAAAGATAGAATTAAAATAAGGTGCCAGGTAATGAATACAATAACAACTATAATAACAATATACACTATACAATATAAAATAAAATAAGCATTTAACAGGACATTATGAACATCCTGTGACTGAAGTACATTAAGGCAAGTAACAAGTGATATTATTAATCAATAATTCAACTGTACAGCTAGTATTCTACATTCGCAAGGCAGTCTTTTCCACATTGTACTTTCGGTTCAAGCAATACTAGTTTATAAGTGAGTTATTTATTTATTTTGATAAAGAGGAATACAAAAAAAAAAAAAAAGCACTCGGAATGTTGCAGTATCACAAACTCTATGACCACAGCGGCAGCTAGCAGCGGATGTGTTGCACTGCCATCTTGTGTTTAGTTTTAAAATTGCAACGCGATTGTGTTGTGAAGGTCAGCTAGGTGATTTATATGAACCCTTGAGCAACCTTTGGGACATTTTTGTCTTTTTCATTATTTTTTTTATTATCATTTTGGTTAAGGCCAACGACATACATTTTGCCAAAGGTGTGTATTTTGGGGGGAATTTTGACATTTCAACATATTTTCCTATAATACATCTATAATACACTGTGCGCAGTATTAAAAATAGTTACACTCAGGACCATAAAGACAAAAATGACCCACTGAAACCAATCAAAACTATTTAATATTTTCCATCAGATGGTGCCATTTTCCTAATGTTTAGCCTATGGAGCAAATACATGCTTTTTCCTATTTTCTGCTTTTATTGCTGTGTTATAGAGCACTGGAGACCAACTGAATAAATGATGCAGCTAAAATTGTGTGGGTGTTGGTATGGATGTCAGAGTGTGTTTTTTATGTGTGTATTGAGAAATGTGTGTACGTGTGTAAAAAAACAACAGTGGCATTATATAAACAAACTGGCATTTAAAGGGTTAAACATCCTGAAAATGAATAAATATTTGGTAGTGATGATCAGGACTGATTTTGGTTAAAAAAAAAGTGGAAAATAATATTAATATATGATAATATTATGGCAGTTTTGACGTGGACAGTTTGTCTTAGAAGATCCTCAGAGTAACTTTTTCTATTGATGCACATGGGCTAAAAACACTTACATTACCTACATTTAATTTCCTATAAAACAACGGACTAACTATAATATATATATATATATATATATATATATAAAACAATACTTCTGTTGGAGTATGGTGGATGATGTCAGATGGTAATATGGTAGTTTAATAAGTTTTTGAATGGCACCATATTCATGCATAAAATTTACTGCAATTTCAAAGTGCAAAATGAATATTTATTAGATACTCATGCATAATTCAGGTTAAACATAAGCTCAACCGACAGCATTTGTGGTAGAATGATGATTTCCACAAAAATTTATTTCGACATCACTATTTACAAAAATAAAATATGCACAAATATGGTTTGGTGAGTTACAATGGAAGTGAATGGAGGCCAAATTTTGAAAGGTTTAAAGACAGAAATGTGAAGCTTATAATTTAAAAAAACACCCTTTTCTGTTAAAACTCATGTCTTGAGCTTTAAAGTTCTTTATACAGTCATTTGAGGGTTTACTACATTGCATCATGGCTATGAAGTTGTAAAATCATAAACAACTTTATATGTAACTCTTTCCAAGAATTCATTCCTTGAACACTTTTCACATTAGTACATTTCAGCCAGAAAATATCCTTTAAATATAGGCTAACCCTATTGTGTGCATTTAACGCATTTATTCAATTTGTGAGATGTTTTCAGTTAATATTTCCAATCCACAATTCTATAAATTATTAAGTATAAGTTACAAATGATTATTTAACATATTTAATGAGCTTAATGCTTAAAACGGAGCAGGCCAACTTTTTTGTCATTAAATAGATTCTCTCATCATTTACTCACCCTCATGTCATCCCAGATGTGTGTGACTTTCTTCTGCAGAACACAAACAAAGATTTTTAGAAGAATATCTCAGCTCTGTAGGTCCATACAGTGCAAGTGAATGTTGACCAGAACTTTGAAGGTCCAAAACGCACACAGAGGCATCATAAAAGTAATCCACATGACTCCAGTGGTTAAACCATGTCTTCAGAAGTGTAGCCATCACTTTGAGTGAGAAACTGATCAATATTTAAATCCTTTTTTTTTTTTTAAACAATAAATCTCCATTTTCACGTTCTTTTGTTTTTTGCCAATTCACATTCTTTGTGAATATCGCCACCTACTGGTAAGGGAAGAGAATTTCTAGTAAAAAAGGATTTAAATATTGATCTGTTTCTCATCCACTCTGATCATTTGCTTCAGGCAGATGGGTGGCATTTTCAGAGAGATGTTTTTAAAACAATGTTTATGTTGGCAATTCTGTTTGGTGGTGCAGAAATTAAATGCTTCAGCTTTAAAACAATTCCTTACCCAAAGTATAAGCAATAGTAATACCAAAGTCCCTTTCAAGGCTAAATTGTCTCTGGATATAGTGATGCTTGCCTTAGCAAACGCCACTATTTAAATGAGATGTTCTGAGACTGACAGAAATGAGAACACTTGAACATACAGTTAGAGTCATGTTTATTTACAGCGGAATCCTGACTAAAGGAGAATAAAGGGAAGGTTAGGAGAGCTGAAATATTTTCAATACAGCTCATTTGGATCCACGTTTCACTACACTTTTTAATTTATTTATTCAAGTTTTTATACAGAATCCTTTTGGCTGTTAATGTTGAGAGCCCAACAGAGCTTAGCGCCCTCTGCAGGCAGGAAGGACGATGATGGAGAGAGAGAAAAAAATATAGTACAAAATGAAAATCCACAGGGAAAGGTGGGGAAAAAAATTACAGAATGGGATGAGAAAAAAGGCAATCTTCCATAAAAAACAACAAACATTTGTGTTTATTTTCAATGCAATCACTATGATCGTCATTTATATTGTTCTCTTCTCTCTTGTAATGTCTATAAGGGTGGCAGAGGGACAGAGTGTAGGTTTGTGGCCAAGATGTCCATGATGCTCAGGTTAACCATATCCCACTGCCAACAGGCACACGTTTATACTGAATATTCAGGCAACGTGTTGCCAGTGTTTGTGTCTAAAAGCAGTCCAGTCTCTTTGCCCCTCTGCCTTTATATTAATTCTCTTGTGCGACTCTTCGTTCACAATCCTGCATCTCAGAGTTTCGCACAATCGCGGTTGCCCTGGAAACACAGCTTTGAAGAATGACAGTCTGTACAATTGACATGCAAGGCCAGACGACAAACAGATTAAAAAACAGGTAAAAAAAGCAAACCTCAACAGACTGAGCCAGCAAAATGCATTATTTTCAACAACACAAAATCAGTCAAGACACATTTAACCCCAAATCATAAAATAAATCTGAAATTATATTTTGCATAAACTGTGCACTGAGACATTATATTCAGGACACTGGAGCACATTTTACCCCCAAATTTTTTTAACACCGCGACGCGTTCGGTTAACTTTTACTATTCCCAATGGTTATGATTGTTCTCATTACTGTAACAGACATTTTTATTGTATTTCTTGTATTTATTTTAGTAAAAAAGATTATTTAAAAAAAATGAAAATCAACAAAAATCAAAGGCATTACAAGGGAGTACTACTTTGATGTCTAAACACAGTTTTTCAAATGTTGTGATAACAGGAATATCATAAATGACTTTCTTGGGTTAAAATGAGCGGAAGCATCATGGAAATAATGTCACAATTCACAATAAAAAAAAAAAAAATCTTAAAGGCCCTAAAAACAGGCTAAATTTTCTATCTGCAAAATATAATTTCTTATTTGTTTCTTTTGATATTGGAGTAAAATAGGACAGGCCATTTCTTTCTGCTAAACACATATAGAGAACATTAGTCTCAGTCACGTATGAAAAAAATTGCAGTAAAAGTGAAAGTGACTATGTCAAACATTTAGTCAAACATCTCCTTTTGTGTTCCACAGAAGAAATAAATTCATATGGGTTTGGAACAACATGTTGAGTATATGATTTTCACTTTGGATGAACTGTCCTGTTAATAGCCCATCAAGACCCCATTCATACATCTACACAACCACAATCAAACACACACAAACACTTCTCCTATATGATCAAGCTGTACACACATTGGCCCTTTTGAACCACTGTGTCTTATGGAAAAGGATGTGTACATTAGGCAAAAAAGTGACTTTTGAAAGAACCAAACAAAAACATTTCCCATCATGTGCCTGTCATTTCATTTGGCTACGACTCCATCGAGATCTAAAAGCAATGAAAAATGACATAGTTCCTCTTTAAACACACATTGTTGCCCTCATTCACACACTTACACACCTCAACATGATAAACCTAATACATGTGTACACATATATACATAGCGCTGTACACCCCTACAATTTATAATGCATAATTTCTGTATATGCCAAGAATAAAATCTTTCTAAATAAAATACATGTATCTGCAAAGGAGGTGGGGAGGTTGTTGGGGGGGGACAGGGATGGATGCGGGGTGGGGGATTTACCAGAAGGGGAAAGAGAAAGAGAGAATGAAGAAAAGGGGAAAATATAATCACTGTCCTCTACTGTGTGCTGGTCCCATATAGGGTCATCGTCATCCCACAATTGTGGCGGACTCGATGTTCCTCATCCACGGTTCGTTTAGAGAAGTAAAAAAAAAAACCAGCTCAGTCTGTAAATCCATAATGGTGCCGAACAGTAAAAATGGAAACACATTTGGAGCTCAAAGAGGCTCCGGTCACATCCAAAAACACCCGATCCGGTAAAGTGTGGTTAAGTTCTGTAGAATGGAAGCGGAAGGAAAAGAGAGAGTTTAAAGGGATAGTTCACTCATAAATTAACATTCTGCCATCTTTTACTCAACCTCACATTGTTCCAAACCTAATACGGGTTGACAGACGACAGAATTAAAAATTTGGGGTGAAATGTTCCTTTATGAAAGATGTCGAGACGAGCTTAAAGATGGAATGGAGCTGAGAAACAAAAGTAGTAGAGGAAAAAGACAGGATTTCAATAGCCAGTTGTGGATCAGGACACAGGATTTATAGAACGTAAGGAATGAGGAATATAGAGACGTGTGGAGCGCTTCAATCCTTCTGGCAGTGAAGTCCGCATACGGCTGTTCATCCGCTGGCTGGCTGACAACAGGAATGAGGGATGACGAGTTTAGTTCCTCTCTTCGAACTCTCTCTCTGATAGGTGGGTAGGGCGCAGAATCTGTGCTGGTTGGAGCAGCATCATACCTCCAGGAAGCGTGAGCTGCTGGCCTTGGAGTGGAAGGGCTCCGACCACATGCGCCGTAGGTCCCCCTATGGAGACAAAAAGAGAGACAGGATTAACATTTACATTTATGCATTTGGCAGACGCTTTTATCCAACGCGACTTACAGTGCACTTATTACAGGGACAATCCCCCTGGAGCAACCTGGAGTTAAGTGCCTTGCTCAAGGACACAATGGTGGTGGCCGTGGGGATCGATCCCCAGCTCCTGTTGTGATTTGATTAACATCACTTCACAACAGGAGCAATGTGACAGGCTAACACACACTGCAGAAAAAATTGCTGGCAGAATCTGGTTTCAGAAATATACATTAGGTCTGCAACTATCGATTATTTTAATAATCGACTTATCTTACGATTATTAGAATGGTTATTCGACTATTCAAGGGACTATTGCAATGATTAATCATTAGCTCTTAACTGATTATTCAAGCTTGTGCCTGACTTAAAATGTTGTATTAAACGTGCTTACTAACAATAGAGGACAAAATCATCTATTAAAAATACCTCTAAATGACATTCACTGAATTAAAGGGGGAAAACAACTTTTTATAAAAACAATTCATTGCAAAAAATCTTGTAAAAAAAAAGTTTGCAAACCTGAACTAAACCTAACCCTAAGTAACCCCCTGGCCTGTGTCACAAAATCAGTTTCAGTGGCAAGTATGAGTTTAGTTTGAGCAACTTGGTCTCAAGTAGGTTGGTTAATCACCATAACAACTTAAGGCTGAATTATACTTCTCCACTGAACCTACGGCATAGGCTCCTCGTAGTGACCAAAGCGTTGGTTTGCATTTATAGTTCTACGATTACACAGCCAAAATTCTAACTAGAGCTGTCAGAATTAACACGTTAATGCATGTGATTTATTAAAAAGGTTTAGCGATTATTTTTCTTAATCGTGATTAATGCATTTACCATTAACACAACAAACATGTTGGGAAGAGTGGAACCTTTGTAATGTGTCCTCCTGGTGTCATTACATTGACGTACATATCATAAAACACCAAAGCCCTTCTACCAAGGGGAGCTTACAAGTTTAGCATAAAATTGCATAACACAAAGGTGGGCTAGGCCTACCCAAGATTTTATTATTAAGCATTTGGTCTCAGACATTTGGCTCATTGGTTGCTTCCACCCAAGAGAGCCCATCCCTGGTTTTGTATCGAACAGGAATTTCTTGCCTCTATTTCGCCACTGCGAAGCCTTTTTATAAAATTAACCTGAGAAGTTAAGTTGCAACTCGTTTTCTCGCATCTGCACTCGGTATGGACAAGTGTCCAGAGTGTTTCACTTAGATATTTATTTAAACGTAGCCTCAAGCATATAGCTGACTCCCAAATTATGTATTAATGAGCTCCCTTTCTGCTGGACAGAAAGGATTGTGAGGGAGGTTAATATGCTCTGTGACCTATGTGAGAGTGTTGAGATCCTTTGAAAATACTGTTCAACATTTTGGAATTCACCAGATCTCAGTTCTTTAGGTATTTACAGCTGCGCCACCTGCTCTGTACTATATTTGAGAGTAGCATACACCCGCCTAAAGCAGCAGATACTATGAGAGTGGTGATTACTGATTTTGGAAAAGGTCATGAGGCATCAGTGTAAAACTCCCTGCTAATTCAGAGTCTGGGGAACAGTGCTTCAACTTCTCTCAAGAGATTATGAGAGAAAGATTTAAACTTGATATTGGAGGGGGGAGTGTGGGCTAGGATTCTAAACATCAAGTCTACATCTCGAGATGCAAGGGTGCGCCTTATGCAATTCAAGATTTTACATAGACTCTATTGGACCCCCTCTAAATTGTATAGGCTTGGTCTTAAAGACACACCCACCTGCAGGCGATGTCAATCAGAAGATTGGGACACAACCAATGTTTTTTGGTGCTGTTAAGATTCAAGACTTTTGGCTGAAGGTTTAGAGTTTTTTGTGATGTATTGGGCACTCCAATTTCATTTAGCCCTAGACTTTATTTTAGGCGATTGGGTGGTCATTGATGTATGGGATAAATGCATGAAGATTTGGGCCCTGGCCTGTGTTTTGATAGGCAGGCAGGTCATCCATAGGGGATGGAAGTCAGCTGAAGCACCCTCGTTTCGTGAGTGGTATGCGGAGATGGGCAGGGTGGTGGCATTTGAGGAGTTGGCACATAGAAGGCTGGGTAACATAGATTTGCTCATCAGGAAATCGGGCAGCAATTTAGCATTTTTGGAAGGCTCTCAGTGAGGGGCAGTGGAGGGAAACTTTTTGTTTTTGAATTTTTTTTTATGTTTCTAAATATTTTGTACTATTTTATTGTCTGTGTGCGCACGTGTCATTGTCAGTTGGCATTTGACCACCTGGGTGCCTGTTTGTGTCGAGTGGGGGAGTTAATATTTGGGGGGAAGTGTTGTAAATTTCTATAATTTTATTCCAAATATCCGGTTATGTTTTTTTATATTATAATTTATTGGTTATATGGAATCAATAAAAAATAAATAAAAAAAAATCTGTTAAATTGTAATATCAAGGACCACAACAGAAAAAGGTTAATGACTTAATTCTATTATCCTTGAAAAATAAAGAGCAGTGATATATTTAGCCTTCTATTGTCATATAAACAAAAAATTATTGTTATATTTTATCTTAATTGGAATTTATTAGTTTGCAACATTTACTATATAATAACTATAAATCTCATTTGCTGTATAACATCTCTGATCTTGAGTTTGAGGAATAAAAAGTATGGTATAATATAACTAAGAGACAATGTTCCTTGTGTTCTCATTCTAACATGCCTTCATGTGAACCGACTGGTATGTGATAAGAACAGGCTTTCACAATAAAAACACAATGACCCAGTGTCCTTCACTCATGCATATTTATTGGCTTTATTAGCCAAGTATTAAACAATACATACTTCAAACCTAAAGAATGTATTACCAACATATTTTGATGCATTCTGTCACGCACAGATTATTACAGTAAATGTCAGTTGGTCTGCCACCGGTTCAGCTGCATTACAGGAAGAGATCAGTGTGACATTTTGCTCAGGACACTTCAAGGTTGGACAGATCGTCTTTGTTTATCAGTGTCATTGGCATATATAGAAGTAGAGATGTGCAAGACTACATTTTCAAAATTGACATCAACTGCAACAGTAAAATACATGGCTTTAAAATAAGTACTAGTAGAGATCAGTGTGCAATATTTTAATCTTCTATTGGTCACACGTTTACTCAACTAAATTTGCTGGTTCAGAGTTTACCAAGCTTGAACTTTGGTATGCAGCAGAATGCTAAATTTCGTCACATGAGCTCTCCCGCATATGGATACGTTTAAATGGGAGTGAATGGAGTTCAAAGTGTTTACCATTTACTATTTTTACTTTGCTAACTTAAATTAAGTGATCATGGTGGGATGCTCAAAAAACAAAGCGAGGTGCAAGGTAATGGCCAAAGACCTGTCTACATGTGCATGACTGTAGCAGCATTGCTTTAAAGGGAATTAATTTAAAGATGCAACTTTTCCAAGACTTTTCTTTAACAGCTAAAGCACAGCATGTTAATTAAACCTATAAATCTGTGCATATCATATTTGATACAAGATTTTCTAAAGGCTCTACATTAACATGATTTTTTTTCTACAGATTTGATGCTTCTGGGTTTTGACTGAGAAGCAGATATGTCATTAAAACAATTTTTTTAAATAAAATAATTAAACAATTATTAAATAAAATCATTTGCATGAAGGTGACATTTATTCCAAACGTGCCCATGCAGTGTGTGTGTGTGTGTGTGTGTGTGTGTGTGTGTGTGTGTGTGTATGCAGGAGAGAGAGATTTTGGCTATTAATTCATTTTAGATGGCCAGATGTATATTTGAAATTCTTTTAAATAAATGTTATATTCAGAATACATTTATTGAAAATACATTATTTTATATAGGCTACTGTACACTATGCTTGCTATGATTTCTATGCTAAAACAAAATTGCTTATATTTTTGCTTATTTTGGGTGAGGCACATCCCTTATTTTAGCCAGGTAACTCGTTTCTTCTAGTTTTGACAACAATGCAATTGGTACATCACTTGTCCTTAGCACAGAGTATTTTCATTTTAAAAAGAACCATTATAAACCATTCTTTTATTTTGTTTTAACCAGTTCCCAATAGGAAAGGAGGTTGCAGAACACCACAACCAAAACACAATGATACAATTTCTGCTCAAAATGAACTAAAATGAAAAATATTTAGTACTGAGTATCATAAAGCAATCTTAGACTATGTCCATAATAATGCGGATACATCTGAAAACGTAGTGTTCAATTTCAAACACTCTCCGCCCACACTGCCTTTTTCCACAAGTTGCTCGTCCACACTAAAACATATGAAATGCAAAAATCCCCTTACTGCAGTGTTTCTAAAAAAAAAAAAAACTGCCACGGCACACTTTTTATGACGAGAAAATTCTACGGCACATCACAAATCGCACATTGACTAACCATTGTCAATATTTTTCCTTTTCAAGAACTTGTCCATGTATTCTGTCCATCTTAGAACCGTGTTAACTCTAAAATTCGGCTATGCAAAAATTTCTAAAAAAGAAGACCTCATCGTCCGTCACATTCACAGACAGGGTTCGTAAAAATTGCGTCATAATCTATTATTACCCGTCATTTTAATTTTCATATTTGAATGATAATAAGACATTTAATATCTTTTATTTTCGTTCACATTTTCATTTTTAATCATGAACTTACAGGACGAGTATATAGCAGATTATGCATTTTATTTATTTATTTATGAAGAGAACAGATGAACAACCGAGACACCACACGAAGCAGATGAATGTTCCCCTCCCCCCATGACAAAAAATACATCATAGTTTTCAGACATCTCCATTTTCCCAGACCCCACTACAACGCAAAGACAGCGTTTTCAAAGGTATCCACTTGGGTGAGTGCTTTCGTTTTGCTGTCAAAAAAGCCGTCTCAGTGTGGACGGAAGGCCAAAACGTAGAGAAAAAGATGCATTTTCAAACAAAAACTCGATTAGTGTGAGTGTAGCCTTAGTGCAACACGTTGAATGGTCCGAACAGGCTCACGGTCAATAGAGTACCCTTTGTAAGGACAGAATGCAACACTACGTTTAAGATGTAATAGTGCGCAGAAAAACCAAGCATATCCAAGATTTCATGCGACTATCGGGACATATTCATATATAGAAAAGTTAAAAACCAAACAAACAATCAATCTTGTTCTTCTACACATATATAAATTACAAGTGTAACATTGTTGTACAATTTACACACTACTCTGTAATTAGTCCTTTTATCAGACATGAAGTTCACTCCTTTTTCTTTACGCACACACTGCAACCCTCATGCAACCCAGCCCTTTACCAGCAACAAAAGACCTTATTTATCATTGGACAATACAGACGGTCATTTCAAAAACACACGCTACACTTCTCACAATACAAGTCAAAATAGCACAAATAATTAAAATGCACATACAAACACACATTCACAAAGCTTACAGACAGATAGAACAGAAATTTTAGTCACTGTTGTATTGAATTTGCTCTAATCTTAATTTGCTGAGACAATTTCTATTTTTATGCAGACATACATGCTTCTATATACCCAAGATAACAAAATTTTATGTTCTTGGTTTCCTGATTTCATATCCAACAAGTACTTCTACATACCTTGAAATTTTCTGTATGGCCGGTGAATTTGCAGAGTCATAGGCCACTCTGGTGGGTGGTTTTTGCCTTCTATCGGTTTATGTCAGCTTTTAAAATAGTTTTACACTTTCTAGTTTCGTCCTCAAGGGGGCTTTGTAGGCCTACAGAACAGTCAGCAACGCAGGTGTATTACATAGAATGGCTCTTATTAGCACGTAGTCCCGCTGCTCATCAATAGTCTCAAACACTGGTTGACCGCTGGCGTGTGGTGAGCGAAGGTGGATTCATTGCTTTTAATTCAGACTTCAAATGCCATTGGGATTCGGAATGACCACTCTTGGATTTACATTGGATGTGCGAGTACGGTTTAATTACCCACCACCACACACAAATTATTCTGAAATTTCAGTGATGCAGACAGAATACTGGACTAAAATACTCAGTCTTTCCTGTATTACTATTAAGTGCCAGAGCAACACTGCTTCTGAATCTACAGCGTGAGACAAAACCGAAAGCACCACCAGTAGACTGAATACTATTTTTTAATTGCTACCATGTTATGTGTAATTTAGGCTCATGAGAGCTACTTAATGGTCGTTCATATGAAAATATGTACTTTTAATTGCAAATTTACTAACTGTAAAACTGAAATTAAATATTTCATAAATAATAAATATAATTCTTTAAAATTACAGTTCACTTTTAAACATGCATAGAGAATTGTTCATTTGTCTCTTATGTCTGTAAAATCCACTTGTAAAATGCAATAAAAAAAATAAGGCTGATAAGATATCCGACTGACTTGTACATTTTTCCATCTACCAGCCACCTTGGCTCGTGGACTAAAAGTTAAAAAGAGTGACACAGTATCATCTAACACATATTTAGTAAAATATACTTTGAAAGGCAGTGTAATGGCAGTGTAATAGTACATCATCTGTCATTGATTTAGATGAAAAAAATAAAATTAACACACCTAACACACTTAAATATTATTTAGTGTTAATGGTTTTAGATAACATTTAATGAGTTTTTGTGTGATCACATTATGTTATTAAGAACAGAAAGACCATGCTGTACCAGCACTTTAAGCACTAGATTGCTTAAAACGTGTGAAAATGCTCATTCAGAACAAAACATCTGCAACAGTGAAAAGAAACTGGTGTACAATTGATGCGTCAATAGAAGGAATGTGAAGATGCGTACACAGGTGTGCTTGTGTGTTAGCGCACCGGGCTGATAAATAATGCAGCAGAGTGCTACTGATATGGCACACACCCTGCTCATATGACCAGACCATGACCCAATACACACTTTTGCATTGTTTCTGAAAAAACACACAAATTCTTGGAAATGAAGTTGACACCGCACTGACTTTACTTAGAAATAGGAATTTTGCACCCCTCCGAATTCAGACTTTGTGGCGCTAAACACAGATGTACCTTCAGGTAGGCCATGGTGAGCAGAGGCAGTAGGGTGAAGGGCACCAGGTACAGGAGGGCAGGCTGAGCTGCACGGTGAATACGAGAGGCCACAGTCGCTGTCAGCAGACCTGAGAAAGGAATAGAACATCAAAAGCCCAGATGACAGAGCATGTTAAAGGAAATTGGTAACAATGTCAATCACAAAGTTTCACATCAGTGTTTCCTGCTATTTTACTATTCAGTAGCAGTGCTGCACCTTAATAGAATGTGTTGAGATCAAAAGTCTGAAATAATGCAAAGACAGCATTTTTTTTTTTTTTTATGTATTTAGGGCAGATTATGAGAAGGATTTGTGTGCTTAATTGTGAGAACATGATCAATACAAACTATAATTTACAATCCAAATCACCAGCTCAGAGGGAGGGTGTGTTTAGATATACTGTGACACGTACCAACAAAGTAACCAATGAGGGTGCAGTGGAAGTAGGAAACCCGCTGCATGCGACCAGACACGTTGGCAGTGCCGGGAACTTCTCCTGTAGCCTGTTTCTTATAGTTGTCATATCGGAGCACGAAACACAGCAGCAGTCCCGGCATGACTATGTCGCCAATGCCCAGCATGGAGAAGTGACTACCGGTGGAGCTTGGGAATACCAGCTTGCCGGGCAGAGAGAGCCGCGGGACGTCCCGTCCCATGCCGGGTCCCAGATGTAGTTTGCGCGAGAGAACGTCGAGGGGGTTGTCAGCAGGCTGTGTAGCCACCTTTACCATCACATTGCTGTTGAATATGTAGGCGGAGAAGAAGACCTACAGAAGAGGGAGGGAGATGAGTCAAGCTTGCCCTGCTGTTTCAAGATGCTGAGAGGGACTGATGTCAAGTTTAAGTAAGCATGTTTGGAGTGATTTTTGACACTGACAAAAAGGTCTTCTTGACAGTCAGCACTTAGATGGGATGAGGGATGCAAATTAGAGATGCTTGGCCAAAATGTTGACTGTATGCAATAATTTGATATACAATTAAAGGGTTAGTTCACCCAAAAATGAAACCTCTTTAATCATTTACTCCTCATGTTGTTCCAAACTCGTATGACATTCTTCATTCCATGGAACACAAAAGGAGATCATAGAATATAAGTGACTCACAGTCTCAGTCACTATTCACTTTCATTACATATTGTTTTCATACAATGAAAGTGAATGGTGAATGATGACGGGGACTATTATTCTGCCCCACATATCCTTTTGTGTTCCATGGAAGAAAGTACAGACTTTTGAATAAAAATTTCACCACGCAATTGAAACAATTAATTATGTTTAGATGCTTTTTAATACTGTATGTGACAGATCGTGGTAGCTGTCCATTCAAATGGAGGGGAGCACAATGCTCTCTCTCTCTCTTCGACTTGTAGCATTAAAAAAAAATCCAAAAAACAGAAATGGACATAAGAGGGTATGTTGAATGATACAGAAAGATACAACTTCCTGAAATGTGTAATCTCTCATGTAATCGTACAATCTAAAATGATAATGGAGAAAATTAATGGGGAATACCTCACTCTTAGTGAGAAATTTGGCACCTATGCACACTGCACACACACACTTGGATCAGAATTTAAAGAGGGGCTTGGGGCAAAAGATTCCACTGCAATTAATTATTCTGTATATTTTTATGAATGCGATATATTGCGTAGTCCTAACTACCGAGAAATGTTGTAACTTGCTGAATTAAAAAATACAATTTTCTTCATGAATTATCCCCCATATCATTCCGACCTAGTAATATTATTATTATTATTTTTTGTTTTGTTTTCTGAAAGACAAAAAGGAGATCGAAGCATAAAGTCAGAGCTTCTGTTTTCCATACAAAAAGAGTTGTAATCATTTATACCAAGATCCAAAGAGGTCAAACATGCACCATTGTAGGATCATTGTTACGACCGGTGTATTGTAGGATATTGTTTTTGTTATTGCTCTGTTTCTTTTCTCTTTATTTTTTTGTCTGTTCTCTAATAGGTTGTTCCATGATGCGGTGCATGAAAGCCATTGGTTGTCCAGTTGGGGTGTGGCCTTTATAAGGACGCTGCTGACACTCGTCTGGGAGCTCATTATTGGTGCGGTCGTTTTTGGGTTGAGAGCTCCGGAATCCCGCCTCCGGCCGATGATCAAACTAGTTCTGTTAATCAGATATTGAACGTTCATTCTGTTGTAACCTTAGACCGCTGGTTTTCCCCCGTCTAAAACAACACATCCTAAAAGTGTGGAGCGTAGGGGTGACCTGCTTTGTTTATTTTGTAATTGGTTTGAACTCTGTTTCGTTGGCAGGGAGTTAGGTAAGCTCAATGTATTTTCTTTTGATTGGGTTAGGTTCATTATTTTCTTTTTTTTTTTTAATAGTTGTTTTGTTTGTTATTTTGGCTTTTGGGACACCCTGAAAAGATGCTCTTTATTTCACTTGTTATTTCTTAATAAATGTATTATCTTTTCTCTTCATTTTGTGTATTTGTTTGATTATCGACCGGAGTGGTTCGTTGCGGGGATTCCATCACCATAACCCAATCTACCTATTACGCCTCTTAAGTGTTTTCCATATTCCCCTAGACACGAGGCGTAATAATTGGGGGCTCGTCCGTCCAATTCTATTTTTGATTTGGAAATTCGCCCGATCCAAATTGAGAAGTTTGCAACGTTGCTGGTGAGTACACATTTTATATTTTTGATTGGCAGTTTGTTCATGCGTGTTGGGGTAGTGGTAGGTTGATAAATGGAATTTAGTATTGAGGTGTTTAAACAGGCTCCCTCGTGTGAAGTTTTGGAGTCCTGTCGGAAAGTTGATTTATACTTAATTGCTGATTTCTATGATATTGCGATTTTAAGAACTGCTAGAAAGAAGCAACTGCGAAACGTAATTCAAGCTGCATTAATAAAGCAGGGTATTTTGCAGCCTAGTTCTAACGTTGAGTTAAGTGATGAAGATAGCGTTGATGTTGCGAGTTCCGATCCCGTTTTGCGCTCACTTAGTGGTGTAAACTCGGGGGATTTAAAACTAGCTATTCAGTTAAAGCAATTAGATCTCGAAATAAAACGTCAAGAGCACACTACTCAATTGTTACGTTTTAGGCAGTGTGAACTGGAAACGCAGGCTGATGATCGTCGTTCCAGTTCAGTTAAGACTAAATTTGATGCACCCTCCACTAGTGTTGACTATCACTTGCCCTCTGTGCCTTCGCCTGTGGCGTCTAGTCAGCTTGCTGATTTTGATGTTAGTCGTCATCTAACCCTGGTGCCCGCATTTAGGGATAATGAGGTAGATTCCTATTTTGGCGCATTTGAGCGTATAGCTGCTGCGTTGCGATGGCCGAGAGAGGTTTGGTCTCTTTTGATACAGTGTAAGTTAACTGGGAAAGCCCAGGAGGTTTGTTCCACCTTGTCTGTGGTTGACAGTTTGGACTATGATAAACTGAAAAATGCGGTACTAAGGGCGTACGAATTAGTGCCAGAGGCGTATAGGCAGAAGTTTCGTGCACATGTTAAAACTGCCTCTCAAACTTATGTGGAATATGCGCGGGAGAAGACTGTGCTTTTTGATAAATGGTGTCACTCCAGCAAAGTCGTTGATTTTGAAAATCTCCGTGAGTTAATGTTGATTGAAGATTTTAAAAATTCGTTGCCAGACCGAGTTGTCGTTTATTTGAACGAAAAGAGAGTTGGTACTCTTGCCGAGGCTGCTGTCTGTGCAGATGAGTTTACCTTGACTCACAAGAATGCGTTTGCTGTGCGTCGTGAATTCTATTCTCCGTCTTCGGATAAAAATGCTAAACTTCCGAAAATGGGTCTAACTAAGCCAGCAATACCCGTTGAGGCCCGTGAATGTTTTTACTGTCATGGACTTGGGCATTTGATTGCGAACTGTCCTTCGTTGAAAAGTAAAAATAAAGGTAAAACAGCCAAAAGCGTTGCTTTCGTTAAGAAAATTTGCAGTCAACGTTCAAATATTGATGCCGCGTATGATCCTTTTATGTGTCAGGGGATGATTTCCCTTGACGAATCTGAACGTGATTTGGTTCCTGTGACTATGTTGCGGGATACAGGGGCCAATCAGTCGTTTGTGTTGGCTAGTGTGTTGCCATTTTCGGAGAAGAGTTATTGTGGGTCTGATGTTCTCATTCAAGGGATTGAGTTGGGGGTGTTGAAAGTACCGTTACATCATGTGTACATTCAATCCGGTTTAGTAACAGGCTGTGTAAAATTGGCAGTGCGGCATAAGTTACCTGTGAATGGCGTGGCTTTAATTGTAGGTAACGATCTCGCTGGAGGGAAAGTACTTCCATTTCCCGAGGTCATTGAAAATCCCGTGTTTGACTCTGTTGCTTCCGGTGAGTTAGCATCAGAGTTTCCTTCAGTGTTTGCTGCGTGTGTAGTTACGCGGGCTCAAGCGCGTAAGTTTGGTGATTCGATTGATATTTCGAATACCTTTTTGGCAGCTGAGGAGCAAGTTCAAAGCGAAGTTTGCAAGGTACAACCTGAGCTGTCTGATCCCGAGTCGCTGTCCGCGACTAGTGGTGTTGAACTAGAACCGGCTGATCTGTTATTCATTGATAAAGACGTGGTTTCTGCTGAACAGAGAAAAGACCCTACTCTGTTGCGTTGCAGGAAGGTAGCGTTCAAATTAACCGAGATTGAGAATACATCAATAGGTTACTTTTGGGACAATGAGGTGTTAAAGAGAAAGTGGACTCCGACCGGCTCTGATGGGTTGGGTTGGGATACGGTTTTTCAACTGGTTGTGCCTAAGTGTTTTCGAAAACAAGTTCTGAGCGTGGCTCATGATGATGTAGCAGGACATCTGGGTATTAGAAAAACCTATCATCGCATTTTGCGTTATTTTTTCTGGCCTGGCATTAAATCTGATGTGGCGCAGTACTGTCGATCGTGCCATGTGTGTCAGGTCGTAGGAAAACCTAACCAGATTATACATCCTGCTCCACTTAAACCGATCCCTGTCATGGGAGAACCTTTTTCACGAGTAATCTTGGATTGTGTTGGACCGTTACCGCAAACAAGATCTGGACATGTTTATCTGCTTACGCTTATGTGCGCGACAACTCGCTATCCGGAGGCAGTACCGTTGCGTTCATTAAAAGCGAAGGCTGTGGTGAAAGCCCTAATCACGGTTTTTTCTACCTTCGGCTTTCCACAGGTGATCCAAACGGATCAGGGAACCAATTTTATGTCACGATTATTTAAACAGGTATTGTCTCAACTGAAAATTAAGCACATTACATCTAGTGCTTATCATCCAGAGTCTCAAGGTGCTCTCGAAAGGTTCCACCAAACCTTGAAGTCTTTGCTGGGTAAATATTGTGTTGAGTCAGGGAAAGACTGGGACAAGGGGTTGCCTCTTCTTATGTTTGCTGTCCGTGAGAGTGTTCAAGAGTTGCTGGGATTTAGTCCGGCAGAATTGGTTTTTGGACACACAGTAAGGGGCCCACTGAGAATGTTGAGAGAGAATTGGCTGACTGAGCAGAGATTGGACTGTAATCTGCTGGATTATGTCAGTTCCTTTAGAGAGCGATTGCATAATGCTTGTAAATTAGCACAGATTGCATTGGGAAGAACGCAAGTGAAAATGAAAACACGTTTTGATAAGAGTGCTGTTTTTCGTTCGTTCTCTGATGGGGACAAGGTCTTGGTTTTATTGCCAATTCAGGGTGCTGCATTGCAGGCTAGATTCTCTGGACCATATTTCATTGATAAGAAGCTGAATGAAACGAATTATGTTGTTCGGACTCCTGATCGGCAAAGAAAAACTCGCGTGTGTCATGTAAACATGCTGAAGCTGTATGTGAGTCGTGGAGAAGATATGGAGTTAAAAAGCTCTGTTATCACTCCAGTAGCTTCGATCGTGGTTGCTTCTGACAGTGATATTGATGAAGATGGGCTGAATCTGCAGAGTACCCTGGTGTTGGGTGGCAGATTGAATAATTCCACGATTTTGGAGAATTTAGACCTTCATCTGACACATTTATCTGACTCACAGCGTATTGACATAGTAAAGTTGATAAATTCATCCTTGGGGTTGTTTTCAGATGTTCCTACCTGCACTCAAGTACTGAAGCATGATATTGACGTGGGTGATCATTCACCGATTAAGCAACGTGCTTATAAAGTGAACCCTGTTAAACGTAAAGTAATGGAGGCCGAGGTAAAATATCTAGTGGCGAATGGATTCGCAGTTCCGAGTTTCAGCGCCTGGAGTTCACCCTGTTTGCTAGTTCCGAAATCGGACGGAACACAACGGTTCTGTACGGATTATAGAAGAGTAAATGCCGTGACAAAGCCAGATTCGTTTCCCCTCCCGCTCATGGAGGATTGCATCGATAAAGTAGGCTCGGCGCGCTTTGTCGCGAAACTTGATATGCTAAAGGGGTACTGGCAAGTTCCCTTGACGGAGCGCGCGGCCGAAATATCTGCCTTCGTTACTCCGGATGATTTCCTAAATTATAGGGTGATGGCGTTTGGACTACGTAACGCTCCAGCTACGTTCCAGCGCTTGATGAGTCGAGTGCTGGGCGGTGTCTCCAACTGTGAAGCCTACCTCGATGATATCGTTGTTTATTCGAATACGTGGGATGAGCACTTGACAACTTTGAGCACTGTTTTTACTCGTTTATTGGATGCATCCCTCACTCTTAACTTGGCGAAGTGCGAGTTTGGCAAAGCGACAATTGCCTACCTAGGGAAACAGGTGGGGCAAGGGCAGGTTCGACCTGATGCTCTGAAAGTGCAAGCTATTGCAGACTTTGCAGTGCCTCGTACGAAACGTGACCTCAGGAGATTCCTTGGAATGTCTGGTTATTACCGGGGATTTTGTAAAAATTTCTCAGATGTCGTGTTGCCTTTAACAAATTTGCTTCGTATATCACAAATCTTCGAGTGGACTACTGAATGCCAGTCTGCATTCGATTCTGTTAAAATCCTTTTGAGTAGTGCTCCTGTGTTAACGGCTCCAAATTATTCACGTGCATTTCAGTTGGATGTCGATGCAAGTGGTACAGGTGGTGGTGCTGTCCTTCTGCAGGATGATGAAAATGGGCTTGAGCATCCTGTTGGGTATTTTTCAAAGAAATTTCTGAAACATCAGTTAAACTACAGCACCATTGAGGCGGCGGCGTTAGCCTTTTTAATGGCATTGCAATATTTTGAGGTATATATTGGCTCTAGTTCGTTTCCGGTGGTGGTATACACAGACCACAACCCATTAGTTTTTTTGTCTCGGATGAAAAATTCAAATCAACGAATCATGCGTTGGTCTCTCTTCGTCCAGGATTTTAACCTGGAAATTCGCTTTAAGAAAGGCAAGGATAATGTGTTGGCCGATGCACTATCAAGGTCGTTTAACTCTGAGTAAATCTACAGTATACTATGTAGATTCTTGTGTGTGAGGATGTAACGACCGGTGTATTGTAGGATATTGTTTTTGTTATTGCTCTGTTTCTTTTCTCTTTATTGTTTTGTCTGTTCTCTAATAGGTTGTTCCATGATGCGGTGCATGAAAGCCATTGGTTGTCCAGTTGGGGTGTGGCCTTTATAAGGACGCTGCTGGCACTCGTCTGGGAGCTCATTATTGGTGCGGTCATTTTTGGGTTGAGAGCTCCGGAATCCCGCCTCCGGCCGATGATCAAACTAGTTATGTTAATCAGATATTGAACGTTCATTCTGTTGTAACCTTAGACCGCTGGTTTTCCCCCGTCTAAAACAACACATCCTAAAAGTGTGGAGCGTAGGGGTGACCTGCTTTGTTTATTTTGTAATTGGTTTGAACTCTGTTTCGTTGGCAGGGAGTTAGGTAAGCTCAATGTATTTTCTTTTGATTGGGTTAGGTTAATTATTTTCTTTTTTTTTTTATAGTTGTTTTGTTTGTTATTTTGGCTTTTGGGACACCCTGAAAAGATGCTCTTTATTTCACTTGTTATTTCTTAATAAATGTATTATCTTTTCTCTTCATTT
The DNA here is from genome assembly GCA_032164185.1 of Moxostoma hubbsi. Taxonomy (NCBI): domain Eukaryota; kingdom Metazoa; phylum Chordata; class Actinopteri; order Cypriniformes; family Catostomidae; genus Moxostoma; species Moxostoma hubbsi. The sequence goes on from JAVLUX010000038.1 coordinate 24,005,028, forward strand.
TGTGTATTTGTTTGATTATCGACCGGAGTGGTTCGTTGCGGGGATTCCATCACCATAACCCAATCTACCTATTACGCCTCTTAAGTGTTTTCCATATTCCCCTAGACACGAGGCGTAATAGTAAGTAAAAAAGTAGTCAATACGACTTGCGTGCTAAAGGCTTTGTGAGGAACAGACCCTTTTCACACTTCCGTGTTTGCAAAGCGGAAGTCATCACAGTTGGGTAAACTATGGTGACGATCAGCATGAACTGTAATAACCAGTGCCACTAGTGCTCCTATTTGCACAAATGGAATGATTACACATCACAACCGACACAAGAGTGTCTGTTTAACAGGGTTAGAAGTCAGATGGAGTGCAACATGGGTGTCTCCACTCCATCACATCCTGCGGCGACGCATCCGGTATTAGATTCACAGATTTGTTAACTAAGCCCTCTTTTTTGCATTTTTGCAATTTATGGCGACATGTTTGTAGATTTTTCCTTTCATACATAAATATGTGCCTGCTGATACAACCTCTCAATAATAATTCATTTTTATCAATTTACCTTTGTATTCATGGAGATATCCCTAGAAAAACAACTTATAACCTTTGCTGAATTTAGATTTAACCGTTGATCCATCTGTTGATGCGGTTTAAGTCTAAAAACTTAAATGCAGGCAAACCTCGGAAGTGGGCATATATTGTGTTTACCCAACTATGACAACAAAGTTCTGTAGCTTCTCTTTTGTTGTCACATTTTTCCTACTTGCTACGCCAAGATCGGTCACATGACATTCAGTGAAAACCAATGGTGTTTGCCGTCAAACTTGCCCTGACGCATCTTAAATTCACCATTTTTGAATATGCGCACGTGCAAATTAAATATTTAGAGCTCTGGCTTAGGGGACCATAACCAGTGAAACAGCTTAAACAGGGTTCCCACTCTTTTCAAGGCACAATTTTCCAGGACATTTTATGCGTCCAATAAGTGTAATATTTAAGCAAAAACACACACATCCATTTAAATTTCATTACTTTTATTTGGTATTTTCTATTTGTTTTTGATGGTAGTTTCTCACATCCAGATGAGCAGTTTGCTCCATGGCCCAGTGTGATTATTAATCCCTGTAAAGATGTGATTCAATTCAAATTTATTGAAATTGAGTTTCAATAATGGCCTTTTATCATCGTAAAGCGCATTTCACATGAGTTCAGTCGAGGCATCAACGCTTCGTTCAACGCCAGCATCAAGCGGCGCTTTGCCCTCCACATGACCAGCATTGCAAAAAATGTCATGGAGGGGCGAATTTACGAGCTTGTCACACAAGAAAGTGGGAGGTGTGCACAATAAACACTGAAGACATGTATTTGGTAGAGAGAGATTGCAGAAAGTAAAAAGAGGAATTGTTTATGTTAAGGTCTTACCGTTTTTTTACTGTAGTTAAATGGGGTCTCTGGATACTCGGAAATGATAAGCTAATAATTAATTAAAATAAATGAAATATCTCTACTTTTAAATATTTCTTGAAGCTTTGTACTCTCAAAAACATCATTTGTAAGGCAAAAATTTGTGTACACCGCATAGGAGAATAAACAAGCCAGTTATGCCCTCTGCAAAACTGGTAGAGCAGCCAAACACCAGTACAGGGACAAGATTGAAGGACAGTTAAACACCGACTCTAGAAGTATGCGGCAGGGAATTAATATCATCACAGACTTCGAAGGGAATAAAAACTCCACCATGAACACCGCTGCCTCTCTCCCGGATGAGCTTAATACGGTTTATGCTCGTTTCGATGGAAATAACACCGCCCTCACGGAGAGAGCTCCCATGGCCGAAGTTAAAGAGGTTAGTTCACTCTCTGTCTCTGTAGTAGACATAACCCGATCCTTCCGACGGGTGAATATCCGTAAAGGCGCAGGTCCAGACGGCATTCCGGGCCGCGTCATCAGAGCATGCGTGAACCAACTGGCTGGTGTTTTTATGGACATTTTTAACCTTTTCCTCTCCTTGTCTGGGGTTTGTGGTTTGTGCCTGTACCAAAGCAATCAAAAATCACTTGCTTAAATGATTGGTGTCCTGTTTCTCTGACCCCCATCATCAGCAAATGCTTTGAGAGACTAAGCAGAGATTACATCTGCTCTGTGCTTGCCTCACTGACTCACTGCAGTTTGCATACCGCAACAACCGCTCCACTGATGATGCCATTGCATCTACAATACACACTGCTCTCTCCCACCTGGAAAAAAGGAACACATATGTGAGAATGTTGTTTGAAGTCTACAGCTCAGCATTCAACACCACATTGCCCTCCAAGCTTGATGTGAAACTCCGGTCTCTAGGCTTAAACAGCTCGCTGTGCAGCTGAATCCTGGACTTCCTGTCAAGCAGACGCCAGGTGGTTAGAATGGGCAGTAACATCTCCTCATTACTGACCCTCAACACTGGAGACACACACACACACACACACAAAACTGTGTTTGCTGATGATAAGATGGTGGTAGGTTTGATCACTGACAATGATGAAACAGCCTACAGAGAGGAGGTGCACACTCTGACATGCTGGTGTCAGAAGCACAACCTCTCCCCTCAACGTCAGTAAAACCAAGGAGCTTGTGGTGGACTTCAGGAAGAAAGACACAGAACACAGCCCAGTCACCATCAACGGAGCACCGGTGGAGAGAGTCAGCAGTTTCAAGTTCCTCGGTGTCCACATCACAGAGGAACTCACATGGTCTGTCCACACTAAGGCCGTTGTGAAGAAGGCTCACCGAGACGGTTGAGGAAGTTTGGAATGAACCACCACATCCTCACATGGTTCTACACCAGTACTGAAGAGAGCATCCTGACTGGCTATATCACCGCCTGGTACGGCAACAGCATCACCCTCAACCACAAAGCCCTGCAAAGTGTGGTGCGAACTGCCAGACACATCATCGGAGGTGAGCTTTCCTCCCTCCTGGACATCTATAACAGGGGGTGTGTTAAAAAAAACTCGGAGGTTCATCAGAGACTCCAGCCACCATCAGGCAGGTGGTATCGCAGCATCAGGACCCGCACCAGCTGCCTTCATTACAGCTTCTTACCCCAATCAATCAGACTTTTGAACTCTTGATAACTCATGATAGCCTCACATTTTATACTTCAATTAAAGGGGGGTAGTGTATTTTTATTGTATACAGTCTTCTTATTTTGTGTATACTGTATATAATTTTTTTGTATACAATCTTCGTAATTTATGTAAACTGTACATTATTAAGTGTATATTGTGTTGTGTAACAAGATGTGTAAACTGTGAATCAGATGTTTATTGTAATTATCATACCGCTATGTGGCTTGGAACCACACCCAATACTTTCACCCACTGTTGCACTTATGTATATGGTTGAGTGACAATAAAGGGATTTGATAATTTCATTATGTAATATAAAAACCAGGACTGCTATATAAAATGTCTCACACTCATGCAAGTATAATTCATACAACCCAACCTAGGTACTGGTATGATTTGATATGTTAATTGCTTACCCAGAACACGTCATAGATGAGCAGGCCTGACAGCAGCAGGCATGACACCTTGAGACTAGGCAGCCGCACAAAAGCAATCATGGCCACACAGAGACCCATGGCAAGAGCTGCAGGATACAAGAATACAACATTGAGATTTATTTAGTGGAAATGCAATCCAGCTATAGAATTTACAGATAATATCCAGATATGAAACGCATATTAATGCAAGGTTCCAATTACATTTAGTTCTTGAACACACACACACAGACACACACACACACACACACACTGTAAGAGCATGCTGACACACCGTCCATGAGCAGCCAGTGCCCCGTCAGCACCCATATTAGAACCAGCATGACAGACAGTGAGAAGGAGAGCAGCTCCGCCAATGTGAAGCGGCCACAGCAGCCAAACGAAATCCTGGAGTCAAAAGAGATACAGCAGTTTACACACTGAAAACACTACCAACCCCACATCATTGTAACTACAGCACAGCCGTGCGGTTCTCTTTTATACCCCAGCATCTGATATCTAACAGTGTTGTCCATTAAAACACATGAGGATTGTTCCACCCAAAGCAAATAGAAATGTTTTTAGATTATGTCGTGAGTGTAAAAATTTGCCATGCTGTAAATCTGATCCCTACAAACAAATGGAAAACATTCTGATGAACTTTAAAATTAACATTAAGTAGCAAATGGAAATTTTAAATCTTTTTAAGAGCATATTTTTCTAACCTTATAAAACACAATGCCATCTATGTGTGTCAATCTCAAACGTATTCATTAATTGACATAAATTCTCTTTCTGAACAGTTATGGCTGTTACCTGTAAAATCAATAGGGCTGCACGATATGGAGAAAATTTGTTGTTGGAAAATGCAATCCAATAATTTTATGTATATGTAATTTGAGTGCGCTGAACATAGGAAGCCCCATCAGAACTCATGTTCATTTCAAAATTAGTTCATTCAAAGTTTTATATAAACTTTTATTTTGAACAATGAAGTCCAGAAGCACTTGTCATTTGTTTGTAAACTGGCACGCACGCACGCACATGGGTTTTACTGTACTTGTGAGGACATCTCATAGTATTTCATGTATTTTAAAGCAGGCTAAAGATATATTCTATCCCCTACCACTAAACCTCACAGAAACCTGTGCACTTCATTAGATTTAAAGATTAAACATAATTTAGCTGATTTATGAGCCTTTTTTGCTTGAGAGGACCAGCTAAAATGTCCTCACAAGTCGGTTTTCTCAAGTTTTACTATATTTCTGAGGACATTTTCAAAAATGTGGTCAGCACAAGTATAGCTAAACCTGCCACCACCCCTTTTAGCTTTTTTTTTTTTTTTTTTTATAAAAAGATGTACTTATAAAAAATATGGCTATAAACATTTTTGCTTGTGCTATTGTTGAAGTCAACGTGACCAATTTCTATTACGTAATTTGACATAATATTTAAAAATGAAAAAAAAAAAAACAAGTGGACAAATAAAAAAAAAGTTGCAGGACTTGATTTTATCCAAAGGGATTTGATTGAATCTTGACAAATGGGTGTTACATACAAGAATGAAGCCAAATGGTTGGAGAGGAGGGGCTGAAAGTAAGAGTGATTCTTGACACCAGCCAAAAAGGAAAGTTTTTACTAAGAATAATGTGCATCACTTAAATGTGCACAATAAGACCAGGAACATGCATTACGAATATACAGTATAATAAAAAAAATTATATGAGATAGAAAACAATTGGAAAAACAGTGCAGATGGACGAAAAAACCTGTACGATGTGAATGGCCTCTGATAGTGCGGTCACATTTACCTTTGCACAGGGAAATTCCACGGGCGAAGAGGGCGTGGGAGGATACTGGGCGAGTGAACCCAGCAAAAATCTGATTGCCCAGCAGCCTCTTTTTAAAGCTGCAATTTATACTCTGGGAGAATGAGAGTTTTAAAAAATCCTGTGATGAGTGAGCAAGTGTTCATGGATCTTACTTGTTCTGTGGAGAGCACGGTCTGGTCAGATACTGACACATTGGCAGCAGAAGGAATGCAAACGCAATGGTCGCTAGAACTGTGGAGGAATAACAACGGAGGCGTGGAGGGAAAGAGAGAACAAAGACAAAAGACTTGCGTAAATGATACTCAAGCATGCTCTTGCAAAGTGACACAGTGCAGTTTATAAATTAGGTCATTGGGCTGTGTACCTGCAGTGCATATGGTGAACACCACCTGGACCGAGTCGAAGAAGAAAAACATGACGAGCAGAGACACAGAGGCCCCGATGGGCAGGAACAATGCCTGTGTTGAGTCTATGGTCTGAATACCTGTAAAGACACATGTATGTGTAAGGAAACGGAACATAGATTTTCTCTTTGTTCTGATTAAAGATGATTGTTACATTTGGAGTAGCATACTAACATCCTACTCTCAGAAGTACAGCAGTATACAGTATGCATGCGGTTTATAAAATACACATTTTAAATATGCATGGAATACCCAAAGACATACTACATTTGCCAAATATTCATATATACATATTCAGTATACAACAGAGCACAATGAGGAATACAGTATCCCACAATGTGTTTGATTTGACCTTCCATTTTCAGTGTGATTAATGAACAGGAAGTAATTACAGCCACGATTTTAATCTCTTTTCTGACTGATTATTCGGGGGTTTCACTTATTATTATCATCATCATCAGACATTTTTACACAACATCCAATAAAATATGGAAAATGACCATTTCCAAGTTGCTAAATAGCACTAACATGCAACATTATGTCTCATTGACCTTGATGTAGCACACTACTGTTTGAAACATTTATTGTTAAATATGGCTGAAATGATTAGTTGACGTTAGCGACAATGTTGACAAAATATTGTCAAAATTTTTAGATGGCAAATTATGAGGGAATTATAATGCAAAAATACTAAATAAGTAAATACAGAAGCACTCTCGTTGTGGAATAAGTGGAGCTGGAGCTGCCGCTCTGCTGCAGCAAAACTGGCATTTCTCTGTGCGGTCAGCACCTCTCCTATAAGTTGTGTAAATGTCCCGATCTAAGGGGGAAAGACTGAAACTGAACCTGACTGATGTACACTCTATCATGGGGACACTCATCCCTCGAGCGTGCACACTTAATGCAGCTAAATTATAACATGATGGCTTGCGACTTATTGAATCATAATATATGTCACTGTGCATTTCTTAACATGAAGAAATTTGGTAATACGCAGCTTTATTAATAAGGGAGAGTTTGTTTTGTAGTGAGATAAGGATGGATTGAAATGAACAGAAAGGTGAGAGGGTAGTCTTCACCCCATTATACACTGCAACAAAAATTTTGATTTTTTTTGGCTTGTTATCCAATATAAATATCTAAAACTCTTAAAACAACGTACATTTCCTTTAGCAGCTATACTGCAGAAGAAAAAATTGTTATCTAATAATCGGTTAAGAGCTAATGATAATTGTTGCATTAATTAATTATCATTAGATGAATTGATTATCAAAATAATCATTAGTTGAAGTCCTTTTGTTAAATAAAACCTACTGTTTCACTTTTTGTAAAAAATTGTAGGTAGTATGCAATGTACAGTGAACTAGTATTCCTTTAAGAACTCACTGTTGTTGGAGTTGCCATTGTTGAAGGATCCAGTGTTGGTTGGGTTGCCATCCTTGTCCTTCTCCTGGTTCTCACAGTCCATATTTAATGACCTGCGTGGACAGAGACACAATTCACACACACACCCCTCCATATTTTTCAACCACTTGAGTGATCCAACTGCAGACAGAACACATTCATTTCTTGCAGTTTGATTTTTCATGTCAGGTGATTTGATGTTTAATTTTTTCTGTTTCTTGAAAGCCAGAGCGAGATATGTATATCTACTGTATATAAAATAGTATCCACCTCTAACAAATTTAGATCAGATCAGCTGAATGTAAATAAGTTCACTGAAACTGAGGTAAGATACAAAGACATTTTCAGACTTATTTATTGTGATCAAAGTGTTTGTTCAGAGTTTCTTGTTTTATGTTTTTATCAAAAAGTGCATTGTTCTCACAGTCACTTGAATAAGAGTGCGTGCTCTCTCTCCCTCCATCACACGCACAGCGGGCGCTGATATTAAGGGAAGCACGCAAAGCAAAGTTGGTTAAAATTAAACTGATATGCTAGATTTAAATGGCAAATTAACACATCATTTATAATATGTATCCATGTATGACTACAGAGAGTACTTCAATATGAAAACAAGCACATCCCCAGGCATTTAGGGCAATTTAGAAATACCGGTCTGACTTGTTTAAAAAGTCCCTCTTGGGGGTCAGGACGTATTGTTACTCTAAACAAGCAGATATTACAGCTTTTCCTACGTAAATTTCAACTTGTGGACAGTTTTCCCAGTTCCTTTGGTGATCGTTGTGCAGCACTGATAGACTGAACACCGGGGCAGGTGATTGCTCCGACATCGTGATCGACGTATATCTTCTCCCTCGTAACGAATATTATCCATAACAAGCAATTTAAACATTAAACATGATTGTCAATTGAGGGTGAAATGCAACTGTCGATCCATAGGTCGGAGACGGTGAAACGCGGTGTATTCGCCTGTCAGTCATTGATGCTCTATGGCAGTTTGGGCATTCTAAGATGGCCGCTCAAACACTTCTTCGCTGGCTTCATCTCCTGCTGGCAGTTTAACGTTGCACAAGAGATCCATATTTGCAAATTAATTTACATTTCCACATTTGCTTGCCATGAGCAGTGCTGAATTATATACTGTTCCCTCTGAATCTCTCTCCACATCTCACAGTTACAATTGAGTCCAGGGGCGCTATGGATACGAGTGTTCTCGAGGTATAGGTTGAGAAAAGAAGGTAAGATGGCAGCTGTGCTTTCAAGCAAAGCCAAGTGTGGCAATACTTGTAATATTTTTATTCTAATTGAATTCTACTCTATTGGTATTTGGTTCTAGTCATGCAAACCAATGGATGAGGATCTGCTTTTATGGTTGAAAAACTGTGGAGCGGTACGTCCAGCATATCAGACCAGTGTGTTTGTGTGTATGCGTTAAATCTCTGGACACAGACAGAGCATATTTGTAAAAAAGCCAACTTTCACCACTATTTTTTTCTGAATAAAAATACGATAGCATGTAAACAGAAGACTTAAACTTTACATTAGGAACAATACGGTCCAAATAAAGTGCCCGATGTGGTCTTTTGCTGTTGTAGCCATCTGCTTAAAGGTTCGACATGTTGTGCATTTCTAGATGCTGTTCTGCTCACTACAATATTACAGTGTGTTTACCTGAGTTACCGTAGCCTTTCTGTCAGCACGATTAAGTCTGGCTATTCTCTGTTTACCTCTCTCATCAACAAGGCATTTCTGTTCACAGAACTGCCGTTAACTGGATATTTTTTGTTTTTGGCACCATTAAAAGTAAGTAAATTCTAGAGACTGTTGTGTGTGAAAATCTCAGGAGATCAGCAGTTACAGAAATACTCAAACCAGCCCATCTGGCACCAACAATCATGCCACGGTTGAAATCACGGAGATCAAAATTTTTCCCCATTCTGATGGTTGATGTGAACATTAACTGAAGCTCCTGACCTGTATCTGTGTGATTTTATGCATTGCACTGCTGCCACACGATTGGCTGATTAATTAATTGCATGATTAAGTAGGTGTACAGGTATTCCTAAAAAAGTGCTGTGTGAGAGTAAATATAAAGCAAATATTAAGGTTAATTGTGCCAAGATGATAGTTATGCAATATCCTAAGATATCTAGAGGCATTACTGTTATTTTTCTGTCTTTTTTCCTCAAGATCAATGTTAAGAGAAAAACATAAAAAAATAAATAAAAAAATAACAAAAAAAGTTGCAATATCAAGAAAAATTTCAGAAAAATAAGAATGCATGGCCTCTGTAGGCTTCCATACATATGGAACAATGTTTATGAACATGAAATCTCTGTACGCAGGGTTCTTACAGCTTTTTAAGAGTGAAATTCAAGCACTTTCGGAAAAAAATCATTTCAGCGATGCATTGCGAATCATATTCAAACGATTCCGAATTGATTCTCAAAAGAAAAAGAATCGATTCAGAGTTCAGTTTAAATCATGGCAGAGCAGTGGTGTGCGCCAAAGACAGATGTGGAAACAAAGATGCGAGTTAAGTGCATACACTAAAGTCAAGTGCACAAACACGACTGTTTGCAGACCAGCTGTATCAAACACATGACCATTTGTGCCCGAATGAAACTACGATCCCGAAATTCTTTCACAAACCCACACACATTGCAGCGGGAGAGTTTATTTGTGATAACAAGCCAACAAACAACATGAAAGACAAGCTTGCACCCATTATAGAACTGATTTGCACACAATGGGGGAAAACACAGAAGAAAATAATGACGAGGCAGCGGTACAGGAGATGTTGGTAATGTTTTAATACAATTTTTTTTTTTTTTCCCCGATGCCTTTCTCTCTTTCATGACTAGAGTGTGAGACTCTTGCGTGCTCTCCATTTCATTGGCTTTTGCTTTATTACTGGTCACTCGCTTGTCATGACAGTGTGCACACCTGATGATAAAGGTTTGAAATCCATCGTAGCTTTTGCGACAGGGTCGTGCAATCTTCTACTCGCAGAGCAAACAGATGGAATTCCTTTTACAGACACATACAGGACTTCTTGGAGAGATCAGAATGTCAAAATAAAAGCGTGAGGGTTTAAAAGTTAAAGGAGCACCATTGAGATATATTAATATATATTACTATAAAGTGCATACGAGATGCTTGATACATATCTGAAGCAACAAATGTGCTTTTTAACTGCATTACTATCACCTGTACAGGTGACGAGAGGAGAAGCTGATAGCTGCACTCTCATAGAAGCAGATATATCTCTCATCCTGGACCAGCAACTTCCATTTGTACTTACAAATTAAAGGCATGGCATAGATTAATTTTAAATAATAATTAAATGCTATTAAATGATAATATAATCAGCTGAAGTAATAGTATTGAGTGTGTTTTGACAATGAATCATTATTTTTTTCTTGTGCTTTTAAGAGATTTTTTATAAAGGTTCAAAAGAAGGAAACTGAAAAACTGATATAATCTTTAAAACTCTAAAATCATTTATTTAATCTTGTGGATGTTCCTGGTTTTGTTCACAGCTCATACTGAATGTAAAAGGCCAGTTTATCAGATTTTTTTTTAAAACAGATGTTAAATAAAAAGCTGAAAGCGAAAAAATAGAGTAAAAAATTATTTTGAAGAAACTGAAAAAAAGAAATTGAAGGACAAGATGCATCGTGATGCATTAAGAATCGTTTTATAATTGAATCGTTACACTTTGAATAGTAATCTAATCGAATCGTGAGGCCAGTGAAGATTCTCTATTATCTAATATCAAATAGATTTGTCTAAGAAAGTGTGCGTGTTCCACTTCAAACAAAAGCAAAAATACTACAACTGATATTTTGTCTCCAGCTACTTAGAGGCTAAAAAAGACTGCTTTGAAAAATACAAGCTGTTCAGTGACAAGATATGAGATGCATGTGGAATCACACCTCTAAAAAAAACATTTAAATTTAGTGTGATTGGAGTGTTTCCCCCCACACCAGTATAAGACTTGACCGCAATTATAAGACTGATTTGAAGAATATTACAGTATTATGAATATAATGAGTGATTTTGCTGTTCTGACAGCTAATAATACTTGAATAATAAATTCAAGTTAATTAAATCTTTGTCTCAACTTATACCTTCAGAATGTCTGATAAGTGCTAAGCCATTCTTTCCAACGTGGAGCTCTGAGTAGGGCATCAGTTTGGCCAGCACCGGCCATGTACCTCCGCATAGAGATTTTAATGTCTACTCTTCCAGCCAGCTGTCATTAAAGAAGCACTCCGGAATGTTGATGGAAGCAGGAGAGGCAGGTATAATTTATTCGGCGCTAATCTACCACAGTGAAGACGTGCAGTACTTCTGTGTGGACTCGACATCAAAGGAAGATGTGGAGCGCCGCACGTGTGCACCAGCGCTCGCAAGACACCACGAACATAACTGTGTAATATCTATTTCAAATTCGAAGTGTTATTTATTTTATAACTGTCAACAACTTAAAGGAAAAAAAAAATCAAGCATTTTCAAGGAATGTAATTAATAATCAAGCATATTTCAAACCTTGAAAACATAACTGTGAAAATCAAGCATTTTCCAAACTTTCAAGACTCTGTACGAACCCTGTGTACTGTTCTAGGATGTGGTCCCCATCTTGCAAATTAATTAGCGCTGCATATTTTAATTAAAGCCACTTGAAGATGTGCGATTGTTCTGTGAGTCAAAAAGGCGGGGTTTAATAAGTAAATATATCAAATGCATGCGCAGCTCCAGTGCGTCAGTGAATGGCGCTGCTCCATTTACACCCACACAATCGCGGCTATTTTTAGTCTTCATGCAGTGCACAATATTTGAGCGCTACTCATGAACAACATCTCAGATGTAGATGCTCAATAGTTCAGTTCACTTATAATATGCATTTCGAATTTTACCAGAATTTGAATAAGAAGCGAATTAAACTACTGTGAACTTGCCTACAAACAATTATAGTTAAAGGTGCACCATTAAGATATATTAATATTAGGGCTGTCAATTTAACGCATTAATTCAGTGCGATTAATTTGACAAAAAATAACGCATTAAAAAAATTAACGCAATTAATCGCACTTCCCCCGGACCATAATAAGGAAGAGTCCTGAGAAATGCAAGCTTGTAGTACCACCTGTTTACTCCAGAGGGCAGTAAGTGAAATTTCAGCAGTATGTGCAACGCACAGTTTATACAGTGAAGAAAACACTTCAGTATGCAGAACAACACAAACATGTGTTACACTCTTGCGTTCAAAACACTTGAAGGAGAGCAAATGCGAACTAAGGTATCTCAAGGTGTGTTTAAAGATTGAGTATTAAACTATATTTAACTTGAAACAGTGAACTAAACATTTTATTTTTATGATGCAACGCACCCGAGACGCTACACAAGCATGTCTGACGCAGGGTGTGGCAGGACTTCCAAAAGTTACCCATAAATATTTAATCACAAATAAAATCAAAGAAATTTTCTTCAAACTTATTTATAAGTAATACCCCACTAATTATTTTCTTGTAGAGAGATTTAATTGTGATGTCGATATATTCTGTACATTTTGTGGTCTACAGGCAGAAACATTTTTTCATTTATTTTGGAGCTGTCCCGACTTGACTTGTTTTTTTGTCTGATTTCTGCAAGATTGTTAGAGATCATATCATTCCCAGCTTTCAACTTTGTTTTGAAAATGTTTTATTTATTTATTTTTTTAGCTATGACATGTCTCTTCATAAGGAATATTATTTGATTAATGTTCTACTTTTGTTGGCAAAGTTTAGTATTCATAAAAGTATGGTGGTTATAAACCATTAGTTTTTTTTTAATTCAGAGGTTCAGCAATACCTAAGAACAATTTCCAATTTGAGTAAAAAGAAAGCTGTAAAGTGTATTGAAATAAAAATGTAAACAATTGTATAATTTTATTAAACTGTTTATTTATTTATTTTCCTTTTTTGTTGTTGTTTGTTTTAATATACCTCTTGGCTCTAGATGTTAAAGTTTTGTAAGCATTAATAAAAAAAAATGTAGAAAAAAAAAAGTCAGACGCAGGTGTAAATTGACGGGTCCTTAAACAAGCCTCATAATACAGCTCAAACTGATTGACAAATTCACTTGTGAAATGGATTGCTGTGAACTGTATGCCAATGATTGACTTATGATCAATAATATGGTTGTAAACAACACATTTTATTCTAAAGCTGCTTTTTTTATTGTCTTATCAATGATTAACTCTTCTGCTGCAGGAATGTAAAGCACTTTAATTATCTGAATTTTTTTTATTTTATTTATATATATATAGTTTGTAAATATTTAAAGATAACATGTATAATTATATATTGATATAAATATGTATAATCATTATATATTGAGTTATTGTTATATGAGGGGCTTTCTCAGCAAATATTTGTATATGCGATTAATCACGATTAATTAATCGGGACACAACGTAATTAATTCGATTAAAAATTGTAATCGATTGACAGCCCTAATTAATATATATTACTATTTGAATATATTATTATTACTATTTTAATATATTATTATTATAATTTGTTTACAATATATAATAATATTTAAATTGAATGGGTTCCAAAAAATAAATGTGTGAATGAAAAGTGAGCTGATATCTTACAACTAAACTGAACAAAAAAAGAGATCTGAATCCTTTAAAGTCCAGACACAAGTTGGTAAAAAAACAAAACAAAAAACCTGCTTCTTTTCTACAGATGACTTATACTGGAATTACTGTTAATTTTGCTGCTACATTATCCAGTATATGTTTTTCTTAATAAGTTATACATTTATATTAAAATAATGTGTAGTTAGAGGTTTGTGTTTCTTTCCATATTAAAGAGCACACCCAATTAATTAAAAACAATAACGTAAAGATATTGTAAACTGATTATGCAAAAAACAACAACACTGGTATCGGATTCGGAGATACCGAGATTTCTGATATCGGAAGAGAAAAATTGGTATCGGTGCATCCCTAGCTTTTATCTAGCTATTTTTAGTTTTTGCCTTCATCGCCAGAGCACCATAAGATGTTCATGGCCACACACATGCACAGTATAAAAGTAAAATTGGTACTTTGTATGCTCACATATACACCTGCACTTATAAGAACTTTTTTGTCAACCACAAATTTTTGGAATGATGCCTTTTTAATGTTTCAAAATGATGGACCCTCTGGTACTCCACAGTACATTTATACATTTATGCATTTGGCAGACACTTTTATCCAAAGGGACTTACAGTGCACTTATTAAAGTGACAATCCCCCCAGAGCAACCTGGAGTTAAGTGCCTTGCTCAAGGACACATTGGTGGTGGTGGCGGCTGTGGAGATTGAACCAGCAACCTTCTGATTAACAGTTGTGTGTTTTAAGCCCACTCCACCACCACCACTCCACAGTACTTCTAACAGATCACACTCAGGCAGTGAGAGCTCACCTAAAGCTGCCATACACGATGAGGAGGATGGAGATGAGGAAGGTTGACACCTGGCTGGAGTCGACCAGGGAGTATGCCCTGAGTAGAAAAGGAGAAAGGAAGTGTCCAATTAATAGGAAAAACACCACAAAAGTTACACAATATACACAAAGAACATCAATCTACAGCCTTTCCTGGTTTAAACCCTGAACTTGAATGTACTCTGAACCAAAGCCCTTTTGACCTTAACACTCGGCTGTTAGCTATTGTTCCAACCATGTAGGTGAAATGTGAAACAAAGCTTGGCCTAGTCTAGTTGTTGTCAAACTATGTATGACAAACAATGTGTTACAGCATTCCCTCCCACCTACTCAGCAGTCTGAACGACTACCTAGAGAAATCTCCATTTTCCTTTTGTAAATAAAAAGCTTTTGAAAAAAAGAGGTCAGGCTGTACGCTGTGTGTGAAGGACACTCTTAAAAAATGATTACATAGACAGTCTGTTTGCTGAATAAATAATGTGTGATTGCAAACCAAAGGAGTGGATTGTATTGTGTACATGACAGATTTAATGAACAAGTAGCGAGCTACTGAAAAATGGGAGTGAGTAAAAGTAGGCCGGTGTGTTGACCTCATACTCAAGAGACACGCTTTACTACTGACAAATGTTTTCAAGAAAAACAGATTAGTTGCATATACAGTGCATTCAGAAAGTATTCAGACCACTTCATTCATTCACATCTTGTTGCTGCCTTAGGCTAAAATTATTTCAATATATATATTTTTTTTCCACATCAATCTACACTCCATACCCCATAATGACAAATGATTTTTAATAACTTTAAAAATGTATTAAAAAGAAAAAAACTGAAAAAATCACATTGACATAAGTATTCAGACCCTTTTTTATGACAATTTAAATTGAGCTCAGGTGCATCCCATTTCTCTGGATCATCTTTGCGATGTTTTTACACTTTGATTGAGTCCACCGGTGGCAAATTCAATTGATTGGACATGATCTGGAAAGGCACACTCCTGTCTATATAAGGTCTAACAGCTGAAAATGCATATCAGAGAAAAACCAAGCCACGAGGTCAAAGGAACTGCCTACAGAGCTCAGAGACAGGATTTTGTTAAGGCACAGATCTGGGGAAGGCTACAAAAATATTCCAGCTCCATTGAAGATTCCCAATAGCACAGTGGCCTCAATAATTCATAAATTAAGAAGTATGGAAGAACTAGATTCTTCCTAGAGCTGGCCGCCGGCCAAACTGAGCAATCAGGGGAGAAGGGCCTTGGTAAGAGAGGTGACCAAGTGATCATAAATAAACCTAAATGAACGGATCGAAAGACAGATGTTCTTTATCGACATATCATAATGACTGTGAACGTGCACTTACAGAAGACATTACTTTTAGTTGACAGCAACAACTGTGCGAGGCGGGACGCGGTTTGCACCTTAATTTAGAGACACATGCGTGCAAACTGCACCCGAACGTAGGGCTGCTCGATTATGGCAAAAATCACAATCATGATTACTTTGGTCAATATTGAAATTTATTGAACTTTTTAAAAATAAATTGTCTTTTTAACAGTGGATTTCCTTGAACTTGAAATGTAAATTGCACTGGGGAGGAGGCTATTATCATATGATAATTATGTTACGTATGGTAGTGAAATAAAGGAAAGCCTCCATCACCATTATTTACAGCAGGGGTGCTCACACTTTTATGGAATGAGATCATGTTATGCAGCAAGATCTACCATGTACAATAAAGGCAATACATTATCACAATACCAAAATTTCAGTAGTCGGTAGTGAAATTTGATGAATCTCAATATCAGTTTCAAAACCACAACAAATAATATCACTAATATGTTAATTATAGAAGAATGTATTCAAGACTAGCAAACTGTCAGTAATAAAATAACAATAAAAAAAAGTAGAATAAAAATAATTACAACAAAAAATACAAATTAAGGTCAGCGCCTTTTTTAACAGCTTTAAAAGTTTTTAACAGCAGTTTCAAGTATTCAAGCAAACATTCAGAATGAAATGCAACATTAAACTACTACTGGTCTTCACTGTATGATTTTAATACATTAATACTTTTTAAAACTAAAAGTCTGACATTTTAATACAAATCCACTTTTTTCTCCACTGTTTACTTTCACTTTAGACATCACTCTGTGTTTACATGAATATCTCACCAAGATGAGCATTTTGGGCAATTTTTTTGATGCGTTAAACGTATTTGACCTTTCAGGTGCGCATTGCGGAACGTGCATGTTCAGCACACACACATATACGCCGCCTGTCAATCAAACAGGGTGCAGCTGTTACTAGATCGCTCATGAATTATAAAAATATGTGCTCTGGATTGCTTTCAACAGCAGGATAAGAATATTCATTTTCTAATAAGTGGCAAAGTTATTATTGTGAAACGGAATGCGGCACAATAGTTTTATCTCAATTATCTTATTTTCAGAATGGTTGGAAGCCAAAATCATAACTGAAAATAAAATTTGATACATCACAGATCAAGGGACAGATCAAGTAAGACCAATGCCACTCTGTGCACATCTTCTGTCATGTTTCCATCAAAAGCAGGAGAATTTTGTCAAATATTTAGTCAAAAATATAGCATTCAAATGCAGTGTAATCATCACTGTGATTCCAAAACACCAGTAAAAACATATCCATGATGGAAGATTGAGAGAAACTCAAATGAGGGGAGGAAATACTGCAGCACTAAACAAAAACACAAACAAAAAAAAAATAAAAAAAAAATAACACATTATTAACATGTACAAAGGTATTTTCATTATGGGGAAGAAAATCTTTAAATGGGAAAAATAGCCTACTTGGTCCATTTATTCGGTCTTTTGAGTAAGGTAGTGTTTATTAGAAGGAAACGACGATATAATTTTTTTCCCTTTCTCCTTGGTCGTAGCCTTTTCCATTAGGCCTATTTGTTAGGGCTGTTCACAACGAACGCATACTTGGATCCGTCAGTGCAGTTTTTCAATGTAATTATACTCTAGAGGGACCTCTTTGACAGCTGACAGCTTGTAAGTTAAAAAATTACTTCCAAACACGTCTCGAATACACCTGCATTCAGCTTGTTGTGTCTTGTGTCGTTTTAGCTCAAGGGAGCGTTCAGCGCCAAGACCATTATCGTAATGAACAAATGTATGATTCCAAAAAAGTGTGACATTTCCCATAGAAAGCCAACGAGCCAAGTTACCTACTGCTGGCACACTTGGCAAAAAATATTTGAGCATTGCGCAACAAGCACCGCGACTGGAACGGCACGGAATGAAGTGATCCCCCAAGAGATCTCCGCTCAAGCCTGAAATGGTGGACATGCTCTTTCTTGACAAAAATATTGACATGACTACTGTACATATTTATTGTTTGGCTTGTTCATTTTGTACATAGCCTATAATGTTGTCATGGTAGCAAAATTTCAGTAGTCGGTCCCGATACAAGTGAAATATCACAGTTCTCAATACCAATTTCTATACCACAGCAAAAATATGCTAATATTATAATGTGCTATTAAACACACCCATTTAGTTATTTTTTATTATTTAATAATTATAGTTTAATTACTATTTTCCAGAACATTTTTTAAGTTTAATTTCATTTCAACTGGTGTCTAATCAATAAATTCTTGAAACATTTAAAAAGTGAAAATGTAACTTTTCAAAATGAAAAAAAAACTTTTGTTCAACAGCTGTCTTGCATGTAATATATTCCTCAATTTGTATTATTGATATTATTATCATTATTATTATTACTACTACAGTGAATATTACATTTTACTAAACAGTTGTAATATATTTTTATTACATTTCTTCAATTTCAGGCATCTAGCTTATATTTTGAAACATGCTTTTATTATGACCTGTATTTTTATGACTCATTGAATATCTCTTTACGCTGGCCTTTGAGACTGACAAATGAAATGTAGGAAACAGTTTTGGAGTGTTTGTATTTTAGACTACTGGTGTTTGTGTATGTGATCATTTTGAAATGTTATGTTTAAAAATGTATTACTGTGAAGCAACTCTTGTTTTAAATGCAACATAAATTAGACTAAAGATTAAAATCGCAAATGCAGTGATTTCATTATATAAATATATAGTTTACATGTGCTGCATGGTTCACAGTGGAATAGTGCTCGGCTCTGTCATCTCATACAACCTGAATGATTCTCAATGTCTGGAGTTTCAGGTGGATGAGCAATCAGATTTATTTAAAATATGCAGCTCGTCCACACTAAGACTGCAACCTTTAGCAGTTTAATAAATCACACTAGGACATGTCACTATTTTAATTTGATTAATTGTCCATTTCATTGTAAAAGGAGTAAGAGCACAAGTTCACAATAAGCCTATGAGCATTTTAAAGCTGTCGTGTGTCAGTCATACAGAGCGCTGGTACCGGTACTGCAGAAACACTGGCATGTCACATCTTTTTTTATTTTGGTATCGACTTGGTACCAAAGTACCGGTACTTTTGACAACACTAATAGCCTATGTTTACTGTGTAAAAATTATGACATTGTGGCAAGTCTAGTGTACATCCAAATTCTGACGAGAATCACATTTTCTATGCATATAAAAGTAATATGCCTGGCATTCATCATGGTCGCCTTTAAAGCACAACATAATTTTAAATTCTCCTAATATATTGCATACAATCCGTTTACACAACCAACTTCTTATGAATGTGCTGTATCTATATGTTTAGACCACTGGTGCTTGACAGGAAATGGACTATATAATAGGACGCAGATGGCAGAATATCCAGAGAAGAAACTCAGAATTAAATTGCACTTGATAAAGCAAATTTTTTTGCGTTGTGATCGCGATTTCACCAAACACACTAGCTCCAAGACTTAGTGCATGCTTGCACGAAAATGTTTATAAATTGCTCTTGTGCACTGGACAACATGGATCATGTTTCCACTTCAACTTGTCTCCGTCATTTTTCAAACTACTTTCAATATGCAACATATTTTTCATCGGGTGTTAAGTGACATCACTGACGGAGCTTCTCTGTCCTAGCAGCATATATCCAACGAATCCATAATGAAATCCAAATTCGTTGTCGATGATTTCCATTAACAATAATATTCGATTTTATCAAATAGTTGTTGCTGCCATAATAGAAGTACTGCATTTGATAAATTATGTAATGGTATGTTGAAAAATAATTATTTTGTTTTTTATTTGATTAAAATTGTGAATTTATTTTAATTAGACAGTTGATTTTTTTAACTGAATTCAGAAAAAAAGGGGAAACAAATGTCTCAGATTTCAAAGGGCCCTACATACTACCACAATCCCCTACTTAGCATTGTTCTGTGTATTCATTTTTGCATTGTTTTGCTTGCTTTTAAATGTGATGTGTTGATAATGTACTTTCTGAATAGCAAAATCATGTTTAAAGGAACAACAAATGAATGTGGGCCAAATGTAATGGAATGTTATCATTGATTATACTGCTGTTTTCAGCAGCATGTACATAAATAATGATATCCCTATGAACAATTCAATACAATTCTGAAATAGTCCAGTGAAATGGACAGCACAATAAGGTGAGGATTTCATATCAACAGCAATCTATTACAGGAAAATTGTGCAAAGCAGAAACCTGTCTTTCTTAAATTAACTCTCTTTGGGAAATGTTTTGATTTTTAACAGTTTTATTGTTTGTCAGTATCATTTTATTAAACTGATTGTTTGTAAATCATTTAAAGCCATGCAAGTGTAATTTTGTTCACTGACTGTATTTATCGGATTTACAGTACACAGCAGCTGCAGACACCCCTACAGCAATCTAAGGCTAAGTGCTTTGCTCAAAGCTTTAACCACACGGAGCACATCATGATATAAGTGACAAGGTTCTAGGTCATTTGTTGTCAACCATGGCTGTCACCTCAAGTGAAGGCAGTCCGCATAGATAACCATCAGGCTATAACTAGTTACAGTCACCACATGTTTAGCCAAGCTATCAGATAAACATTGCTCCAGGGTGCCTAAAGTTGCTGTTAGGTGTAAGAATCCTGTAAATCTGATAAAAACAGTCATTGAAATAACACTTACATGGATTTAAAGCATTTAACAAACAAAAAGTTTAAGAAAATCGCTAACTTCAAAACAGAGAAGTAGGATATTCAATGAGGAAAATGTAGGGCAGGACTAGCCATTGAATATCAGAATAGAGCTAGACCACAACATGAGTTTGCAGTCAATTGTGGAGGACTACTCTGCTCCTGACACACTCAAATTAGGGGTGCATTATATAAGCAAACATTTTTAAATTACAATATTACATTTTTGGCTGATAGCGATATACACTCACTGAGTACTTTATTAGGAACACTATTGGGGCTTTTCCACTGCACGGTACAACTTGACTGGACTCTGTTCGCTTTTTTTGGGGTTATCCACTGTGGAGAGTACCTGGAACTTTTTTTAGTACCACCTCGGTCAAGGTTCCAAACGAGCCGAGCCGATACTAAATGGGACTTCAAAACCCTGCAGATCACTAATTGGTCAAAGAGAATCGTCACTACCAGCGTCACTGGACATGCAACACGGGACATCAACCCACTAGTTTTAAAGTTAGCAACACCGATAGCAGTATCATTTGCTCATGCGACTTTCAAATTGTAAAAACAAATGGCTGTGTGCAAAACCATGCCGTGGTCAATAAACGAGGTTCAGACGTTCCTCTTGTTTCAAAAGTCATTCAGGAAGTGTCTCAGCTGTTGCCCGAACACGACTACCACTGGACCTACAAACAGTGTAGGGAAAAGTAAAAATAAATAAATAAATAAATAAAAATAAAAAATTCAGAACTACAGAACCATCAAGGACAACAACAGTTGGAGTGGTTCAAACAGAAGAAAGTGGAAGTGGTTCGACCAAATGGACGCTATCTAGACCGGCAGCAATGGGAGGGAGAGTGCCCTGGACTCAGCCATGGCTGGAGTCCACAATGGAGGCTGGTATGTTAACTCTATACTCTGCTTGAAAGCTTCACTTTATTTAGTTGACCAGCTACTGGAAAGCTTGCTTCTAAAACAACCAGGCCAATTTAACTGTTACACTTGTGTAAAATCACCATGCAATAACTGCTTAATGCAGAACAATGAGCTAGAAGCTAACAGCTAGTGGTCGTGTTATTGTTTATGGTCAGTAATATTTATGTCACGTTTAAGATGATGTCACGGCAGTAGAGGCGGCGCAACTATGACGATCAGCCTATAATCCCACCCACGCTGAGGAGCACTAAACAGCAGTTGTGCATTCTGAGATGCTTTCATTGAGACTGCTCAATACATTATTACAGAGTGGTTATCTGAGTTGCCGTAGCAAAGGGGTCAGCAACCTTTTTGACATGGAGTGCCATTTTTAATTTTCCTGGTCAATGGCTCAAATGACGGGCAGCAGCGGCTGCCAAACAAAAACCATAAAACTAAAGTAAAATATCTTTTATTCAAATAAAGTGCAAAAACAATACATTTACAGAAGTATTCATTAAAGGTTTTGCAGAGAAGCTCTGTTGTTTTACAGGTATTTCCTGAATTATGTTTTTTAAACACCTTCAATTAAGTGATTGCACTAAAAGTTCTACAGAGAAACACTGTTATTTTACAGGTATTTCCTGAATAGGATGCTCCGGTTTCTGTGAGGGTTAGGGGATATAAAATATATTTTGCCTTCAATGAAATCAATGGAAGTCTATGAGATGTCCTCACTATTACAGTGAAATAAGTACGCGCGTTGTATTAAATACAACAGCCTACAAATAAATGTAATTACAAAAATTTATTTTATTTCCTTTAAAACAAGTCGTCTTTCCCTTGATATGTTACCACACTGAAATAATTGCTATTGGCCGTCTCATCGTGTTGCTTTGAGAATGATTGTTTAATCCGACTGTCATTCAGGAAACTAGACAATGAGAATTGATCGCGCCTCTCACCAGTCTTGTTTGAAAATATGTCCATTTGTTTGTGCGCGCTACTCGCCACGGTCTACTGGATTATTTTACATCTTCCTGCTAAATTCTTTTTTGAGCAAATGAGATTTTGTATGTCAACCAAGAACAAAAAAAAATTTATATGGTCACAGAGGAAGACAAACTCAGGAGCGGTTTGATCACATAAGTTAAGTGAACTTATGTCTTGAAAAAATATGTCGATACCATGCAAGAAAACATTTTTTCT
This sequence comes from Moxostoma hubbsi, assembly GCA_032164185.1. Taxonomy (NCBI): domain Eukaryota; kingdom Metazoa; phylum Chordata; class Actinopteri; order Cypriniformes; family Catostomidae; genus Moxostoma; species Moxostoma hubbsi. The sequence continues at coordinate 24,027,876 of JAVLUX010000038.1, forward strand.
GTGACTTAACGTCATGTTTTGTTTTCATACCCTTAATTTATATAGCCCAGGCTAAAAATGGGGAAACAGACGAGACGTGTGAATTATGTCAATTAAGAGTTTCACCAAAGGGTAATGGACATATCGCAACCTGCAGAAGGTAAACACCTCTTTATGTATACATTTACTTCTTCATTAAGATGTTGTGTGTTAAAGTGAAATGCTAATTGAGATATTAGTACATATTTCAATGTAGTAGCTAGTGTTGCTAGTATGCGTTAATATTGTCAGATGCTTTAAAGTTGAAAAAAACTCGTACTGTACTTCACATAGCAAATGACCACAGCAGTGCATCACCTGTGAGATCACGAGAAGGCTGAAGAACCAGGAGTGACAAGATATCACAGGATGGTGGGGTACAGAATTAAACCCAGGGGCCGTAAGCAAACAAACAGAGGCAAGACATACAGAGATTGGATTTGTTCTTACTCATTTGTTTCATGAAACCAAGTTCCAATTAATTTTCATTTATATAGCACAATCTCATACAAAAGTAGTCCAAAGAGCTTTACATAAAAACAACGTAAAACAGCAAAAATGTAATTATAAACATGCATGCATACATACATACACAAGCATACAGTGCATTCAGAAAGTATTCATACCCCTTCATATTTTCCACATTTATTATATTGCAGCCTTCTGCTAAACATTTTGTCATTGTTTTTCACATCAGTCTACACTTCATACCCCATAATGACTAACAAAAAAAAAAAAAAAAACTGATTTGTAGTAACTTTATTGAAAAGAAAAAAATGAAATATCATACTGAGATAAGTATTCAGGCCCTTTGCTATAACACTTGAAATTTAGCTCAGGTCCATCCCATTTCTCTGAATCATTTATAAGATGTTTTTACACTTTGATTGGAGTCCACCTGCTAATTAACTGGACATGATTTGAAAAGGCACACATCCGTCTATATAAGGACTAACAGCTTAAAATGCATATCGGAGCAAAAAATAAGCCATGAGGTCAAAGGAACTGCCAGCAGAGCTCAGAGATATGATTTTGTCAAGGCAAGATCTGGGGAAGACTACAAAAAAAATTATGTTATATTGAAGGTTCCAATGAGCATAGTGGCCTCCATAATTATTTTTTTTATTTTATTTTCTCCACTTTTTCTCCCCAATTTGGAATGCCCAATGCACTCTTATGCGCCACAGCGAGAACCACATTATAGCGACCACAATGAGGTCACCCCATGTGACTCTACCCTCCCTAGCAACCAGGCCAATATGGTTGCTTAGATGACCTGGATGGAGTCACTCAGCACACCCTGGATTCAAACTCACAACTCCAGGGGGTGGTAGTCAGCATCAATACTCGCCGAGGTACCATGGCCCCTTTTTTTTCTTTTTAATACATTTGCAAAGTAATCACAAATCTGTTTTTTGCTTTGCCATTATGGGATATGGAGGCTGGTCATTCCCACAGAATTATCCAGGAAGTAGCTCTGCAATCCGATGTCCACTGTAATATGCATTCTGGGTAAAAACTTTGGAGAGAAGTTATATTTGGCCCAAATCTGTTATGTACACTACCGGTCAAAAGTTTTGAAACACTTATTCTTTATTATAATTTTTTTTCTTTTTCCACATTTTAGAATAATAGAAAAGTCAACAAAACTTTGGAATAACATAAATAGAACTATGGGAATTATGTTGTGACTAAACAAAATCCAAAATAAATCAAAACGGTGTTATATTTTTGCATCTTCAAAGTAGTCACGCTTTGCCTAGATTTAGCAGACATGTACTCATGATGTTTTCTCCACCAACTTGATGTTTTCTCTTGAGGAATCACCCTGGGATGATTTTTAAACAGTACTGAAGGAGTTCCCATCTATGTTGGGCACTTATTGGCTGCTTTTCTTTATTATTTGGTCCACGTCATTAATTTCAAAACATTTTAAACAATTATATTTTTGTCTACAAAACTAATTTCTAACATTTAAGCATACCTTCAGATAAAAAAAAAAAATTTAAGATCACGAGAAACATTTCAGTCAAGTGTATCAATTTTTGACTGGTAGTGTACATGTAGCTACCAGTTTCTTTGAGCAATTTTTACAGTCCCATTTCAAACACTGATAACTGCTAATGATAAGAAACTTGCTTACATTGTTTTAGATCAAGCATTGGAACAAGGTTTATGAGGGAGAACAGACACCCAAAAGAGAGACAAATCCATCACTAGTAAGTATCAACTATAATATATATATATATATATATATATATATATATATATATACACATATACACTATATTATATAATATATAACTATATTATTACTATACAAGATAAGCTATTGATTGTATCAATTGGCAATATTTTTTTCCTCGTCCTCCCTGACCTTGCACAGCACCTGTGCAAGAAGGCTCATTGGGCAGCCCCGTGGGCCAGCTGTGTGCCAGCGCATCTGCCCCGAGGGGAGCATCCGTTCTGGCGTACCAGAGCGGGCAGTGGGAGGTCTCTCGGGAGGCGAACAGGTCTACCCGAGCCTTGCCGAACCGTTCCCAAATCAGCTGGACCGACTTGGGGTGAAGCCTCCACTCTCCGCTGGCAAGCGTTGTCGTGATAGCGCGTTCACCACCACGTTGAGGTTGCCCAGGATTGTGAGTGGCACGCAGCGACTTGAGTCAAAAGGAGGAGACGACGGGCAAGTTGTGACATGTGGCGGGAGCGTACGCTGCCTTGGCGATTTATGTATGCTACCGTAGTGGTGCTGATCGAATCAAGACGTGATTGCCCGAACTAGCGGGAGAAACCTCCACGGGGAAAAGTACAGCCAACAACTCTAGGCAGTTGATGTGCCAGCACAGCGGGGCCCCATTCCAACGGCCCGCAGCTGCGTGCCCGTTGCACACGGTGCCCCAACCCAATTTGGAGGCGTCGGTAGTGACCAAGACGTGTCGGGACACCTGCTGCAAGGGGACTACTGTCCGCAGAAAGCAGAGGTCTGTCCAGGGTTTTAACGTTTGGTGGCAGGCAGGGGTGATGATCACACGGTGCGTGCCGTGGCGCCATGCTTGTCTCGGGACTCGAGTTTGGAGCCTGTGCTTAAAAGGTCTCATATGCATCAACCCCAGCTGTGCAACCACCGTGGAGGATGCCATATGCCCCAGGAGCCTCTGGAAAATTTTTAAAGAGACCTCTGTGCCCGGCCTGAAGGCGGCGAGGCATTCCAGCACTGACTGCGCATGCTCGTTGGTGAGGCGCGCTGACATTGATACGGAGTCTAACTCCATGCCGAGAAAAGAGATGCTCTGAACCGGGGCGAGCTTGCTCTTTTCCCAGTTGACCTGAAGCCCTAAACGGCTGAAGTGCCTGAGCACCTGGTACCTGTGGGCGCATAGTAACTCCCGGGAGTGGGCCAGGATGAGCCAGTCGTTGAGGTAGTCGAGTATGCGGATGCCGGCTTCCCAAAGCGGGGCAAGGGCTGCCTCTGCGACCTTCGTAATGATGCGAGGGGACAGGGACATGCCGAAGGGGAGGACCTTGTACTTATACGCCTGGCCGTCGAACGCGAACCGTAGGAAGGGTCGATGTCGAGGCAATATTGAGACGTGGAAGTACGCGTCCTTCAGGTTTACCACTGCAAACCAATCTTGATGCCGGACGAGCATATTGAACGCGAGTTTGTGCAAGGCCCGGTTGAAAACCCGCAAGTCCAAGATCGGTCGTAAGCCGCCGCCTTTCTTGGGTACGATGAAGAAAGGGCTGTAGTGCTGGGACTGTTGAGGTGTGGCGGCAGAGTGCCGTGAGAACAGCATTTGCGGGCTAGGTGACCCAGAGACAAGGGAAATAGCTCTTTTATTGAGAATGTGGGTACCGCAGCCCAAAGGGGGTGCGGCAAATTAAATAAATTCAACAAAGGATTCTCCTCCCGGCACTTGCCTGTGGCCATCAAGAGCGGAGAGCACTCTACTGCATCCAGGAACTACACAGGAGTGGAAGGGCATCTTTATAAAGACACGTCCTGAAAAGGACGTTCAACACCAGCTGTGTATTTGCTCTTTTAGAAAAATAAACTCTTTTAACTGTGCTGTCGAAGTGCCCAGGTGCAAAGCTGCACTGCCGTGCAGAGAAGGGAGAAAGCTGCTGATATGCGCAATAGATCCAACAGTAAATCGCACTCAGAGATGGGAGGGACAGTGTGTGACTCGCAGCTCGCTGCATACACAACTAGTCGGCTCGAAGACATTTTCTGAATGAAACGGATGCATTTCCCTCTCTTTATACCCATATGTCCTAAATTCTAAAGTCTAAATTCTGTCTGCCAATTTCTCATCTGCCTTTTCTCATAAATCAGAGATGCAAAAGGCGCTCAAGAGAGACCCCTAGTGTCGCTTCTTCGACACAACGTCGAAGTGAGCGACAGACGGAGAATCCTACTTTTTAAGGACTTTTCAGTGAATCTTAGTGTGTGTCCCCCCCAGTTGCACCAAGGATTCAGTTGATTACTGGCAATTTGAGGAGGATTGTTCTTTATCTGCTACGTTGCACTGTCACTTCTGGTATATTTTTTTAGTTTTTTTGTGTGTTATGTTTTGATTTTACTTATTAATACATTATATAGTCAGGATTCTTAATTAAAATACAGTGTAATGTTTGACCACATATATTAGAACTGTACGGAGCCCCCAGGGATCAGGAGAATTTTGTGGAAAACAACATACAACTGAATTGGATAATACAAGCTTAAAAAAAAACAACAGACCACAACCCCCACAGCTCAACAGCACAATTTGTTGCTTTCTCCACCTGTTTCAAGGATGAAATCATGACCTCATCATGATAGTAACCCTAATAGACTAGACAGATGCATAAAGAAATTATATTTTTAGTTTTTCAAATCATCATTCAAAATCAAGTTTATTTCGTCTTCCAAATTAAAACTGGTATTTTACCATCTTTAGCACGTGTTAACGCTTAACTGAAGGTGTTTGAACATAGTAAATCAGAAAATACCTGTAAAATAATGGTGCTTCTCTGAAAAAGGTTTAAAGGTTAATTAAAAGGTTTGTTCTGTATTTCTATAAAAACTGAATCATTAAATATTGTATTTAGATTGTACTTTTACAGGTTTTAATCTAAACACAAACACTGCCTGTCAAGTTTGATATGATTTTAATTTGTTTTATACTGTATTTTTTGTGTTTATTTTGTCTTCTAAATTAAAACTGGTATTTTACTATCTTTAGCATGTGTTAACTCTTAACTGAAGGTGTTTGATCATAGTAAATCAGAAAATACCTGTCAAATAATGGTGCTTCTCTGTAAAACTTTTAGTGCAATCATTTAATTGAAGGTGTTTGAACATAAATCAGGAAATACCTGTAAAATAATGGTGCTTCTCTGTAAAAATTTTAAAGAAAATTTCTGTAAATTTATTATTTTTGCACTTTATTTGAATAAGGAATTTTACTTTAATTTTACGTTTGTTGTTAGGCAGCCGTAGCTGCCAGTCATTTGACCATTTTTGTGTGTTTTTTTTTTTTCAGTGTACTCGTCTACTTTCAGTATGTAAAGTAGTTCACGCTCACGGGCAAGGAAGAGGTGAGAAACCGGCTTGATTATAAAAGATAGTTTAATGATAAACTCAAAGGACAAACACACACATGATGGACATGTCCGTAAGGATCTCTCTCTCTCTCTCGCACCATCCTCTGCGAACGGCCTTTATCCCTCTTGGAGGCTTGATTAGCCTAATACGGGACCGGGTGTGTAGGATCAAGACCCAGCCCCGCCCTCCACTGTGCCACACAGTACTTGGCATCTAAAACAAGCCTAAAGTGTGACGAAACCCACACTGCACCTGCAAGCCATTCACGCATCACATGCTGATCAACTATTTAGCCTTTTTTAGGTGATTGCAGGTGAGATTTAGGTGAATCTCACCTGCAAAATCCTAAAACTTTATTTCCAGATTTAATTAAAGTTGAATATATTTTTAACCCCACAATGTGGGTTTTTGTTTTCTCTCTTAATTGTTTAATGTAATTTTGTGTGAGACTATGGTTAAAGGAGGGTGTACCTGTATTTGAAATTTCAAGGATTAATAGCAGTGTATTCGTTATTACATCACGTGTTGTTCTGAAAGCAAAAAGAAGCAAATGAAACACAGAATGCAGGCTGTCATCTGTGCAGCCTGACCGAATTAGAGTGGGCACGTTTACTTGCACGAGTGAAGCGCTGTCGGATCATGATGCAAGAATGGCTTGCACACACTGCATGAGTCTGTTGCGTATACTGCAGTCTTGACACATTTTTACTTTTTGTTTAGCCTGCCATTCAGCTCATGAAAACATGCGGAAGGATTACATCAAGATTTTATAAGATATAAATTATCTAAACAATTCAATTTGAAAATTTGATTTAATTTATAAGAATTTATATAATATAGTCTACTCTCTCACCATTGCTGGCATGTCAGTGATTACTCCTCAGAGTGCCAATGCTGGCACATGTGCCATTTGGTTGCCAACCCTGCTGCAACCTTTCTGTCAGCTTGATCCAGTCTGGTCATTCTCCGTTGACCTCTCTCATCAACAAGGTGTTTCTGTCTGCAGAACTGACGCTCACTGGATGTTTTTTGTTTCTGGCACCATTCTGAATAAACTAGAGATGTGTGTGAAAATTCCAGGAGAACAGCAGTTACAGAAATACTCAAACCAGCCCATCTGGCACCAACAATCATGCCACGCTACAAATCACTGAGATCTAATTTTTTCACCCATTATGATGGTTGATATGAACATTAACTGAAGCTTTGAACTGTATCTGCATGATTTTATACACTGAACTGCTGCCACATGATTGGCTGATTAAATAATCACATGAAAGAAGGTGTACAGGTCTTCCTAATAAAGTGCTCAGTGAGTGTATATCATGACAAATTTTTAAGGAAAGTGATTTAAAAAAAAAAAAACAACTTAAAATTAAAGTAATGGTAAACTTCTCATTTATCTACTCTGTATCAGTTTTTAACCCAAGCAAAATAAGGTTTCTCTCTTTTTAGATGGAACATAAAAGTTTTTTTTGATTCTGATGCACTGGGACATTTTTGCTGGCTATAAATAATATATAAATGCACAGATGACACAAGGTGTTAATTAAGTCCAATTGTTTCTTTCTCTCTTTTTGTGCAGAACAGATGCATGTACGAAAGCTTGACTTCATCTTCTATAGATACTAAGGAGAGCATATAGTTCATCACCACGGAGGACAACGTTTTTCTTAACCCTTTCGGACGTGTGATCATACTGGTGTGATCACACTTGGCTGGGCTCAGATGTGTAAGATCAAACTGGTACGATTATTATTCATGCTTCTGTTTACCAGCAGAGAGGGACTGAAGTGGTTGTCATAATGAATCAGCTGTTCAAATAGTCTTTTCAAAATCACAATATCTTAATTTGTTGATGTTACAAACATTCAAACAATCACTAAATAAAAGTTCAAAGTCTTTACCATCGGTGCTCACTCTTTTGATGCAGCGAAGCGTCCATGTTTTTTGACATCAAACAAAGAATGCACAAACTACTCAGTCCAGTCGGCCTTCTCCCAGGTTTTTAGAACCTTCTATGCTTCTATAACAAACTCAGAATCCCATGCTGCATTGAATGTAAACAATATGGTGACGCATAGCCGGCAAGGTTTTAAAAAGAGATGGTTATCAAACCATTGACATTTATAACTGACGGTGTTGCTTTGATTTTTTTTCTTCCTAAAATCTAAGAAATGAAAGTTTCCATTGTAAATATCATTTAAATTAAGACAAAATCGGCTACATTTACAAAGCATCATATAAATTTGATCGAATAAATCTCTAACTTGCGACATCCTCCTGTTTCACTCAACCGTTATTTTTATTTTGTTTTCTATGAACAACGTGATTTTGACCAGATGCGACTTAAATTCATGTCGTCTTTATTTCCAGAAAATATGGTATATCATAAATAAATATTAAAACTGCCAATAATTTTAGCAAGGCACCTTAATACCGTGATACTGCTGTATTTTTTGTGAAGGTTATCATAACATGAACATTTCATACCGTTACACTCCTATTACAGTAAGATGATAAAATGAGAAGAGAGCATATTTTAATGCAAAAATAACACAAAACTAACTAATGACAAAAAAAAGTCTGCATTGCCTACCATATGGAAGCATTCTGCGTAACCATGATAAAAACAACACTCACATTTTTACCGGTTGACACATTTCTACCAGAATACTGATTTTACCGATATACCCCTAAAACCCACTTTTTGAGCATTCTGACATCCCAAAGGTAACTTTTTTTCCCCCAAATCTATTGTGACTTGCAATTATTCCCACAACCTTTATTAAATTAAAAGGCATTAACTTACTGCAATACTAGAATGTCTTAAGTTTTTATTTAAAGTATATTTAAACAGTAGACTACATGGACATCCTTCAGTGAATGTTTAATGTTTTCATGATGTTGACGTTGACAGGTTTGCATTACAATGGTTGGTCAATCATAAAACAAACTTTGTATAAACTGAGCTTTAATTGCAAAAAAAGATGCGTCTTGTATTTGAGTTTCATTCATTAACGATTGTCGATTAAGTTATTTAATTTTTTTTATTGACAATCCTAGTAGACTAACTAGCCTTAAGCTAATTATGATTTCATGATAACTTCTTCAAGTCAAAGTTTTGTCAAAGGGCTGTGTTGTGCCAAGTAGAAAATATATTCTGGCTTCTAAGTGATCTTTTATTGTTAAAACATTCAGAAAGCTATTGCCTCGGTGAACTTACTAAGACAGTGCTACATACATGAATCACAACTCTGGTTAACATTTAGCCAGTGCTAAAATGTAGTCAAAGTGCAAAAAGCTGTACTAATTACATTTTACATGCAGTAGTAGGTCAACGCAGATGCTGTTGAATAACACTCCACATTTCCTTTCATATAAGCATGACTTATAAGCATGACTTCATCAAATGATGGATCATAAACTACAGGATTAAGTAGACAAAGAAATGTCATTTAAAGCCAACAACGGTCAACAATTCATTTGTTTACCATGACATAAGGTTATGAATCAAATTTTAGGACACTAAAACACACTTGTGGCTGTTCTTGGGAGAGTATGAGACATACAGCTCTGGAAAAAATTAAGAGACCACAGCAAAATTATCAGTTTCTCTGGATTTAATATTTATAGGTATATGTTTGTTTAAAATTCACATTTTACTTTCATTCTATAAAGTACTGACAACATTTCTTCTAATTCCAAATAAAAATATTGTCATTTAGAGCATTTATCTGCAGAAAATGGCAACTGGTCAAAATAACAATTTTTATTTTCAGACCTTGAATAATGCAAAGCAAACCAGATCATATTCATTTTTAAACAACACAATACTAATGTTTTAACTAAAGACGAGTTCAGAAATCAATATTTGGTGGAATAACCCTGATTTTCAAAAACAGCTTTCATGCATCTTGGCATGCTCTCACCAGTCTTTCACATTGCTGTTGCAGGGTTTTTCCTGCATAGAGAATTACTAGGCAGCCGCCTCCATCAAATTTCGTGCCGCCTCCGGCTGTCTACAAAACTCTAGTGGGTGTCTTCATGGAAAACACTAACAAGCATTGCACTCAGTGGATTGTCATTTGTAACTGCAAATCTCTGCAATAATAATAAATTTTTTTTTGTTGTGGAATAGTCGCTTGATGTCATTTAACGTACCTTGAGATCATATAAAACTATAATGATGACAAGCCAGACGAGAGGAGCGCTGCAGCTCGAGTGTCTGATAGAAACACAGACCACAGCCTGGTGATATATCTTTATTTCATCCTAGGGCTCCACAATTAATCAAAATAAAATCGAAACCGCGATATGACCTTGTGCGATTATTAAATTGCAAAGGGTTGTGATTTAATTAAATAAATAAATAAATAGTCTCCTCCCTTCAAAGTGTATTTGCGCGGCTCAGTCCAGTCTATATTGAATTAGCGCATTGTTACAGTGTTTTCAGATCGGTTCTGTGCTCCACAAATCCCTCTCATGCTTAGAGTAACAGAAGTGCTCGGAGTTTGGTTCCATTTGCTTATGTGCGCTAAACGCTTTATTTACACTAAACTGGCACGTCCTGCGTGAAGCGTTTTTTATTATTGTCTGCGGTAGCAGCATCTCAGTCTCCGCAAGGCACAGGTATCATAATAATAACGCGTAATACAAGATGGAGTATAATTCAATCATCTTTATTAAATGATTGCAGAGCAAACAGCATTAACAGTAACACTTGTAGAGTCCAGAAACAAGCGCTCTTCATTCTCCTGTCATTTATTTACCTCACGAGAGTGTCACCCTGATTACACTCCCCGCGGAAACAAGTGAAAACGGAACTAATATTACCAACATCCAACAAAATGAAAGGAAGGAACGTACATATAATAAATCTATATCAAATAGTTAGTTATTATAATATAATGCATTGCTAAATTAAATATAATAAAATAATGAATAAAAATATTTAAATTAAATGGTGACAAACTAACCAAAATGTTCACTTTAAATTGAATTATACCAATGGGTTATCAGTTCAACTTCAGTTTGACATTAAGCCTCATTCTTTAGGACTATCTTATATACATTAAAGAATAGTTTGTATAAGCCAACTAGTTAAGGCCTAGAATAAAGAGTAACGTTTTTTGTATATACTGAATTATTCAATCAACATTATTTTTGACAGCAAAAACTAGGCCTATGCCACAACTATGTTTTTACCAAGAGGGATATTCAGTTCACAGTGACATTGAGCAGAAAGCTTACATATAACCAGTTCTGACAGAGCTGCTGATAAAAGTTAAATGATCAGCATCGATTGATGAGATGAAAAGAAAATTGGAGATCGGTATTGGAGCATCCCTAATATTCAAGTTGACTGTGTTTCAAAAACTAAATTAGTGGGCTGAGACCCTGTCACAAAATTGACAAAAACAGGTACACAGTGGATGGTAACATTTGAATATGAAGAAGACTTTGTTTCAATGTTTATATATTTAATTGTTTGTGATTGAACTGAAAAAAGGTCTCAGTTTGGTTCTTTTTATGAGGGCTCAAGTGTGAAATCCCCAGCAGCCTTTTTGCAGTTGAACATGTGGAAACATTACCATCATAATCGCAGCTCAAATCACAATCGCAATCTTTTTCAAAATAATCGCAATATGACTTTGTCCAAATCGTGCAGCCCTATTTCATCCTTAATTAAATTTCATATAATATGGGAGCGTGCCATGTAAATAAACACAAACTCAAACTGTCATTCTCTGTGCAGTCAGAGCTGCATCAACCAGTCGCGGAAAAGACCGGGAGAGATTTAAAGTTCTGCCGGCTGATTCGCACTATAACATGGAGATGCTCATCTCTCACACCCGCTGTCTGCAGCTCGCATCGTCATCATCATGAGATCAAACTTATGTGAAAAATAACACTAAAATGACAACAACAATTAAATGTGTGTATGTGTGTGTGTATGTATGTGTGTGTGTGTGTGTGTGTATATATATATATATATATATATATATATATATATATATATAATGTGTGTGTGTCTTGGATAGACTAGATTGACTAATGCTTATCAATAATACTCGTATGGCTAAAAATGTCAACAGTTTTCATTGACTAAAACTACATTGAAATGCCCAGACTTTGTCAATTAAAACTTGACAAAAAAATAGGTTACGGTTGACTAAATATGCTAAAAACTAAAAAAAGACATTTGACACAGGACTAAGACTAAATTAAAAACAGATAACAAAATGAACACCATTACTCGGTTGACAGGTCATTAGAAGTGTATTAATGCCAAGACATTTACGTGTTCTTAACGTCACTTTTGACCCGGTGTTGTGTAAATAAATGCTCAAAATGACAATATTTTTATTTGGAATTTGGGAGAAATGTTGTCAGTACTTAATAGATTAAAACAAAAATGTTAATTTGACTCAAACACATACTCTCATAATAGTAAATCCAGAGAAACTGATCATTTTGCAGCAGTCTCTTAATTTTTTCCAGAGCTGTATATATATGTAAAATCTCAAACTTTATTTTATTTTACATAAAAAATCTAAAACAATAAAAACTGCAAGGGTAGAGCAACGGTTTACACTTCAAATCAGTTAATTCTGCTAATATTCATATATATTGGTTGTTTCCCACTTAAATCTCAGTATAGGCCCAAAACCCATATGAGCTTTAGTTCGAGACATTTCAGAATAGCCTTTCTTTACCACCCAAAGACCTGAAAAATTTAACAATGAGTCATATGGCCACTTATATCTGCCTAGAAATGGCTTAAATGAGCCAAACAGAAATCACCCTCATCTAAAGATTTTGTTTACACATCATAAGTGTCTCTCAAACCCTAGTGACCTGCCTACCTGGATAGCAAATCAGAGCATCATATCTGCATTTGGAACGTTCCAATTGCGACTGTGGTTCCCCTAAATGTTGTCTAGGTAGGTAGCTCACTAGGTTTTGAGCGACAGCCCATGTCTTACATATGCACAGCTCTCTTCCTTAACGGATTAAAGTAGCTGATGAACTAAACCAAGGCCAGCATGACCAAATCTACTATTGCTCATAACTAAAGCACTGATTGTGAATATAACGATGAAATAAAGATACATCAAAAGAGATAAATGGTGAAATAACAATGTTTTCGTTATGATGGTCGAGCTAGCACGATAGCGCATTGCATTTCTCATTGTGTCACTGATGATTCTACAAATAAACACGCACGAACGACAGGAAATTGACAATATTAGCCTTACAATTGTTAATAAACGATTTATGAGGGGAAATATTTAAAATGAATGGTCGGTTTAACAGTGGTTTGGATTAAAGCAATAAACCCGTATTTATAAGAGCTAATGGGTTAAATTAGACACAAAATACGCCTCGAGCTTGGACAGCAGCAAAAATATCGGGTCATTGAAGGGAAACCCGAAGTGAAATATTGATTTTTAGATGCTGACAGTCGTTATATGTGTGCAAACGCGTGTTAAATGTTGGTGTTTGTGTGTGAATGGTGATGTTTGTTGGCACTCACCAGGAGTAGCTCTGCTCCGCCATGTCAGTCAGTCAGTGAGGCAGGCGGCGGTTGAGGACTCAGGTTCGGTTCGACGCGGGTTCGGCTCAAACGACGAGATTATCTCCTCCACACGCTCACGGTTTCGCCTTATTTAATGAGCCCGCTCCGATAACAACATGGCGATGTTTTTACCCTCGGCAGCTCGCAGCAGAAAGGACAATGATTGTGGCTTTGCTGCTCGCCGTGGCTAAGAAACAAAAGCGGTCCGGGGAAAAAACTACTTAAGCTGACTGTCAAAACAGGCCCGCGATCAAAGGCCCTCAGATGAGCTGCAAATCCATCTTGGGTGTACATGCAGAGAGAGAGAGAGAGAGACTGTGCTGTGTTTGCCCGGTTAGCTGTATTGGACGCGCACAGATAGCTTTGTTTTCTATGGCGAACGCACTGGAGAAAGAAATGCGCGTGCACGACTTTGCCCACAGTGATGAGATTGAAGGGACAGGCTCTGCCACTAGGTGACATACTGCTCATAACCAATAGCTGGCTGTGGGAGCTGAGGAAACAATGTAATAAATTTGAAACTGACATGTATTAAAGAGGTGATACAGCTATATTGTGGGGTGATGTCAACCTTGGACCATTTTTATGATTAAACACCAGCGTCATCTTCATTTAATTTGCTCATTTCCTCTGTATTAAGTGGACAAGCCATTTCATGCTTCAATATAATATAATACTCTACCTAAAGACTACATATGATATATTGCTATTTTATTGTTGTTTTTAGGCCGTCATACTTCCAAGAGTAGTAATGTTTATTGTTTTTAGTACTAATTTCTTATAATTAAAGTTTCTATACTTTCATTTCGAAATATTATGTATAATATACATGTTTTTCATCTGACACTTGGCAATTAATCGGATGATTAAAGGGATAGTTCACCCAAAAATTAAAATTCTCACATCATTTACTCACCCTCATGCCATCCCAGATGTGTAAGACTTTCTTTCTTCTGATGAACACAAATGAAGATTTTTAGAAGAATATTCAGCTCTGTAGCTCCCTACAGTGCAAGTGAATGGTGACCAACATTTTGAAGCTAATCACATAATGGCAGCATAAAAGTCATTTTTAAGACTCCAGTGGTTAAATACATGTCATTAGAATCGATATTCTAAGTTTGGGTGAAAAACAGGTCACTATTTAAGTCCTTTTTTACTAAAAATGTCCACTTTCACATTCTTCTTTTTAGGGGTGATTTACATTCTTCTTGCATATGCCGCCTACTGGGCTGGGAGAAAAATGTATAGTAATAAATAACTTAAATATTTATCTGTTTCTCACCCACACTTATACAGCATCTGAAGATATGAATTTACCCAAATGTGGGTTATTATCAGGGTTGAGTTACATTCAAAATGTATTCCACTACAGATAACAGAATACATACTATAAAATATAATTCTTTGAAAAAAGTCTAAATATCTCACGCAGTGTTGCTTCTAAAACCAGATTAAGTAATTCATCTTGTTTTAAGGATTTTTAGATATTTTTACAGGAAAATTATGATCTAATATGGATTAACAGGTGCATGTAAAATGGCTAGACATAGCATTTTAACTTAGCATAAAGCTAATAGCTCACATGACAACTTACACAAAGTTTATTTTTATTTTTGCTGCTCCGAACTTACTTTAAACTTCTCTGTCTGCTTGTATGAACACAATAAGAAAGTGTTTCGCCGCTTTTCAAACTCTCCTCTAATCTTAGCATTTCTATATTGTAGATAAATGTTTTCCAACTGAATAAATATTAAATGGAACTAATTACAACAAAATTCAAAGTAATCTCTTCAGTAATCAAAATACATTTTGAACATAAGTGTATTCTGATTACCAATTATTTAAATAGTAACTGTAATGGAATACAGTTACAAATATTTTGATTTTAAATACGTAATCCCGTTACATGTATTCTGTTACTCCCCAAACCTGGTTATTATTTAGTAAGAAAGTAAATAGTAAGCTGTTTTTGATAATTGGGGACATTCCATACGCTAATATTATTTTTATATAAAGCTAACTATAAATATTATTAGGGCCCGAACACCGATGGTGCGAGGACCCTAATGTTCTTCTAGGCGTTTATTATTTTTTCCCAAATTAATCGCATTTTTGAGGGCCTAAACATACTCAAAAACTCATGAAACTTTGCACACGCATCAGAATTGGTGAAAATGTACTTTACTTTAATGAACTCCTCCTATAGATTTCATCAGATCTACTTTGGTTATTTTAATCTAAAAGCCTTGGCGATGCTAAATTGCAAAGATTTTGAGTTTTCACTGCACGTGAAACTTTCACTTCACTGTCCATGACGGACTGGCATATTTCGATGTTTCACCATGAAACAGGAAGTTGTTGTACCTCAAACATACAATGTCCAATCTGCTCCAAACTTCACAAGTTTTATAAGAGTCCCAGCCTGAACACTTCTATGTGCCAATATTCAGTTATAGTCATATCGCCACCTACTGGCAACAGGAAGTGACATGTTTTTGTGGTACACTCTTAACAACAATTAAGTGCTAAAAAAATGTAGTTTTTAAAAAAAAAAAAAAAAAAATTGGAGTGACATTCCCCTGACACAGCAGCCCCAACATGCACCAGGGTGTGAGGGCCAGGGTTTATCGCTGCTTGCAGCTTTAATTATATTTTTCAATTCTAGAAAGAAAGAACGTTTTTTTTATTATTATTGTTTATGAATAATTTCTCCAACTGAGGATGTTCCTGGTTATCCCCAGCAAGAGTTTTTGTCAGGTTTGATCACTTTTCCCTGCAAACTATTGCTCAATAATACCAAACATACACACACACACACACACACACTGACAAACTAAGTCATTATTTAAATGTATTTTCATTGACAAAACAAGAATATGCATCTAATTGTATATTTTTTTTAATCTATATATATATATATATATATATATATATGGGGGGAAATTTAGCAATGCATTCCAGGGTTAAGTGTCGCTTCCTGCCAATTTCTTTATTCATCATAAAAGAGGATAATATTTTTTTTGTTTTAGATTCGTTGATTCATTGGCCACAGAAAAGAACACAATATTCCACTACGCCGTTAGACCTCGGCTCTCTGCAAAACAATGGCCACTTTTGATCCAAATAATTTTCTTTTGCTGAATCTCTATTCAACATTTCATGCTGATGTATCAGTGATTTTTATAATAAACAGTCACGTTGGCTGTTATGTTGTGTTTGTCAAATTAACTTGATCACCATTTTAATATAAAATCTGACACAAGTTAGTTTTTTCATTTGAATAGCATTTCTGGGGTCACAAGAAGTGTTCACCATTGTTCTTTGTTTAGTTTTAATTAGCTGTCATTTGTGCTAAGTATTGCAAAGGTTATACTAGACAGATGGTACACTAATTAAGGCTTTCCTTATCCTGAATTGAGGATATTAAGCATATGGTTCGTTATCCGAGCCTCAATCAATAAGTCAAAAAGAGGATACAATGAAAATCTCCCACTTATACCAAAGCCAAAACAAGGAAAGGGTAACCCATTGCCTTTTTTTCTCAAGTGAGTGTAAAGGAACTCAGCAGCAGGGTCTTTGTGGATAACAAATAGAGCCTGGGATTACAAAATCTGCAAATCCCGGAAATTATTCCCAATCTGTTTTTGTAACCACAACAGTTGCTTTAGAGACGGAGATGACTACTCTAAACTGTCATACATTTTATTTATCGTCTCAATGATTTGTCTCATCTGTAGTGTCGATGTGAGATTGACCTTGAACTTCCAATACCCTTTTTATTATACTAAGGTCAGAAAACATGAACAAAATATAACAGAATGCATTTTTATATTTTCAAGGAAAAATGCAAATGGTTTTTACCCATTACAAACTCACTACACAATTCAAGGATGTTGTGGGGGGTTGCTAAAGTAATCTGAGTGGTTTTTCCATGTTGTTATTCAGATGATATGGTGTTGTATACGATTTGTCTGATGGCGTCATGGGGAAATCATTCCAGATCACTAAGTAAACTGATTTAAGTTGGAAAGGTTGCCTATTGTGGGTAAGGGACCGTCTGAAAAGTCCACATGTTGTGCTTTAACTGGATTTTTTCCTATATAAATGTTCAATAAGATGTACAAAATTACACAGATTCATTCACTCACTTCATTCAATCACTGATTCATAAAGACAAGAAGTACAGGTGAAGAAAAATAACTAAAAATTATTAAAAAAAATACTTAACCAAATCCAAACAAAAATAATACATAAAGAAAATAAATAATAATAATATATAAATATACAGTGTATATATATAAATATACAGTGTATATATATATTAGGGCTGTCAATCGATTAAAATTTGTAATCAAATTAACTACATCGTGTCCTGATTGATTAATCGCATATACAAATATTTGCTAAGAAAGCTCCTCATATAACAATAATTCAATATATAATGAAAAATATATTATTATAATTATAAATAATGGTGGAGGATATTGCAGTTTCTACAGTGATTGACACTTGCACACTGGCTACCGCAAAATAGGGAGAAATACCCCCACTTGGGGTATTCACACACACACACATACACACACACACACACACACACACACACACACACACACACACACACACACACACACACACACTGGCCATACTGTGATAACCTATGGCACTCGGCCTGCGGCCGAATTACAGTAGTGCTGATGTAGGGCCATATCGCACTCTTGCTTGAATGTAAAAAAATATTTAGATAATTCAAATGCATTTCACTCTTGTGGCAAAAAAGCAGCTTTAGAATACAATGTGTTGTTTACTACCATATTATTGATCATAAGACAATCATTGGCACACAGTTCACAAGTGAATTTGTCAATCAGTTGGAGATTTATTATAAGGGCTTGTTTAAGGACCCGTCAATTTACACCTACATCAGACATGCTTGTGTAGTGTCTCGGGTGCATTGTGTCATAAACATACAATTTTATCACACTCTGTCAAGTTAAATATAGTTTAATACTTAGAACACATCTTGAGATCCCTAAGTTTGAATTTGCGCTCCATCAAGTGTTTTGAATGCAAGAACGTAAAACATGTTTGTGTTGAGCTGTCTGCTGAAGGGTTGTTTTGTTCACTGTAAAAACGGTGCATTGCCATACAGCTGAAGTTACAATTACTGCACTCTGGAGTAAACAGATAGTACATGCATGCATTTCTCAGGAATCTTCCTTATTACGGTCCGGGGGCATTGCGATTAATTGTGTTAATTTTGTTAAATCGACAGCCCTATATGTATGTGTATATATATATATATATATATATATATACAGTATATATATATATATTTATATTTTAGGTCTAAAAAGTTTTTATTAGTCATGGGTCAGGAAAGATCTCATTTTATTAATAACTCAATGCATTTTTTGCAAAGACTTTGGAGAATGTGGTAAAGGGCCATGATAAACTCTCCGGACACTCCGTTGGTTGCCATGGCATTGCAATGAGGTTGCTAATTTTTTCACAGTGATTTTTAGCACAGTGCAGTTGCTAGGAAGTTGTAGATTGTTGCAGGGCATTGCTTTGCAGTTGCTAAGGTGTTCTGAGTGCTTTTTAGCACATTGTTATGCAATTGCTAGGGTGTGGTGGTTGTTATCATGGCATTACTATATGGTTGCTAAGGTATTCTGACTGGTTTTTAGACCAATACAGTTGCAAGAGTGTTGTAGATGGTTGTAGGAGGTTGCACTGCAGTTGCTAAGGTGTTCAGAGTGTTTTTAGCACATTGTTATACTGTTGCTAGGGTGTTGTGGTTGGTTACCATGGCATTGCAATGGGATCCCTAATTTGTTCAGAGTGATTTTTAGCGCAGTCATGTTGCTGGGGTGTTGTAGATGGTTGCAGGATGTTGCTATGCAGTTGTTAAGGTGTTCTAAGTACTTTTAAGCACATTGTAATGCAGTTGCTAGAGTGTTGTGGTTGGTTGCCATGGCAATGCAATGAGGTTGCTAATTTGTTCATAAAGGTTTTTAGAGCAATGCCGTTGCAAGAGTGTTGTACATGGTTGCAGGGCATTGCTATGCAGTTGCTAAGGTATTTGGAGTGCTTTTTAGCACATTGTTATGCAGTTGCCAGGGTGTTGTGGTTGGTTACCATGGCACTGCAATAAGATCCCTAATTTGTTCAGAATGGTTTTTAGTGCAGTGCAGTTGCTAGCGTGTTGTAGATGGTTGTAGGGTGTTGCTATGCATTTGCTATGGTGTTCAGAGTGTATTTTTAGCACATTGTTATGCAGTTGCTATGGTGTTGTGGTTGGTTACCATGGCATTGCAATGAGATCACAAATTTGTTCAGAGTGTTTTTTAGCGCAGTGCAGTTGCTAGGGTGTTGTATATGGTTGCATGATGTTGCTATGCAGTTGTTAAGGTGTTCTGAGTACTTTTTAGTGCATTGTAATGAAGTTACTAGAGTGTTGTGGTTGGTTGCCATGGCATTGCAATGAGGTTGCTAATTTGTTCAGAAAGGGTTTTAGAGCAATGCCGTTGCAAGAGTGTTGTACATGGTTGCAGGGCATTGCTATAACACCTTTGGCTTTAATGGAATTATATGTCATTTTAATTTTTCTTTCATGCGCAGTGGCCCAGGTGAGATTTAATCAATGTTTGAATCGGTATAATTGCCAAAGGAGGCTGACAGCATAAAGTCTCTTCTCATTAGTAGACTGACCAATCAAAATTGATACTCAAATGATGCAACGTCATCTGCTTCCATCCAAAATTAATCTGAAAAGGGTAAAACAAAATTAATTAATTTATAACATATGATATATGATAATCATTATCAGAGGTAAACATTCAAGCCAATCATCTTTCAGTATGATGTTAATGTGTCATGAAGCCTGCTTGTGGTTAACATGACAGGTGAAGAGAAACTTTTCAAATTTGCCAAAATATAGATGAAATGAAAATTATTGGAGGGTCTAAAAACATGTGAAAGAATGAACGACAAGATCATATATGGTATAAATTTGACTCATTGAAGCAGTGGAGGATGGAGTTCCTCTACACATACTGTATTAGGTGAGTAGATGCTACTCTGTAAGGAATAGAGCCCTCCGTTCACGGATAAATGTTTGCATTAATCATAGTCTAGATTTAGATGTGATTTGTTCCATTTGTTTACTGTATTGACAAGTGTTTGGTTGGTGATCAAAATTATTATACTGTAACACATAGGTAGTTATCAAGACTATTTTAAGATATCAAGGAGAACAGATCATCTGTGTATGGGAGTGTACTTACCAGCAAAAAACTTGCAATTGTACATGATATTTAAATCCACTGAAATCTTTTATTGGCTTGATCTTTCAATACTGTTACATTTTCACCTCCTCAGAAAATTCCCTCATGGACAGGAATTACGGACAGGAAATCGTAAAAAAAATATAGTTATTAGACTGATCATTAAATCACTAAATAAATCAATAAATGCCCCTTAAATTTCATTTTAGCACTAGTTTGTATTCATTTTCATTTTATCCATATCTTTGGTGATCCTAAAAATGAAAAATCAACATTTTTGTCTTATGACTTTCTTTCTTCAGCAGAACACAAACTAAGATTTTTAGAACATTATTTCAGCTCTGTTGGTCCATACAATGCTAGTGAATACTGGCCAGAACTTTGGAGCTCCAAAAAGCACATAAAGACTGCATAACATTAATCCATTTGATGCCAGTGGTTCAATCCATATCGTCAGATATGATATGATAGGTATGGGTGAGAAACAGTTCAATATTTAAATCCTTTTTATTTAAATCTCCACTTTCACTTTCATATTCTTCTTCTTTTGTTCGGTGATTTGCTTTTTTTGTGCATTTCGCCACCTACTGGGCAGGGAGGAGAATTTTCTTTAGTAAAAAAGGAATAAATATTGAACTGTTTCTCACCCACACCTATCATATCACTTCTGATGATATGGATTAAACTGGAGTTGGAGTCATATGGGTTACTTTTATGCTGTCTTTATGTGATATTTGGAACTTTAAAGTTTTTATCACTTTTAATTTTCATCGTTACGGTTATCGGCACATCACTAAACGACACTGATTATGGTTAAATGAAAAATCAACCCAAAGAATATGCTAAAACTAAAATGGATGCAAAAAAAGTACTAAAATTAGATAAAAGGGACATTTATTGCATAATTTTGTGGGATTTCTATTACTTTTTGTGTGTATGTGTGCTACCAGGGAGAAGTAGTTATGTAATGTTGTAAATAGTAAATAGAAATTATGCTTTTTTTTTTTTTAGGTAACACTACTTAAATTATAGTTTACAACAGAAATTCAAAGTAATGCAATTTAGAAGAAAAATTAAAACAAGTCACAAGAAATCAGTTATCTTACACACATCTTTCCTTTCCTTTGAGACATGTATTGTGTATCAAATTGAAACATGTCAACTTCCTCTAATATGCTGACACTTGTAATATAATTTCTAACCATTAGATGGCATACTAGTGAAAGAGAATATTTAGTTTCACTAACAAAGACAAAGAGGACTTTTGACAACACGTACGTACGCTATGTCTGAAAACTGGAAAACGCTGCCTTTGGAGGCTGTATTTGGAGATAGGATGAAAATAAGGTAATTTTCAAACTGTTCTATGACCAGTTTCCTTGAAAGTTCCATTTATTAAAAAAATGCTGTCGGTTAAGTCATTAACTGATTGGACATCAAGTCAGCTGCCTACATTTTCAGATCAACAGCCAGTGAATGTAAATTCAGAAAAGTGAATGACCACTATATTCCGCATTGTCTTTAATCTACACGTAACTTATCCAACAAGAGCAACATGTAAGTGATTTAATCAAAATTACTTCCAGATATTTACAATGTATTTTACCCTGTTGTATGCCTATACCTAGTAATATTTACCATAAAAACTGCAGACTGTCAGGCTTTTTAAGGTGTACAGCTGTGTTAATGCAGCAAACACAGAATGTGAAGTGGGTGAGAAGACAGGAGGGTAATGTGTTAGCTGTGGGACGTTTTTAGGTCATACAGGGGTTGGTTGGTGGGTTGCACCTCCTCTTATCAAGGCCTAAATCACAATTGATCTCTTTATACCAGTCTGTGCACCGGGGGACATTTCAAAAGCATCTTTATTAGTTCTCCCAAAAAAACAATTCTGTCATCATTTAACCCTCATTTTGTTCCAAACTCATATAACTTAAAATCCTTTTGTGTTCCATAGAAGAAAGATAGTCACATGGGTTTGAAACAACATGAGGGTGAGCAACATGAGAGTTTCATTTTTGGGTGAAGAATTTTTATTAACTAAAAAACAAAAAACATCAAAACATTTTTTTTAAAGGCACTGATCATTATTAGTTGATGAAATAGCAGAAAGAGAGAGCGACAAAAGGGATATGGCCTTGTCTTGGCTGATTATCAGATGCTATATTTCCTGTATGCAGCTTTGGCACTTACTTATGCACACTTTCTGATACATTATTATCTGATACAAGCTCCTGATTACATTTGTTATGCACCAATGTTATGTGTCACTGCTATTATTGTAATAGACATCAAATTGAGTTGATGTTAATGGCTGAAGTGAGATCGGTGAAACATTTTCTCTTCCTGTTTTTTTGGTTACATGAATGACTTAAAAGTGAATTTACTTCAGGTCAGGCATCTTTTATTTGCAGATGACTCTTGGTTTGGTTAAGGTGTGAATATGTATATACATACACACTGGTGGCCAAAAGTTTGGAATAATGTACAGATTTTGCTCTTATGGAAATTAATTGGTACTTCTATTCACCAAAGTGGCATTAAACTGATCACAATGTATAGTCACGACATTAATAACATGAAACATTACTATTACAATTTTTTTTTTTTAAAAAAAAGAACAAACTAACTTAAGATGTAGTGTAAACTTAAAATCCTCCACGTGCAGCAATGCCAGCTTTGCAGATCCTTGACATTCTAGCTGTCAGTTTGTCCAGAAATCAGGTGACATTTCACCCCACAGTTCCTGTAGCACTTGCCATAGATGTGGATGTCTTGTCGGGCACTTCTCACACACCTTACAGTCTAGCTGATCACAGAAAAGCTCAATGGGGTTAAGATTCATAACACTCTTTTCCAATTATCTGTTGTCCAATGTCTGTGTTTCTTTGCCCTCTTATTTTTGTTTTGTTTCAAAAGTGGCTTTTTCTTTGCAATTCTTCCCATAAGACCTGCACCCCTGAGTCTTCTCTTTACTGTTGTACATGAAACTGGTGTTGAGCAGGTAGAATTCAATGAAGCTGTCAGCTGAGGACATGCGAGACATCTATTTCTCAAACTAGAGACTCTGATGTACTTATCCTCTTGTTTAGTTGTACATCTGGCATACCACATCTCTTTCTGTCCTTGTTATATCCAGTTGTCCTTTGTCTTTGAAGACTGTAGTGTACAAATTTGTGTGAAATCTTCAGTTTTTTGGCAATTTCAAGCATTGTATGGCCTTCATTCCTCAAAACAACGATTGACTGACGAGTTTCTAGAGAAAGCTGTTTATTTTTTTGCCATTTTAGACCTAATATTGACCTTAAGACATGCCAGTTTATTGCATACTGCTCAAAAACAAACACAAAGACAATGTTAAGCTTCATTTAATGAACCAAATATCTCTCAGCTGTGTTTGATATAATGGCAAGTGATTTTCTAGTTAGCATGATTACTCAAGGATAATGTGTTGGAGTGATGGCTGCTGGAAATGGCGTCTGTCTAGATTTGATAAAAAAAAATACTTTTTCAAATAGTGATGGTGCTGTTTTTTACATCAGTAAAGTTCTTGACACTTTGGTGAATTAAGTACCAAATTCCTTCCGAAACAGCAAAATCTGTACAATATTCCAAACTTTTGGCCACCAGTGTGTGTGTGTGTGTGTATATATATATATATATATATATATATATATATATGAAACCTAAATTAAAACCTTGCCAGGGAACTGTT
This sequence comes from Moxostoma hubbsi, assembly GCA_032164185.1. Taxonomy (NCBI): domain Eukaryota; kingdom Metazoa; phylum Chordata; class Actinopteri; order Cypriniformes; family Catostomidae; genus Moxostoma; species Moxostoma hubbsi. The sequence continues at coordinate 24,052,070 of JAVLUX010000038.1, forward strand.
GTTATAAAACAGGTTTCTGTTAAACACACAACTAGCTTTAACACTGTGGTTAACTAAAAAGTTAAGCTGTCTGGCTTGAGATAACTTCACTCTTGAATATAAAGTTTTTGTCTGTGTCAAATGGGCACTCTGGTTTCAGTCAGGGTGTGTGATATCACTGTACAAGAAGTGGAAAGTTTACATCCCCTGGGAGAGCAAAGCTATTCAACAACAGACACGCAAAGGATTCGAGACCAGCAAAAATCACAAACAAAGCACATGGCAACTCCAACAGATGCATACAAACCAATGTTCAGTCATATCAAATGATCATAGAGGTTTACCACAAGATGTAGCATATATTACTTAAAAACACTAACCTGAAATCCACATCCTTATAGCAGCCCAACCTGACCTGCGTATACAAAAATCGAGTTCATGGCAAATTTGCCACTCAATATTTTCACATGCATTTGAGCTGGTGATTAGCCGCAAATGTTTGGCACAAGTTTGCAGCTCTTCACCGGTAGTGGTGGACCTGCAGCAAACCTTTGGTAACAATGGACAATTTGTTGCAAGTTTGCAGCTAAACTTATTTGCATGTGTAAATAATCATTGGCAAATTTGCTGCAAGTTTTCGGCAAATTAGCCATGAATTCTTTATTTTTTTAAGGGTGGGGTGTGTCTCATTCCACTCCCAGGTGAGGGCACTAGCAAGGGCCTTAATCCAGTAAACACTGATGACTCAGTCACCTTGTACATGATTATAAAGTTACACATTAAAGGTTCACTCAGTATTCTTTTCCTCATTTAAGAAGTTTGATTTAATTTTTAAACATATGTATAAAATCATGACCACTCATTTGAGATGAAGAGTTCAGTCGTATCAGTAACCTTATAAAAGCTATTTTATTTTACATGGGGCAGGGGTGCATTATCGGGGCTGACATGTTAGAATCACATGACCAGCTGAATACTACTCTTTAATCTAAGTAACTGCCCTGTTACTGGAGACATTCATTCATGGACTAAATTAATTCTGGCTTAATGTGCATGGTGAATTTCTACAATGGCATTTGTAACTGAAAACTACTGTTTGAATGTTGCTGCATACAGACCACTAGGTGTCAGTGTAAGCCTATGTAAGCCACTTCGACATACTTAAAATTCTGAGTGCACATTTAAAACATAGCAGGTACTTATCAAAAGCATCGCTGTATAAAACACCATGCCTCATACCCATCTTGTATCATTTGTTTTCTTTATTGTGCATATTTATTGTAGCTGTTAAACAGTACGGTGCTATTATGAAATCCTCTATTTATGATAACTTGAAGATATGCAGTGTTGTATTAAGTACTCAACTTTCATCCTTAATTAAAAGTAACGATACCTTTATGAAAATTTACTCATTCAACATAACTAATATTTAAGGTGCTGTAACCGATTTTAGTTGCTCTACTTCTACAAGACTGAGCCCTTGAATTAGACACGGCCCCACAAACCCTGCACTCCAAAGATTCCAAATGAGCTTTAATAGGACCGACATCATGCAGAAACTGTTGATAAAAACAACAGCAGCAAAGTAGCACCCTTAACTGACAACAGTTATGAACAACATGGCACAAAAATGGCAGTAAGTCACAATAATTCGCTGAAACTACAATACAATGAGAATGCGAAAAATTATTGACAGGTCGAAAGCGTCAGAGCCCATGGCCCGTGGACACGTTTTTATTTGTTTTTGTTTACAGAGTCTAGAGTTGACACAGAGACTAGTGAGATATCTCACAACACTTATTTAATTGAAATTGGAAATGGAAGAGGATGGGAAATGGTTCAGGAAACCTGTTTGAAAACAGTAACTTTTTTGCTATTCCATTTGGTGCCGCTAGTGGTTTAAACAATAACAGTAGCTCTTACATTAGTCTGCATAAACATGAGAAATCCAATGGCAAATTAAAAAAATTCAGTAATTGTTACATGTGATAAGGCCATTGGGATCATTGTGTCTGGGCGTTGGTGAACTGCTGTCAGGAGCTCATGTGCCGGGGCTGCAGGGTTCTGTGGAATCCGGGTGAGCTGACACCGAATCCACCGTTGTTATAAGAGTCTGATCAAAGCCACCCTGTTTTGCCTGACCGATTTTCACAGGATTACCGATTAAGGAGACAGGAAGCAATGAGAAAGCCACAGAGACAGAAAGGGAGAGGGGGAAGATGCAGAATGAGAGAGACAGACAAACAGCATAAGAAGAAGCTATGACTATATTGAATTAAATACTGAATGCAGAAATGTTGTGTAAAATAATGGTGAAATGTGTATACTGTTTTTTTTTAAAGATTTTTTTACCATTCCGTTGCATTCCGTCTAGCTGTTTTTGAACACAAGAATGCATCTTATGGTCCCCAAAGAAACAAATCAGGGATCTAGTGAACCCGAAACCAGCTTATTTATACAGGGCTTTCTTGACCGAATCATTGTCTAACCGGTTTGAAAACAGTAATTATTTTTGCAATTCTGTTTGATGCCACAATTGGGGCAGAAATTACACATTTTATCTTCAAATCCAAACAACTGTAACCCTTCACATTGTTTGAAACATCCTGTGTTCTATAAAATCATAATGGATGGTGCAAAATCAGGAAGCCATGGACCCCTTGAAAGTGTTGCCACAGAAGGCATTTTTCTTGGTTAAGGATCATTGCTCAGTGCAGCATCTGTTTTCGGCAGGAAGAATTTCACAACCATTATACAAATGCTTCATAATGAGATGTGTTGGGGAAGTACACTACGGATTTCTCAATGTCGGTCTTCACTCTGCTCAATCTGATAAGACACACATGTGCATGTGGTCACATCTTGCATCTGCTTCCCCTGAAACCCATGCAGCATGGTGGTCCTTTTTCTATAACGTTCACAGTACTATCACAGTTTCATTACAATTATGATGCATTCAAAACTGGTAAGCACAGGCAACCGAAAACATGTGCAATGAATGGCTCTAATTGAATAAAATGCAAAAAAATGAATTGGAATTGAACCAGGTTCACATTCACAGTTTTTCAAAATAACGCATCAAAACATGCATGAGGAGTTTATGCATGCAATTTCTCTTTAGCTGTGATTGAAGAAAACACAAAAAACAAGATAATGGTTAGCATATTGTGTGTTCTCTTTGCATGGCCTACATGAATATTTATGACTCTTGAGATCAAATTGCATGTGTATTCATATGTACGAACACATCTGATTTGCAGTTACAGTAGTACACACACAGTAAACTGATTTACCTGCTATTTCATGGAAATGCAAGAGCCAATGCAACACTATAGTGTGGTATTATGGACTGCAAAGCATTTTTCATGTGCCAGACTTTTAATTTCGCTTGCATGGACTGACTGCACAAACATCACAACTCCCACAAGAGAGCTGTTTATAGAAATATACCATAAAATCACCTCCAGCAAGTGAACAAGCCCAACAATGTGTGCCTGGTTAAAAAGCATTTACAGTTCGATAATCTTACACCTCACTTAAGACCCATTCACACTAGACTAATTTAATCAAGCCCTGTACAGTGATTACAGTTGCACACTTGTAATTATAATCCTACTTAAATTAATCATGGCTGTATTGTTCACATGTCTGCAATGTAAAAATTTCAGGTCAATCCTCACCTCCATTTTCTGTTTAGTATGTTATGGTTCCTTGATCCAATTTGGCTAACAACTAATGCATGTTGCTAAATTGATGACACATTACTCTAGTAAGCATAAAATACTGTACATTGCACACTGACATATTTTGTACACTACAATAGTCTTTTTTTAATTTGATTAAAATCAAATATTTTTTAAGTATTGCTATTTTTAGCAATACTTCTCAGAACTGAATTAATTACATTTATAATGTACAGCTCTCTTGCTTCGTCCGCCATCTTGGAAGGAGTATTTTTTTACTGAAATTTACAGAGTGCATTCTGGATATAAAGGATGTATTTTATACTGCTAGCAATATTAGTCCTTTTGGAATAAAACTAAATTTTGAAACTGCCTTCATTTTGGGAATGCGCCTCCGTTGCCTTAAAATACTGCCAATGAAGGCAGCTCAGTAGGTTTTGCAACAGAGCCAATGAAGTTGTCTAGATTAGATGAATATATAGATGCAATATAACACGGTTTAACATCTCTGACTAACGATATCAGATTTAGCAGAGTTCTCATCATGCCAATTTTGTCTCAACCATGATATTTCAGATGACTTCCCAGTTTAAGCTTTAATGAATGACACTCTACATGAAATCATGTTACTGTTACCCAGTGCTGGAACAACAAGTTTGACAGCTGTATACAAGGAGGTCCACTTTTTCCATGTTGTGTAAGGTAACAGGGCAGCGGCGGAATCTGATCAGATCAAGTGTCTGAGTTTGTTCATTAATCATCAACTGCTGCACACACATGGCCAAAGACTGCATGCCAGTCCTCATTGGCACTCATAGCAGTCACTTACCTGTCCGGTAAGACCTACACAAATGTAAAGCTTGGGGTTTATTCTTGAGGTGAATATGAACAAGCTGTGTGTTCAAGAATACCATGTAAGTCAAGACATGACTTTACTCCCTTTTGTATGCATTGTCTAAATGCACCTCTCATTGCATAACTGCTGTTCTGTAACAATCTGGGCTCATTGATACAGTTACGGTTTCTTTTTCCACTGTGGCACTGCTGAATCAGGATTAAAATGGACAGACTGAGTAAGTGAACAATTGTGAGTCGCCACACACTAAAGCTGTTCCACCAGCACAGTTGAGTACGGTTAGCTAACCATGCTGAGATAGCCGGGCAAGGAATGGTTTGTAATTTTACCATACCAACATGCTCAAATGGAAATGTTACTAGAACCATTACACACCATGCTCCGTACTCATGAAAAAGTGCTTTAAGTTGACATGTACTTCAGAGGAAAAGGATGGTTACACCTTACTATTTCAAACAACTCTGTAAAGGTCTAGTGCATATCTGCACTAGGACTATTCAAATCTGCTCCTGGATGGCCACTATTCTGCAGAGTTTAGCTTCAACCCTGATCGAACTTACCTAAACAAGCTATTCAAGTTCTTCAGGATTCTTTGAAAAACTACAGACCTGTGTGTTAGAGCAGACTGGAACAAAATTCTGCAGGTTGTTGGCCCTCCAGGAGTGGATTTGAATAGCTGTGTCTAGTGCAGGGCTGTTCAATTCAATTTGTGAAGTGTGATGTCCAGCAAAGTTAACTTATAACCCTGCTCTTAAACACTTGCCTGTAATTTTGAAGTAATCTTGAATATCCTGATTAGCTGGCTCAGGTGGATTTGATACAATCTGAATGACTCTTTTCCTCCTATCTCACCTTTCGGAAATCCTCTGGAGGGCCACATTCTGCAAAGTTTACTTCCTAATTAGCTGTCACAAGTGTATTTTATTAGGGTTTTAGCAGAATTCTGGATGGTGGCTATCTGGGAGTCAATTTGCAAAGCTTTGGTCAAGTGCAGGGGTATTCAGATCAGTTCATTTCCGAAACGTAGGATGGCAGGGGAAGAGTTATTTATGTTTATGAAGAAAGCCATATCTGATTGGACAGTTCATTAATATCCCTAATTAATATTAATGCACTACCTGATTGATCAGACAAACTTAACACAACCCCTAACCCTAAACCAAACCCTAACAAATCAGGAAGTGCTTCACCCGTAAATATGAATAAATTTTTCCCTGCTGACTCTTTCTGCTGGACGTTCACATTCTGATCAGTTTATTTCCTGATTAGCTGTCTCAGGTGTATTTTATTTGGCTGAATTCTGAATGGTGGCTCACCAGGAGTCGATTTACGTACATGTAGCTTTGGACTATGGCAGGATTATTCAGTTCTGTTTGTGAAGGGTTGTGAATTTCCGAAACGTAGGATGGCAGGGGAAGTGTCACTTCTATTCATGAGAAAAGTGATACATGATTGGACTATTCAGTAATATTAATCAGGAAAGTCCTACCTGTTTGGTCGAACAATCTGTAAACCAACCCTAACCTAACCCTAACCAATCAGGTAGAGCTTTACTCATAAATTTGAATGACACTTCCTCTGCAACCTTATGTTTGGGGAATCTGCTGAAATGCCACATATCCGGAAAAGTTATCCTGAAGACCTTTATCAACTGGTTCAGGTGTGTTTGATTAGGGTTGGAGCAAAATTCTGCAGGATGGTGGTCCTCCTGAAATGGAATTGAATAACCCTGGCCTAGTGCACATAAAAGTGTGTGAGTTTGTTAGTGTTAAGTGATGGATTCAAGTAAATGCACTGGATGTGGTCCTCAGCTGCCTGGGTTGAGGCAGAATCTCATTGTCTCAACAGGGGGGCGGGAGGTGAGAGGTAGGGCGGTCCATTGTTCCAATCACCCACAAGCTATTGCTGGATATTTTATTTGTCAGCACATCCATCCGTATAAGATGGGGACCAATGGCTGCAGAGGAAATGGTCCTTCTGTCACAAAAACAGTTGGCACAAAAGCAACATATTACAGCATTATCCAACCCCCTCCTTGTCGCTTGCCGTCATCTGCCCCCCCTCCCCTTCCACTCCCTCCTTTTGCTCTCTACCGCAAGCTATTTCAGCTATCAATGAAATTGCAGCCAACCCTGTTGTGGACCAACACTTGCAGCTGTGCAATTGTCACAGTAGCACTGCAGAACATCTGTTTACACTGTCATATCTCCTGCTGACACAGATAACCCTCCGTATTCTTCATTCCTATCCATTTTTGTTTCCTGTATGGCTTGTATGTGTTTCTCTCAGAGCCTTTTGACAACCCCTTCTGCTTTCTCCTCAGAATTTAATCCTGGCTGTTTTCCCCTCTCCTCTATCCCATAGACTCCTCCCTCTGTTTCTCTCATGCTCCCTCACTCACTGACGGACACACTCAAACACATATACACACACACACCCTCCTCCCCTATTGCTGCAGTGTCTCAGAACTGCCTTGGAGCTAACAAGAGGGGAAATAGCACACCGACAATTATTAGAGGAGGAGAGAGAGCGCATTCACAACGGGTGAATGAGTGCATGTATGAGAGGAGATTCGGGCAGATTCAAGGATGTTGGTGATTCAGGACTAAAGGGAATGTTTGCTTGCTCCCTCTGCCTCCCAAGCGAATGTTTGTCTGCAGCGTTGCTGGTGAATGGACGGCAAACAGTGAAACGGTGAGGCACCCCTTTCTTTTTTGCAATTCCCTTTGCACACACACCTTATTCTAGCTTTTGCACCAAGGCTGTTAGTGCCCTTGCATTTGTTTTTGGTTGAGATAGGTAAACGTATGCATTTGTTTAATGCCGTTCAGTTTCTTGGGTAGCAGAATGGGATTTTCCTCCATTTCGGTTAGATGATGTTGAGGGATGATGCTAAACTAGTTCTACAGAGCCCTAGATTGTTAGCAACTGTATGTTTGCAAGGACTAAACAGCTTACGTTTCTTGCCCACATACCGAACGCCCCACATCAACATTGTCCCTAAGGCCGTACCCCTGCTAAGCTTTGACTCCCACCGCTCCAAGTTAACCAACGACACGTTCACTCTCCATCGATCACTGTCGACACATGCGTATGCATATGTGTGAGAGGCATGCACGGATTTGTGGTTTGCCCATAGAAAGGCCCCCTGCCCCTAAAGTAAGTGTCATATAAAGCATTTTTGCTAAAAATTCAATTGCTGAACATTTTTGCAACTAAAATTCCTGGGATTGTTAATATGGCAGCAGAGGGTGGTGTAGCCTGGTGAAAAGGTTGCGTGTTCATGTGTGCATGTTTTGTGTGATGAAACCTGCACAGGGAGGGGTTAGGTTGCTTGGGTGGGGGGTATAATGGTGGAGAGATAGTAGGGAAGAGGGGCGGAGGTTGATGCAGTACAAAGAACGAAAAAAGGAAAGAATGATGAAATGTATCCTAAAAAAGCTTTGCAAAAACCCGCCATAGGCAAAGGAACAGATACAGGCCCGCGGGGCGTGGGGTGGGGTGGGGGGTTCACAACTTGTTTCTCCTAGACAGCAATGAGAATGGAAAGCAAATGGAGATTTTTGCTTAAGACTCTTGCTTCTCAGATATTTTCTTTTTTTAGAAAAAACTCAAATGATTCAGTTTCAGAAGAGATCCCAGCCATGTCTTAAACTGTGCTTAGGTTTGCTGATTTTCTAAAGTCTGAAATTAAAAGTACATTTTAACATTTTAACTCAAACATTGCTCATAAAATCCTGTAAACACTGTAAAAATATCAACTTAAATGTTCTCATGTGAAAACATTATTATTTAAATAAATAATTTATTATTAAATAAAATATTATGTATTAGGACTGAATCAACTTAAATGAATTAGGTTACACCCACGAAAGTAATTTTTAAGGGTCAGATCAAATAGAAATATCTTTATGGTAAAAACAGCATATATCCACTTTGTATAGTGTATTCACGTTCATTTTATAGCCCTATACTCTTACTGTATGTCAGCAATGGTCTCATTTTTATTTATTTTTATTACTCCTAAGAAATCAAAACCACCTGCTTAATATTGTGTAGGTCCCCCTCGTGCCACCAAAATAGCACCAAACCGCATTTCAGAATAGCATTCTGAGATATATTCTTCTCACCACATTTGTATAGAGTGGTTATCAGAGTTACCGTAGACTTTGTTAGTTCAAACCAGTCTGGCCATTCTCTATTTACCTCTCTCATCAACAAAGCATATCCATCCGCAGAACTGCCGCTCACTGGATGTTTTTTGTTTTATTCAGAATAAATTCTAGAAAATGTGCATGAAAATCCCAGGAGATCAGCAGTTACAGAAATACTCAAACCAGCCCATCTGGCACCAACAATCATCCGGGAGATTATCTAATAAGCCAATCATGTGGCAGCAGTGCAGTGCTTAAAATCATGCAGATACAGGTCAGAAGCTTCAGTTAATGTTCACATCAACCATCTGAATTTGAGTATTTCTGTAACTGCTGATCTTCTGGGATTTTCATGCACAACAGTCTCTAGAATTTACTCTGAATGGTGCCAAAAACAAAAAACATCCAGTGAACTTCCGTTCTGCGGACAGAAACACCTTATTGATGAGAGAGGTCAACAGAGAATGGCCAGACTGGTTTGAACTGACAAAGTCTACGGTAACTCAAATAACCGCTCTATACAATTGTGGTGAGAAGAATAGCATTGGGGTGGGCCCTGCTTTGGCGGCACTAGGGGGACCTACACAATATTAGGCAGGTGATTTTAATGTTGTGGCTGATTGGTGTATGTGAAGACTTCAGCACTCCCCTCCTCCCACAGCCCACAAACTAACTAAACTGCAGGATGGTTGTGCAACATCAGCTGAGTACCAGTTCATATTTGTACATCCTGTGCTGTTGTCTGATATGACGGACGTTATAGAAGGCTTACCCTTATTTTGATATTGCTGCTCATTTGCTTATAAGGACGCATGGAAAAATGGTGCTCGTAAAAACACAGACGTTAATATCGGTAATATAACTACAACAATTGTTAAAACAATTACCTCAATAAGTGAGTAGAGCTCATAAAATGATGGTTCAAAATAAAACCCTCACAGGAAGGCTTTGATTTCAAAGTAGCACGTACATCAAGAATGCGCTGTAAACAAAACCGTTAAAGCAGTGAACCACAGATTGTTATGCATTTGGGTCATGTTTTAGGCATAAAAATACCTGAGCTAGCCACTATGATGGCAAAGCATGCATACACATGGAAGCCATTTAAATTATTTTTTTTACAGAACGAAGTTTGAGCTTCATCATTACACCACATTACATTTATTATTCATGTAGGCTGCTGTCACTGGAAATATATCAAATAGATTAGAATCTAGACCAAACTGGATTATTTTATTCAGACTTTTCAATGACAAAGTCATTCTATCTATGTTATCGAGAGTATGCACAAAATTTCCGACACAAAAGTCGAACACATTTTTATACCTGAAAATAATGTAGAGTGTAAAATTTTAGTCACTGTTTAACACTGATTGGAAAATTCTTAAATGACAAAATATAGCCTACACATGCAACCTTTATAGTGAATACCTGAACAATAATAACTATTGTGTTTTCTGGCAGAGCACCAGTGGTTTGGCAAAACACCACACCAGTGACCTTGCATGCACTGAGAGTCAGCTATTCATTAATGCTGAGTTAATTGTTTTACAATACCTGGCATATTGTTTAGTTTCTGACTGTTTTGAAGTGACCTTTTTGATACATTTGAAAGGTTTCTGAATCAGTCATATCTCTAATATTGCTAAAAAAAAGTCAAGTGTGCTAAAAGTTACAAAACTGTCCCTAAAACCATGCTCAGAAAGCCAGTGAGTCCTGCAACCTGTCCAGGGGCAGACTGGGAAGAGAAATCGTTGTTGGGAGTGTTGGGGTTGGGGGGTTGTCCCCGTCCTTTTCCACATATCGCGGCGCAGTTTTGCGTCCCATTCTGCATAACACGGCGGCCTATTTCAGTATATCGCCAACTGTTTGGCTTGCCCACTAGGAAAAGTCCTGGCTCCCTATGGCCAGTGCACCCCTGAACCTGTCCAAACACACTAAATCAAGGGCTGTTGCTGTTTTTTTTGCTGCAATTATCGTCAATATGTCATTTTTTTATTGTTGGGTGAACTATTCTTTTAAATACAAGTTAAGCTCAAAAAACAGCATTTGTGTCATAATATTGATTACCACAAAAATGTATTGTGACTTGTCCTTCTTTTTCTTTAAAAAAAAGTAAACAATTTGGGTTACACTGAGGCACTTACAATGGAAATGAATGGGGCCAATCCGTAAACATAATACTATGTCAAAAGTATAGCCATAAGATGTAAACCATATGCATGCTAACATGATTTTGCGTAATAAAATCGCTTAATAACCTTTTATGTGTAGAGATTACTCCACATGATGATGTATTCTCAACAAACCCTAAAATGACTGTAAAAATGTTGATTTAAACAACTTTACAGCTCAAAGAATACATGAGTTTTAACAGAAGAATTAATGTAAATATTTTATTATATTATCAGCTTCACAAAGTGGCAAATCATAGTAAACGACATACATTAGTATCTTCTGATGATTCAAGTTTACTGTGAAATTCTGGTATGACACAATAGGTAATTAGGAAATAACTAGGAAATCTGATTGATCACTGGAATTCCAAAAATGAATAATAATAATCACTAGTTTCAGCTGGAGTGTCCCTTTTTAGTGATATCATAATGAAGAAATGCAGCATGCGCATTGTGCAAGACTTCTATCCTGACATAGATTGGCTGAAATGAGAGTACTGGATGAAGTCAACTGAAAGGACGTTTTTTAGTGAGCGCAAGGAAAATCTGACACTCGGACAAGTTTGGGGGTCATGAGGTGACCGGGCCCTTATTTTGTGAAAACACATGTGAGAGAAGCCCTTTGTTCAGTTGAAACAAATCATTAGTTATAATCAAGTGATTCATTTATATGAAGCAGTATGGAATTCTATATAATATAGATCATATGCAGATTTTCAGTTGGTTGCATTAGGGTGTAAAGGTAAAAACAACAGAGCTTATGCTTATACGGTTTAGGAGGAAAACTGAGGACATGTAGGGAGATGTTTAGTAAGAAAATGATGCTGAATTTTGCTCATAGCATTGCTATATGTGGAGTAGGCATGACCTTATGTTACTGTGAGATAAAAAATAGAAAAAAAAAAAAAAAAAAAAAAGAGAACAGGTCTTTTCTAAGAAACCATACCACATCTGCGCATTGGACAATTATATTTACATCTGAACCAGCTTTCCACAGAGGATATTAGCTGTAGAATAAATTAATTATTTTGTGAAACAATTCTTTGACAACTGAAAATCTAATCCAACAGCGATTAACTTCACCAGGATCTAGCTTGTTTTCGCTCAGTAATGTGTTCAATGTGAATGGTTGAGTAAGTAACCCACACTGCTACCTACAATCCAACATTTTGGTCTTAACTGAACTATATTAACTGAACAACCCTTATGTTGTGTTTTGACCGAGACGACTTTTACGATTATTTTTTACTTAATCCAATTGGAATAAAATTCCTTGACTTTGTTCACATATGGTATCTGAAAACACACCAAAATACAAAATACAGGAATGTTAAGTGCTCAGGAGCATCCCGATCCTTTAGATGAGCACATATGTGGATGTATGTTTGCACACACAAAGTCCTGGGACATAACCCTTCAAAAAACTCTCTGCATTTTTACATTTTCAATAATACATTGTTTAGTATGTTTTTTTAAGCAATTTAAATTATGGGGACACTAGAAATGTCCTCATAAACCACATTTATTGAATAATACCCTTGTAATTACCATTTTGTAACCTAAACAAATGTCCTCATAAACCACTTAGCCTAAACCAACCATGTGTTGAGTGCCCTTTTGTGCATTGTCTTTCCATGTACAGTACACTCTTTGAGGACTATTTCAAGATATACTTATCATATTATGTTGAATCGTGATAATCTGCTGTTATGTGTATGTTTGAGGAAGTAATAAGGAAAAAAATGATTAAAGACACTCCTGTTTATTATATTTATGTGTGTCAGTGGGCATTTCATACACTAATACTCACTGCAGATTGTCCTCTGAATGAAACAAATTTGCTCTTTGTATTTCACTAATAGAGATCTTTCCAACGATTTACTGTATAACACATGGCAGTCTCATCTTTTTTATGTTTTTACCAACTCTGAATATAATTGTTGTGATAACACATTTGTAAATTATTAGATCAAAACTAATTTGTCAGCAAATTAAAAATAATTATTTAAGAATTGCTAGGATCAGCTATAGGCATTGTAAAGTCCAGATTTTAAGCTTTAAAATTACACCTATAGATCAAGCAAGTGGTTAATAATTTATAACATAATTATTATTATTTTACATTTTTATAATAATAATAATAATAATATATTATTATTATTATTATTATTATCATTATTGATAGAATGATTTTACTGAGCTTTTACTGGGTTAGTGGAGGGCCAAACAATTGTTGAAAAAATAACAAAACTATAGAAAAGAAAACAATGATGTTTTGTACTTCTTTTCCCTTATATATATATATATATATATATATATATATATATATATATATATAGATAGATACAGAAGTCATATGTTTACATACACTTAAGTTTTTGCACAAATTTTTTAACCACTCCGCAGATTTAATAAAAACTATAAAACTATAGTTTTGGCAAGTCGTTTAGGACATCTACTTTGTGCATGACAACAGTTGTTTACAGACAGATTGTTTCACTTTTAATTGACTATATCACAATTCCAGTGGGTCAGAAGGTACACACACTAAGTTAACTGTGCCTTTAAGCAGCTTTAAAAATTCCAGAAAATAATGTCACGTCTTTAGAAAATTATCTTCTCATAGGAGGTGTTCTGAATGTACCTGTGGATATATTTTAAGGCCTACCTTCAAACTCAGTGCCTCTTTGCTTGACATCATGGGAAAATACAAAGAAAACAGCCAAGACCTCAGAAAACAAATGGTGGACCTCCACAAGTCTGGTTCATCCTTGGGAGCAATTTCCAAATGCCAGAAGGTACCACATTCATCTGCACAAACAATAGTACTAAAGTATAAACACTATGGGACCATGCAGCCATCATACTGCTCAGAAAGGAGACGCATTCTGTCTCCTAGAGATGAACGAAGTTTGGTGCGAAAAGTGTAAAACAATCCCAGAACAACAGCAAAGGACCTTGTGAAGATGCTGGAGGAAACAGGTAGACAAGTATCTATATCCACAGTAAAACGAGTCCTATATCAACATAAACTGAAACGCTGCTCAGCAAGGAAGAAGCCACTGCTACAAAACCACCAAAAAAAGCCAGACTATAGTTTGCAAGTGCACATGAGGACAAAGATCTTACTTTTTGGAGAAATATCCTCTGGTCAAATGAAACAAAAATGTAACTGTTTGGCCATAATGACCATTGTTACGTTAGGAGGAAAAATGGTGAGGCTTGCAAGTCGAAGAACACCATCCCAACTGTGAAGCATGGGGGTGGCAGCATCATGTTGTGGGGGTGCCTTGCTGCAGGAGGGACTGGTGCACTTCACAAAATAGATCATGAGGAAGGAAAATTATGTGGATACATTGAAGCAGCATCTCAAACATCAGCCAGGAAGTTGGTCACAAATGGGTCTTCCAAATTGACAATGACCCCAAGCATACCTCCAAAGTTGTGGCAAAATGGCTTAAGGACAACAAAGTCAAGGAATTGGAGTGACCATCACAAAGCCTTGACCACAATCTGACAGAACATTTGTGGGCGTATGCAAGCAAGGAGGCCTACAAAGCTGACTCAGTTACACCAGTTCTGTCTGGAGGAATGGGCCAAAATTCCAGCAACTTATTGTGAGAAGCTTGTGGAAGGCTACCTAAAACGTTTGACCTAAGTTAAACAATTTAAATGCAATGCTACCAAATACTAACAAAGTGTATGTAAACTTTTAACCCACTTGTAATATGATGAATGAAATAAAAGCTGAAATAAATAATTCTCTCTACTATTATTCTGACATTTCACTATCTTAAAATAGTGATCCTAAATGTAAAAAAAAATGTATAAAGTTAAACAAAGTTTAAATGTATTTGGCTAAGGTATATGTAAACTTCTGACTTCAACTGTATAATGCAATATCTTGGGATAATATATGCAATATGAGAGATTTATTAACAATCTTAGTAGGCGGGTCATTTTGGTCCAGGAACACAAAAGATGTTATGACAAACACAACAAAACAAAAGGGTTAAATGACATCACCCTCTCATTGCTCATTCCAAGTCGGTGTATATACTGTATCACCTTTACAGGTTTGTTTACTACACATTTATGCATGTCCATTTACAAAGAAAAGTGATTCGGCAACAACACACTATTGTCATATTGTCTGTTAAAACATCAGTCTGGATCACATTTTCCTGTAGGACCTACTCAGCATCAGCATTTTTGTACATTCATTGTTATCAGCAGAGTTCGTTACACAGTGCAAGGAATGGTCTATTAGCATTGTGTTGAGGTACACAGATCAAGGAAGAGGGTTTAAGCTTTGAGAACTGACATTCAAGGTTCTAATTTGGCTGTTTTTAGGAACAATGCTAAATTTGTTCCATCACAAATAGGGGATGTATATGCATTTTATTTTAAATTAAAATGGGTAGTTGACAAAATGATTGTTATAGTCACTACCCACATTATTTAGTGGAATTTAAATTTTAGTCACAGACAAACATTTTATCTTTCAAATACACATACTTTAGTTAAAATAGAACCTATATGCATCAAACTAAAGGTGTAAAGGTGAACGAGTTGGCATTCATCACATTCATTGGTCAAGCTTGACTGCGTGCGACGTCTGCCTCTATCACTCACAAATGGTGCTCAATGAGAAGAGGGAGGTACAGTGTCTTATCTAGGTCAGCAGGTATGGGAGAGGGACCCAGAGGTGTGCATATCTGTTTGTGTGCACATGCCACCAATGGGAAGGGGAATTAGAAGCTTTCACAATAACTGGGGAAAAAAAATCACATCAAAATGGGTTCATCACATAATAATGTAATGCATCACAATGGCATGTTTGATTATGAAATCAAGCATATTAAATAGCGCATTCCCTGTTTTTACTTGGCATTATACACGTGGTCATTTAATAACATTTTCTGCTTGCACAAACCACATCCAACTTTAATAATGTCATAAAACAGATTTAGATGTATCAGACAGAGTTTTATGAGCATAGAGGTTTTTTATACAGATTTTAAGGATTCTGGCTTTTTTTTTCAATCTTGCTTTGATCTAAAGTATTGCCAATATACCAATCCTCATAGGAAAGAAAGATAACAAATTTGATCTTTTTAATATCTCAATTGTTCTCATAGACAACAATTGGATTAAATGGAGATATTTGCCTTAAACACTTGCTTTCTAGATTTTTCTAATGAGACAAACCCTAATAATCTCACATATGTCCACTAGAGTTTCAGAAGAGATCACAACAAAGTCAAACTGTGCTCAGATCTGCCAAGATGTCATACTCTGTAATCAAATGTCAAAGGTTTCAAAATGAACTAAATATTTTTTAAATGCTTCTAATGTTTCATCATTATGTTACAATAACATTTTGTTTCCATCCATTTAACATGTTACAATGTCTGTAATTTCTACTCAATTTTATGAGTTTTCAAAGTTTCAATAACATTTTCTACATCTCTATTTACAAAAATACTCCAATTCATTTATCACTGCAGGTTGAAACCAATTGGAACCACTTTGATTTTACTTCAAAATTTAAGGCAGAAATTAAACAAACTTTTAACTCATAAACACGGCATGACAAATAGAACAGAACGCACGTGTCTCAAGTTACGCTAGTAACGCTAATGCACGAGATACAAAAAAATCTGCTAGACGTGGCACAACGATCAAATATGTCCATCTAGTGCATATTTACATAGAAAAACAACTGAAAACAACAATGTCTCAAGACAACATATAATTCATACGAGACAGTGAAATTGTGTATGACTTCGCTCGAAATTTTTTTTTGAATCCAGTGATACCAACCAATCAGAAAACAGAATTGCAAATCGATAAAAACCAGACATATATTTTTTTGCTACCCTCCTATCCAATACTTTATTTTACAGCATGATCTCATAAAATTTATATGAGATGGCAACATTTTTGCAAACCAATCTTATGTGTTAAATTACATGTTTGGCTGCAGTTTCCCAGGAAAATGTCCAGCGAGGGGCGCCAAAAGTGAGTGAAATGTTGTAAAGCGGAAAACGTACCTTCCTAACCTAAAAGTTTAATTTAAACCTACCCACTAGTGTTCTAAAAAATAACTGAGAGGTAAACAAAACAGACATCTTTACCCTAAATCAAAGCCTAAACCTATCCGACATGAAAATCTCATTTACTGAAGAAAACACAAAATTCTATTCTGGCTTCTATGGCACCTTCGCGTCACATTCATTTTCGTTTCGAGCATTATTGGCTGGGCTTGAGCCTTGGTCTCCGAGTCCAAAGTCCAACACTCTATCAGGTGTGCTAGAGCAGAAGCTAATCTCACTGGAATAAGTGTGTAAATGTAGGTGATAAGAGTTAAAATGCATCGTTTTTCAAAATGTTTTCAAAAGTGTTTTGATATAGTAATCACATAGCAGTAGTACAAGAGTGAAAAATAAATCTTAATAAAGTCACAATCAGCTGCTGTAGTCGTGAATTGTGTAAAAGTGAATAAAAAGAACAGTTTTTGTAGCACCTCTAGTGTTCATTTCACCAAGAAACTGCAGCAAAATTGTTAGGTTAAGGTTTGTGTTGGGGGTTGCTTAGCATAAATTGTAATATCATTGTTTGTTTGTTCGTTTGTTATTTTTCTCTATGGAAGTAAAAGTTGCCATTTTTATACAAACCATCTTGTACTATTATTTCAACTTCTCATGAGATCGGGTTGCTTGAAAAATAGTGCAGGAGGACACAAAACGTTAGCTATGCTCCTTAAACCCTTGAGTATTCTACCAAATTTAATGCTACAGCTCTTTATTCTGACTGTAGGTCAACAATTGTGTATATTTATATTTTCCCTAAGGAAGGAGGAAAAAAGTGTATTTTTTTATGCGAAACCTCTATGTTGACACTCAAACGAATCATACAGTAATTGAGATCTCCTTTAAGTCTTCCAAATTATTAAAGAGTGTCCTCTGAGCAATATATGTTTCTTCTGGGACTATGTTAGAACCATGCTACAGTATTTGTGTACAGGTTTAACCTCCATTGTGGGGACCAAATGTCCCCACAAGGATAGTAAAACCTGAGATCACCTACATTGTGGGGCCCAGCCAGCGGTTCCCACGAGGGAAATGGCTTAGTAAACATACTACTTTTTTATATGTAAAAATGCCAAAAGAATTCCGTGAGGGTTATGTTAAGGTGTAGGGTTAGGGGATAGAAATTATTGTTAGAGCCGTATAAAATCCATAGATGTCTATGGAAAGTCTCCACGATGATATAAAACATAACATGTGTGTGTGTGTGTTTGTGTGTGTATATGAGCTAAGTGGGTCCTCTTTTCTGTTCTCATTACGCACAGAGCATCTTTTTGTTCAGCTGAATAGCCATAACAGCAGTCATATGACTGAGGGGAGGTGGAGGGGTGCCAGCACCCCATGAGTTCTCCCTCAATCATATGACTGCTATACAAGTTCAATACAAGTTAAGCTCTATTGACATAATTATGTCAATTACTACAGCTAATAATTTAATCTTGTTCCTCAGTTCTTTTTTAAAAATGTTTTTATTGTGCAATGTTTGTTTTTTTCCTGCACAGTAGTATTTGCTGTTTTTCTGCAGAAGGAAGTGACGTTTCAATGCATTTCTGATAGCTTTGGCAAATTAGCCATCCTCAGTACAACACTTTTACTCCAACACACCATTTACTTTATAAATACTGAAGGTGTCTTACTGTAACCATGATTTTAGTTTTTTAAAAACAGAGAGATGAGTTCATGGTAACAACATTATGTTATCAACATTATGCAACAAATTTGGCGAAAGAGCTCATCTTGTATTGACAAAAGAACATTCCTTTTGCATTACTTTCTTGTCTGACTACCCCTCCTAAGCATCTTTACAGGCCAGATTTGTTCTGACACTCCCCCTCATGGTCTGTGTTTACAGTGAATAGTGAAATCACACCCCAGCTAAGTGCAGCAGCTAGCCCTAGCAAGAGAGATAAACCGGCCCCTCCCTTCACCATCCAGCCCAAAACGGCTCATATCTTATCCGAGACTGAATTTTAACAACGCACAACCACAACAGTGCTAGACAGATTAGCAACATGTCACTCTTGAGCTTGATCAGACCTCTTTTGTATTCCTTTATTTGACAGAGATTGCAGTTAACAGCTTATGGACTAGATCGAGCCCATACAGGCCAACAGAACTCACATACTCACAAATAGGAATAGCGATTGATTTAAGGAATTTAACGATTCTGGTTTAAATTATGATTCCAAATCATACCATTGATGATACTTTTTTCACTTTTTAACACGCATCAAATAATTAATCCTAATTAATACCATATACTACACTTTATATAAGATTGTTTAAAGTAACACTAATTACAACCAAACTTTGTTTCCAATGCTTATCTTCAATGTCCTCTAACATACTGTATGTCTGAAAACATTCATGCACACAAGTGCACACAGACATGCCATTGTCAGGACAAGCAGCCCTTGTGACTAAAAACTACACATTTAACAGGGTGCTAGCCATGTCCCTACCTCTCATGGGACAAAAACAGATTTACTGTGCGGTTGCCCACCATCAGCGGTGGCCCAAGCCAACTCAAAAGTCCTCTGTTTTGGGGTCGCTGCTGAATGAAACACTGCCACTCATTGTTTGCCTGATGTTTGGACCTTTGTATAACACAGCAGTGTCCTTTGAGTGAGACATGTAGGGTCGGTCTTGGGCCATGAGCGTACAAAGCCTTGGACAAATGTGATTGTTTGAAGCTCATCATGTGATGCCCTGACACTCATTTACTGTATACGATTCCTTCATCTGGACGTGATGACATGCACAAGCCTGGAAAATTCTGAAACTTATTAAAGGGATAGAGCAGAAGAAAGTAAGTCATACACATCTGGGATGGCATGACGGTGTGTAAATGATGAGAGAATTTACATTTTTGGGTGAACTATTCCTTTAACATCTTAACATTTCTGCTTTCAACCTTTTTTGGCACAACACTGCTTAAATGGCCAGCTTAAAATAAATGTTTAGACTGGCTTATAAGTCTTGCTAGTTAAGCCAGTCAGAGCACACTAGCATCAGAAATGCTGGTCTTTTCAACAGGGAAGTTTCATTCAATAAACTTTTTGCTCCTTTTCTGGTAATTGTGTCCACTTGGCAGAGTAACAGAAGTGTTACCACACTTCTTTGTTCAGTTCCGGAATCTACAGAGAGCCATGTCAAAGAAAAATTGTAATTTATATTTTCATATTTTTTTTCAGTGAATTTTGAGTTTTAAAAAATTCTCCCCTTTATCTCCCCAATTGAGAATGCCCAATTCCCAGTGAACTCTAAGTCCTTGTGGTGGCGTAGTGACTCGCCTCAATCCGGGTGGTGGAGGATGAATCTCAGTTGCCTCCGCATCTGAGACCGTCAACCCGTGCATCTTATCACGTGGCTTGTTGAGCACATTACCACGGAGACAGCGTGTGTGGAGACTGCACACTATCCACCGCGGCATCCACACACAACTCACCACGCACCCCACCGAGAGTGAACCACATTATAGCGACCACAATGAGGTTACCCATGTGACTCTACCCTCCCTAGCATCTGGTTGCATAGGAGACCTGGCTGGAGTTACTCAGTACACCCTGGATTTGAACTTGTGACTCCAGGGGTGGTAGTCAGTGTCAATACTCCCTGAGCTACCCAGGCCCCCTTGAGTAAACATTGTTTAAAATATTGTATTTAATTTCAGCAATTTTGCAGCCATTAAATTGCATTATCTGATGACCAAAAAGGTGATTAGACGGTCTCCCACTTTGACCAAGCTGGTAAGGCTTGTCTATTTTAA
This sequence comes from Moxostoma hubbsi, assembly GCA_032164185.1. Lineage (NCBI taxonomy): Eukaryota > Metazoa > Chordata > Actinopteri > Cypriniformes > Catostomidae > Moxostoma > Moxostoma hubbsi. The sequence goes on from JAVLUX010000038.1 coordinate 24,072,780, forward strand.
TGGTTTTAGGTGGGTTTTGGACACTTTTCAGCTGGTCAGGCTGGGAGACCAACTAGACTGGCTCACCACTGAAGTCTGCTTTAAAGGAATAGTTCACCCAAAAAATGTACACACCCTCATGCATCCCAGATGTGTATGACTTTTTTTCTTCTGCTGAACACAAACAAAGAGTTTTAGAAGAATATTTCAGCTCTGTGTGTCCATGCAATGAAGGTGAATGGTAATGGAAGGTGAATGGTAAAAAAGTGCATAAAGGCAGCATAAAAGTAATCCACATGACTCCAGCGGTTTAATCCATGTTTTCAGAAGTGATATGATAGGTGTGGGTGAGAAACAGATTAATATTTAAGTCCTTTTTTACTATAAATCTCCATTTTCACTTCCACATTCTACTACTACTTTTTTTTTCACCTACTGGTCAAGGAGGAGAATTTATAAACTTAAAGACTTAAATATTGATCTGTTTCTAACCCACTGTCATAAACATCTGGGATGGCATGTGGATGAGTAAATGATGAGAGAATTTAAATCTTTGAGGGGAACAATCCCTTTAACATGTCGTTTCTGCAGGGTTATATATCTGCTTTATATCAGCCTCTATGTGCTGTCTACATATCGCATTGGTATTGGCCAGTACTTTCCATAGCGTACAGTCTCAAAACTGCCTTTAACATAAATACAGAGATTACTGATCATTGATCACGCTTTAGCTGATCTAACATGGAGACATATACCTGATGAAGACAAATAATGCTAGGATTTCCAGTGGTTTATTGAAATCCCATGACTTCAGATAGAGATAAATGAGAAAAACTTTAACCTTCACTGATTTTAGGAATTAGTCATGATGCTGAATTAATTTATCCTTATAACCTGGCGTTCTGTCTCTCATAAAGCTTTGTCCCAGTTCCCAATTTGCATTATGCTCTCTGGCAATCTCTACAGTCACTCATATTAAAATCTTTCACCCGCTATTACTTACATTAAAGGGCCTCAACATCTCATCTATCTCTTTGTCTCTTTGATCAAGTACTCTCATCCAGGCCTTGACATGTCTTCAGTCTAAGCAAGGCAAGGTCATGGAATGCCTAATGTCTTGTCACAGCGAAAAAAGAAAGGAAATTAAGTAGAAGCATGTAATAGAAATTCTATAAATAATCTTAATAAAAGATTGTACTGGTCACCCAGCAGGGCAGGACCTCACTTCACCCAAAAAATGAAAATGTTTTCACCCTCATGTCTTTCGAAACCAGGCTGACCCGCTTCTTTCTTCTGTGGAACACAAAAGGAGAATTTTTGAGGAATTTTACTGCTCATATTTTCCCCAAGCAGTGACAATGAATATACACTTTCAAGCTTCAAAAAAGTATGCAAAAGCACTATAAATGTATCACTAAAGTCAATCCATTTGCTGTATTCTAAGTCTTCTGAAGTCATACAATAACTTTGTGTGAGGAACAGACTGAAATTTAATTCACTGATAATCTTCCCCTTCATTGAGCTGTTGATCGCTGCATCCGAATCATTGAGTCAGTCCAAATTGTGAACGAATCATTCAGACTGGTTTAGAAAATCCGACTCAAAAGAATGATTTGATAATGAATTGAATATTATTACTTCACTCATGAAGAGGAGCTTGGACAGCTGTCAAGATTTCAGTGAATAAAGACTCAAATTTCAGTCTGTTCATCACACACACTCCCTTACAAAAATTGAGAATTCATGGCAAATTTGCCGCTGATAATTTTCATATGCAAATGAGCTTTGCAGCAAACTTGCAGCAACTTGCCCATTGTTGCCAAAGGTTTGCTGGAGATTCACCACTACTGCGAAGAACTGCAAACTTCTGGCAAACGTTTGCGGCAAATCAAAAGCTCATTCACGTGTGAAAATAACAAGCAGCAAATTGGTACGGTCTGGCATATGGGACACCCCTCACTGCCTTACGAGCCATCTATATCAGCGTTTCTCAAACTATGGATCGCGACCCAAATTGGGTCACATAGCCATACATGTTGTGTCGCAACGTATTTTGATGTACGTGTAATTATGTTCTTAGTAAAAGTAACTGAAATTGTTAAGAGCAAATGTGCTCTGTTCAGTGAACTCTTTCATGATGTTGCACATGCTGTGACTGTTTTTCGGCTGTTTTCCACAATATAATTTGATATACTTTTTGATTTGATATACACCGCGATATCAAGCGAGGGGGAGGCATGGTCAGGTGCAAAGGTGATTCGGCCAACAGGTCACTCCTCTTGACATCACAACACACCGCTGTTACCATGCACACTCTCCAAACAGAAAGATTACAAAGTATCTTTCAGCTCAAATAATACACTAGGTTTAACAGAAGAATCAATGTAAGTGCTTTTATAAAATTACAAGCTTCACATTTCTGCCTTTAAGCCCTCCAAACATTGTCCCCATTCACTTTTATTTTAAGTGCCTCACTGAAACCTAAATTTTTGCCTTATTTAAAAGGAAAGAGGGATGAGTTGAAATACATTTTTATGGTAATTAATGTTATGCCACAAATGCTGTAGATTGAGCTTAATTTGTACTGAACCCGTAATATTCCATTAATAGTGTTTTTTTTTTACATATTAATTCATGACAGCCCCAGTCCTCATTCACTTTCATTATGTGGAAAACAGTAGAAAGGATACTCTTCAAAATTCAACAGAAAAAATATTTTTGGGTGAACTATTTCTTTAAAAAATTTAAATGACGCTATTTGGGCCACGTCTAATGTCTTGCATAATGTAATGGTTTAAATATAGAGTGCTGGATATCTCCGAGTCTGCGACCTACATCTAACTTGTTTCTGACGTAGGCAGGTTCCTGTGCACCACCAATGAGTCAGAAGACCAGAAAGAGAATGCCGATGCATCTGTGTGCCTTCATTACATCCTGTCTGTAATTAGTGGCATTTACTAAGTCTAGCATCACTATTGTTACTGCTCATTTAAGGGTTGTTTGAGGTTTCCTGGTACTTTCTGTTGCACAATTGGATGAAAAATCCCATAGACCCACAATGAAAGAGGGACCTGAGCCATATTTAGCGGCAATAACATCATAGAGACTGGGGGTGGGCTCTTTTGGCTTGATCCAGTAAGCAACCACCTAGCAACCACATAGCAAAACACTTAAAAACTGTTACAATGATATTCTGAGCCTTTCTTTCACGTCCAGCACTGATGGTTTTTGCTTAATAAGAGTTTGTAGTTTGAGGTCTTGATATGATTTGAAAATGTTCCCACAATTGGTGACTCAAATCTCAGAAAAAGTTCTCAGAAAAACCCAAAGACCGTTATGTCTCACTTCCAATTCTGGTTTAAATTTTTGCCATGTGGGTTTCTATGTAAGGTCTTTCAGCAGGTTGAAGTTATCCTTTTTCAGCCATTGAGAGCTTAAATAAGATAAGATAGTCTTTTTTGTCCAAAAGGAAATTTGTCTTGGACACAGACAGTACAGTATACAGTTTTTAGCTCTAGTTTAAATGCAGTGCCAACAGTTTCTGAGGCATTCAGTTCAGAGATTACTAACACACAGGAAGCAAATATCATTAACATTAACACTGCAGATAAAAAAAAAGTCACCAGAAATGAGACCAAGGATATCTTTCCTATCTGAATCATTCTGAGGTGTATCAGACTGGCATGTTTTCAGTTATATCTAAGAGGGTACAACCAAAGTGCCTGGAAGAGAGGTCAGGTCACTTGGTGGCCATATTCATAATGCCCCTTGGTCTTGTCTTGTCATACAAAACAATTTGTACCTTTCATTCTGAAGGGCTCGTCCCTATATTCTAATCACTTAGAAGGGTTTACCCTGCAGACTGAGAGCTTTTGAGGGTTGAAGAGTGTAGGGTTGAAAAATATCTGTCATTCTGAACGCACTTCAACATCATCTATTCAAGCCAAAGCTGTCCACAAGGCTGATGCTAATGAACATCAGTTGCACCTAATCATAAATCTTTTTTTACTATTGACTACTTTCAGAATAAAAACAGAAAGGAAACGCTTTAAAACTTTATGAAGAAATGTAAGCTTCATGTTTACATATTTTTAATTCTATTATTTTTTCAAATGAACACATAAACAAATGTACAGCATATGTTCAATACTTAAATATAACGCCACTGTGTATACTTATTTAATTTCAACTCCTTTATTAGAATAAAAAGCACATTTACAGTTTTGCTGAGTTTGCTTGCGGTTGGTTACACTTGGAAAACCTGCAGACTTATGGCGTAAGTTTTGCTGTTGATCTTTTTATGCAGGAAATAGCATGCTGAACACAGCGTAAAATATACATGATGAAGCAACATAAAATACTGGAGTGAACTACTCACCCAATTTAAAAATATATATATATTGGGCTTGAGTTCCATATGCCAGCAACACTAATATGTTTAATAATAAAATCAGGAAGTTATTGTGTTCGCATAATCAGTGACGAACCCATCTGTACAGCTAAAAACAACTCGCATCACAACTCGCTTTTGGCTTCCCTCCATGGATATTACACCCAGAAAATGGAGCTCACACTTCCCCATATGTCCAACAACACTTAAGGCTTTGGCCACTGAGGTCAGTGTTTAGAATTTCGGTATGCACAGACCGATTTAAACTAAACAAATATCAACTGTGAGAGTAACATCCCCCAAGATACTATATCATACACTTCTTCCACATTTTTATATTAATATGTTTAAATCCTTTCAAGTGAGATTTATGTGTAAATGTATCAGTATCTCACTCAATGTTCAAGCCGGCGAGTAGGCAGTGTGTGAGGTGAGAGAGGGTGAGGTGATGTGATTTCTTTCTAAAACAAAGCAAACGCAAATCACCTGGAAAGAACAAAAATGGACGTCAAAGCTGTGCTAAGATGGGATATCATCACAATGATTTCACTAGCTATATAAAATGAAGCACTATTGTGAATATCGCAATGATTTGAATGTGCTTTTATTTGGACACTTGATTTCAGAGCGCAACATTAGACCGATCAGGATCCTTCAGGGCTGTACAATTAATCAAAATAACATCAAAATCATGATAAATCCATATTTGATTATTAAACCACAACAATTTTCAGTGGCCTGTGTGAGGTTGTCAGTTGTCTTGGGGGCTGTTTAAACTGAACGTGTTTTGTTTTATTTTTTCTAAAAATATTTGTTTTTTTTTTCTGTCTCAAAAACTCCATATTTGCTACAGTATATGGAAACAACCAATAGAATATAGTTACATTTAAAAATGTAGTTTTCATTTAGTTTCTATGCACTTCTGGTTTAAACACCTCCCACATCTGGTTTTATCCAAATACAGATACAGATAATTTTGCCATTGCAACAGATACAGATACATCTAATGGCTTCACTGCAAAAGCCTAATGTAAACACACTAATTTTCTCATTCAGGTCAATTACTGTCATGGTGAAGCAAGAGTCTAGTAAATAAAATAGCTAACACTCCTCAACTGTTGACGTATGTCTTGCTCCCTTGAGCACTGTATTGTTGCCGGCATAGTAACGCAAAAACGTGCATTAAAGTATGTATTTTAAGACCGTGTGCTTGCAGTATGTTGGAAAATAATTTTCATCATCAGGTGCGTGTGTTTTTGTTTGTTTCTGGGTTAAGAGTATGGAGCAAAAAGGTCAGTTTGTTCTCCAGTTAATTTCATTGCTGTCTAGGGGACACAATAGAGATGTTATTGCTGAAGTATGTAATTTCTTGTCTTAAAAAAATATTCCCAGCCCAAAAGAATGTTTCAGCCAATATTGATATGTCGGTCTGGTCAGAACACTTAAACAATGTTTTGATAACTCCACAGAGTCACAGTGTTATCTTTTCAGGGTTCTTTAAGGGTTCCCCCTCCTCAAAAATGGCTAATATAAAGATGTCTCTGCACATTAAACTGGAAAAGAAGAAAGTACTTCTTTTTTTTTCATCTTTAAAGTGATCTTGTTTGCACTAGATAATTTTCCTATGTCCTTTCTGCCTTGATGACTCTGGGCGCTCTGCTCTGGAATTCACAAGAACAATTAAATGGCTGATTTGAGTCATGCATGTTCCATCAAACTATCTGATGTCATAATGCGACTCCAAGGGCCGTAGCTCTCCGCCATCCAAATTTAAACCCCCTGTCTTGAGTCCTTAACTGAGAAAGTCAAGAAACATAATAATTAGCTATAAACAGGAAATTCTCCCCAGCAGCACTTGAAACCGATTGTTACAGTGGTTTTAATGCATTGTGAATTCCCCTCTGATACATATCTCCTGAAACAATGATTGTTTTTGTGACAGATGGTTGAAACCAAGAGGACAAATTAAGGGAAATGATATCTGATTGTAACATCATTCTGTGAATTGTATGATTGTTAACACTGTTGTCAATATGATCAAAGACTGTGTCTGTTTTGTTGGAATGTGGTCTCAACTACCCACTGACACAGTAACCCAGGGCTCTTCCCATAAGCCACTGTGGCTCACACACTTATTTTGATTCTTGATTATATTTACTTGCTTAAATACTAGCAAATAGATAGATTAAATAGATTAAAGGAATAGCTTAGCCAAAAATGAAAATTCTGTCATAATTTACTCATTACTTTATTTCATATGCAGGACACAAAAGGAGATGTTTTAATGTATATATTGAGAGAGGTGAAATAACAGTTTCCAATTTCTAACTATTTCAGTTTTGGTGGCTTAATGTGGCTATATTGAGTTCGAAAACTTTTGAAAATAAAAAAAAAAACAACTAATAAAAATGTGTAAAGGTAAAAGATGTGCAAATCGCAATTTGTATGTATTTGATTGATGATTATTAATGGGATTTAAATCATGTTATGTTGCAGCTCTTATTAAAGTTGCCGGCAATCTAGTGAGTAGGGCTAGGCGATATAGCCAAAAATATTATCACAATATTTGTTTTCATGTTGTTCAATATTGATATTTATCACAATATACATTTCATACCATTAATGGGGGAGGAAACCCTTGCAAAAAACGAAACTACCTGCAAACTTTGTTATTGTCACATGCAAATGAGCTTTTCATTTGCACAAATATTTGCAGCTGTTCACCGGTAGAGACGAACCTCCGGCAATCTTTTGGCAACAATGGACAATTTGCAGCAAAGTTTGCTGCAAATCTCATTTGCATGTGAAAATTATTAGTGGTGAATTTGCGGCAAGTTTGAACTCTCGATTTTCGTTAGGGAACGCATGTGTGTTAGATCTTAAGAATGGATGTAATCTTAACTTGTTTTTTTTTCAAGTAAACTCCAGGGTGTAAGCTTCCCTTAAATTGTACTCAGTTAAAGATTCATTCCAACAAATGTTGTATGTGCCCTTTTTTCAATTAAATTTTGCCAATTTCATCATCTTCAGTCGACATTTGACGCCACTGAAAGACTTTCTTTTGATGCTCCACACTCCAGCTCAGTAGGTGGCAGTAATGCACCATACACAAATTTTATCATATTAGCCAGACAGCTAGCTAGCGGCTACCGAGCCATATTATTCTTCTCATGACAGCAGGGTTGGTGGATAATACTTGATGACTGTGATTCAGTTAGCTAGTTTTATATATAACTTTATATATAATGTTTTTAGCGAGACGTACCTGATCCGATAATCTAGATGTAGAACATATAGAATAAATATAGAGAATTTCTCAAATGTTTATCATCTATGTCAAAAATCTATTTTCTTTTTAAAATCTCGATATAATTTTAGTGCCCAGCCCTACTAATGAGTAACAATGTGCGAGTAACGTTTTATCTACTTGTCAATTTTATTTACATTTGCCCATTCAGTGAGTGTTAATTTGGGAAACAGCTTTTACATTTGTCCACAGCGAATGAAATATCAGCACTCACGGTTTACATTACTGTGGCTTCCATTTCCATGATGCCTCATTAATAATACAGAGACAGTAGATACGCTAAAATTTATGAGCCTATATGATTGAGCTGGGATACAGTAAAGTGTAATGGCTTTCAAATGATTCTGTACTGTAATCAATTAATGTCTGTAACTGGGCCATGAGTCATGCAGCGTGGGTGGGTGGGGCAAATACAGCATTATGATTTAGAGAGGAACCCTCCCTCAATAGTGTGCCAGAATACTAAAGTGTGGGTGTGTGGGGGTTAAAGGATTTACGTCAAGCCCTCATTCAAACAGCTGGCAGACTGAACTCTGTATCTCTGGGCCAATTTATTTAGACAGTGAAGAAAACAGTTTAAAAGTTTGTAAGTACTCATGGTTTGTGTAAACCAATATTGTATATATATCTTTCATATCACAAAGCTAATCATTCATAGGTTGATTGCTCTTAAATATTTTTGTGGCACTATTGAATACATTGCTCTTATGATTCAGGTGATTTACTGTATGCAAATTCTGGAACTTGGTGCCCATGAAGTAAAGATGGTAACATCCAGGTCGCATACTGGTTCACATATCATACGGGTCCATGTGGCAGCCGAGAAACTGCCATTGAGATAAATGGAAACGCTAACAGATAGTGCTCTTCAGGTATCCCTGGGCCAATCAATTTTGAATGATTTTAAGCTAATATTGCCAGCTAAGCTGCTTTGTTTTTTATGCTGTTAGTTTAAACAATGTTGAATAATGAGTACAAATCCAGTGGTGGCAGTTCTCAGGTTGCTCTATTATACATTACTGGCACTGCAATAGCTAGACATTTGGGGACTGTGACAGTGGGCAACCGAGGACAAACTCGGCTAGCACATGCACAGCTACAGACAGTGGAGATATTAGGACAGTTTGTAAATAAAAATGATGGGAAACGGGAGAGTTTTGATTCATAATGTAAAGGGATAGTTCACCCTTAAATGAGCCCTCATGTTGTGCCAAAACCTGTATGAACACAAAAGATGTTAGGCAATATGTTTGTCTCAGTCAGCATTTTTCCATACAATGAAATTTGCATAACATTTCCTTTTGTGTTCCATGGAAGAAAGAAAGTAACAAGGGTTTGGAACAACATGAGTGTAATCAAATAATGACAGATATGTCATTGTTGGGAGAACTATCTCTAAGTGTGTGTCGGATTAATACATTTTGAAATACACTGAAGCCATATTTTCATTAAATTGGTCACCAATGTGAACCTAGCCACTACTGAGTACTTCCCTTCCCCAGATCAAACCCAGCTTTGTGCAATAAATACATTGTTATATAATATGCAGTGGCATCTCTGCCTTAATGATGAATGCGTGTGCTATAGAAGGCTGCCTGCCAATTGTAACTCTTTGGGATAAACTCTTGCCCTGCCTCATTTATGTCACATGCATCTTACAGAGTGGGAAAACTATGCATTATTAATGAATGATTACCCATGCGTAATTTTAATTCATAGAATTTACATCATATAAATGTTATATTTTACACGTATATTATATTATTAATGTTATTAAATATAAATAATTGTATAATAATTTAATGTATTATCTACTACAAATTATATTGAATTTAATATATATTGAATTGTATATTTATGCTGACTTATATATAATTATTATGATTAAAATTGTAAACTACATTTGTAAAGTATGTATAAGTATAATATATAAGTATATAATATATGGTAGTATTTGTTGTGCTGAATGTAATTTATGCAGATTTTAATCATTTAAACTTTACTGTAATACAGATTTTAATCCATTACAGTAATGAGAATTTTTTTTTCCACGATGAAAATTTTGAAAGAAAATGTGCTTAATTGTCATTAAAATGACCAATGTCCCAGTGCAAAAATTCATATTTGGTGTGAAATATGACCTGGATGTTTTTTTTTTGTAAGATTCACCCACAAACTCCCTGTAATAATGATTAGATAGGAGAAAGTATTTTAGCATCTTAAAAATTACACACTTCACATTTAAAGGTGCACTCAAGTAATTTTTTCCTCATTAAAAAAAGTTTAACTCCTAATGACATGAATTATAATTTTGCAATATATGTAGGAAATTATGACCACTTACATTCAAATAAAGACTCCAGTCAAATCAGTAACCTTATAAAAGCTGTTTTATTCTACATGGAGAGGGTCCGCACATGGGGGCTGCCATGTTAGAATCACATGACCAGCTGAATACTATTCGCTTGATCTCAGTAACTGTCCTGTTTATTTGACACTTACACTAATTTATTAAAGTAATTATGGCTGACTGTAAATAATAAATGTTTACAATGACATCTGAAACTGAAAACTATTGATTTTAAATGATGCTGCATCCAAACCTCTAGGTGTCAGTGTAAGTCCAAGATCATACAAAGACAAAAGTTACAGAGAGCACCATTTAAATCAGTTCTGAAAAAAATACTGACAATTTGTCAGTCTTTCAGTTCTTTTGTTGTTAAAGGTGCACTTAGTACTTTAGTAAAATGGCAATATAAAAGCCAACAATGAACCCCCCCCCAAAAAAAAAAAACTGCAAATGTAGCTTGTTAAGATTAAAAGCTACTCATAATTTAAAGTTATTAAAGGGATAGTTCACCCAAAAATGAAAATTCTCTCATTTACTCACTCTCATGCCATTCCAGATGTGTATGTCTTTATTTCATCTGCAGAATACAGCTGAATATTTTTAGAAGAAAATTTCTGTAGGTTCATACAATGCAAGTGAATGGTAACCAGAACTTTGAATGTCCAAAAAGCACATAAATGATGCATAAAAACAATTATACGACTCCAGTTTTTACATCCATTTCTTCAGAAGCTATATGATATTTAAGTCCTTTTTTGCTACAAATTCTCCTCCCTGCCAAGTGGGTGGTGATATTCACAAAGAAATTATCTTCACAGAATGTGAAAAATGCTGCCTTTATATGCTTTGTGGACCTTCAAATTTCCAGCCTTAATGGTTGAATTGAATTGTACAGACCTACAGAGCTGATATGTTTTTCTAAAAATCTTTGTTTTGTTCAGCAGAAGAAAGAAAGTCATACATATGAGGATGAGTAAATGATGAGAGAATTTTCCCTTTCCCTTTGAGCTACAGTCGAGCTAGCCTTCTGAAAAAGTAGCTATGCTACAAGGTACAAACAAAAAGTAGCCGACCGCACTGATTATCTGAGCAGTATTTTTTCGCACCAAAAACAAAAACAATATCTAATCTAATTAAGGGTGTCAGCATTAATCTGCATTTAAACAGATACACTTACAAAAAATACAACCAACAATAAAAAAATTAAATAGAAATGTATTATATAACACATATAGTGAAAATATAGTAATAAACTGTAGAATTTCACTACAATTAGAGTATACTATTAACAGACCTCCCATGCTTCATATGAGAGAGACAGGACATTGTAGGCAAATGCATTTGCTTTCTAACTCAGTTCAATCAGCTTTAAATCTGTGTGATATTGTAATATTATAAAATACATTGATCACTGGAAAAACTAGCTATTTACTGGAAAAGCGACTCTGTTTTAAAAACAGCTGAGCCACTTTACTATCAGGGTACTGAAAAAATGTAGTTTAGTTAGTCACTTTGGAACATTCCGTTAGGTACTCCCCAAACCTTCTCACCCAAGACGGGTCAAGTTACAGCAGAAATAGTTACACAAGTCAGTCTGGAGCATGCTGTATTTCTCAGCAATTCCAGCTGTCAAGGGCTAAGACAGGCATGAAATGTTGCAGGACAATCAACAATCATACATATATTCCAATAACCTGGATTCCTCTGAAGTCATTATCTAAAATGGTTTTAGTTCTAAATATATATAGCATCACAGTAGACTGATGATGCCAAAAGGAGAATACAGAAGAAATGCAGAAATGTGCTTGTGCAAGCATTGACTATTTTTGGTCATACAGAAACTGTTCTCTGCTCTGCTAAAACTTGCTGAATGTGAACTAGCTCTGCAAGATTTTAGAGGCATTTATTGAAGCATTCTGTGCCATTAAAAGACCTCCAATCAAAACATATTTGTTTCTTCTTTTCCATTAAAAAAATTATCTAAACTTTCTAAAAAAAGAAAAAAAGACAAGTTTACATAAAAAGTAAAATGACAGAAGATATTTTCTTGATTTTAGAGAAATCTAATAAAATTTTGTACAAATTATGCTTATAAAAAGAAGAAAATTAACCATTAATTTATTTATTATAAGAGAAACAATTTTTTAAAAGTTTATTTTTCTTACCCAATTGGCAAATAACCTTTTGTTGTTTTGAGCATAAACCCCGCTAATTTTGATAGATTTTTCTGAAAACAATACTTAATATCTTAATATCTTGTTTTAAGTATGTTTAGATTTTTTAATTTTGCAGTGCAGTTCACCCAAAAATAAAATGAATTATTCTATTTACTATAGTCATTATTTACTCACTCTCATGTTGTTCATGAAATCATGAAAGTAACACCAATATGGTCCAAATGGCTTGTGTGCTTTGTTCCAAGTCTTCTGAAGCCATACGATAGACTTTCTTGAGTAACAGACCATGTTTAAGTTGTTATTCATTTAGGACAGAGCATCTTCACATTCGCCCTAGCTTCCTTATAGTGTGTCTTATGTGTGTCTTATTTTGCTTTGACATTGACCTGTCAAATCCTGCCACACATATACATCTACAATAATCTTTCTAAGAGCAGATTTCTGTGTGTGACAGATCTTGGAGATGTAGTCTGTGCGACCGGTCTAGGAAATGTAATCTCTCCACTGAAACTAGGCCATGGCGTGATTTCACATTTGTTACACCGCCAATAGCACACAGCCTGTCACAAAGAGCATCCATTTATTATGCTGTCCCTCAGGCACTCGCTTATGTTCTAAAACATCACCTTTAGAGCTTATCTACGCCACTTGAAAGTACATATATGAATACTGTGTAAGTGACCACATCATATTGAGGGAATCATGTCTGTTATCAATATATATTTTGGCATGCCTTTAATAATGGATGACACAATGCATTCAAATGTTGTTACATTGCACATCAAGGCATTATGTAAGAATATGCAAAAATTACATGCTGCTAGGTTTTTTTTGGCATGCTTTATTAAGAAAGTTTGACTAAAGCTTTGACTGAACTAGCATCTTTAGCTTTAATAATGAAGTAGATTTTTGTGGTACATTATTTTGGATTGTTGTTAGCATGTGGTTGATAATATTTTGGAGTGGTTGTTAGGGTGTTGCTCTTCTGTTGTTAGGATGTTGCTATGTGGTTACTTGGATGATCTGAGAGGTTAATGCCATTCCTATGATGTTGCAAGGGTGTTCTGGGTGGTTGCTATGGCACTGCTGTGTGGTTTATTATCTGTTCTGAGTGTTTGTTAGCATGTTGTGGCTGTTAGTGGTTGTTATGCTAGCAAGCACAGCTTATTATTTCCACATTTTATCCTTCAAAAAAAAAAAAAGTTGTATAAACAGCAATATGCTTCTTTATTACTTCAGAATACATGAAAGTGTTCAGAGCACAAGCATAAGCTTGACTGAACGCTACCAAACTGCCCTGTTTCCTAGTGGCTAATGCAGTGACCAGTAGCCAGTTGCAACAAACCCCTTCAGATAAAGGAACAGTTCACCCAAAAATGAAAATGTTGTCATAATTTACTCACTATGAGCACAAGCTTGGTCACAGTGGCTCACATGTTCACGTGTTTTTAGCACTAAACAATTGAAGCTCACTAAAGAACGTCTCTCTCTTTGCGTTCATGAACCTGCAACGGACGTCAAGATTTTCACTGAAAAAATTACTTAAATTAATCCATCTTGTTTCTCACTAAAACATTTCATATGTCTTCAGAAGACTTGGAATATGACACTCAAATCACATGGACTAATTTTATGATGATTTGGGTCTTTTTGTAAGCGTTAAATAAGGCACTATCCACTGCCATTGTATTGAAAAGACAAGACTAAGATATTCATTGAAATGTCTTATTTTGTGATCTGCATAAGAGACAGCCCACTACATTGCAAGTAAATCACCAACATATGTGACTAAAATATGCCTGTTATTAGTCACTGGCTAGTAAATGTTCAGATTTCACTCACCAGTAGGGCTGAGAATCAATTCCCAAAAGAATCGACTCCTCGATTCCAAGGCGTTGGGAATCGAGAATCAACTTGAGCGTTTCAAGAAGATTCTCAATTCCCAACGCTTGAAATCGCTGGAGTCGATTCCTTTCGGGGAAACCAGTTGATATTTTTTCAGACTTTTTTTTTCGATTTCCTCGACCACTGAACTACTACACATTTCAGAAGCCAAACAGAGCTAAAACAATTGACAAAAGTCTTATAAATGTCTTTAGTATTGTGTCAGCATCTATAAATCTGCTCTGCTTGAATCAATGAATTGATTCAGTGAAGTGTAGTCTGCTGGTATTTTACTTTGGATTAACCTTATAATCAATGAACATGCCAAATTTGTGACAGTAAATTGGAATACAATAACAACTTCCCCGATTCTGCAACACGGAGATGGCAGAGTTTAGATAGCATCCTAGTTCACATCAATAAATTGGTATGGTAAAGTTTAAATGATCAATGTGCTGCACTTAAAAACGCTTCTCTACTCGTTCACATTTTACAGTGCTTTAAAACCTTTTGCATATATATAAGGCTATATAGTGCTTTGGTATGTGTATGCAGGCCCTGATTTAATTTTAGAATTAACTTAGTAAATGTTGTTCATGCTATCATATAAAGTGCATTGTGAGTGAGCTGTTTATTATGAGATTTAACTTTACCTCCCATTTCTCTCGGAATCTAAAATATTTGTCTGGAATCAGGATTTGGAATAGATTCCCAAATTTCTGGAATCTGACAGCCCTTCTCACCAGTGATGTAGTTGTATAGTGGTGCAGAACTTAAGCACATCGATCATTTTATTGAATAAAAAGCTGGCGTTTAAGAAGCTGGATTTAGCCTCATCTTTTACATCTTTGCTGTGTCTCTTGAGCGAGCATACTGAAGGAAATTTACCTTATTTGGCTGCAGTGGTTTCTGAGGTGTCATGATCGCTTTATTTGAATGTGATATGCCATAGTTACATTTATATTGCATTTAAAGACGTAAACTCTGATTTTGCTTAAACTATTCCACGGACTGTTTCACAACATTCACCATTTTACAGCAAGGTTATAGACCAGCAACTTGCCTGCTGGACGTCTGTAAGCAGGTAAAAGTGTTGCAAAACTCAAGAGCTTGAAGATTTGAATTTGAGAACTGATACAATAAATACCTAATTTCTGCAGAACTACACACCCACCAGAAGCCTGCGGTCGGCTAAAGAACGTCGCCTTGTCGTACCAACACAAAGAGGCACCAAAAAACTTTCCCGGACTTTCAGTTTCATCATACCACGTTGGTGGAATGACCTTCCCAACTCCATCCGTGAAACTGACTCACTCTCTGTCTTTAAAATTTACTTAAAACACATATTTTCCATGAGCACTTAACCAGTCACTAAAAATGAAAAAAAATTCTTGATTCAATTGAATCTGTTTTGAATACTATTCTGATGCTAGTGAAACTTTGAAGTATGGCACTTTTCGTACCAATGTCTCCTTAAGATGATTTGTTTATGTTTTCCTCTTTTGTAAGTCGCTTTGGATAAAAGCATCCGCCAAATGAATAAATGTAAATATTTGTACATGTAAGTCAATACACATAATATGCAAGTAAAAGTTTACTTTTGGCTCATGCCGTGTATTTTATGTCCAAAGACCAGATCCAAATTTTTATTACGTCACTTTTAATACCCTTTCTGTAGGTGATCAAAAAGTTAAAAAATAAACATTAACTCTAATCATACATTGCACGGATGAGTGACAAACAACCGTGCAGCTTCTCTGTCCTTAATGTGCACTGTGTTATTTCAACTGAACATTTACTTGCAGAGTTGCTGGTTCTCTTAAAGAGACAGTACCATTTTGGCGCTTGTTTTACATATCTATGAAAATGCATGTAAATCGCACAAGCACATATAAACAAACATGTAACAAAATTTAGTAATGTAGTAAGTGTAATAAATGTGTACATATTAATATTTGTACACATTGGGACAATCATACATTATGAAATATTTTAATCTTTAAGAAGAATTTGAAAGATAGGCTCTTACAGCAATTATGCAGGTTTTTTTGCTTAACTAATGTTATTGCATGGTACTTTTGATATAGTAGCACATCAATTATCATTTTTATAATACAATTATTAAATTATTGTAATATGTGGAATTCTATTTTCAATTTTATATTCCAACCTTGTGAAACTTAAACACAAGTTTACTTTGCTTAAAATGTGTATGAAATTTTTTAACAGTGACAAAAGCTTGTATAATTACTATAAATGCAATTATATGACATCATATAAATTGACAGAATGTTAGATTTTTACTTGTTTAAAAATCTAAAATGCGATTGAAATGTACAGTCTTGTATACTATACTGCATGAAGTATATATTAATGAATACTTTATATATTTGAAGATGCCATCTTCTCAGTTTGTTTAATATCTTTTCCGGTTTTCAGTTGCATTACACTTACATGACTACATGACTAAAAACAAAAATGTAGTAGCCATTCGTGATTCTTTCTCTCAACTTGTCCACAGAGGGTTGATAGAGAAAGTCATTAAAATGAAACAGGGAAATTATTGTCAAGGGTTTTCATAACTTCAGGGGTTTGTTGCAACTAGACACATGCATTGCATTGGAATGAGCAGAATCAGAGTACCTGCTGGTCTAAGCCAGTTATTTTCCACCATGACAGTAAATAAACAGTCCACCTGCTATCTGTTAGCTTTGTGGTTAGAGGCTTGGAGAAAGAGAGAGTAGAAGGGGCGTTACCTCTCGCTTCAGGGAAGGACATTCAACTCACATCTGTTTCCGTTTCACACCCTGCCTGCCTCTGCTCATGTGTCTAAAAACTTTGTGCATTGGATCACCTCTTTGGCTGACCTGAATCTATGATCAAAGAAAGATGCAGGTGACAAGGGAGTCCATTGTGGGACCTCCATTATGGAGGTTAGATTTTTGATGCATACCAAGATCTGAGGTGCTTAGTGCTTGTCAGTCCAGTGTGAGAGGTGTGTATGTGAGAAGCAGAATTGTGTAATGTCAAGTGTATTGTAAGGCTAAATGTGCGGTCACACTAGGCTTTGAGTATGCCTTTTTTTTGGTATACTTTTTAACGGACCAGGATATGTCGTCGCGTGGAAGGGCTTCTTGTGTAAGTAAATAATACATCCCAAATAACAAATAATAGTATATTAAAAATGTTACTCACTTTCCTGCAAAAATAAAAACACGCAGTTTTAAAATATGTATTTTTTGTATTGAGCCAAGAGGTCAGCGTGTGACGTTTCGATGGTTCCACAGTTCAGAGTTCCCTAAACATCCGCAGCTGAAACTGAATTTCTTGACATGAGCTTGCGTTTCCAATCTCCCACTTTCAGATGCGTTTGAATGGGAGTGAATGAAGCACGAAGTGTAGTGTGACCGCCCCTTAACAAAGGCTGACTGTGCTTATGTCCATGTATTTTCATGTTTTGCTTAAGTTTCCTCAACTTGTGCGCACATGAAGGCAATTTTACATGAGTTTTTGATGAGTTCTCACATCTGCAAACCATTTATTTATTCTGCATGTATAATTCAAGTCTTTTTGTTTGTTGAAACTTTTTTAAAGTTGCCTGTGAAGTGGTCCGTTTTTAAAGAGATAGTTCAAACAAAAATAATAATTATCTTATTTGCTCAACGTCATGCCGTCTCAAATTCATATGACTTACTTTCTATGGTCCCACTTTATATTAGGTGTTTTTAACTACTACATACTAATGATAAAATACACACAACACAGTACTTATTGTGAATCTACATGCTGTTTTGGGTTGCAACTGTATGAGATTTTCACGGTATGATAACCGTCTCAGAAAATATCTCGGTTTCACGGTATGCGGTATTACAGGTGGAAGTTTGTTGAGTGTGTGTGTGTGTGTGTGGGGGTGGGGGGGGTTGGGGGGGTGCTGAAAGGAGGAGGCGAGAACCGAGATGGGCAAGGAGGAGGCGAGAACCGAGATGGGCAATGAGGAGGCGAGAACCAGCTTGTCAACGTAAATAATATTTTAATAAAGAACTTAAACAAAAAGCACAAACACACACACAACGGACATGTCCGTGATTGATCTCTCTCTCTCGAACAGTCGTCACCGGCCGCCTTTATCGCTCGCACGCCCAATTAGGCAAATTGGGGACCAGGCGTGCGACATTCCAGACCGGTCCCGCCCACCTCCACTTCACAATGTTATATAACTAAAGCATGTTAGTTTACATGTTAAATGAACTACTAAATAACATCAGCTGTGTGAGCTTTTAAAGATGAATATTAATAATTAACATATACTGTAGGTGCACGACAGCGAGGCCAGACTGCTCCTGTCTGTACCTTTAACTCTGTGCTTCTCAACTGGTTTTGCTTCAGGACAGATTTTACATTGGAAATCAAGTGTCGACCTGCCATAGATTAAACATAACCTGTATTTAATGTATCCTGGGTTGCATTTCCTTTTATGTTGTATAGTTTTGTTCATGGTTTTCCATTACAAGGACATGCATCAAGTGACATTATTTTTGTTGTTGATGTCAACAACAAAATCTACAGGAAGTTTTCTCTCCACCTTTTAAAAATTGAAGAGCATATTTACTTATATGAGCCCATTATTATCCCATTTGTTAACTAATATTACATATTTATACACATATTACACAGAAGAAAAGGCTCCTCGTTACCATGGTTAGGTCAGTGTACTAGTCTTAAATAATAGTAATAATAATAATAAATTAATGTATTCATGAAAAATTAATTCCAGCTGAAACACATCTTGAAACTTTAACTACAACAGCCACTGTTGATATAAAATGAGGTCTAATAGATTCTACTTTTAGATTATTTCATATGAAACTATAACATTTTGTCACAATATAACAGTTACTTTTACTCATGTAAAATCCTGAAACAAATTTGTAAAGGTGATGGTGTGTAATTATTCATATTTTTAACTATTTTGGTAAAAGGGCCACATCGGGTTTAAGTAGTGCAAAGGGGGCCACATTGTATTACTTTTAAGATACAATGTTCTGCATTGATTTGTTTTTTTTGTATCTTTTAAGCCCAGAAATAGTTGTGTACTCAATTTTCTGAAGTGTATCTGTGTATCTCTGGCTTGGTTTTGCTCGCATGTCAATGATACCGAGATCTACTTTTATATTAATTTAATCACTGAGAAGGTTTACCAGCAAAATTAGTAGCACCAAAAATCACAAGCAGCCTCAAGAATGGACACAGAGTAGCCGTATAACACTTTTCCTTGAGCAGAATATTGCACTACAGATCGCTACAGAGATGTGCATGGTTGCCAGATTGCACAAAACAAATATTACATTAGGCGGAATATTTCCAATTTGCGTAATATAAATTTCAAACTGGGGGTGTTGCATCTCTTATCTGGCAACCCTGATCATGTTAAACACTTGAGGAGTCGCGTTATGTCCCAATGCAAGTTAACCGAAATATTCAATGAAAATATATATTTTTTTTTTTACGATAAATGAGCCACGGGCCACATTTAACCATGTGGAGGGCCTGATCCAATTGCCAATGTCTGCTTTAGCTGTTTGCGAGATTATCATTCAATCTGCCTCGGCAGTCCTAAATAGTCTATCACTTGGGCAGCTGCCAAAATATTTTCAATGGGAGAACCATGGCATTGCTCTTTCCCTGCTGTCCACGACCCAGTCCAAATAGACCAGTTGAGAAACACTGCTTTATCTCATACACACACACATACACACACACACACACACACACACACTCATGTCAGACCCCCTTGCTTCTCTTTGACATTTTCTCGGCTGCATGTGTGTGTGTGTGTGTGTCGCAAGTTGACGAGTCTGACAGGCAGACGAGGAGGAAAGGAGATGTGCACGCGCATGTGAGATTCTCCGTCCGGTTGCATTTTTTCTCAATACCGTAGATAAGCAAATGTACATGATATGATAACCTTCAATTTTCAAAATGTGGTATACCGTGAAACAGGTATACCGCTACAACCCTAATGCTGTTATGCAAAATTCTCACAAGATTCAAATTTTCTGCTACTGAGGTTGAAATACAGGTAGGGTTAGTGATGGGGTAGGGTTAGATTTAGGGATAAGGTTAACTGTGTAACTACAGATGTACTTAAATGCAGGTACTTTAAATGTAAGTACAATGCAATAACACATATGTATATAATAAGTACACTGTATAAAATGCTTAAGTACAAGTAGTTAAAGATACCTTATATAAAGTGGGTCCCTTTTTTCTGCAGAACATTAACAAAGATATTTTGAGTTCTCGAGTTTGAATCCCAGGGTGTGCTGAGAGACTCCAGCCAGGTCTCCTAAGCAAACAAATTGTCCCGGATGCTAGGGAGGGTAGAGTCACATGGGGTAACCTCCTCGTGGTCGCCATAATGAGCTTCGCTCTCGGTGGGGCGTGTGGTGAGTTGTGCATGGATGCGGTGGTGGATAGTGTGAAGCCTCCACACATGCTATATCTCTGTGGTAACACGCTCAAAAAGCCACGTGATAAAATGCACGGATTGACGGTCTCAGACGCAGAGGCAACTGAGATTTGTCCTCCGCCACCCGGATTGAGGCGAGTCACTACACCACCATGAAGATTTAGAGTGCATTGGGCATTGGACATTCTAAATTGGAGAGAAAAAATATAGATATTTTGAAGGATGTGTTTTTGTATGTGTTTTTGAATACAACATCGCAAGTCAATGTACTCCAACATCTTCAAGCTCCAAAAAGGACATACAGGCAATATAAAAGTATCCATATGACATGAGTGGTTTAATCAATGTCTTTTGAAGCAATATGATGAAACGTCTTATTGATGTATAATGATACCAGGACTGAGTTCCTGGCAACCACATGCAGCTTTAAAGAATCACAGTCTAGAAGTTCCAATGTCAATATTCCAATGTTGTCAATATTTAAGTGAAAAAGTTTGTTTCTCACCCAAAGTGATCACTTGGATTAAACAATTTAAATTGTATGGATTACTCTTATGCTGCCTTTATGTACTTTTTGGAGCTTGAAAGTTTTGGACCCAATTGACATATATTATGGACAAAAACCCCTCATATACCCTTCAAAATATCTTTGTTGGTGTTTCACAGATGAAGGAAAATCATACAAGCTTGAAACAAGTTAATGATAAGACAATTCTAATTTTGCGATGCAATATCCCTTTTTTTTCTGGTTAACTAGTCCCGACCTCTCCAGAGGAGACATACATTTTCACTTTTACTTGCCCTGGGCTCCTTCACGATATCTAATGTCATGTTTTTTACCAGCAGGAACATGGGCCTGTAGCTACCCAAATGGCTTATGCAGACAGGAGAATCTAGTACACACAAGCCTAAAACAGTTCACAAGAACAAAGGTCTGACATTCCAAGCGAGAGTACTTGAGTGAAGACTAAAGGACGGAAGGGGTTATCACAGATGAATCAGACACGGAAATACAGTGAAGCCCACTGGACACCATGAGGGAGGACAGCGAAGGGATTTTATGGTTCCGACCTTCTCTCTCTGAACACTGAACAAGTCCATTTGAAGCCCAACGTGTTCAGGGGAGTGTCCCCTGATGTAAACCCCAAATCCTTGAGATATAAAAGGCAACCACGCCCTTAAACCAAGGCCTGAGTGGGTCATCCACCATGTCATGGTAGCATTGTATGCCAAAATACCAAACCTTGAGAAAATCCAAGACGATTGCTAGACTTTGACGATGCAAGTTGTGTAAACTGAATAGGAAACTTGTAGGTCTGACATTTCTAGGTAAATCTTCCTCTAGCATCATTTCGACTCTATCAACATAACCTTTTTACATTGCAAACTTTGTTTTTACTGTGCACCTTCCCACTACCTGGGATTACCAACTCCAGGTGCAGCAAACCATGGGGTGTCGGCAAAGTTCGGAGGAGAAGGAGGCCGCCCGGCGCTCTCGACGCATTGATCGCCACCTTCGCTCGGAAAGCCAGCGGCAGCGCCGTGAGATCAAACTCCTGCTGCTCGGCACCAGCAACTCAGGCAAGAGCACCATCGTGAAGCAAATGAAAATCATCCACAGTGGAGGTTTTAACCTCGAGGCCTGCAAAGAGTACAAGCCCCTGATCCTCTACAACGCAATCGACTCACTCACCCGCATCATCCGTGCCCTCGCCACCTTGAAGATCGACTTCCACAACCCAGATCGTGCTTACGATGCGGTGCAGCTCTTCGCCCTCACCGGCCCTGCTGAGAGCAAAGGCGAGATCACAACAGAGCTCCTGGGGGTGATGAAGCGCTTGTGGGCCGATCCAGGGGTCCAAGAGTGCTTCTGCCGTTCCAATGAGTACCACTTAGAGGACAACACAGCGTATTATCTGAATGACCTGGACCGCATTTCTGCGGCAGAGTACATCCCGACTGTTGAGGACATTCTGCGCTCACGTGACATGACCACTGGCATTGTGGAGAACAAGTTCACCTTCAAGGAGCTCACCTTTAAAATGGTGGACGTGGGTGGCCAGCGTTCAGAGAGGAAAAAGTGGATCCACTGTTTTGAGGGTGTGACTGCCATTATATTCTGTGTGGAGCTCAGCGGCTATGACCTCAAGCTTTATGAAGACAACCAGACGGTAAGAGCATGATTATTTGATGTATAAAGTCCCAGTGTTTCAATCCCAAGTAAAAAAAATAAAAAAATTAAATACCATACCAGTTTTTCTAAAGTGACAATTGTATAGAGTTTAGTACCTCTAAATTTAGTAGCTTGTCCGACTGTTAGGACTGGGGGGTCAATTCCAAAAATAGTCGACTCTGCTCAGGGGAATCGATTCCGACCAGGGATGTGACATGATCTTTTGTCATTCATACTATCAGTCATACATAGTGTGAAGCTTTATATTGTTTAATATCTTTATATTCCACTGTTTATTGTAAGATTTCACTTTCATTTATTTTCTCAAGTATCAAGATTATTAGTCAGCAATCGGAATTGGAGTTGATCCCAGAACAGCCCTACCGACTGGTAGACAGCTGCTTTCAAATGCTCACATTCGTATTTGCACACGTGCTCTGTGAAGAGTTCTCGCAGTCTGTCTTGACGAGATATTAAAAGGATAGTTCACCCAAAAATAAAAATTCTGTCATCATTTACACACCCAAATTTTGTTCCAAACCTGTAAGACTTTCTATCTAAAGTGGAACACAAAAGGACATGTTAGGCAGCAAGTGAGTATATGTTGACAGAATTTTCATTTTTGGGTGAACTATTCCATAATGGTTTGTTATGATTTCAATGAATGTATGTTAGTGTAAATAAGTGGGACACATTTTTTGTTCAAATCTGTGCATTAGGCCTTGCAGTGTAAATGCAGCCTTATACCTGCCGGTATCTACTATGTTGTTAATATGAATACTGTTGATATTATTTTTTCTGCTTATAATTAGCTTATTTTTTGTTTGATTTATTACTGACTGTTTATTTAATAGCAAAAAACTTAAAAGGTTGCCTGCAATTTCTTTTAATTTGTGTTTAATAGGATAATAATTTTTTTGCTGTATCGTAATTGGTATCCTTAAATTTTACTGGCATTGCTATCGACTGCTGACATTTTTGTACCATGAAAACTAGGATACATTACTACATTAGGTTACGTACATCTCTACTGTAAATTCATCCCGTCGGTGGCGCTGACAAACGAAATGATTTTATAGTCTCGGTTTCACATTTCCTGTGGCACAAAATTACATTGTAAACCTGATTTTATTTTCCTCCAATGCTAATTAAAGATTTGTTGATGTAAGACATGGAATTAACTTTTCTTAATGGTCGTGTAGCGGCATACATTCTCTCGCCATGTGGCGAGGCTAATTGCTTACCAGCGAGTTCAAAGAATGCAAACCTGTGTGTGTTAAGCTAAACCTTTTCCCTCGACTCACAACAAGTACTTCCAAGTAGTGCATTAGCCTGGAATATCAATTAACATTGGGGAGTTAAAAATAAACGTGTTCTGCAAGTCTTGAGGGGTGGAGATGTACAGGAGTGATAATTGAGTTCACAGTGCAAGGTGTCAGGGTGTACCCATGTGAATTATCAGATTTAACACAGGGGAAAATTGCTATTGTGATGGGGGGTCAGAAAAGTTTTATATGTCTTCAGCTTAAGAGTTGCAAGAAAAAGGAAGTAGCATGTCAAAGAGGAAGTGTGGAAACTGGGGGAAGGAATTAAAGTCTCACGTCCAGTGTTCAAAGAGAAGAGCGTCGCTTGGGGGTACATTGACGGATCAGTGTGGCAGGCGAGTCTCCTCCAATAGCTTGTGCAGATTTGGCATCTTATCTGGTCTCAAAAACAATGCAGTAGTTAGAGACAGACATCTAGCATGATTTACAGTATTCGTTTCAGCCATGGTGTATAAATCACTTTCATGCCAGATATGAATGAAATTATGTCAAACATTTTGAATGTTGTTCAAGTCAACATTGTCAAAGTAGAGTTATATTTACTTTCTTAAAGCTGAACTTTTTCAGTTTTAAAATACTTTCTCCTAACCCAGCTTTACTGTATATGCAAAGACAACTGTAAGTAAGCCATTTGTATGTAAAACAATTTTTATAAATCAGTAAACACCATGGCCCAATTTACACCTTACATTAAGATGCGTTTTATGTCCGATAGTATCTGGATATTCGTTAGCTAGATTGCATTTACACCTTGCAGTCAAATGCATCTCAAATGTGAGGGAAAACTCTAGTTACATATTACATTAGAGGCTGTTGTATCCTTAAAATTATTAGTCTTTTATCAAATTTTAAATGATGCATTGATGCATAATTCAAATGCTTTCCATCACTTTGACAGTCAAGGTTTTTCCTTCATTAAAATTACAAGCTGAAGCCCCAAAATTTGCAGAAGCAAATTTTATGATATTCATCTCAAGTTCAGTGCTTTGTAAGTGCTAAATATGCTTCTTATCAGAAATGAGTGAAGCCTGGTTTCACATGACTGTCGCATAAACCACATAGTGATGAGAAAACTGGAGAGAGATGCAAAGCGAGTGTAATTTGTGGAGAGAGATGAGATACTGTATTCCAAGTGTATTCCAATGGAATAATTAATGGGATATTATTCATTGTTCGGGTGACAAGATTGCCAGATTGCAATGTCTGTTGTGTTCTTAATAAATAAACAGAACAAGGCAAGAACCCACAACACAGCACTTTAACAATGGATGACTGTAGCGTAAACTCATCACATAATTAATTGCTTGCGTAGTTGTATCCAGATGATGAAAACGCATTTGCATTTATATCTTCTTTGAATGTGGTCAGAATCAGTGCCTGACAACCTCCGACTGTGGTTTCAATCCAATTACAATGCATCTTGGGTCCATTTACACCTGGTATTTAATGTGGTCAAGAGCTATCCATTAGTTTTGAGTGTCTAGCTTGACACAACAACACTGACTCAACAATGAGTTGGGGGCGGGACTGTTTGTGCAGATGGCCTTATTCGGAAGGCTGTTAGAAACAATTTTTTTTTTACATTTCCATACTGGTCCAAAATGATTTACAGGTCCATAGTTTTCACAAGCAAACATGCCTGTCAGGCTTGCTAATCAAAATTGCCAAGAAACTTGGTAGGGGCTCCAGTATACAAACATTCAAAACACAGCATATGCTGCGTTAAAAAAAGGCTCATGAAAATCTGGGCAACATGGGGCCTCACAAGTTTCATAAACAGTTCTGCCAGTACTGACCAGAATTGCCAAAATGACACCCCTCTTCTTGCACATTCACTTACTCACTCAAACATCAGGCACCATGGATCAGTCTGTCTGAATGAGCCTTCAGCAAGAGAGAGAGAAAGAGATGAGCATAGTGTTAATGGAAGAAACTCTTGGTGACACTTGAGGGTGTTAAATAGAAAATGTTGACTAAGATGACAGGGTCGGACTAGTGACACTAAAAGCTTTTGTGTTATAGTAGACAGCTGCTCTAAACCATTAATTATAAAGGATTCATTGTAAAGTAAAACAGGACTCAAAACTTCCAGTTAAACAAACAGAATGTTTACTCTAAAAATTACATTTAGTAGCTTCTTCAGTTTATTAACTTCCTAATACAAAAGTATTGAACATTTTGTCACAACCTTATTTAATTGCATGAAATCAATTTAAACTTTTAAAATGGAAATTTACTTAAAGGTGCACTCAGTAAGGTCAGTTTCAGATGCCATTGTAGAAATGCACTTTTCACAGTCATTTAATCCATGAGTGCAAGTGTCCAATAACAGTGTGGTTACTGAGAAGTATTAAATGAGAAGTATTTGGCTGGTCATGTGATTCTAACATGGCAGGCCCCATGATGGGACCCTCTCCATGTAGAATAAAACTGCAGTTATAAGGTTACTGAAATGACTGGAGTCTTCATCTAATGTGTGTGCTCATGATTTAATACATGTTTCAAACTGACATTTAATTTCTTAAGGAGTACAATTTTTCTAATGAGGGAAAATTGTGTGAGTGCACATTAAATCCATTTATGAAGGGACTACATGAATAAATCCTGTTGGCCATAACAGAATGTACAGAAACCCAGATCCAGACTGCCACAACACAGTTTGGAATAAATGCTATCCATGTAATGTTAAAAAAAAAAAAAATAAATAAATAATAATAATAATAATAATAATAATAATAATAATAATAATAATGTGCCAAACGGGCAAGTTTGAGTATTTCTGTAACAGCTAATCTCCAGGGATTTTCATGCACAACAATCTCTAGAATGTACTCTGAATGGTGCCAAAAACAAAAAATATCCAGTAAATGGCAGTTCTGCAACTGGAAATGCCTTGTTGATGAGAGAGGTCAACAGAGAATGGTCAGACTGGTTCGAGCTGACAGAAAGGCTATGGTAACTCAGATAACCACTCTGTACAATTGTAGTGAGCAGAATATCATCTCAGAATGCCCAACATGTCGTACCTTGAGGAAGATGGGCTACAACAGCAGAAGACCATGTCTGGCACATTATTAGGACCATAGTGTTCCTAATAAAGTGCTCAGTCAGTATATGGTGGTTCAGGGTCGAATCCCGCTTTTTTTTTTCATTTTTCATATAGTAGGCATAACTAAAACAATTCAAGTTTGTAGAACAAGACTGGAACAAATCTGTTCGATAATATTTTTTATTGAAAAAGCTTAATTTTATTCTGTGGAAAAGTTTTCTTTAGATGAATATGTTCATTAAATGTTTGTGTGTGTGTGTGTGTGTGTGTGTGTGTGTGTGTGTTTTGGGTATCATTTCAAACCAGTATAAAAAATACAGTTGCAGGAAACACGTTTGTAAGATGTTCCAAGGCAATTTTTCCATAACACTGCAAAGACTCAGTACCTTCCACAGATAATTAATTACCTACGTGTCCATGCTCTTGCAAGTCTCATTTCTAGATGTCGTGAGTTTTGCAAAAAGCATTTTTATTCAGGTTTTAAGTGGAGTGATATTTAATAGGTTGTTTTACCAGAATTCCAGGAAACATTTTAGCACAGATTAAATCCCAACTAATGATTTGCACCACTCTGCAATGCCTGGCGTCTCGAGCTAACAAAACTGAAAACAAACATTGAAGTTTAAATGTTCCTCAAGCAATTTTGTTATGCAATTAATGTTTTGCTAATTCCACCATTTTGCACAACACAAACCCCTCTCTATATATCAGCCAATAAAAGGCCTGCAATCCCAAACACACAACATGATTCATAGACTATTCATAATTTTCTCAATGGCTTATTAATAATAAGAATACATTTTTTAAAAAAACACAGGCCGTCCCACTGACTCTTTTTTGCTGTTTGTAACCTTAAATCTTCAGTCTCTCTCTTCCAGCTAAAACAGACACAGGCAAAACCATAACGTTACTTTGTCCAATTAAATACTTTCTAGAAGGAAGCGCACCCTTCTCCTACATTTATTCAGCACACATGGCTGTTCTCACCTACGCTGATGAAGCCTTCACAGGGCACTTCGAAGGGAGCACAATCCATCCTGTAGGATTGTTCTAAATAAAATTTCCAATAAGAATCACTTAAAAAGTGAGTTCTGACTTACCATTATCACCTTTCAGTCCTCTGAAGCTCTCACACTGGAGAAAATGTTATTTGAAGGAAATAGGGCATAGGGATGATGAAGGTGCTGGGTATGCAGGAAGTTGCAGGATTTAGTCATATGTTTAATGCAGGTGTTTTTCAGAGGTTTCTTGGGGTGTACAGAACAAGTGCTGTTTATTTATGTTTAAGTATACTGGAATTCAAAACATTTCATAGATCTGGATGTTTCTCATTCATCTGCATTGGACTTGCACAATGGCTCCAACTCTGTCGTAAGCAAAGGCTGTGATGCTGTGTTTGTTTTTGGGTTGGTTATGTAGTAACATTGTCAGTTGTACTTGGTATTGAGATTGCTTCTCAGTTTCCCTGACTGAACACCAAATCTGCATGAGAAGCAGTAGAGAAATGTCTGTGTGTGTGGGTTTGAAGGGGCTTTGATGTAAACTAAAGCCTATTGTAAGGCTGGACGATATGGCCAAAAATATTATCACAATAGGTTTTTTATTTTTATTTAGTTTGAAATCAATATTTATCATGATATAAATGTCATACCATTAATGCATCTCACATGTTTATTAGACCTAAAGAAGGTATGTAAACATAACTTGCTTGTTTACAAGTTAACTGGTGAGTGTGACCTCTTTTCGATTAAATTGAGCTAATTTTGTCATCTTCAGGAGATGTTTGACTCCACTGAAAGACATTCTTGTTACACTCCCCACTCCAGCTCAGTAGGTGGTGATAACGCACTATAACACCAGATTCACATATACTCTGTTAGCAGGGTGTGAGCAACGCATCGCGTTTGGGCTTTAACATTGGCCGGCCGCATCTCTTTTCTAGGTTCCTACAGCAACACCGAGCAATTACTTGCACTTGTTTATCTGTGTACTTGGTTAACGTGATAGGTTAATATATCAAAGCCCTTTCAAGGCAAGTCGGTCAAGTCTGCGGTCATATTTGGAGTGCTCTCAGGCAGGCTGGGCATCTTTTTCTTTGTAAACAAGTGGTGTAAATGTACAGCTCCTGTATACTTGAATGGATAAAGACTGAAATTTCCAAAATTTCCATTACGTTAAAAAATGCTTTTTTCAGGCTGGATCAGCTAATGCACATGCGCGTTCTTGAGTTGATTGACAGGTGATGCCTTTATCTAAACGGCGACTAGCTCTTTTAACTGTGAGGCGGGACTTCCTTTCTACATACATTGACCGTTGGGTGCTAGAGCTTCTTGGTTGGGCGTTCCAATTTCTCCCATTCATTTTAATACCAGTGGTCTGTCTCTGTATATAAACAACATGGCCAAAAGTCCTGCAGATTATGTATTAATTATTTTCTTTATTTATTACGTTTGTTTGTATGTATACCTATTCATTGTAGTGTATAGTAGGTTCGGTTTAAAAACTTTTCTATAATCTCCTGATTATTTTAGTTTTCTGCTACACCCAGAGCCACTGAGTTCAGCGTGAGCCACATGGCACAAATAGGTGCCGAACCCACCCACTCACTGCCGTGTCTGGGACACTTCTGGGACACGTCACCTCTTGACTAACGCTTGCAATGTAAAGGGTCAAATCTGCTAAAATGGCCGCTTTGAAATGAAAACGTCCCGTTCATGGAGGATATGTGAAATTGCCCTAAACTGGATGGATTGCCAACTGCCATTAAACATCACAAGAAGAAGAAACATTTTCTTGCCTGCGACAGCATTATGGATCATGAAAAACGTTTAACTAAATAGTATGTATATAAACATCAATGGTGTTGATGTCAGAGTTGGTGTTGTGTTCAGTTGATAGCTGTATTGCTTTGTCAGTGCTGTCTTGTTCGCTACACAACAATATCTTATTAGACGGATAGCTAGCTAGTGGATACCGAGCCTCAGTATCGGTTTTCATGACATCAGGGCTATGAAGCTGCTCGCCTGCTAATACTTCCAAACCAGCTGATTTCATGACTGTGACTCAATTAGCTAGTCTTGTGTATAACAAACTGCTTGCATATTTAGTGAGACGCACCTGAGCCGATCATCTAGATTTAGAACATATTCTAAATATCGAAAATTACTCAATTTTATCAACAACACATTTTTTTTAAATGTATATAATATTTTATAAATACTGATATTGTTTTATCCTCCAGCCTTAGTCTATTGAATATTTTTGATCTATTTTGACTATATAAGTAATTATTTTAACATCCTAATAAAATGTACATTTGCATTTATGCATTTGGCAGATGATTTTATCCACAATCCCCACGGAGAATCCTGGAGTTAAGTGCCTTGCTCAAATACACAATGGTGGCAGTTGTGGGGATTGAACCGGCAACCTTCTGCTTACAAGTTCTGTACTTTAGCCTACTACACCACCACCACTCATTTAACAAAATAAATGGATCAATTTAATACGCCAAATTTAAACAAATTTGTATCAGAAATGTCCTCACTACTGTAATCCTACAATCCTATAGACCACCAGTGATTTAACTTTTTTAGTTGCAATTCGCAAAAAACTACTGGGGACTTCAAGCTACAGTTGTCAATTTCAAGGCACGACATTTTCTATTCTCTTCTTTCCCCCCTCAACATCCCTTTCCACGTTTCTTTTTTTTGACCCAACACTCCCTTTAAAAAAAAAAAGAAGAGTTACCATGGTAACTGTTGCCGAGCAACAGAGCAGTCAAAAGCTCCTAATCCTGGGCTGTTGACAATGAGCTGTGACCGAGAGAGGGGGGTTGGGGTGTTTTACATGGCGCTCGGCAACCAGAGATAGAGGGTAGAAGTGTGCCTGTGCTAGTGGCAGCGAACGTGTGTTTGTATGGTGTAGGATAACGTGAGGACCTGTGTTGGGCAATAGTCCATTAAAGCAATGCAGCTCCAATGCAAATTGGCTGGGAGGAGATGGAGAGAGACTGAAGATCTGGGTCATGGGAAGGATGTTTTGATAATATGGAAGGATATTTGCCATTGACAAAGTTCAATACTGGAGAGCTTATAGCATCTCACCTAAAATATGCAAGCATGAATGGACAAATACCAGCCACTGAGCTACATTTGTATTGTTTTGGACAAGAAGGCACTATAACTGCAGTCTAAACAGTCAGTCTTCAACAAAGATTTGTGTTAACGCAAGGCTTTAATATTATATCTATACAATACACTTTAGAGATTATTTGGAGTGTCAGGATTGCTGACAAATGGATGCATATAGCACAACTAATTAAGTATGTTACTATTCCTCATCAAAAAGAACCTCCCCCTTCCTACATTAAGTAGAATTACATGTATTAGTACCTTTTAAACTGTTGATACGCACCCCCTTTTTGAGCACAAACTATGAAAATGACAGACCTGAACTTAAATGGTTGTATTTACTGGACCCTTGGAGTATGGACACAGCTGAAGTATCTTTTGAAAGAAGACACTTTTTGCTTTATTTCCCAAGTTCAGAATTAATATATGTTGTTATTTTTTAAAGTTAGAGAAGCTGAAGTTTATAGTAATGGAAATATTTTAAGATGAACATGTTTTTATAATCTATGAAAACAATAATAAAAGTGCCAAGACAACCCAGAAATACAGTGTTCTCAAAGCCACAATTGGTTCCTGCAAGCATTTTTCTCTGTAAAATCGCTGGAAGCATACAGAGTAAAATTAAGACTCCGCATTTCAAGCCGACACAAAATCTGACTGCACTGCTTGGCTATTATAAATAAAACTACTTTTTAAAAATAGACTTTGGAGACAGGCTTGCTTTGTTTATGAGACTCTAATATATTAGATCATATACAGTTTTACAACATGAATGCTGCTCAGATTGCATAGTTTGTTGAAGAACGATGACGAATCTTTCAGGCGAGATCTCATGTAAACAATGGAGAATATATCAATATTTCTCAGATTTATCACTTTTATGGACAAAAATTGCTATTGGATGTTTTTCAATGAAGGCTTCTCATGGACAATTGACCCAAGTGTGGCAAACTGGATTTTTTTTTCATAGCAAAGGTTTGAAGTCCCATTTTGATATTGCATGTTTTCATTTGTACTCCTGGCA
The DNA here is from genome assembly GCA_032164185.1 of Moxostoma hubbsi. Classification (NCBI taxonomy): domain Eukaryota; kingdom Metazoa; phylum Chordata; class Actinopteri; order Cypriniformes; family Catostomidae; genus Moxostoma; species Moxostoma hubbsi. The sequence goes on from JAVLUX010000038.1 coordinate 24,105,040, forward strand.
CAAATAACTAAATTGCTGTTTCTGGAGCATTGCTATCGTGAAACAGAGATCGGATATCAATGTTGAACCCTTAGACTTTTGAAAAGATGTATAATTTGTTAACATTCATTACATTTATAGACAGTGTAAGAAGAGTGACGAGTGTAAGAAGAGTGACATCACCACCGCGTGCGGACGATTGATTATCAACAGGATAAGTATTAAAAACATGCCTAAGTAATGACAAGTCAGCACATATTGTGATGCATGCTAACACTAACCCAATAGAGCACATTAAAGTTATAACCCATGAACCCTCCCACTTTTTCTGGGTTCCGGAAATGTTCCCATTTTTTTCACCCATATGCTTTTTATAAAATACTTAATAAAAAATTTATAACCCATGAACCAAACCAACAAGCTCTGAGTGGATCACAACATTACAAACTTTGATTTGAAGGAAAGAAAAAAAAGACAGACTAAAAGACAAAGTTACAAAGCTGAGGCTGCAGTGGGCATAGGCTCACCAAAACTGGACAGTTAAAGACTGGAAAAACATAGCTGTATCTGGTTAATCTCAATTTCTTCGGAGATAGGCCCACTGCAGCCTCAACTTCCTGTTCTTGGCTGACAGAAGTGGAACCCGGCATAGTCTTCATGCTGTTGTAGCCCATCCGCCTCAAGGTTCGATGTGTTGTGCATTCTGAGATGATATTCTGCTCACTACAGTTGTACAGAGTGGTTATCTGAGTTACCATAGCCTATTTGTCAGCTTGAACCAGTCTGACCATTCTCCGTTGACCTCTCTCATCGTCAAGGCGTTTCCATCTGCAGAACTGACACTCACTGTATGTTTATTTGTTTTGGCACCATTCTGAGTAAATTCTAGAGACTGTTGTGTATGAAAATCCAAGGAGATTAGCTGTTACAGAAATACTCAAACCAGCCTGTCTTGCACCAACAATCATGCCATGGTCAAAATGACTAAAATCAAAATTTTCCCCCATTCTGATGGTTGCACATGTGCCCTCAACTCAGAGCTCTCACATACAGCAGACACTAAAAAATCTAGCCAACTGTCTAGCCAACTGATTTTTCATTTAGTTGTATATAGCTTCACATTTAATTTTTAAATCATAAAACAATTACTGAGGTCTGGACCTCTGTAACCTCATAGCTGGTTATGGCCATGGCTGGATAATGGGTAGTGTAGCTCTTCTCCAGAAATTCACCTATTAAATAAAATTTTTAAAAAACAATGTTGAAATAAAGCAGAATGTTGTGATTTATTGCTGATCCTTGCTAATGCTAAATTACACACAACTTGGACTACATTATTTGTACTACACGCATGACTGCTACTTCAAATCATGTGAGCTAATGTGTGTTAATACTTTTCTAAGCAGTCAGACTTACATGGTAGACGTAGACATACTGTACGAGACTAAATAGACTTACATTGAAGGAAGATCCTGAACCATATCTGGGGACCAGTATATCTTATAGGCTTGGGGGTAGGCTCTTTTGACTTGGGCCAGTGAGAAACCATCTCGCAAACACCCAGACTACTATAGCAACCACCTAGCAATACCCTAGTAATCACTTAGAACCCCTTTGCAACCAAACAGCAAGGCTGTGTCAACCCCTCACAACACATTAGCACTGTAGCTAGTTTTTAATGTAAAATTATAACTGACCTTTGGTGACGTGGCATATGCAGACACTGCCAGTAATGTAGAGGGATGCAGAGGGAGCTAGACAGACACATTCACGTCTTCCAATTACTGATAAATGTGGATGTCAATTAAAAAATCCATAGCATCCCAGGCGACTCAGCCTGCCTGCATTCAATGAAGCTTTGAAGATTTTAGCCACATGATTTGCGATTCAAGTATTTTTTAAGAAGGATACCTTTTTACATTGATTGAAATGACTCATATTATGTTCAGCTCGTCAACAAAATTACTAATAAAAATGTTTGTTGACCAAAGTTTTTTGATTTTGTCAATGATAACAAGACAAGACAAAAAAAGACACATCATGACAGTAATTAAATAGTTTAAATTAAAACATAATGTTGATGAAAATATGACAAGAAACAAAAAATACTGCAAAATATTTATAATGTACCAACAAGTATTTATTTATTTATTTTTATAAAGAAAGAAAATCTATAAAACATTTGCGAAATAATCTAGTTATAGTTACGCCTATAACCAGGGGTGGACTCGGAAGAAAAATCTGTTCGGCATTTTACATTGAAACTGGCTCAAAAGTTGTTGAGCGAGGGGGTGTTTGGTCAGGGATCGCTGCCCCCTTCAGCATTTTTGGCCATATTATGGCCTGTTCTGCACAACACAGCAGTTTGTTTCAGCTTAGTCCTATATACCTGTATGTAACATTAATAAGCTTTATCCACAACATAAACTTAATTTTACAACCTACGTACATCTGCACAGAAAATAAAGCTAATGAACAGGTGAACTTGAACAGAAATTTCTGTTGTGAATTGAATATGTTTAGACAGTTTAGGAAATTACTTCAGTATATTCATTGTATGCCATTATTTCAGGAGCTCTGGATTTTTAGAGACAATTCTAGATTTTTAAACAATTGTGAGTAGTTTATACATTTTTAAAAATATTTAAATATTTGGTTAAAGTTTTGTCTGTTACAGTTGGATATATGTTTTTTGTGATTTTTTTTTAAATATTATTGTCAACTTAAATATGACATTTTTAGCAAATAAAAAACGGTCAAAATTTACACTGCTCATCTTACATGGATTCTGAATACATCATATTTTTAAACAGAGGACATAAAGAAGAAAGAAGAAAAGTGTAATATTTCACACACTCACTCATTAAGGGTTTTATCATCCAGAAATGAGACAAACAATAGCTTGAGAAGCAGATGTATGCTTTTGAGGTTTTTTTTCCTGAAACTGACATACTTGTTTTTAAATGAAAAACTCTAGTAATTTGTACAATAATTGTATAACAAGAGCTGATAACAAGGAGTGCTCCTTTAAGTTACAATTAATCTTCGTGTATTGTTCTTATCTTCAACAAAAGGAAATGGGAACAGGGTGGGAGGGGGCAGGATAAAGAATAGAGACGATTGTGAGGCATAAATCGTAGCAATTTCGAGCAAGTACAGTGTAAATGTACTTTACAGCTCTCCCTTATTGCTGCCGGGGCTATTAGGATACTAGACAAGAGTAATTTCCACTGAGCTACAATGAAATGGATTTTCTGGAGCGAGACATTTCAATCCAACAATCCTTATTTACAGGAAATAAAGCATTAATGCATTGTTGAACCTTCTTATTAATATTTAAGCCTAATGAAGGCTTGTGTCTGGAGTGCACACAGAGGGGGAAGGCATCACGCTGTGCTTTGCGTACCTGTGGGGGTACCCCCTCCCTCTGTATAAACTCCTTCTTCTCTCTTTATTTCTCTCTTCTCTCCTTCCATTTCTCTGACTCTTGACTCTGGAGAAAATCTTGGTCGGAAACAACCTGAGCCTCAACAAAGCACTTCCACCCAGCCTCCTGGGCTGTCCGATTGCTTAATGGACACCCTGAGATCTGCAGGGAGGTTTAGATAATGGTGTAACCTGATTTTGGAAAGCACTATTCAAGGCCGAATGCTTTCTGCAGGAGGCAACTCTCAAACATGTGTACACACTCAGGATAATTGCAAATCCCAGCCGCTCACATTCAACAGCCAGCCAGATGTTTATCTGCATTTCCAAGACATCAAAGATTACACAGTTTCTCTTAGAATTTCTATATTGCTAACATTTGATGACAAAATAAGTAAATGATGTTAAAATATCAAGGAAGATTACTCAGCCTACAAGATATCTCTGTCTAATATGTCACATCCTGCACAGTGTTTAACAAAACAGCCTATAAAACAGCACATATTCTGCAAAGCCAACTGTTCCAAATGAAAGAAAGAAAATGTTTTTTTTTTCCCCTTTCCATAAGACCGTAAGCGAAGTGTACATTACATTCCTACAGCAATTCCTTGCTCCCTTTAGAGTGCCCACATCAAGAGCTTTGTCCTTCGGAGTGAGAAGGGCATAGGGATGATCACTTGCAATTGGAATTTGTCCCAAATATGACACAAAAGGGACAACATGATATAATATCATGCTCTATTCCTTAAATTAGGAACAAATAAATTGTAAGAACATGCCATCTACGTAATCGGAATTGATCAAACTTTGGTAAACAGCATGTACTGGCATTTCCGCTCTCCCACATTCACTGTGTATGAATGGAAGTGAATGGAGCGCAAAGTTTATTGTGGCCACACCCTAACCCAAAAATCTTAGACAAGGATGTTGATCTAAGAACACATTCAACTTTGTAAAACTGGTCACCATTTAGGAAACACAGCTGAGAAGAGACCTGGGAAGAAGATGACCAAAATGGTTAAGTGGACTCATTTTCACGTTCCATAGTTTTTAGTACTTTACAAATTTTTGCCAGCTCTCTCTATTTCACTCACTCTCTTGAAGAAGATCTTGTGATTTGCTTAAAGCATGATGATGTTTTGTGTAACCTTTCAAACAGCGGCCCAGTCTTCAGATCAGATTCCTCCCTTGGTCACAAGCTGCTTGTCCCAACCACGTGCCTTCAGCCATTGCAGCTCATGCTCTATGAGGTGGTCAGGAAGGGTGTATACACACACACCCCAAAAACCACTTACAGTAAATGCTATAAACATTAAGGATAATCAATCCAATCAACTTTTCACTGTACTTATTCAAACTCTGCATATTTACATATTTTATATTTTTATATAACTTGCTAAAGCAAGTAACTTTTTCAAAGACTATTTAGCCTGAGACGGAGCATTTGTATTAAAATGAATGAGAGAAATTGGTGCAATATGGTGGATGTAAAAAAGGAAATCCACTCTTACAGGTTAAAGTCACCTTTTAGATACAGACAGCACATGCAAATAGCTGGACCAGCCTGATAAATAAAGTTTGTTAGCATGATCTGAGCTAAAGAAGCACAATTTATAAAACCATTTTTGTGATTTAAAATATTTTATTTGATTGTAATCTTGACCAACCGTTTTGGAGATTTCAGACTTTCCCCATTCAAGTAGATAGGAGCTGTCATTTTATACCACTTGTTTCCATAGAAAATTGCTGCCCGGTAGCATTCCCAAAATGGCCTCTGAGTGGACTACCATACAAAAAAATCTAGAGTCTTGACAAACTTGCCGCAAACCTGCCACAAATTAAATATATTATTTTCACATGCAAATGAGCTTGCGATTCGCTGCAAATGTTTGCAAGAAGCAACTGCAAATGCATTGCACAAAATGCCTCCCAAAACACTTCATCAACCACATAGCAACACCCTGTCAACCATCCACAACTCCCTGGCCACCCATTTAAAAATTTAATAAAATCAACTAAGAACACTTTAGCAACCAACTATAGCACCAACCTTGAAACCACCCACAACACTGAGTCTTGCAACTGCATAACTATGCGCTAAAAACCATTTAGAACACCTTAGCAGCACCCTAACAACCACCCATGTTTTTCATGACAAATGTCAATTTTTCGACCTAAGTGTACACTAAAAAGGGCATGGGAAGTTCAAGGTTGTACTCACATCAATACTACAGAGGAGAAAAATCTGTGAGACTATAAATAAGAATAAATGGACCAAACCATTAAAAAAATTGAGAGTAGGCAACTAAAAGTCTCTAAAAGAAACCACCCAAAACACACTAGTAAATGAATAGTAATTTTCAGGATTAAAATGTATTGGGAGACTATATCATAAATGTTACAGCTGATGTTGCCAACAAAAGGGTTCTGCGCATTTCACGGGTGTTATTTACATCCTGTTCTCTATGTCTTTGTTTTATGGGCATTACCCTGGCAAACACAGCAAGGTAATTGTACATGGGCTGGTGACTAATTGAATTAGATTGGGCCGGTCCAAAGAAATAGAGGCTAATAAACTCAGTTGGAAAAGATAATGCTTGTTGAAATCAAAATGATACAGTGAGCTGCTATCGCTTGCATGTTCTGTTCTGACTTGTTGCATTATCGTCTTTTACTTTCACTTAATCATTTTAGGATTTTTTTGGAAAACTACATTTAATACATACACATTTGGAAGCTTATCTTTGAGATAATAGCATATAACAGATATAAAGTACATGTTTTAGTTAACTAAATATATACTAATGATTGATCCATACTTAATATTAACAGAAAGTCAGTTCTCTGGTCATCAAATCATCCAAATCAAGGAATAATAGGATATGCATCACCTTTCAAATGATCAAATGTGACCAGCAATGACAATGTTATAGTTTAATTGAGCCATAAAATTTTCAGAATATAAGTTTTTCTCTGTGGTTACTAGAGTGTTCTAGGTGGTTGCTTACTGGCCCAAGTCAACAAAGTCCATCCCCAAGTCTCTCTAATATTCTCTAGTCCTTAGTTATGGCTTGGGTCCTTCCACCATTTTTTTTCCACCACCCGTTTTGTCACCACCAGATTGTTCAGACCTCTAAATACAAATAGGAGCAAAAGTAATAGTGATGCTTGCCTTTGTGAGCATGTTATGAGACTATTGTGTGTGTGTGTGTGTTAGGGTTAAGGAGTTAAAGCATAGCTCTTTTGTGTTACTTAAGACGTTTGTCCTCTATTGCCACAACAATGAAAAGCACTGCTGTAGCAATGTGCTGTCTTCACACTGGGTCATATCCATTGACATTTAGCCCATCGTCTAGATCTAGTGTGTCTCTGTGAACTTAATGTGTTTCCCATTTTACTCTATTCAAGGTTAAAGGGCCATAGATTTCATCAACTCCATTGGTTTTCCCCTCGAATGAGCCAGATCGTCTCGACATACACATGGACCACCCATAATCCGTTCACTGAACGTCTGATGCATATTGTATGCAGAACTGGAAATTGCTCTCTCGATTTTTTAAGCTCTAATCTATTTGGCTATTTTACACGACTTCGGAGAGTAAGGGCACATAGGCTTCTTTATTCTGTCTGCTTGGAAATGGATTTACAAATATGAGTGCTTTTGAGAATAAAAGTCACTGGAGTTTTTTTGTTTAAAATAATCATATTTTTTTTGAGGCACTTACAGTGCATCTGGAAAGTATTCACAGCACTTCACTTTTTCAACATTTTGTTATGTTACAGCCTTATTCCAAAATGGGTTATATTCATTATTTTCCTCAAAATTTTACAAACAATACCCCATAATGACAACTTCAAAGAAGTTTGTTTGAAATCTTTGCAAATTTATTAAAAATAAAAAACAAAAAAGACACTCAAAATTGAGCTCAGGTGCATCCTGTTTCCACTGATCATCCTTGAGATGTTTCTACAACTAGATTGGAGTCCACCTGTGGTAAATTCAGTTGATTAGACAAAATTTGTAAAGGCACACACCTGTATATATAAGGTCCCACAGTTAACAGTGCATGTCAGAGCACAAACCAAGCCATGAAGTCCAAGGAATTGTTTGTAGACCTCCGAGACAGGATTGTATCGAGGCACAGATCTGGGGAAGGGTACAGAACAATTTCTGCAGCATTGAAGGTCCCAATGAGCACAGTGGTCTCCGTCATCCGCAAATGGAAGAAGTTTGGAATAACCATGACTCTTCCTAGAGCTGGCCGCCCGGCCAAACTGAGCGATCGGGGGGGAGGGGTCTTAGTCAGGGAGGTGACCAAGAACCCGATGGTCACTCTGGCAGAGCTCCATCATTTCTCTGTGGAGAGAGGAGAACCTTCCAGAAGAACAACCATCTCTGCAGCACTCCACCAATCAGGCCAATCAGGCCACTCCTCAGTAAAAGGCACATGACAGCCCGCCTGGAGTTTGCCAAAAGGCACCTGAAGGACTCTCAGACCATGAGAAACAAAATTATCTGGTCTGATGAAACAAAGATTTATCTCTTTGGCCTTAATGGCAAGTGTCATGTCTGCAGGAAACCAGGCACCACTTATCACCTGGCCAATACCATCCCTACAGTGAATCATGTTGGGGGGATGTTTTTCAACGTCAGGAATTGGGAGACTAGTCAGGATCGAGGGAAAGATGAATGCAGCAATGTACATTTGCAGAGACATCCTTGATGAAAACCTGCTCCAGAGCGCTCTGGACCTCAGACTGGGGCAAAATTTCATCTTCCAACAGGACAACGACCCAAAGCACATAGCCAAGATAACAAAGGAGTGGCTACGCGACAACTCTGTGAATGTCTTTGAGTGGCCCAGCCAGAGCCCAGACTTGACCTGATTCAACATCTCTGGTGAGATCTGAAAATGGCTGTGCACCGACGCTCCCCATCCAACCTGATGGAGCTTGAGTGGTCATGCAAAGTAGAATGGGAGAAACTGCCCAAAAATAGATGTGCCAACCACAACCAGCATCATACACAAAAAGTCTTGAGGCTGTAATTGGTGCCAAAGGTGCTTCAACAAAGTATTGAGCAAAGGCTGTGAATACATATGTACATGTGATTTTTTTTTATTTTTATAAATTTGCAAAGATTTCAAACAAACGTCTTTTATGTTGTCATTATGGGGTATTGTTTGTAGAAATTTGAGGAAAATAATGAATATAACCCATTTTGGAATAATGCTGTAAAAGTGAAGCGCTTTGAATAATTTCTGGATGCACTGTAGTAGCAAGTAAACTCAACCTGGTCTCATACAATCCCATTCCTATACCTACATTTTTCAAAATGATTTTTGTGTGGCTTGTTTTTCACGTATTGTAGCAGTTTCCAGGTGAAATGAACACTAGAGGCGCTATAACTTGTACGGTGATACATTTTATTGTTTGCATTACATAACTAATTACATTTAGAAGTTTATTCAAATGCTAAGTGCAAAGGACCTAGGTTGACACGTGAATCAAAAGTGTCATATAAGCACCACAAAATTATGTGGTTGCTTCAGAAAATTGTGTTTTTCATCTCAAATATGCTTTTATGACTCTATCGGTTAGGTTTAGGTTGAAGCTTTAGGGTAGGTCAGGCTGAAGTTTTAGGGTAGGGAGGATGGCTTTGTTGATTTAAAACTCTATAGAGCATTTAACTTGAAGGTGAAGTATGTAATTTTTTTAATATCAAAATACATTCTAAGTTTATTGTTCATTGACAACTATAAGTTAGCAATTTGTGAGTTTACCTCCACCAAAAGTAGAAACACTGAGCCTCCCAGACAGTATCAAAACACTGATGTTTATATTTAAGGGGCCCGCTCAGCTCCACTGATCCCTTTCTAGCTCAAACTATAGCATCAGTTTGGGGTATGGCTACTTGTTCAGCCAGGGGAATATGAACATCCATGGCAGATGCATACAGAGGAATTTTTTTTTTAGCTTTGCCAAAATTCAAAGACTTGCTTAAAGATACAGAGACAGAGAACAGGGTAAAACCAGAGTGAACTTTGGCATCACATTTACAAGGTGGAGGACTTTGAAGGAGACGCCAAACTTGCTGATTTGCTTCTCGACAGGTAAGATACATTCAAGGTATTGCCACACAAGTTAGCTAATTTCTGTCGAGTTCCAGATAAATCTGTAAGATTCACAGAATATGTAACGTTACACTCGCTAGTAACCAGAAAAACCATCCTACTTCATGTGATGGATCCCCCACACACCCAGCTGCTGTTCAATCTGGCAATGTTATCATATGATTCCTCTGCCACGCTTTCTGTCTGGTGTTTGTATATGTCGTAGTGGTCTTGTTTATCATGAATTTAAACATTTATCACCTTTTATTTAGTATGGCCTATCTGTTCATAGGGAATAAAAGAGTGCAAAAGGGTGTGATGAATCTAAGGGGTGTTGGCAAAGGTTGTTTGAAAACATAATTTATTTTTGTAATTGCATTTGGTGCCACTAGTAGCGCATAAATTACAACCTCATCTGCTTGGGAGAAAATGTAACTCTCTCTTAGCTCTACACAGTGACATTTCACCTCGAACTGCCACGATATGTTAAATAACCCATGTAATGTAATTTTTCTAAAAACGTCAGTCACATAATTTACCTGAGATCATGCTGGATTTATGTCTTTTGATGTCAGACAGCTCTTCCTTGTCCCTCTAATATCCCTCTATGTGATTTCTTGAGATGATTTTGTCCAGAATACAGCTATAGTCAAAGGTCTGCCCATGCAAGAAAGACCACCTTTGTTAGTGCATCAAATAATAATTTATTTTCTTTCTGTTTCTCGCATATTCTCTAACAGAGTCGCATGGCCGAAAGCCTTCGTTTGTTTGATTCCATCTGCAACAACAACTGGTTCACCAATACCTCACTCATCCTCTTTCTCAACAAGAAGGACCTGCTGGCCGAGAAGATCAAGCGTATTCCGTTGACGGTCTGTTTTGCCGACTACAAAGGCCAGAACACCTACGAAGAGGCGGCCGTCTACGTGCAGCGACAGTTTGAGGACCTCAATCGCAACAAGGAGACCAAGGAAATCTACTCGCACTTCACTTGCGCCACTGACACCAGCAACATCCAGTTTGTGTTCGATGCGGTGACGGACGTGATCATCCAAAACAATCTCAAGTACATTGGGTTGTGCTAGGACAAGGGGATAGGGTGAGAGGGACGGCATGCATGGTAAACAAAAAAAACATTGTGAAAGACAAGGCCAGCCTGTCGAGTTATCTGGGTTCCCTCACAAACACTTGTCGAAACGGTAAACTGAGATGAGGATAAGAGGAAAGGGCTACATGCTGCCATCCTGCTAGATTTATCAATGCCAAAACTTAAAGGAATATTTCACCCAAATATGAAAATTCCTTTTGTGTTCCATGGAAGAAAGAAAGTCATACAAATTTGTAATAAATAGAGGATGAGTAAATGATGACAGAACTTTCATTTTTGGGTGAATTGCCTTTAAAGGTCAAGGCAGATTTTACAAGGTTGGGATAAATGTGTTTGCACTGGACATATGAGTATGTAGACTCACAAACATTGTTATGTTTTTTCACACACAACAGACTTTGGGATCAGCTTTCAAGCACCTTTGTGACATGGAATCACTGGAAACATCTCTCCATTCCTCTCTTCCCTGAGAAACAGCAGGAATTCCATACCATCAATTAAGATTTGTCTTTCTTTTTAGGGTCTTTGATTTACCTGATTCAAGATATGCTGCTTTTGGAGAGGATATATAGAGTTTATATGAAAACATGCAAGTATATATGAGGTTACAAGTATCCTGGGTCTGAGTCTGAGAAAAAAAAAAAATTACTGATGTCATTTGGTTCTGTTACAAAGGTGAAAACTGCCTCTGTCTAAAGTTGGAGTCAAATGGCTTTTTACAAAAGTTCACACAGTTGTTTATATTTGGCTGTCTGACCCCAAGGAAGCAATCTATTTTCTTGTTGTTTTTTGTTCTGTTTTCTTTTTGTCTAAAATAGGAGTTTTTAGAGCAAGAGTCCTTCTTTCCATGAGAGTGTCACACTGAAGTGAGTGTTAAGTGTTTCAAAACGATCATTCCAGTATCAACAAAGAATAAACAGTGCCAATATAATTGTAAATAAAAAAAGGCCCATTAATAATGTTACTTTTTCGGTTTTTTATGGACAAAAAGTATATACATGTATATATTGAAACATTAAAATATGCATGGTTTTGTTATTTTGGGATTTTGATAAATTGTAGTTTGATTTGCTTTCATATATTTTTTTGTTTTACTAACATGCAAAGTCAAACACTGTGTACGATTGTACATTTGTTTCCAGAGAGGTATTTATTGAAAAGAGTTTTATGAGCGGACAGTGTCATTTACGTCCAGCGCAAACTAAACGCAGCACAAAAATATTAAAAGAGGATTTACTCTTCAAAAAAATTCAGCAAAAGAAAAAAGAGTGGGTGGGGAGGGGGAGAAACGAGCAAATCTTTCTATTATGGTGTCATTTTAAGTGGACGTTGTCCGCTGTATGTGTAAATACTATGTGAGGTATACTTTGTGAGACAATGAAAAAAAAAAAAAGAAATCACTTTTTAAGATGTATTGGGCTGATTGACAGAATAAAGGGGTCCACCCATCTCCAATCACCCTTCTGTTCAACTATGAAGATGTACAACAAACCCAACCAAGGGCTTCAGAATTGATTTTACAGGATGTCCACCAAAAAAAAAAAAAAAATATTATAATAATTAAAAGAAACAATGATACAAATAATAACGAATAAAAGAACAATAATAGTGAATAAATGGAATTATGCAAATGCTGTTTGTGCTGCAGGTTTGTTTTCTTGTGTTGGGGTGAGTGAGGTTTAACTTTTCTTAGTGATCGAAGTTACACATAATTGCAGCCTGGTCTCATGAACATTACACGATGGCAAATGACATGCTTAATGACATGCTTAATGAAATGGGGGGGGGTTTGGGGGTGTACCAACAGCGAGTGAAATGGTGTGGTAATCAGAATTTGTTTTTAGGTGAATAAAAAACCCTGTTACGACTTTTACTTCCTCTAGATCGTCCTGTTTGAACGTCTTCTCAGTGCTCCGCCAAGGTCTGCGGGGAGCCCCATCGGGGCCGATCTGAGAACCTCACTAAACTATTCAATCGGTAGTAACGATGGGCGGTGTGTACAAATGGCAGGGACTTAATCAACATGAACTTATGACCCAAGCTTTATGGGAATTCCTAGTTGATGGGAAATAGTTGCAAGACCCGATCACGAGTGGGGTTCTCGGTGCAGGGTAGACACACCAGAGCAAAACAAATTAGTGTTTATAAAGTCATAATCAGCTTTTGTAGTCGTGATTTGTTAAAGTGAACAGGGCCAGCCCATCCTACAGGCAAAACAGTGACCGCCTAGGGCAGTGCTTCCCAACCACTGTGCCGCGCCACACTGGCAAATTATAAAATTCCAGAAAATAAATAAATGCATGAAAAAAAAATTATAATTTCAGGGATCCAAACTCCTCACCTTTCAAAACCATAATCGGTCCCTTTTGTGATAGTGAAGAGCAATGATTAATGTGCAAAAGTGACTGATATTTATAGGCATTAAGGGTCTTTCTTGTGACTCGCATCAGTGCTGCAGAATACATTGAAGTCTATGAAGTGACTTTACACCAAAGTGTTTTTCACACGTTTTTGCTTCACCAGTAATGTCTTTTGAGAGTACTAAGCAACAAGAAATATTTAAAAACTGTCCAAATTTGTGGAGACATTGAATGTCTCATAATTATATATTAACATTAACATTAACATATTAACACTCACTCAGGAGAGCATGCATATGCAACATGGGTGGACCTGATCATTACACGTACAAATCACAATGATGGTGAAAACTTAAAAACAATATATTACACCTAGGGCCCCACAAACCCACGGGCTAGCCCTGAAAGTGAATAAAAATCACAGTTGTTGTAGCGCCTCTAGTGTTCATTTCACCAGTAAACTGCAGCGAAACATAGAATTCAGCATGCAAAAATGTAATTATAGTAACGTTCATTCTATGAGACTAGGTTGCATAATTGCTTGAGTTTGACACTTTTTACACAGAGAGAAATACTTTAATAACATTTTGTATTTTCAACAACACCATCAAATAGTTGCTTATATTTTACAATCAAAAAAACTGGTTGGGTAATGATACAGATTTCAGATTTGGATATATTTCAGTTATAATGACCAGTTTCAATATCAGGATTGCAGACCAGCCAACCTTGGAAAATGTTTTTAAGTACCATCAGTGTGACGGGGCACGGGGTTTGATAACATACCATGTTTTGCTCATCGGGACATTGTTCTGTGCACACCGCGAGTGAAAGAGAGAAGCATGAAATCATCCTCCAGATAAACGCTGTGTAAATAACATTTTTATGTGAATTCAATATTAACAGACTTGCAGCAACTGTACCATTTAGTCGACTAGTCTCACACATCCCTAATTTACATATGTAAAAAAAAATTAGAATAATAATTAAAAACAATTATGTTGTGATGTAAAACACTGTCAGTGAGATATGAGTAAAATCCAAGTTAGTTCAGGATGTACATTTTATTTAAAAACTAAATCAGCTATATAGTCACACATCCTGAAATAGGCCAAATGAAAAATATAGCCTATTCAATTAAAAAACATCTAGAAATGTAGGCCTTCCTAGATAGCTAAATTATTACCTGAAGCTCCTTGATGGCTAATGTCAAAACATGAGTTCATTGATGAAATAAGAAATTATGAGTCTGCTTTTTTATTCCATCCGTTACTCCTGGTCAGAGGCCTCCGTAAATATTTAGTTTATATGTAGGGTCCTACCTAAATTTAATGGTGCAACGCTCAAATATTTAGTAGTGTGTAAATTGTGACTTGGTGCCCATTTACGCCACAACTAGGCTAAGTTGTAACTTGCCCAAAGCTGGTGAAACCGGCCCCAGGTGAACAAGCAAACTACCTTGCAAATTACATTCAAAATATTTAAATCACAGCACTTGCATATTCACTATGCCATATAGCAATTTCAATTTTATTCAGATTTATTGTTCAGCATTACTTGAGCATTTTATAATTTGCATGGCTGAATTTTGTCTTCCTCTTATCTGAGTGACCATGAATGACGGGAGTATTTTAAATTAATCCATGCGATCACGTCGACTCCAGAGGATTAAGTTAACTCAATTCAATATTTCAACTTTCCACATCCACCACAACCCGTTTACCTTAAGGAGTTAGAAGTACAGTGACTACTGTACTGTCCTCGCTTTAGAAATCAGTAAGACGGCAGGAATGGAAGGGGGTTCGAACAGGATTTTGTGTCGCTGTCGATTTGCAGTCTCTTATTAATGATTTATTTGTCAATCATACCCGATTGCTATTTGGGGAATGAACCCAGCGCTATGATTGGTCGAACTCTTCTTTTACTATTGTTTGATTTGGGTACTGCGCATGCACAGAGGTGTCACCAGGTTTTTGCGTAGTTTAGAGTGACAAATTGTACCAGCATACTTTGAGGTCAAAATGCGTACCCGCTACGCAAAATTCGTACAGGTTGGCAGGTCTGGGATTGTTTAAATGAAGGTCGAGAGTAATCAGAAAATCTATATTTTTACCCAGCCCTAACAAAAACTCAAGATTTCAAGCATCAAGATTCATATTGGGAATTTACATATTCATATTTTGGGTCATATTTCACTACAAAATTAATTGAATTTTGCAAAAAGAAAATGAAGCCTATTTTAGGACAACTAAGCCTTTTGGCATAGTGACATTATTTTCATAACAATTAGAGATGAACCAATACTTACAATCGGTACATACCAATATTTATGTTGCTGAAAATCGATGTGATAGCCAGTGCCATACAAATCCATACTGTTTTGCCCGTTTACTAAAATAACATATATTCTAAAGCTCCAATCTTGAATTTTACATGTTTCAAGTAAAAATAGGAAGCAAAGCTTAAAAGGTACAAAAGAAAGATAACTGTTAAAATTGTTTCTTAATTGTTCAGATTAATATGCATAGAGAACTATAATTATGTCAGTTGTAGGTTGATGTCACATAAAAGTGTAAAACTGTGGCTCTGTGGCGCTATTAAAGCATGTGACCATTGGCTCAACCAATGGCATGAGTTTGGGGAGGGACTTGTTTATACATCCCATGCAAGACAGGGGAGTTTTCAGGAATCTCTTTAAAAACAGTGATTATTTTTGTGATTGTTTGGTGACAATAGTGTACAGATATTACACATTTTAACTTAATAAGCCCTGATATTATATGCTGTCAATGTTGTTCGCTAATGTTGGATCATACTAACATTACCACACATATTTCATGCACTCCTTAATTATTATTTACTATGTTACTAAGTATTTGAGTATTATCCACATCACATCAATTTGGTGTATGACTTTTACATTCTAGGAAGTAACTGAAACTGGAAGTTTTCTCAGTCAAGATAATCCACTCCGGCAACTCTAGAAACTCAACGCTCGCAGTGGTGTATTGCACAACTGGCAATCAACAAGCTAATTAAATGTGCAATACATTTTTTTATTATTATTTATGTCTGAAGAGAGTCAGAAAACGATCTGAGAGTGTGGAGTGTAAATGGTAAAAAAAAGTTGCCAAAAAGTGTATAAAAGGAGTACAATCTTAAGTTAAACTGCCTTGCTTTGTTCAAAGGCAATTGGAGACATCAAAATGTGAATAAAATGCTAAGCAGAGTATATTCAGCAGAGTGTTTAACATTTGCTTTGCTGGGCACGAATCACACGCACAGCCTCTCACGATTGTAGGTGTTAATGAGATATCGGGTAAGCTTTCATGTAGGCCTAATTGCTGATGAAACTTTGGACATAACATAAGGCAGATGACAAGGGTGTAGTCACATGCTCATGATGTTGTAAAATTCAACTCAGACGAATGAATAAAAATGAGAGGTTTTGGATTGTGACAGATTGTGAGTCCTGGAGGTGCAGTCGCTGCTGGTTTTTGCCTCATAAGTGAGAATACAATACCAAAGACAGACCATGAATTATTAAAAGTGGACATTTGTCATGAAAAACAGAAATAAATATATGAATGCTACAGCAGAGCTGAGCAGGAGGGCTGGCCAAAGGAAGACCTTGTGACTGTCATGAGCAACAGGGAAGGAAACACAGCAAACAGAGATGAGGAAGGCACACATGCATGCACACAATTTAATCTCATTCTTAAGAATGGTAAACAGCAGTTTTAAGATGTAAAGTCTTGACGACAAATTGGATTCACCATCCAAATCATTTACAAGGATGAATATGGCCTCTCACTCTAATGAAAGGGATATGTTTAGGTGAGTCTCCAGAAAACATATCCAGGTCATATTTCAGCCCAAAATAAAAATATATATTACATCATAACATCAAGCCTAATAGGAACATTATGTTTTTTTGGGCAATATTTTCAAGACCAGTGTGGGTTGTAATCTGATTGTAAAGTAATTAGTTACTGTAATCTAATTACTCACTGAAAATGAGTAAAGCAGCTCTATTGAAAATACTAAACCAGTACATTTGAAATCAACTTAATTAATTTACGTTTGAGATGAGAACATAATTAGATTGCATAAAGTCCAGGTAATATTCAACACAGACAACAAAAAGTTAAATTATCACATTGCTATTAAATGTTAAAATGGATTGATGTTGAGTGTTTACTTAACAAGATTTTTACTACTTGCTCAATTCAATTATTTAAAATGAGCAAATGCTACACAGTTCTTTAAAATTTGGTCTCAGCTTAATTTCATTGTGTATAATTCATCTACAGTATGCTCACTTAATCCAATTGTGTTGGGACTATGTGAATAATATTTGCTGCATCAATGCATTGCTGAAATGGGGCAGGGGATTTCCAGTTCTCAGCATGCTTTGCTTGTTGTAAAGCTTTTGCATGCTTTTGTGTGATTACTTTATTAGTGTATTACAAATATGTTCTTACATTTGTGTTTATAATGGCAAGAGTGAAAACTAGACAACGTATTTCTCCCATCGGCCATGTAGCATAGGGAGTTCATATAAATGTACTGTACACCAAGAGTTTTGTTAATATTTGGAAGATAACTGTTTTTTTACTGCATTAAACCTGCCAAATGCAGCCATATTTATACCACTATTTTAGCTGGCATTAGTGTACTCAGTTCCATAAACAAGTTGGATTTGTGTGCAGCCTGCATTCTCGTTTAATTTTAATTATAAAAGAGTAGGTCAACTAAGTTAATTGATCTCCACTGCATTTTATGAACAGTAGGGTAAGCTACACTGAAAATTATGCCAGTATCAAAAAAAACAAAAGACATGTTTGAATATGCATCATAATGTACATCACAGCCTGGGCAGATATACTGTAGGTAGAAGTTAATCGATACTGCCAGCATGTTTATCATCATTGATCTTTGAGAAATGGAACACCACCCCAGGCAAGACTGAACTATTCAGATTAGGCACATTTAGCTTTAGCGTCCATTAAAAGGATTTTTGCTGTAGGGTTGTTATTACAAGCTGAAAATCTGACCTACTGACGTTGACTTATCTGAGGCCACCATCAAGATTATTTAATGTAATGTGAAAATTACAATCCTCATGCTTATTTTAAGTAAACGATTAAGTAAAAACAACTTTTAGAAATGTGTTCCTAAGGGATATTTCTTCAAGTGTGTCAAATAAACATACCTGAAGCACCATGCATGGAGAGCACAATCTAACTTGCTTGGCATGACACAGCACTCTCAGGCAACACAAGCTATTGAAGACGATCTGCTACCATCCTGTGTTTATTCAGAGTATTACATCACTACAAGGTAAATGCAGAGCTGTGTCACAAATGACGAACTATACACTACAATATACTCTATAAACTTCTACTATGCACTCTTCCATCTAGTGTATGCATTTTCAAAGTGTAGTGCTCTCTCAAATGGGATACTAAAATTTTACACAAATTAATTCACATTTTTCAGCTTATGTAATTTACGTTAAAAAAGCACACCATGTCGCTTACAAAAAATCTAAACTAGCCACAAATTTGCTGCTTGATTTTTTCACATGCAAAATGAGCTTTTGATTCGCTGCAAATATTTGCCAGACATTTGCAGCTCTTTGCCAGTAGTGGTGAACCTCCAGCAAACCTTTGGCAACAATGGACATTTTGCTGTAAGTTTGCCACAAAGCCCATTCGTATGTGAAAATATTTTTTTTGCAGCAAATATGCCACGAACTCTTAATTTTTCTGTTTCCGCTTGATTTAGCACTTTAACACTTATGTCTCAAATAATGTACATATTCCCAGTGTGGGGGTGATGCCGGTAACACTTGTTCTCACATGTAAGGTGTTGTTTTCACAGAAATTTCACTTGCAACATTTACAATTACAATTACAGTTGTTTTGCCAATTTAGCATCACGGTTAGGTAATTGCACCGTTTCCGCTACCTACGGCAAGTTGCGACCATTTATGCGTTCCATTCAACTTGGAAAATCGGATTCTCCAACTTCCTACTAGTTACAGTAAAGTGCAATGGTACGCCTCTTGAAGTTGTATTTCCAACTTGGAAAGTTGTGTGGAAATTTGAAACTCCGAGATGCAGGTGCGTGACGTCACACATACAAGTCACCACCCAGGAAGATGTACAAAATAAGTGACAAACATGAACTTTTATTAAATAATAACAATAAATAAGTAAAAGTTCCTACATTACATGATAATAAAGCTTGCTTAACAAACGTTAGCAGAGTAGCATGTGTTCAAAATACGGTATATTATACTCTCGTTTGAAAATCGTACACCTGTACCATAAATGCTAGCGCTGCAGAATTGTTTATGAATTGGGTTGTTAGGAGGCATCTCTGGTGACAGTCAAACCCCTGCTAAGCTAACAGGAGTATTATAATTACACTTATCTTTGTTGCATTTATAGTGTAAACATCCTACTATCACTACTTACACTTGAAAATTACGTAGAATTGTGCAGAAGTGTGCGATTAGGATCTTCGGCAATGATCCTATTTTTAACATATTTTGGACAATAACAGTAAACCAATTTGCATTATGTGTTGGAATATGTAAATGACAAAATCAGTCAAAGCTCAAAGCTTTTTTTATTGTCATGTGTATAAAGTACAGAGTACCAAGTACAATTAAATTCTTACTAGGGTGCTTCTCGCAAAACTGAGACAACATGTACAGTAATGTGCAAAAGTTTTAGACACTTGTGAAAAATGTTGCATAGTGAGGATGTCTTCAAAAATAATTACATAAATAGTTTTCATTTATCACTTTATGTCATACAAAGTCCAGTAAACCTACAAAATCTAAATCAATATTCGGTGTGAGCACCTTTGCCTTTAAAACAGCCCCAGTTCTCCAAGGTACACCTGGACAGTTTTTCTTGGTTGTTGGCTGATTGGATGTTCCAAGATTCTTGGAGAATTCACCACAGTTCTTCTGTATATTTAGGCTGTCTCAATTGCTTCTGTCTCTTTATGTAATCTCAAACTGACACGATGTGGGGGGCTTTTTGGGGGCCATGACATCTGTTGCAGGGCTCCCTGTTCTTCTGTTCTAATCTTTTCTATTGGCAAAAGTAATGTTTGGGAGTCCAACATTTATATTTCCCATTGACACACTAAAGCTTAAGCTAAACATCTTATGACTTATGCACAGTACTGTACATGTAGT
Source organism: Moxostoma hubbsi (assembly GCA_032164185.1). Lineage (NCBI taxonomy): Eukaryota > Metazoa > Chordata > Actinopteri > Cypriniformes > Catostomidae > Moxostoma > Moxostoma hubbsi. The sequence continues at coordinate 24,125,245 of JAVLUX010000038.1, forward strand.
CCAAAGTTAATGCATGGAAATAAGTAAGGTTTTGTATTATTTTTATATTTCATAATTTGGGGGCCAAAATAAGTGGTTGTGACTTTTAATTAGTACAAAGAGAAGACAGATAACCCTACACCATGGCATTCAGATACTGAACAATGGCATTCAGATACTGAACAAGTATAATAAAACAAGGCACAAAATACTTACCTTAAAGGTAATTTTGTTGTTGTGTCATTTAGGAATGTGTTAATCTCTTCGTCAACGAACGCGTTCGTCAGTGATTTCGTTTACGAAGTTTGTTTTCGTCAACGATAACAGGTGAGACTAAAAAGGCGCGTTGTCACGATAATTAAACGATTTTATTAAAAAGCATACTACTATTGACGATAATATGACGCGATAAAAAATTATACTGCAAGAAAATTGAACAGCTTCAAAAGCGGGTAAATAGGCTACCTCATTCAAAAGCATCCTATTTATTATTTTCAATCACCATAGTAGCCTATATACGCAACATATATGTTATATAACAACTTACAAGCAGATGAACAGGGGTACTTTAACTAAATGGCGCGCTAATCAGAATATGCGTAATTTACATTGCGTAACTTGCGCTGTGAATGCACCGTAAGAAACACACTACACGCAATATCCTTTCACGGAAAATTAATACGTTTCTAAAGCATGAAGAATTCAGAGTACAGTCGGCAAACTTCTAAAAAGTAGCTAATACTTCAGTCTATTCAATATTATATATATATATATATATATATATATATATATATATATATATATATATATATATATATATATATATATATATATTTTTTTTTTATTTATTTATTTATTTATTTTTTTTTTCCTTCAAAACAAGGACAGTAGGCTATGTTTACATTCTTAAATTAGAAAATGTTTATGGATTTTTTTCCCTAAATGTTTGAATATTTGATTAAAGTTTATTCTGTTACAATTGACCAACAAGTTTTTGCACATCGTCATCAACTAAAGGTTTTATTTTCGACAGACTAAAATTGACAAAAACTAATGAATATGAGACGACGAAATGTTGAATCATTTTAAAGGACATTTTCGACAAAGGACTAAAACTATGACTAAAAAAATGGATGCAGCATCATTTAAAATCAATAGTTTTCAGTTTCAGATGCCATTGTAGAAATTTTATAAGATTTTATACGACTTTTTTTTATAAGACTTTTATAAGATTACAGATATGTCTTAATTTTAATGTGAATTTCCTACATATATTGCAAAATTACAATACATTATTTTCATATGTTTAATGAGGAAACAGAGTGTACCTTTAAAAAACCTAACCTGAAATTATATATATATATATATATATATATATATATATATATATATATATATATATATATATATATATATATATATATATATATATATACATATATCAATAAAACATTAATTTTTATCATACAATAACATTTATAATACAGTGTGTTACTGTAGTACATATCTTCCCCAAAAACATTTGAATATACATAATAAAATAATTGCTGTTGTCTCGACTCTACATCTCGACAAAAAAAACTGTAAAAATAAATGTACGGCGAAGCTCCTTCATCACGTGACGGCGGGCTCGTGGTTGCTATGGAGATGACGGCAGAATTTGATGCAGTACGTCTGCGCGCGTTTGGCAGGAATCAGAAAGACTGCGCTACGGGAATATACGTGAGTTTACGCCTGAACATGATATTAATTTTATACAAATTCAACAGTACACAACCTTGTAGGATAAAACGATTTATTAGAGATGTTTTTAAAACGGTTTCCATTTTATAAAGAGCCAAATACGCCGTTAGGGCACTGTGTTTTGTGGCAATTCCCGTTCATTAAATATTGTGCTACTGTTTCATAATCATGGTCAATTATTTAACCCTAATTAAACTTCTGCATGTACTATGAGGTAAAGAGCTGTGTTAAAAGATATCTGCTAGCATATCTAAAAATATCTTTAAAAACTGAGTAATTTGAGCAATGTTATTAACAGCTTGACTTTCTGATTAAGTATACTCTATATAGACATTATATTCATCATTAAGTATTTACAGTATTTGGATGGAAATGTACAGAATAAACACATAGGTTAGGCTTATCTGGTTATGCTGACAAAGTATGTGTGTCTTTTAGGCAAGAGGTTCCCCAGACAACCTGCTGACAAGACAATGCATTTCGCCCCTCCTGTCGGTAGAGACAGGGTCATATCTAAATTTCCCAAGGTACACATCATTCTAAATTCGCATAATCTTCATAATAGATCATTCCACATTTCTTAAATGTATTTTTCTGCAACATGTCTTATTTGCCTTGATATGCATCCATCTACTGAATATTTATATCATGGACGGGGCTAAAAGATGATGATTTAAAACAGTTAAATCATCCAGTCTGAAGCATGTTGCATCTCATGCTACAGGACATTCTGCAAACATTCTGTAACTTACAATGTAGATTACATTTTTGAGAATGCGTGACATCCATAGATGGGCCTCACCTGTAGACTGATGCTTACAAGATCACAGGACATCTGAAGAAATAAAAATAAATGTTTAATTTAGATGCTTATGTGTACAATTTTGTTCTTCATTATTGATGTCATGTGGGGCTTTAATGTCAACATGAAATCAAAACTGCTTCTATTTACTGCATATTCCTGCTTATTCTCCTGTGATCCTGCGTCCAAATGTGTGGACATTAAGTTTTTGTTTCGCTATAGGCTATGGATAATTTAAATTAATTTAAACTGACTGATCTCAGTTTAGAATATTCTGGGCTGTCATTAAAGGGTTAAACTTTTGACGTATGGAGTAATATGACAAAACAGCATGGCGCCGATCTCAGTTGAGTTTGTTTTTGGGAGAAACAGCAAAAAAACTACATCTGTTAAGAAAATTCATTACGTTTTTACATTTAAATCTGAGTCAAAAGATTAAAGCCTCTAGTTTCATCCTATATGCCATTTTAAATATTTTATCGATTTATCACAAAATGGCGCACTGTTAAACACAATGACCATGTATGTGGACTATAGGCTTATTTTCCTTAAAATATCCTATATTTACTGTGCATTATCAATTGATGCAACCAAAAGCTGGAACGTGTTGTTAGGATGAAAAATAAGGTGCATTTCAAACTGCTCTGAGACCAGTGCAGACAGACAGCAAACTGGAGGCTGACTTAAGTAATTTACTAATTAGGGATCAAGGGAGCCTATAGCTTTCCTAGGCAGTGCATTCACTTCTGACATCTGGTCAAAAGTTCAGTTTCAGGCTGCACAAGATGTTTGGACTACTTAACATGTGACAATGTTAAACAGTACGTAGATTCAGAATGTTTAATGTATAATTTTATTTTAACATGGTTGGCAGTGATTGGATGATGCTGGCCAATACTTTGAATCAAAATGTAATTTGATTTCTGATGTAATGTATGTTGTAATGTCTCAAAAATATGAATAATCAAAATCTTTCTATAGCATGGTATTATTTAAAATTTCACAACCTAGTCCTGCTGTCCACATATGAGGACATACATTTTTAGGAAAACTAATTGGTCTTACTTAGGGCCTACTAGTTACAAATCAAAAAGGGGAATGGAAAATTCACACAGGAGTCGCACTCGGGTCTCAGGAGGATATATATATATATATATATATATATATATATATATATATATATATATATATATATATATATACACTGATATGTCACAACATTAAAACCACTACCAGGTGACGTGAATAACTCTCGTTACAATGGCACCTGTCAATTGATGGGATATATTAGGCCGCAAGTGAAGAGGCGGTTCTTGAATTTCCTGTGTTGGAAGCAGGAAAAATGGGCGAGCGTATGGATCTGAGAGACTTCGACAAGGGCCAAATTGTGATGGCTAGATGACTGGGTCAGAGCATCTCCAAAACAGCAGGACTTGTGGGGTGTTCCTGGTATACAGTGGTTAGTACGTACCAAAAGTGGACCAAGGAAGGACAACTGGTGAACAGGCAGCAAGGTCATGGGCACCCAAGGCTCATTGATGCACATGGAAGCGAAGGCTAGCCTGTCTGGTCCGATCCCACAAAAGAGCTACGGAAGCACACATTGCTGAAAAACTTAATGCTGATCATGATAGAAAGCTGTCAGGACACACAGTGCATCACAGCTTGCTGCATATGGGGCTGCATAGCCGCAGACCGGTCAGAATGCCCATGCTGAGCCCTGTTCACCACCGAAAGTGCCTACAATGGGCACGTGAGTGTCAGAACTGGATGGTGGAGCAATGGTCTTCCATTGTGGCCTGGTCTGATGAATCATGTTTCCTTTTAGATCATGTGGATGCGTCGTTTACCAAGGGAAGAGATTACAGCAGGATGCACCATGGGAAGAAGGCAGGCTGGCGGAGGCAGTGTGATGCTCTGGGCAATGTTCTGCTGAGAAACCTGGCATTCATGTGGATGTTACTTTGACACGTACCACCTACCTAAAGATTGTTGCAGACCACGTTCACCCCTTCATGGCATCGGTGTTCCCTGATGTCAGTGGTCTCTTTAAGCAGAATAATGTGCCCTGTCACACTTCAAAAAATGGTTCAGGATTGAGCATCTATGGGATGTGCTGGACCAACAAGTCCGATCCATGGAGGCCCCACCTCGCAACTTACAGGATCTGCTGCTAACGTCTTGGTGCCAGATACCACAGGACACCTTCAGATGTCTTGTGGAGGCCATGCTATGACAGGTCAGAGCTGTTTTGGCAGCATGAGGGGGATTTAAACTATAAGCAGGTGGTTTTAATGTGTGTGTGTGTGTGTGTAAATTGTCTTCATGATGTTTTATCAAAACCTCTGAAACAACTTAACTTTTCAGATGACAAATCCCTCTTACTTTTCAATCCCTCCCCTCTAACACTATGTCACACCCACTTTTCATGATCCAATTGGTTCCTAATAAATAAAATGAAGTCCCACCCTTTTTGTTTCTAAGCATTAATATTTCAATACATACCTTATTGCATGTGGAAACTTGCAAATTTTCAGAAGTTGTTGGCAATCAATACCTACTTTTGGCATACACTTAACCAGGAAATTGCTGCTATTCATATTGACTTGATGGACAAAATTGTCCGGTAATTGTTTTTGTTCATGTTCAGAAGAGTTGTTCATTCAGCATTTATTAGTTCTTCTTTTATTAGTAGCATTAACTGTTCTTTTATTCTCTAGTGTTATAATCCACAAGCTTGCCTACAGATGAAGGACGACTGGAATTCAAAAGCCAAGATGGCTTGCAAAGACAGGGCTGCTCGCCTACAAGAGTAGGTTATCAGATGAGTATATTGGTCAATTGTATATGGCAGAGGCTATATGCACTAAGATGCTATTTACACCCCTATATAAAGACTACTGTACAATAAAGGGCTTCGCTGCAGTGTGTTTATTAGATTTATTTAGAATCAGACTCCTAACCCTAAACCTAACCCTAACCTTCACTTACAAAAATGAACTATGATTTTACTATAGTAACCATAGGATAACCATGGTATTTTGTGGTAAAATCATAGCAAACCACAAAATTAAACACTATATTATCACCATATTACTGTAGAAACACCATGATTAATTGCATCAAAACTATGGCTTCCACAAAAAAACATGGTTACTACAATATTACTATAGCAAAACCATTGTATATAGTACTCCCTGACAATCACTGTGACAAAAATATTAAGAGTGGAGTCAGGAAACAGGATGGGAAAGGTGGGACAAATGGTGGAATCTTAACACAGTTCGTCTGCATGGAAAAAGCACATCCACATTGTTACACCCCACACTAATGCAGCAAAAGAAGTGAGTGCAGTTTGTCTTCAATGTGTGTGTTTCTACTAGACTATTGGAGCGCAAACAGATGCGCTGTCTGGCAGGTGCTATTTACATTTAGTGCAAATATTCACTCTGATTATATATTGATCAAATATACAGTACATGCCAAATATGACAAGGCAAATATTTTTAAAAATACATTATTATGTTTGTTTCATTTTTAATTATTTTGTAGATATGACAGGCTTAAAATGTCAAAAGCAGTAGTGGTTGGAGACCTCAATGTGGGAAAGACATGCTTAATTAACAGGTAAAGTTTATTGATTTCCTTTCCACACTAACAAAACATTGTGAAACTCTTTAGGAGTTTGTCAGTTAAAATAGAGGCAGTCATTTATGTTGTCAGCAAGTTTTCACCGCCCCTGTGTGATTTAATGTCACCTGTTTCATGTTGATTGAAGCCTATTAAGATTCTTGTATATTGTAGGTTCTGTAAAGATGTCTTTGAGAGAGACTACAAGGCTACTATTGGGGTTGACTTTGAAATCGAGAGGTTTGAACTGTCTGGGCTGCCATATTCTCTTCAAATGTGAGTAATGATGTTTCTGAACAACACATTAGCTTAAAGGACAAGCAACCAATCTTATCCTGACAATGTTAGTTGTTTGATATTTAATTTTGAACATTCTATTATTTGTAGATGGGACACTGCAGGCCAGGAAAAGTTCAAATGCATTGCATCAGCATACTACAGAGGGGCTCAGGGTAGGTAGAAAATGAAAAAATGAAAAGTATCTCATAATTTACCTCATGCCATTCCAGATGTGTATGACTTTCTTTCTTCTGCATTGCATGGACCTACAGAGCTAAAATATTCTTTGAAAAATCTTTATTTGTGTTCAGCAGAGCAAAGAAAGTCATACACATCTAGGACGGCATATGGGTGAGTAAATTATGGGAATTTTCAATTTTGGGTGAACTATCCCTTTAAAACTGAAGATACGAAAGTTCAAACATCTATATAATCATTTCTGTTTTTGCTTTAAAGTTATCATTACTGTTTTCGACATGGCAGATATCAAGACCTTGGAACACACACGGTAAGTAAAGTCTTGATAGAAGTGGAAATGTCTCAAGCATTTTGAATGCCTCTCAAAAACCCCTCTCCGGGAAAGTAATATGTATTGTGTTTCTCAGGCAGTGGCTACTGGATGCTATGAATGAAAATGAACCAAACTCTTGTTTTGTTTTTTTGGTTGGCACAAAAAGAGACCTCCTGGTGAGAATGATTGCCCACACACACATGCACATTTACACTCACTTGTAAAAGCTATTGAAAGGTCCCCACTGTCTTTATCTGAAGTCTGCAGAAGAGTGCCAGAGAACTGAGAGAGATGCCATACAAATGGCAGCTGAGATGAAGGCTGAGTTCTGGTCATTGTCATCAAAAACAGGTACAATCTGTAAGCCTACAATGATACAAATGTGAATATAAATGTACCTGTAGATGGTTATGTCAGTTCACATTTTATTTGAAAACAGTTCGACTTTAGCTGTGGGGCTAGGGGGGACATTGGCCCTATATTTCTTTAAAGATACCCCTACCCCCCCACCCCCCAACGATCAAGGGGCACTTGACCCACCAAAGATTGTATCCAAGTTACGTTCTTGTAAGAAGTTCAAGATTGTTTCTATGTGGAACTATCATGTAACTATTACTACATTGGTTTTTCCATAGGGGAGAATGTGCAGGAGTTTTTCTTTCGTGTGGCAGCTCTGGCCTTTGAAGATACCATTCTGAAAGACCTGGAGACAGAAAACAGCACCGCTCAGATCGGAGATGGAAGCATTCTGAGTAAGTAATTACACTTTAAAATCCTTATACAGAGATGGTTAGAAAAACATTGGAAGGTGGGGAAATGCAATATGAAGGTTTTGTTAGGTGCAAGATAAAGAAGATTAAAAGGTAAAGTTTGTTAGGAAGTAACATGCCCTCTAAATAGCAATGTGGCGTTGTTATTTCAGATGATAAAGCAATGGAGGATGCTCAAGCAAAGCTAATGAAGAAATCATGCTGTTGACCCTCAAGGAATTTTAAGGGTTGAAGAGGAAAAAGTAACTAGCGTGCTAATGATAGGAAGGAACCAAAGAAATATGTAACATAGTGGAAAAAGGGAATTGTTTTCCTGACATAACCAACCTCTAAGTTGGTGCATCACTAGTGCACTGCATATTGTTCATCCTCAGAAGAGAACAGAATTAAAAATAGAGACTGATCGCACAAGCAACAAATTATGATTCAGACTGTAGTATTAATGTCAGTATTGTGTAATGTTGCATAAATCACTGCCATTTGATGGTTACATTATGTTATATATCAAACTTTTGTTAAAAAATATTTTTTTTTGCCATATAAATAAATGCAAATCATAAATAAGCACAGCCCATGAATTTGTTGATCAGTATTTGTGTATCCTGGCTCGAGAAATATATGTAGAACAACGATAGAATAAAAACATGCTGAATGTGTGGAAAGATTTAAAAGCTTATGATTCATCATTGATTATAAAGTGTAACACATGGTGGCATAGTATATATATTATTTGCAGCTTTTTCTACAAATAAAGAAAAATACCATACCATATATAGTATGTTGAATGGCAAGATATTTTACTTTAAATTGTTAGTCTTGGTGTAGGCAGAAATACATATTATGTTGGCTTGAGAAAGCCAGTATTCTGTCCTATTTAGAGGTGTACTCAGAAACTTTTGTCTTTGAGTCATCTTGGACTTACAACGACACCTAGCAGCTTGGATGCAGCATAATTTAGAATCAATAGTTTTCAGTTTCAGATGTCATTATAGAAATTTGGTATTCACAGTCAGCCATTATTACTTTAATCAATGAGTAAAAGTGTCAAATAACAGGACAGTTACTGACATTAAGCAGGTGGTATTCAGCTGGTCATGTGATTCTAACATGGCAGCCCCCATGAGGGGACCCTCTCCATAGCTACGTTCCACTTCACTTTTAACATCCACTGGCTAACTTCCCTAAACACTTCCCCTCAGGGGAATCCCGACCGCCATTTTGGAAGTCTGTTCCATTTTGTTCAGTGAGTGAGGGAGGTTTCTACTGACAGACCCTCAACCCCTTGATTTTAACCAAGGTAAAGAGCCTACTTTGATGTACGCTTCAGATGGCTCCATATCCCACAATGCAACTTGATTGTTACATGACAGCAGATCACAATTCATCAACCCCACCCCCACACAACTCTAATGTATGATGAAAGTGAAGTTAGGTCAATTAAGCAGTTTAGAAAAGTTATATTGAGATGGTAGCTACCTTAAACTGTTTATCACACAGTTATAGCCTGTGTTCATTGTTATGTTAACAGTTAGGTTTTTGTAAATCTTGATGAATTCTTTCTAACAATTCATTATAATAATTTTTTTTAAAAATAATATATGAGATTTATACCTAAGCCTCTGAAATTACAACTAAACCTGAATCTGTGATAGCATCAATCTTAGAAAAACATTGTTTTCCCAGGTGCAAAAATCACAAAATAATTCCATAAATTGACATTCATGACTTCAACATGGGTTAAGTGTGTTCGAGTTAAACCAATTGCACAGGTTCCGCCAGTAGTGACAAATCGACACTCAGAAGTAAAGATTTAAAGATAAAAACGTTTAATTATCGATGTGTTTCTTACACAAACTTTTCGATTTGCTTCAGAAGATTGGAGTCATGTGGATTACTTTTATGCTGCCTAAATACAGCATGCTTTTTGGTCCGTCAAACAGCCATAAGCGTCATGTCACCCATTCACAAGACATACATAGCTGAAATGTGCTTATAAAAATCTTCACTTTGGTTCTGCTGAAGAAGGAAAGTAATTCACATCTGGGATGGTTTGAAGGTGAGTAAATCATGAGTTAATTTTCATTTTTGGGTGAACTAATCCTTTTAGGACATAAAAAGTCTTAAATGTATTAAATAAAACACAATTAATCCTAAATATTGTTTAGATCTGTCTGTCTGTCTATCTATCTGTCGAACTGTCTGTCTGTCTGAAGGTCTTACAGTCTTACTAAGGTCTGTTAAACCTTCAAACTCTAATATTTTTTTTACAACTTTCAGGCCAGCCTTTGTCATGCCAGTATAAACGTCTGTATCTATATAATAATATAATATAATTGATTGTATCTACAAACTTTATCTAGTTAAAATATATTATATTATATTAAATTAAATTATGTCTCCTATTTTATATTGTTGAGGCAGTTTTTGTGCGTTGCATGTGAATCTCCAGTACGCTAGGCGGCGCTGTGTTCTGTTTGCTGAAATAAACCCGTGGAATTCAATGGCCCAGGTAGTTTAGGGTCAATACTTTTATTGCATTATTTGAGGCAGAAAAATGTAAACATTGAGACATGAGGTTATAAACAAATATTTAATTTTTACTTCATAAACTAAGCGCGTTGCTTGTGGCAGGACCTTACAGTCTATGGGCAGGACACATGCGTCACGCGACATGTAAATAAACAAGATGACAGATTGACAGAGATTGACTGTTGTTCTTAATTTCTCGGCTTTAGGCCTTCAAGCTGCATGCCTACCAGGAAGTCATCATCAACACTGTGGATCCTAGGGATTTAATACAGAAATAAACTTTTTTAATATTATTATTACTTTTCTCACCTTCAAAGATCAGTACATTGGACGAGGAGACATGTGGAGACTTAAGAAGTGTTTAGTGAGTTCATCATTCTCTAGCTCCTGTGGATTATATTAAAATGAGCATAAAATGGTAATATTTGATGTCTCATGGAAGTTTTTTTTTTCTTCATGATGTTTCTCTGCTTCTCTCAGGTGAGCACATGTGTATGTCACACAGAAAGTAGAGTTTGCAGGCATCAGTTTCAACATCATCAATAAAGTGCATAACATATGTGTTATGTTAAATAACAGTTTTTATAATGGTTTCAGGGCCCAGGCCAGTGAATTGTGCGTTAAAGGAGAGGTCATTTGTGGCTACATTAGTGAAGATACAATGGTGAGAAAAACATTTCCATGGGAATAAAATTTGATTAGTTCTTTACCTTTATTGCATCTAGTTACTGTTTCCTCTTTCTAGTTGGCGTTTCAGTCCAAATCAGCGATGGTTTACATTTTCATTCAGATGAGCTGTGAGATGTGGGACTTTGATATCTATGGTAACAAAGACTTACCACTGAATCAATAACCTGTTATTAGGGGTCCAAACACAGAAGATGCTGGAAACCTATTGTATTTGTACTGATTTTCTTCTTTTTCTTCTTCTATTTTTAATTTTTTTGCCCTAAAAGTGTATCTGTGTAAAAGTGTTTGATATCTCTGATTTCATTTCATCCGGCATTTATATTATTTAAAAAAAAAAAAAATGTAACTACTTTTTCGAACTCCTCCTAGACCATTAGTCCGATTGGCATGAAATTTGGTATACATCATCTAAAGACCCCCCTGACAAAAAGTTGTCAAAAGAGCAATTCCTTCAGTTTAACATGATTTGAGAAATGTATCAATATCTACTCAACGCAAACTCCAAACGTAACAAAACTCGGTACACATAGTCAACAGGATATTTAGAAAATTTCAGCAAAGTTTCGTACAATATCACCCCTAGAGGCACTACAACAAAAAAATGTGTTAACTTTGCAGCGTTTGAGCGACAATGTTTAAATATGCATCTTCTATGGTTCAAATGCTAGCATATTCTTAAAAAATTGGTTTGACAAATTACCAAAAATGGCCACCAATGGCCAATAAAATTTCAGCACCTAATATCTTGTATTGGGAATGGCCGAGGGTTCTGAAAATTACTATGCACAAGCAAGGTATAGAAAAGCTGCATATAAAATTTTAATTTGCTAATTCGTATTTTTGTTAATAACTCCGGAGCTGTATAGGCTACAATAAAACGAAACACGAAACATTATCTCCAATTCTGATTTATTTGAAAAACCTACTTTTTTTAACTCGTCCTAGGCTGTTTGCCTGATTCTCATGAGACATCATTTACAGACCCTCCTGACAAAAATTATAAAAATTATTTTTATACATCATATCATTCTGAAGATATAAGCAAATATTTTTTAGGGTGTGGCCTATAATGACTAATTAGCCTTTATCTTGCAATATTCAATCATAACAAAACTTTGTACACATCAGAGAACACTCTGAGGTAACAATAATTTGTTTAAAAAAAATAAGAAAATACAATAATACATATAATATAATACAAATACAATAATCAGGGTTATATTTAAATCATCATTTTGATCCTGATTTAAATTTCACAGTAAATCTGAATGAACTTTAAACCTGTTGCTCCATTACTCTAAACTGTGATTTAAATCTTAGTTATGGATTAACTTTAAACTTCCAGCTGAGGTGGTTTAAATATTAAATTGACCTACAATAAAACATGAATGTTTTTGGAGTTTATCCTCAAATTAATTTTTTCCTGATTTAATTGCCCAACAATCAAAAATATAATTTATTCATGGTAATCAATGATGTATTACCATTTTTATCCACTAGATCGAGCACCAAGATAAAAATCCTTGAAAACCCTCTTTGACTTTGAAAACGTTTTTGCTCTTGTAATCTATTGTTCTACTTCTTCTTCATCTTCTATTGTCATTCTGTTGTCATTCTAATATAATTCTAATTTTGCAACATTGATAAAAAATATTTTGGAAGAAATTTTACACAAAAACAGCCCACAGCATCCACATGTTCTATTGTGTCCAGTTTAATTATTTTGGCCATGTCATGGCCTTACATGCTTGGACCCTGATGATTGCCACTTGCGGCTGTATTTTATCATTGTATTTATGTTATGTAAATTTGAAATGTGAATCTGTTGTATAAGCTACCATCTTCATTTACAGGTGATCTTTGAGAAAGCTGTCAATGGTTTCCTTTCCGATCTGTTTGCCAAATGGAAAGTGCCATCTTAATCACTGACCAGTTGTAATATGTTGTAGCACATTATGCTGTGGCTTTATGGGGTTTGATTTGTTAACATTTTGCCACTTTCTCATACCTTTTACCTTTCTTCTGCTGAAAACAAACAAAGATTTTTTTAGAAATTTCAGCTCTGTAGGTCCATACAATGCAAGATTGTCATGTAAACTAGAATGCCAATTTCCATTGAAGGGATTAAGGGAACACGGTTTAACACATCCAGGTTTCTCCCAGAGAATACGGCTCAATATGATCCTGTAAACACTTAAGTGCAGTTATTACAGGTATTTGAGGAGTGTGCATGTGCGTGACCACACCAAATAACAAATGTCATGGGATGGAGCCAAACAACAAGTCAACAAATTAGAAAGAATTCTAAAGTATTTTTTAATTCTTGGAGTACAGTGGGAAAAGCACGTGCACTATAAACTATGCCCACTTATACACACCAATGTAAAATATTTACTGTCCCAAACGTTTGCATATATGCGCTCGCATACATTGGGGGAATCCCAGATATTTACGTAAATTGAAAATCCCACTATTGCAGTGCAGCTCTGCTGCAGGATGCAATGCAAAGATAAGGAAACAAACACAGCAACAACTCTGCAATATCTGGAAATGAAGCAAAGCAACAGGGAATAAAATAGTGAAATCTTCCTTGGATCCCATGTTTGTTATTTACACAAGCTTTGTGGGGAAATTACGTAGCTGTGGAGAAAGCTATTACTGAGCGAGCCACATGTATACGGGAGTAAAGTGTACACTGCAATTACAGTGTATGTAAACTGTAATGGTATTTTCTTGATGTGATGAGAAGGAGAGCCGTGACTATGCATGCCTGCCCCCCCATTCAGGCTAATCAGCCAAGGAGAGGGATAAAGGCAGTCGGGTGTGGCAGTTCGGGAGAGAGAGAGAGCCACACGCAGCTGCCGTGTGTGCATTTGTGTTTGTATCTTTTTGTTTCAATTAAATATTACTTTGACTGTTCAGCGGTTCCTGCCTCCTCCTTGCCCATTTTAAACCCTGTTACATTGGTGCCGAAACCCAGGAAGGAGCAGGGATGCGCTGTTGTGGAGTCCTCATCACTGCCGTCCGCCCAAAGGAGCAGCTGCGGCTGTCCACCAGGGTATGGAGGAGGCACTGCCGGCCGCCTGGACATGGAGGAACGGCTGCCATCTTCGAGGGGAGGAGGGGCTCGCTGCCGATCACCTTGAGCGGTGGAGCCATTGCCAGGGGCGGCAGGGCTCGCTACCGGCCGCCAGAGGCGTTCCATCCACCAGGGGTCGGAGGTCTCGCTACTGTCCACGCGGGGAGGAGCAGCTGTCATCCGGCAAAGGGTGGAGGAGTGGTCGAGGACCAGATGATGGCATGTCTGGGAACCAGCAAGCAATTTTTTCTCTCTCTCTTCTCTCTCTCTCTCCCTTTCACAAGATGCACCATAGGAAGAAAGCAGGCCTGTTGAGGCAGTGTGATGCTCTGGGCAATGCCCTGCTGAGAAACCTTGGGCCCTGGCATTCATGTGAATGTTACTTTGACACGTATAACCTGCAAGTACCTAAAGATTGTTGCAGACCATGTACATGGCAACTGTATTCCCTGATGGCAGGGGCCACTTTCAGCAGGATAATGTGCCCTGCCACACTGCAAAAATTGTTCAGGAATGGTTGTTGACTTGGCCTCCAAATTCCCCAGATCTCAATCCAATTGAGCATCTATTGGATGTGGTCCAGCATGGAGGCCCCATCTTGCAACTTCAGAGGTCTTGTGGAGACAATGCCTCAACTGGTCAGAGCTGTTTTAGCAACACAAGGGGGACCTACACAATATTATGCAGGTGGTTTTAATGTTGTGGCTGATCTGTGCATTTCATAAATGAACATTTAAAGGAGGGGGCGGGATGATGAATGATGGGCAGTCCAGTTTTGTGGAAATCTGTGTTCACAGTTAAGTCACATTAGATACAAGCAATAGATGTGCGTTTAACCCTCCATAGGGCCATCACATTGTGTTCCATTTAATTGCCTCCAGATACACTTCAAGATCTAAACAATCTTGCTGATCAACTCCCAACCTTCTGCATACTTGCAGGTGACTTCAACGGTCACAACCCATTATGGGGAGGAAATCGCACAAATAGGAAGGGAAAAATACTTGAAGACTTCATCAGTAACAAAGAACTGTGTATCCTCAATGACGACTCAGACACTTACCTGCACCCAGGATATGGAACTGTAACACAGTTCATTCTCACGGGCAAGGAAGAGGCGAGAAACCGGCTTGACATATAATTTAAAGGTTTAATGGAAAACTCAAAAGACAAACACATAGGGCGACGGACATGTCCGTGAACGATCTCTCTCTCCCGCATCGCCGTCCGCGAGTGGCCTTTATCCCTATTGACGGCTTAATTAGCCTAATACGGGACCGGGCGTGCGAAATCACGCCCCGGTCCCGCCTTCCACCGTGCCACAGGAACATATTCAAAAAATGATTTAGCAATATGCAAACCTAATCTCTTGCTTGATTTCTCATGGCGCACCTGGGACGATCTATGTGGAAGTGATAATTTTTCCCTAATCATTACATCTACAAGATCGAATATCCAACATAATATTCCAAGATGACATCTCAAAAAAGCCAACTGATCGAAATTGCAAATGAAACTATCCCTAAGACATCACCAAAACCAAGTCGCAGGCATAACCCATGGTTCGATGACAACTGTAAAAAAAGCCATAAAAGCTCGGAAAAAAGCAGAGAGAATCTTCAACAGACTCCCAACAGAAGAAAATCTAGTAAGATTTAAGATATGCCAAGCACAAGCACGAAGGAATATTAATGATGCAAAAAGACAGAGTTGGAGAAAATATGTATCTAACCTAACAGCAAATACACCAACACAAAAAATCTGGAACCTGATTTGAAAGATGAGAAACAAAGATGAAGAATCTCAAATTCGACACATCAAGCATCAAGGCACTCTCAGATCTATGATTCAAGAAATAACCAATATACTAGCAAAATCTTTTGAAAAGAACTGTTCATTAGACAACCGCCATCCAGAATTCAATAAGATACGTATACAACAGGAGTAGAAACTTCAGAATTTCCACTCAAATAACACAGATACATATAATCAACCCTTCACTATAGTGGAACTTACAAGGGCTATCAAACGTTCCCATAATACCGCAGTTGGACCAGACAAAATCCATTACGAATTTCTGAAGCACTTACCACATACAACACTACTTTTCCTCCTGGAGATTTTTAATAATGTTTAGAAAACAGGAAATATACCACCTTCGTGGCAAGAAGCAATAATTATTACCATCCCCAAACCAAGTAAAGATCGAACACTTGACACAATACACCATCAGGGAATACGTCTAGCTTTTGGAGCCTTCAGAACAAGTCCCATTCAAAGCCTTTATACAGAAGCCGGTGAACCTTCCCTCCAGAATAGGCTTCTGAAACTGGCCTTATAATATGCAGTCAAACTCGAAGCAACTAAAGTAATCTGGCCTTTAGACGTTTTAAACATTACCTAATTAAATGTATACTTACATTTTGGATATTGAGCAGCTCATGTTTTCCAGACACATGTATAACAGGGGTTTAACAAAGTTTATGTCTCATTTGGTGCTTCATATCTAAAGGCGAATTAATGAGAGAAAATGTGTTTTGTTTTTTTACAGTGGGAATAAAACTAGCACTCTGTCCCTTTTCGAGAGCACATGCATGTTGAATAGATTACGCTGCACGGAGAGAGATGATGATGAGACATATGCTCGGAGAGACATGGATTTTCAGTCCTATATAAAGAAACTGTTTATTTCTTGTGTTCCAATGTGTGGATTACTGCTTTTCACCAACATGTGAAAATGAAAAATGTGGAGATTTTGTTCACTGTGAACATGGAGTGTGTGGGGATACTTAAAATGTTGCACAAGACGTTAAATCCCAGTATGAAATTCATTAAATGGGGGGTTTTTTTCCCTGCTATTTTCTACACATTGGTAAAAGCTGCTGCTAAGACACTTGGAAAAGAGCGAGGACAGTTCTAGGAGAGTGCGATCAGTGTCTGCAAGATCTTGTGCGTGCATGCGACTGTGCCTTGGCGTGTTCAGTATATTTTCACTAAAAGGCTATATAATGGTAATTGTAATTGCAGAGGCAAAATTTTGTGTAAAATAATTGTTTTCCACAGTCTTATTGACTCTCTGAATTTCTGGCGTAAACGCTTCATGTTTCTTCCAGTGGGTGGAGCCAGGCGAGTGGCGGATGGTGAGAGTTACTGGGACGTGTATGGGAAGGGAATGGCCGTGAGGTGTGATGGGCTCTCTGGCAGTGGGGACTGGTCCCTTTTGGATGGATTTATCCGCTTCTTGGAAGGCCTGAACAGGATTTGTAGAAATACGAACCATGAACCATGAAATTACCATAAAAATGGTCTATATGACTATATGCTTTATGTTCCAAGTCATTAATAACACCTTTTTTGAGGAACAGATGAAAATTAAAGTTGTTATTCTCAGAAAATCTTCCATTCACCATAAGTCTTATGTCTCATTTGTGTTTGTGCGTATTCAATCACCATCATGCCAGGATTGGTGTCAGTAATGTCCATTGTGTGTGTAATCGAGCAAGATTTTTTTTATAAATGTGATTTATTAAATATACATAAGTATAAATGAGATCTTGAGTGAATAGTAACTTCAATTTTAACTTTTGTTCTTCAAGCTATCGTATGATTTCAAAAGACTTGGAATATGTAGTCGTATTGACTATTTGAGATAATCAAATATATGCTTTTATTGTATGGAAAAGAACCCCCTGGGAAGTTTTTCTTTGGTGCTCCATGAAAAACTCTAATTTGAGTTTTGAACAATATGAGGGTGTGTAAATGGTGACAATTTTATTTTAGTTTTTTGTACTTTTGACTGTCTGAAAACGTTCAATGACGTATTCAACAAAAATGTAAATGTATTAGGGGTTGTAGACCCATCTGAGCAAAGAATAACAATTGCTTTGTTTAATGCAGAAAAGACCTACCATAAAAGGATTGCAGGTGTCAGGAACCCTCTCATCTTACACTCCAAGCCTGTAGTGCCCCCTGTGGGGGGAAAAGGCAACTCTGCTCTCACTGCACTCCTGGAGCTCGACCAGACTCAGAAGTGAGTTGAGCTGAATGATTTCTAAAAACCAACACTGCAAAATCAATCAGAACCAAGTGTTTGAATCCCCATGCAAAAAACAAATCGATATAGACTTTTATCTAGTTCCACATATGGTAAGGGTTTTTAAAAAATGCCAGAGATTCCAGGCCTTTTCTTAATGTCTTTGATGTGCAGGACTGTAGAAGAGCAGCAGCTTGCTGCCCAGCATGCAGGGAAACCATGTGGCACTTACAGTGAAGCTGCCAACGTTACCTTGACAACCACCTATGTCGATAGCCCTCTTAAGGTGAGAACCCGAGGCAGACCATTGAAGGGACTATGCTGTTGTCTAATTCCTGGCTTCCTGTGTGTTTGCCTGTGCTTTTGAGTGGGGGAAAGGGCTCTTTGATTTGTATAATGTGTATTGCTTGCCTGCTCTTTGATTTTGTCTAAATTTTGTCTAATTTTTTAAGAGTTTAATCAAATTACACACCATATGGCATTTGATAACATGTCGAAAAGTTTGCAAATATACAGTGTAAATATACAGTATATATTAGGGTTGTCAATCGATTAAAAATTTTAATCGAATTAATTACATGGTGTCACGATTAATTAATCGCGTTTAATCACATATAAAAATATATGGTGAAAGCCCCTCATATAAATATAATTTAATATATAATGATGAAATAATTACATAGTTATATTTAAATATATATATAAAATATTCAGATAATTAAAAGGCATTACATTCTTGTGGCAAAGGGAGTTAATCATTGATAAGACAATAAAAAAAGCAGCTTTAGAATACAATGTGTTGTTTACTACCATATTATTGATCATAAGTCAATCATTGGCATACAGTTCACAGCAATCCATTACACAAGTGAATTTGTCAATCAGTTTGAGATTTATTATGAGGGCTTGTTTAAGGGAATGTCAATGTATACATGTGTCAGACATGCTTGTGTAGCATCTCGGGTGCGTTGCGTAATAAACATAAAACATTTAGGTCACTGTGTCAAGTTAAATATAGTTTAATACTTAGAACACATCTTGAGATCCATTAGTTCGAATTTGCGCTTCATCAAGTGTTTTGAACGCAATAGTGTAACGCATGTTTGTGTTGTTCTGCCTACTGAAGTGTTTTCTTCACTGTATAAACTGCATGTTGCTCATACAGCTGAAATTTCACTTACTGCCCTCTGGAGTAAACAGGTGGAACTACAAGCTTGCATTTCTCAGGAATCCTCCTTATTACGGTCCGGGGGCATTGCGATTAATTGGTAAATTTTTTTCAAATGCACTCAAGACGAGTGTTTTTAAAAACATGCAGTGAGCAACTGGCTGCTGTCTTTACGGACATATTTAACACCTCATACTTAACAACCTGTTTCTAAAAAACTACCATTATCCCTGTTCCAATGAAAAACAAAGTTAGCTACCTTAATGACTATCGCACAGTGGCACTAACCCCCATTGCAATGAAAGGCTTTGAGAGGCTGGTTCTGGAACACATTAAAGAACACCATCTCAGACACTTTGGACCCACTATAGTTTGCCTACCGCCACAACAGATCAACTGAGGATGCCATATCACACACACTTCATACTACTCTTGCTCACCTATGCAAGGCTATTATTTGTGGATTAAAGTTCGGCATTTAACTTTCATCCCTACCAAGCTGATCTGCAAACTATCAGCTCTGGGACTGAATGCCACATTGTGCAACTGGATCCTGGATTTCCTCACCACGTGTGCGCATTGGCAGTAATACCTCTTCCCCACCAATCCTCAACACTGGCACTCCACAGGGAAGTGTCCTGAGCCTGGTGCTGTATGGCTTGTTCCCACATGAGTCACAGCTCCAACACAATCATAACTTTTTCTGACGACACCACCATTATGGGTCTGATCACCAAAAATGATGAAACAGCCTACAGAGAGGAAGTCAGGCTCCTGGCAGAGTGGTGCCAGATCAACAACCTGTCTCTCAATGTCAATAAAACTAAGGAGCTGGTGATCGACTTCAGGAAAACACTTCAGGAAACATGCATTTAAAAAATACAGTTCATTCACCCATCTACATCGGAGGGAACATTGTAGAGAGGGTCAACAGCTTCAGATTCCTAGGGGTCACCCTCACTGCTAATCTCACATGGACTGAGCGCACAGCATCTATCATCAAAAAGGCCCGCCAATGCCTTCATTTCCTCAGGAGTCTGAAGAAAGCCAGGATGCCCACTACAGTCCTCACCACTTTCTACAGATGTGCTGTGTAGTCCGTTCCCTCGGGGTGTATTACATACTGGTGTGGCAGCTACTCCATACAGGACAAGAAATCCCTACAGAGGGTGGTTAAAACAGCCCAGAAAATAATCGGCACATAGCAACCAGCAGTACGGGATATCTACACCACACGCTGCCTCAGAAAGGCAAAGCACATCATGGAAGATCACAGTCACCCTGCAGGGGCACTTTTCTCATTTCTGCCCTCTGGTTAGCATCTCAGGACTATTAGAACCCGCACCACTAGATTCAGGGATAGCTTTTACCCCAATGCTATGAGAATGTTCAACACACACTAATGTGCAGTATCAATAACGATACTGGACACTACTCTGTCATTTTTGCAAATTAACTTGCACTGATCTCTCCAAACTCATTACTTGCACTGTTACTTTATTGTTTGGTAATTATTTTGGTTGTTAATTGTTATCTTTGTATATATGTATATTTTGTACTTAGTAGTACTATCTATTGTATCATGTCTTGTCTAACGTCTGTGGAGAAGCATTCATTGTACCTTGCACACAGTACTTGTACATATGACAATAAATGTTGTAACTTAATGCTGATTGTCTGTGCTTTTTGGAGCATCAAAATCGTGTTACCATCCACTTCCATTATAAGGACCTACTGAGCTGAGATATTTTGTATGTTTTTATTCAAATGTGTTCTGCTGAAGAAAGGAAGTCATACACATCTGGGATTTAAAAAACAACGGGTAGTTGACCAATGTGCTGTACATGATTAAAACAAGTACATAACAACAAATATAAAAAAACAAATACACATGGGTACCAACATATCTCCAATCATGGTTTTTGAGAGAAAAGAAGGGTTTTTAACTGAGATTTAAAAGATACCAGTGTAGGAGCTGTTCTAATTAGGCAAACTATTCTAGAGCTTTGGGGCTACCACTGCAAAGGCACGGTCAACCCTCAGCTTAAGTGTTACCTTTGGAACAGTCAAGATTTTCTGATCTCAGGACCTGAGGGATCTAGATGGTGTGTGCAAGTGCAAAAGGTCTGAAAGATAAGAAGATGATTTAAGGATTTAAAAACAAACAAGCAAATCTTAAAATCTATCCTGTAACGGACTGACAGCCAGTGTAGAGAACACTAAACAAAGATTTTTAGAAGAATGTCTCAACTCTGCAGGTCCATACAATACAAGTGAATGGTGGCTAGAAATTTGAAGGTCCAAAAAGCATATAATGGCAGAATAAAAATAATCAATTTGACTCCAGTGGTTAAATTAATGTCTTCTAAAGCGATACATTGCTTTGGGTGAAAAAACAATCAATATTTAAGTGATTTTTTTTACCGCAGATGTTCACTTCCGAATGCACATTCTTGAGAGGACCGAGTTCACTCAGCCTCTCACGTTTCACGTGAGAACTGACCCATGCTTTTTGGACCTTCATAGGTCTGGTCACCATTCACTTGCATTGTATGGGCATACAGAGTCGAGATATTCTTCTTAAAATCCTTCTGTGTGCGATACCCGTGCTTTGTCATACCTCTCATCTGTTGTGCGACCCCTTTGAGACTAGTACGGCAAAGATGCATTCCTGCTAGTCACTAGATACTTATATGAATGAAAAATGTCCTTATTTTTGCCCCTCTTGTGATCACCTGTGACATGCTGACCTCTGTGGCACCTCATGCCAAACCTTATGTAGATCTGTCTTTAGACTTTTTTGCATGGAACTACTAGAACTAGTTAATTGTAAATACTGTAGTTCCTTTGCTAGAAGCATTGGAGTAGAGACATACTGCTTTACTTGAGCTGTATCTGACAAATTCTCACTTGGTTCTTCAGCTGCCAGCTGAACAGTCTCCAGCCAATACATTGAAGGTGGGTTGACGGACAAAGGAGGCAACTGCTCTCTGTTCAGTGATGAGGTAAGGAAGCAACTCAAAATATTCCAAATATTGCTGCAGATACTGTATATACTTGTCAGAACATCTCTCTTTTGTGCTGCAATGCAGAGTGCATTCAGGCTCCATTTCATAGAGCCTCTCCTCATCATTCACACTGATGGAGATCCTGGAAGCCATTAAGCATCCCACTTGAGAGCCTTTGTGTGCTTAATTATTTATTAGTATTCTATAATGTCACACGTGTGAAATAAATGGACTGCCTATGCTTACAGCACTGGAGTGCAGCTTCTACCAGAGCAGAGGGCCTGACTCCCAACTGCTTTGTCAGTGCTGAGCTCATACACTGGCTTGTCAGCACTGTGGAGAATGTTGCCACACAAGGCATTGCTGTAGAAATCATGCAGGTAAAATTAACAGCATCAGGATTCGACAGCTTTTTCAGGTTCCAAGGCGTAAGTCACTTGTCCAAAAGCAAAAAAGAATTTCAATACAACTTCAATACATTAACATTTTCTGCAAAGTGTGACGAGTCATCAGGAATATAAAGTCAGCCTCATGGTGTTACAGAAATTGTGCACAATTAACACTCCATGGTCTCATGAGATCACTACAGACTTTTAATATTTTTATTAATGTTATCTTATTACAGTGTATTTGATTATTATTATTATATTAAAAATATAAGAGTCTTATTATACAATTTGAATATATTGCAAATATTTTTATTAATGTTATCTTATTACAGTGTATTTGATTATTATTATTATATTAAAAATATAAGAGTCTTATTATACAATTCGAATATATTGCAAATTGTTCATAAACTTTATATTTGGAATTGCACAAATGTGAAAGTAAAATGATTAGTGCTGTCAGTCTATTACAATTTTTAATCGGGATTAATTGCATAATTATTTGTAGTTAATCGTGATTAATCACAGATTTTAAAGTGCTGAAATTTTACTCTAAATATAATTATTTCCCATCAAAATGCATTTATTTACTTCTTATGAAACAAAACAAAACAATACGTAACAATATAATGCTTTACATTATCCAATCAAAGCGTTCCACAGTATAAAGCTAGAAATGCACTAAAATAGCACCAATTCAAGTAACATTAAACATTTCCCAAAGTCTAAGTGAGAGTTTCACTAATTAAAATAACTAGTCTCCCCATAGGTTGCACATTCATTGCAATGAGCATTAAATCTCTTATATTCACTATAATATTAATGTTCGCTCTGATGCACACCACCACATACGGCACACAAACCTCACTGCACTTTAAAGGCGTTTTGGAATTGTCAAGACAATCAGTCGCCTCTGTTTATTCTCAGTCTTTCAAGTGATCACGATTCAACACTCAGGCTTGTAGACACTGTTTCCCACGAGAGTTTGCAGTGTAAACGGAGCTTTAGTTATCCAATTGGACAACCTCATTTCGCATTTCATTTGTCCAATTTTTCTTGTGGTTTTCCCGGCAAAGCACACTACTATCAAGCCCTGAACATTGCAGCTCGCAAGTCAATAGTCTATGTGTATTTATATTCAAAACCTTTGTCTCCCTGGTGCCCCTGTAGGAGCTGCTGGATGAAGGTCTAATCAATCATGCCTCTGGTGATGCCATGCAGACGTTTGTCTATGGCTTCTACCCTTACCGGATTGTCGACAAAGACAGTAAGAAGGGTAAGAAATTTTTTTACTGGAAATGGGCATTCATAATTAAATCACTGTAAGTTGCCAAGCCGTTGTTCTCTTAGTTGCTAGTAAGTGTTCCTACTCCACAGCTTTATCCAGTGGCATCAGGTAGCCGATCGAATGAGCTTCACTGTCTGCACTCCCATTGGTAGTCACTGCATCACTGTACATTTACAGGAAGTTGAATTCTGCTCACATTTCTGTTACATTGGCAACTCTCATTGAACTTGAATGACTTGGCATAGTGTCTGGTGCACATTGTAGCTTCTTTACACTAAGAACCTTTGAAAACAGAACACTATTCCCTACAGGTCTAACTGCTCTGCCCCCAGCTGGAGCCAACGTGTGGTCTGTAGCAGCTTTGGAGGATTTCACCCTTTTCCAAAAGAAGGGTGTGGCACGGTGGAGGGCGGGACCGGGGCGTGATTATGCACGCCCGGTCCCGTATTAGGCTAATTAAGCCGCCACTCGCGGACGGCGATGCAAGAGAGAGAGAGAGAGAGAGATCGTTCACGGACATGTCCGTTATATTATGTGTTTGTCTTTTGAGTTCTCCATTAAACCTTTAAGTTATGTCAACCCGGTTTCTCGCCTCTTCCTTGCCCATGAACTTGATCTGTGTTACAAAGGGGTTTGAGGTTGCCTTTGTTCTGGAGGAATGTCGGCCCTGTGACTTACCTGCCTTCCTGCTGCCTCATAACCAAGCAGGCATAGCTCCTTCAGCCTCAGCTTTGGAAGACACAGCTGGCTCTGCAATATAGCAGCATGCCACACACCCTTGCTAAAAAGGTCTGGAAGTCTTGCTGAGAGTGACACAGAGTCAAAATCCAAATCTTTGGACACACATAGAAACCATGCCATCTTCTACTCACCCAACAAACATTACACAATTCCTGTATGCAGTTACAGTTCTAAAACTCAACTAAAATATTAGCACAAGGTTGACTATGCAACATCATTGAATGACCATATACATACTTATATTCTTCTCATAAAACAGTAATCCAAGCATTTTGATTCAACCACTAACATTTACAGTAACTTTGGAATTGTCATAAATTTTACCAATGCAAATCTAATTCTTCTTTATGACATTGAGTGACTCCTCCGTTCCAGAACCGCATGCTGTCGTAGAAAAATAGTCTATCTTTTAACATATACTGTCCATTCCCACAAATTCCCAAACCATCATGAGTCCCCTTTTGAATGTTTGTGATTCTGTCAGTATAAAAATCCCAATTAGTCTTTGACTGATGTGGGGGTACATACACACTACAATTGGGTACATCTACTCTAGCCAATCAGGGCCCAGAATGCTTTGACAATGAGCTTATCCAATCAGACCACGGACTGATGCTCCAATACACCAATCAAAGCGCTGTGTTGGGTGGGCTAACAGTAGTAGTGAGTTGCATGTAGCACATGCTGTGGTGTAGTGGCTGTGGTCCAGTGGTGCTGTGGAATGGGTTCTTCTTGCTTTCCTTCATCTATCCCGCTGGAAGAATGACTTTCGAAACCTGAGCAAACCTCTGCCGCAAGCCCATCTCCAGTCTTACTTTGCCTACTGCTCTGATTCACTCTGCTTTCAGTCATTTTCTGCCATGGAAAGCTTCATACATTATGCAAAAATGTATTCATGCTTTTATTGCCTTTAAAGACCCCATGAAATCAAAAATTAATATGCTATTGTACTCTGTCTTAACACAGTATCCTAACCAGATATGATGCAATTAAGTAGCAACTGATTAAAGGTTTTTTTATTAATAAGCTACGACAAGCCACTCTGTCCATCATGTTCCAACGTAAACCTGTAAATCACAGAGATCCCAAACTTAACCAGATGGTCCCAATTCCCTGTCACTACTCAGGCGCATTCACAAACCCCCATTTGACCCTAGGAGCTGCTATAATAAATATTTTTACTAATATCTCCTCAATCGTAAGGGCTTCCCTCTGATTCTTGAGTCAAGCCCAACAAATGTATATCTCCGATTTCATTTGGATCCTTTTTGAATTTTCTGAAAAACATACTTTTTCAAACTCGTCCTAGGCCATTTGTCCGATTTGCATGAAAATTGGTATGCATCATCTACAGACCATCCTGACAAAAAGAATAGTGATATGTCATATTGTTCTGAAGATATTAGCAATACAGTTCTGCCAGTGGCAAATATTTTGAGTGATATATTACAAGAAATTAGACACAAAAGATGCACTTTTAACGAAACATGATGAAAAGAAACTTTTCATCATTTCACAGATGAAAGAAAAACGCCAATGTGATTCTGATTTGATATGTGTGCAATGAAAGCGCTTCTCCAAGACACGCACATGGATCGAGTTCTGGGCCTCGTTTCCCAATAACTATTGATCTTAGTGGTTAAGAGCATTTTATACGAGCGATTTTATGAACATTTGTTATTTTTTATGTGCACTGGGTGTGAAATAGCACCCGCCACCCTCAAAATGCAGCGAGGCTCAGCTTGACCTTTAAGACGTCTCGGAGTGACATATGACAAGAAATGCTGTTGGTCAAAAAGACACGCTCTTGAAGAAACACACTTTATTATATTTTTAAGAACACACAAAAAAAAGCTGTCAATGCTTGTGTCTGATTTGCTGTTTTTTCAGAGGCTTGCATCAGGACCCTGTCTCGTGGAACAAGCACATGTAAAGAGTTATCACTCCTTTTTCTCTGTTTCGTTCGACTGAAAACTGTTTGCAAGAATATTGTGGTATATGAGAATGCTGTAAATGATCTCCGATCATCTCCTGAGGTGGTGTGAGTTTAGTTTGCTTTATTTACATGGAGCAGTTCTCTCTTACACATTGTGAACACAACTCTGCAGGTTCAGTAATATAGACAGGTATCTTTGTATCAAAGAAACAAAGATGAAAATGATTATATTATAAAGAAATACGACACGTTCACCTTGAACCTAAAATTGAGTTCTATTCACTTTTCTTTAGGCAGCATATTACCAAAACGCAATACAAACACATTTGATAAGAACACACATTTGACAGCATTTTTTGGGAACACAAGGGAATTTATTAGGCTTGTTTATTATGATGATTATTAATAATTACCTTTACATTTATAGTTGTCTTTAGTTCTTAATTTGCAGGCTATTAGTAATTTTTCACCTGGTGTCATTGACAGATGCTTGCGTGGTAGCAACTTGGGCCATTGGAGACGGTAAATGTTTGGATTTGGGGAGGTGGTTATATATAAGATTTTTTAATCACTTTGTTATTTTAATTGCTTTTTTAATTTTGTTTAAAGAGAATTTCATTTAAAGTGCATTTTGTTTCAATAAAATAATTAAATTTTTAAAGCATAATCAATAAAGCAAAAATATTCACCGACCCTTGGCAGGAGGGTTGACCATACAGTATAATCGGATATCATGATATTTTAAATGTGATTATCGTTAAAATATTTTTTACATATTGCCCAGCCTTAAAGGGAAGTTAAATTACATATTGCAACATGTTACCTATTAATTTTTGCATATTTTATGATTTTGTGTACCCTATGGGCAATATAAACATTTTATTTTCTTAAAAACGTTCTTATTGAAAATAGTAAATTATTCGTTTGTGGTATGGCTCTTTCGAAAAAAATGCATCAACCAAAAATAAACAAATTGGCTCCTTAATGAAAAAAGGATCCCGACCCCTGCATCAGAGGGTATTAATGTAAATTAAAGCTGCAAGCAGCGATGACGGGCCCAAGCCGGTGGCACCGCAACCCTGGTGCCTTTAGTTACCGGGCTCATTTCCACTTGGTGGCTTTCGGAAAACAAAGGATGGTGGACACAGCAACAACTCAAAAATATAGCTGCAAGCAGCAATGCGATTCCTCCTCAAAATGGCAAATCATTTAAAATTGATCAATAGAGGGTTGGGGTTAAACCCTCCCAATGAAAAAATCCAAAAAACATGTCTTTCTGTCTGAATCCTAAACTAAACATTTTCAGTGTACAGGAAAATCCATCATGCCAGACCTTATGGATCCTGGAGGGTTTTTTGTTTACAATGAGAAATGAGGTATGTTCACCAGGTTTCAGAAAAACTAAATAAATGGGGTGGAAATACAATCACTTTGAAAAATTGACATTTGGGCATGGCCTGTAGCGCCCCCTAAGGGCGAATGTGAGCCATTCTTGGTTTGTAGGTTCCTGTTGGCCTGTAGTATTAATGTACCAAATTAGAAAGTATTTGACAAAAAAATGTGCAATTTGGGAATGTCCTTTAGCGCCCCCTAAGGGCAAATGTGAGACATTCTTGGTTTGTGGATTTCTGTTGGCCTGTAGTGTCAATAGACCAAATTAGAAAATTTTTGACCATAAAATGGGAATTTTGGGCATAGCCTGTAGCGCCCCCTAATGGCGAATATGGGCAATTCTTTGTTTGTGGGTTCCTGTTGGCCTGTAGTATCAATGTACCAAATTAGAACATTTTTGACCAGCAAATGGGAATTTAGGGCGTGGCCTGTAGCGCCCCCTAAGGGCGAATGTGGGCCATTCTTGGTTTGTGGATTACTGTTGGCCTGTAGGATCAATATACAAAATTAGAACATTTTTGCCCAGAAAATGGGAATTTTGGGCATGGCCTGTAGCGCCCCCTAAGGGCGAATGTGGGATATTCTTTACGCAGTACTTCAGAGTGATGTCATCTTGAAGTATATATATATAGGTCTGTTTCTAACCCACACCTATAATATCACTTCTGAAGGCATGGATTAAACCAATGGAGTGGTATGGATTACTTTTATGCTGCATTTATGTGATTTTTGTAGCTTCTGAGTTCTGATCACCATTCAAGTCATTGAAAGGTCCAACAGGGTTGAGATAATCTTCTAAAAAGCTTAATTTGTGTTCACTAGAAGAAAGAAAATAATACACATCTGGGATGGAATGAGGGTGAGTATACGATGAGAGAAATTTATTTTGGGGGTGAAAACCATTTGTAGGCCTACTTTTTATTTACTTGGAAAATTGTTACTGTCTCTTTAAGAGGATTTTATACGCATTTCATTCAAGGCACAGTCTGTGCGGCTTGTTTCATTGAGTTTAATCTTTTGAGAACTGTGAAGTCTCATTATTTTCGTGCTGTTACATCTGTATTCATTTCAGAGATTACTTGATTGAGATTGTGAAACTACATACAACCGACAAACCTCCATGAAGATGCGAGTAAAAATGAGATGCCTCGCGCTGTCAGACACAACGCTGATAATCATTCTCGGAAGTGTTGATACTAGATTTAGATTCGCGATTTCTTCATCAACTGTTTATGTTCACTTGGGACAAAACAGACAATATATCATGTAATTTGACATTTTGTTTATGAAATTGTCCGTTCAAACGCAAGATGAAGCGAATGCGATCTCTCATCGGGGCTCGTGCGTTAGACGCGACGCATCTCGCGGTTTCACACAAAACTGCTCACAAACATTTATTTGAGTTGTTTTGTCATTTTTTTCCAGAAATAACTAGCAATACTCCTACAAATAAATGCTTCGTAACTAAAACGTTTTGACTTTTTATAGAAAATATAGACAACACGTTCTTACCTTGCAAAAATCGCCTCAGTATTTAATTTGAAGCAGTAAATCCAACAATGGAGTAAATCTCTCGTGATATCACCTTTCCATTGAAATGAAGGAAGACGGTGATGACGATACAGTTATTATTCTTGCCCAGTAACCCCTTATCCAATCACATGTGCCTTTAGCTTGTATTGTCATGAGTATCTGGGCAGATTTCAGAAATAAAATCGGTGATCGGACGACGATGACACTGAGACAGGAACCATGGGAATAATTGTTCCCAAATTTGAACGCTCTGGCTGTAAATAGTTAAAGGTTGTTAAAAATTGTATCCTCCACTCAGTTGATGTATATATTGAGTGGGGACACATTGTTTGCCTTTTTTCTGGGATTCGACTGCAAAAGAGCTCAAGCAACTGTTGAACTCAGTCCCTGCCCATTCTGGACTCAGACCTGTTGTAAATCATTGAACAATGAGGCTTGGATGCCCTCTATTGGACATTTCTTGTAATTGCCACTCAGAGAATGAACAGACAGTGGATTAAACTTTAGTTTTTTAGGCTTTAGTTCTTTGTTGTATTCACCTGCTACGGCGTGTGTAACATTTTTCTGTCAACTCTGCATACAGGTGAAACTCGAAAAATTAGAATATCGTGCAAAAGTTAATGTAACCCATACTATGTTGAACACAAGAGGACAGTATAGCCCTATGTATTACTTCACAAGACCCCCTCCCTTCCTACTCCTCACACACAGAGGCTCACAGAGTGACTTGCAAAATTCTGACATTTTCTCCACATTCAAACCAAAATATCTGACTTTCTGTTGGTCGGAGCTAATGACTGTAAATTAGAAAGTTGTCCGGCTTGAGGAGAACTATATCAATACCAATTTTTGTACCTGTAGATGAAACTAACCCCCCACTTTTTTGTCAAAAGGTGGCGCTACTGAGCCCCTCACCACACCCATTTCTGAAACTTTGCACATGTCTACTGGCTAATAAATGTGACGTCTCTGTCGAGTTTCATGCAATTTCAAGTAGGTTAAGAGTCTCAAAAGCATCAATAAAGAAAAGTAAAGTTTGAAGCGTTGCCACGGCAACAGTATCTAAGATATCAATAATCCTTTCACAGGTCTAAATCTGCCGTGTGTTTACATTATACACGTAAAGTTTGAAGCAAATCGGGTAAAAACAAGAGGGTGATTTCAAAGCATTTTGAAAGTGACACACTTCCTGCTGCCAGTTGGTGGCGCTATAACTTTGACTCACAATAGTCACATCCATGTGATCGGCCTCTTACAACGAACACACTGCTGAAGTTTCATCAAGATCTGTTAATTTATGCAGAAGTTATAACACACTTCCTGTCTCACTTTTCTCGCCATAAATTTGTTTCCTCGCCACGGCCAAACCGTTCGAGATATCAAAAATCCGCTGGCAATTTTTCATCCTCAATGTCTTGACTTCATGCTGACTGAGATTCGTGCCGATTAAATGATTTCTCTAGGAGGAGTATTTCAAATTCCATTGTATACGTTTTCCAAACAACCCTAAATAGCCGACTTCCTGTTGGGCTGAGGTAAAAAGTAAGAGCATGAAGTATATATGAAACGATGAGATCTATATGTGTACCGACTTTCATATTATTACATGCAAGTGTGTTTGATTTATGGACCATGGTTTCGGACCCCGTTCCAGGGGGCGCTGCTGAGCCCCCCTGCCACGCCCGGGTACCATCTTCAGCCCAGCCCTGATGGCCGCAGGTTCTGACCCGTGTGCAAAGTTTCAAGAGTTTTAGAGCATGTTAAGGCCCCCAAAAGTGCCCGAATAGTCGATAAAATAATAATAATAATAATAATAATAATAATAATAATAATAATAATAATAATCCTAAGGAAAACAATAGGGCCTTCGCCTTTTCAGGCTTGGGCCCTAAATATGAATGATTCATGTTGCACTACAATGTTTTGTCCAATAAAATGCTGTCTAGAATTAGAATGCCCTTCCCCCTAATGCCATCTGTCTAGCAAAAGCAAGTAGCTAATCATAGTTCCTGGCTGTGACGTACTTAAAGCCTATTGGCTGGGGACCAATATGTCCTATATGTCCCAACCCAACTTTCTTTTTTAACAGGAAATATGTCAACACAGTAAAGAAACTGTGTTCATCAAGCCATAGGTTGCACGATGGGAAATTTTCCTAAATCTTGAAATTATTATTTAGCATCACTCTTAATTTGGATTGGTTTAAACATCATCAACTAAGAACTGTCTTAAAACTCATTTTTACAATTACCCTCCATTTCTGTCTTTGACTCAGTTATGACCTTAATATCTCTATGCTTAACCTCCATGTTATTTCATCCTCTTGGCCATTTCTACTCTATCTCTCTCTGTCTTTCTCTGTCTTTTTTTGGCCCCTCCCCTCTCAGCTGCCACAGTTCCAGAGCAGAAAACAGTCACCTTGGACATTGATGTAAACAATCGCAGTGATCGGACCGAATGGTGCAGTTGCTATTTCAATGGCAGCTTTTCCCTCAATGCTGCCTTTGTAATTAAGCAGCACTGGAAGGCTGTCACTGCAGCCGTACTCTTTGAAATGGTGAGCATAGGATGAACATAGTTGATTGTAAAAATCCTGAAAGAGTTGGTAAGGTGCTGAATCACATTTGTATAATATATTGAGGACTATCAGTGCTATCAAATGTAGTCAACTGCATGGAAAAGGGAACACATATAACACCAGCATACTAACAGTGGTATGTTCATCAACAATCATGATAGTCCTAAAGCACTGCACTCTTTCAGGTGCAAGGCTGGCACAGGAAGGCGGCATCTTGTGGCTTCCTGTTGGTTCCTGTGTTGGAGGTGGCCTTCACTCTGCCACCATACCTGTATGGTGACCCTCTGCATGCCCAGTTGTTTATGCCTCTCAACATCCAGTGCCTGCTAAAGGAGGGCAGTGATAACATCTTTGAGGGTGAGGGGCGAGAATTTATTTATTCTGAACAGCAGTGATGCTAGAAGTCTGAAAATCCACAAATTTAGCAAATACATTGTAAACCTCTAGGTCAAGTCAAGATCATGTATTTTAAACATATTTATTAAACAATGTATTACAATAAATATTTTATTATATTATTATGCAATGCTTCTAGAGAGATGTGAGATATGGATACTCTACTGTACATTTGCCAAAGAAAACATGATAAAATACACGAAAGTGCCGTAACTCCACCACCTCAGCCAATCAGAGCTTGTGTAGATCTGAGGAGTGTGTGGGTTAAATTTGGGCCTACAACACCATGCTGGCTAAAGCCTGGAGGACCGGCGTGCTGGGGATGAGAAACTGGCCAACCATCTACTGCAAGATTTTACAGACTTTTGTACCAACAAGGATAATCGACTGGTGACCTTCTAGGAGAGTTGTGTGGAGAAAATGAACGCCAGTGCCCGTTGAGAAAAGACACTGGAGGAAGTAGATACTATTTCAAAGAAGAGCTACTGTACTGCTGCTGCCATCTAATCAGTAAGATAAATAAAGCAAACAGCCTCATCATCAAACACTCAAATGGATGAGTCACATGTTTACAGAGTGTCAGCAAATGCACATGCAGTGCTTTCAGTCTCGAAGCCTTAAGAGTTTGATTGGGTTTGAGTGAATGGTAGGTTTCACCTAAATGTATATAGCAGTAATAATCAGGAAAATGATCCCTCCCTAAGCCCAGCCTTAAAAATGTTACTAACACACAGAGTGGATACATACTAGTAATTTGGGCTGTCAATCTATTAAAATTTTAATACATTTAAGTGCATGTATTACATGAGCTGCCTATTAATTAAATGAATTGCAAATATCAATATTTGCTGAAAATGCCCCTGAGTTAAACATAATTCAAATAATACATTCATGTATATTCATTTGATATAAATATACATTTGAAATATTATTTATATTTTAGTGAAGTTTCAGGAAGTAAAAAAAAAGGATACTGCATTAATTGCGTTCATTTTTATTAACACGTTAAAAATTATATATTGCAGTAATGAACGCTAACAATTTTTTGGGTTTGTATGGAGAAGTGAACTCATTCATTATGCTGATGCATGTCCCTGCCAAAATAAACACGGGAGTGGATTTACTGTATATAGAGAATGGAGACTTCACCCACAAGCGGTGAGCCAAGTGTGGGAGAGATACGGCCTAGATGCCGTATCTCTTTGCATCGCCCTAAATGCTCACTCATTGTCATCTGAACCAGTGTCCAAAGCGAAACCTCATGAGAGAGACCCAGCGTATGCACGATAGAGACTGAGAAGGACATGGCCGAACGCAAGTTGTAGCCAGCTATACTTGTAGACTGAACGGAAAGAAAATAATAGTTTGAGATTTTAAACTTTAGCTAATTAAACTTCATCATTAAATTTGTTTTATATCTGTATGTATAATGTCTAATAATGCACACTTAAGTTTATCTTGCCAGTTCAGCTTGACATAAATTTAATCTGCCCATTTGATCTTATTATTTAAAAAAGACCACAGTAAAATGCCAGATTTTGCACAGCTTTTAATAAAAGGATGTTCACTGATTTTATGGCATGTATACATGTACTTGTATCAAAGATAATATACCTGTAAGAATGTAACATTTTAGCATGCATGTACATTTTTAAATTATTAAATAAAATGATGACTAACCAATTTATTGCAAGTTCTTGGAGATATTTATGATTTTTTTTTTTATAACGTAATGTATCATCTACCATGATAAATTACAAATTACGTCAGTTGTGACAGTTGAGTAAAGCATTGATTAGACTATACAAAAAGCGTCTTTAGACGTCAATATATTGTTTGTTTTATTTCCATTGAACATTTATTGAACATAACATTGAAGAATTTATTGAACAATCATATCACTGGCCTACAGTCTGGCCAGTTGTCAATCTGAGGTAGACTTGGGCTTTTCTCATAGGACACATTCTTGCATTCCGTCTCCACATATCTGTCAGATGGAAGCTCTGACCTCCTCTGACTGCGATTTGCAAAAACATGTTGCATTATTTTGAATATATACTGTATGTAATCACACAAAATGATTGTGTTAAATCTACAGCCTTTGTAATTGCTATTAAAGAAGGCTTTTCTCTTTCTAGTTGAATACAATAAGTTTTGTCTGGATTCTGATTCAATGTCACAGATAGTTTTTTTAACAATTTCGTAATTTAACAATTTCCTTCAAAGGGATAGTTCACCCAAAAATAACAAAAATGCTGTCATTATTTACTCACCCTCATGCCATCCCAGATGTGTGTAAACTTTCTTCTGCTGAACACAATGATTTTTAGAAAAAGTAATCCATACAACTCCAGTTATTGAATCTAGGTATTCAGAAGCGATATGATAAGTGTTGGTGAGAAACTATAAATCTCCACTTTCACATTCTGAAAGTGAAAGTGGAGATTTATAGCACAAAACATGATTGAAATATTGATCTGTTTGCGTCAGTACTGAGTGCTTGCATCACTTCAGAAGACATAGATTCAATCACTGTGGTCATATGGATTACTTATATTCTTCTAAAAAAATCTTTGTGTTTTAAATGATTTAAGCAAAATGGGATAAGATATTAAGTCTTGTTTTAAGATAAATCTTAATTTAAAGAGAAAACAAGTTTATTTTGTTTACCCCCATTGGCCCCACGACCTTGTACACAGGATAAGCGTTTGACGATGGATGGATGGATGGACCCCCATTGGCAGATTTGTTTTCTTGTTTTGAGTCTAAAGTTCACTAAATTTAGTCAGATTTATCTTAAAACAAGACTTAATATCTTATCCCACAAGTAAATAAATCATGTTTTAAGAAAGATTAGATAATTTGACAGGAAAACAAGACAAAAATACTAAAAGAAAAAATATTTTTTACAGAGAAGAAATTCATACACATCTGGGATGACATGAGGGTAAGTAAATTATTTTTGTGTGAATCCCTTTTAAGATATTATGGCAGAAAAAAAGTGCTCTATATGTCACACTTCATTACAGCCCATGTCGGAATCTATCCATTACATTTTTACAACTAGGCACATTTTACAGAAAATTGCACTTTTCACAGAAATTGGAAATTCACTCCAATGGGACATTCTGTAAAGGTTGTCTATATTAATTAGCAAACAGTACCCAAGGGAGACGGAGCTTAGTGAAGGGTCCGTTTGTACTTCAGGTGCCAATTTTGCATTGCCTGGCTGGTCGGGATGCTCAATCAAACAGAGCAAGATGTTTTAATTTTGCCACAGTGTTTATGCATTTCTGGGTAGTTAATCTATGAATGTAGGCCAGTAAAATTGCAATATCTGTCATTCACAAAAGATTTACATATCCACCACCCCTTGCATGTTTGTTTATTAAATATTTCAGCTAATTTGCCAATGTTTTCAGCTATGAAAAAAAAGTGTAGTACTTTCAGCCCCATTTAACACATTTTACTACATTTAAATCCCTTCCTGGAGAATTCTGCAGATTTTCCCTCAAAATCAGTGGAGAAAAAAAGTCCACAGATTCCATCTGGGCCTACTTTATAATTTAGAAATGATTTAATTTTAAAAATGCCACACTTCATCTTGGCCCACACTGACATTAATTACTGGCACCATGTTTTTGGGTGAAAATGATGGCATTGTATGTCTTGGTAGGACATAAATATGTAATCTGTAAAAAAAAATAACATGTGCACTTTCTTTACCAAAGGATATTACATGAATTAGGTAAGAACATAAAACAATGTTGAAAAAAAAATAGCAAATTACACAAATTCTAAAGAGCATCTTTTTATCCCCAAGGTCAGATAGATTCATTTAAGCCCTAATGTTATAATGCAGTAACTGCATCTCTTCAGCTGTCTCACACTGCCAGCCATTGCATGGATAAAACGTGACCTTTGTTCTCATTGAAAACACGTCCATACACAGTACAGAGTCCAGTCTGGACAACCACGGTCAAGATATAACCCGAAAGAGGCATGTCCATCCATCATATTATCCTTTCATCAGCCTTAATAAACAGAATCTTTACTTAATTTGAATGCGGAAGAGTCTCTTATCGCGCGCATGCCCGTTGCGCCGCTGCAATGAACAATGCAGCAAATTTCAGTGCGCAGGTGCGCGCCTGCAGGCACGCGGCTATTTTTAGTAAATGACGTCATCGTGAAATAGAGCAAGCGCACCCCCCTCCCCCTCCCCTCCCCTCCCCTTATACAGTTTGGGATTGACAGGACGCTTGCAGCAGCAGTACCCCACAAGCCGCCTGCCATCGGGGACATAAGAAAAAAAAAAATAGTCAGCCGAAACTTGGAGGACACAGGGCTGGGAGGGGAATTCAAGCTTTAAAAAAACATTTCGATTATACAAAAAATATAAATCTGCACCTTTCAACCCTTGGCTCGCCGTTTCACCCTCACGTGCGCTGCTGCTCCAGATTCTGCTCGCACTTGTGTATTCTGACCGGAGCACAGGCAGTGTGTTCTGCTGAAAACCGACCGAACACCGGTGCGATCGAACCCGACCAGAGAGGATGGCTGACAGGGAACAACTGATCCAAAGAGCCCGTCTGGCGGAGCAGGCGGAGCGTTACGATGACATGGCCTCTGCGATGAAGCTGGTGGGTCATTATTACAATGCATGCATTAATGCAGCATTAATCCTAAACGAGCCGATCACAATAGAAATGTATAAACGATATTATTTATTTATTTATTTTTATACAAATTCATAAAGCAATGTTGAAATGAAGGTGAAATTCTACTCTGTGCAATTGCAGAAGCTCTCGCCTTTGTCCTGGACAGGAGCTCTTTGTTATATATTAAATATGCTATGTAAAACGTAAGAAACAGGCAAATGTACATTTAACATTAAGATAAGTTATAATAAATAGGTTAATAAATAGTGAAAAGGACGAATGGCGGTACAGAAAGATAATATTATTGTAGGTTTCGGTTCTATATCGTACACACCAATCGTTCCTATAGTGTCTGAATAGGGGCAGCGCATTGTGCATCTGTCTCTGAGAAAATAGTACAATAAACCACAGTAGATCTCCATTTTTAAGTCATAAACTAGGTAATGTGATTAAATAAAACGTGCACATCCTTGACAGCTGATGTTTAATTGTCCTAATGTGACCAACAATGTAGCATCAGCTGTCTAGTTTGACATCCAAGCGCAAAGGATGAAAGTCAGTCAGGACACAATGGCTTTTGTCAATTTATTTGTTAATTATTATTTCCACTATTTGTATAAATTTACATTTAATTTATTTTGATAAGATATGGCCATTACTATGTGACTTTGACTCTTTGTCCCCCCCCCCCCTAAATGTCTGTGGTGATTACAGCCCTGAAATCAGCCATAATTATGGTAGGAATTTCATAAAATATGGATATATCGATTATTGATCTGCACCTTATTTGAGGCATTGCTATTTTAACATTAGCCGTAATTTAATTAGAAGACTATTTTGTGTGCTTTCCAATTCACTGTCAGTTGGCCCTCCGTTTAATGTCGTCTGGCATAATAGCTTTGGGAGATAAACATTTAGTGATATAACATTTACTCAGTACTGAAGCCGGTCGAACACTGGACAAGAAGCACTGCATCGCGGGTAGGAAAAGGCAAAGGTATCACACACAGGACTCATCTAAAATTTATGAAGGATTTGTACTTCTTCAAGAATGAATAAATTGACGTTGATGAGTTTGTAGGTTAGTATATGGAACTGGTGTAGATGCGCAGTCTGAATGCATAATTAGAAATGGCAACGTTTATTATGGAATTTCTCTGTATGTAGTTTTGAATAGGTTTCATTTCAGCTGTCAAACCACAAAATACATACTTGTTACTGAAAATACATTGTGTAGGCTATATGAAAGATAATCCACTAATGACTAGAGATGTCCTTTAAAAATGATTTGGGTAAAATTTAATGGAAAACTATGCGAGTTGCGCTCCATGGCGATGTAGAATTTTGAGCAGCCTACGGAATCGTAGCTGGGCGCTGCCGAGAGATGCCGAGCTACAGTGTGTGTACATTCTCAGAAAATAATTGATTTAAATTTAAGAATACAATATGTGGTCCGCCAGATGTGCGACCCCCATTAATTTACCCTGCCACTTACACTTTACCAAAGTTGTGTTGAGAAATATGTATGAAGAGACAAAGACTATATTTATATTTGAAAAATGCCAATATAGATATATAATCAATAATTATCTGGAAACTTTTCTGATTATCAATGTGTGAAAAAGACATAGATCCCAAGCCTACATATCGGTAATCTGCTATAATAACAAAGAATTATCTGCTATCTGTAGCGGAAAAGAAATCAATATCTGCCCTTCCCTACATTGCATACAAGATGGCCATGCATTCATCAATTGAAAACCCATATTGGGCAAACACTAATCTGAATATTGGAGGGGACATGCCTATCTCAATGTCTATGGTGGTTGCTGCCCTGATATCAGCCATCATATTGGTTATCGGCCATAATAACAAATAATTATTGACTATCTGTGTTGGCCAAAATTTCAGTCCATCCCTACAATACATACAATGTTGGGTTTAACTACTCGTAGGCCTTTTATTGGTCAGGAGGCCTTCATACTGCACCCTAATTTCAATATGAATGTACCAGTTTCAAACTGTTTGTTTTATACAGTACATAAACAAAAAAACACAAAATGTTTTAACTCAACATCTCTCTTGTTTTCTGTACCATCAGGTAACAGAACTGAACGAGCCACTGTCCAACGAAGACCGCAACCTGCTCTCGGTGGCTTACAAGAATGTGGTGGGTGCCCGACGCTCATCTTGGCGTGTAATATCCAGCATAGAGCAGAAGACAGCAGCGGATGGCAACGAGAAGAAGCTGGAACTGGTTCGTGTCTACCGAGAGACCATCGAGAAGGAGCTAGAGTCGGTGTGCCAGGACGTTCTCACCCTGCTGGACCAGTACCTCATAAAGAACTGTGATGAGACCCAGGTAGAGAGTAAGGTCTTCTACTTGAAGATGAAGGGTGACTACTTCCGGTACCTGGCCGAGGTGGCCACTGGTGAAAAGAGGGCCTCTGCTGTCGAATCGTCCGAAGGGGCCTACAAGGAGGCTTTTGATATTAGCAAGGGCATGCCAGCCACCCATCCCATCCGCTTAGGCCTGGCACTCAACTTCTCTGTGTTCTACTACGAGATCCAAAATGCGCCCGAGCAGGCCTGTCAACTAGCCAAGGAGGCTTTTGATGATGCTATCGGCCAACTGGACAATCTGAACGAGGACTCCTATAAGGACTCCACACTCATCATGCAGCTCCTGAGGGACAACCTCACCCTGTGGACCAGCGACCAGCAGGACAGCGAAGGAGGGGATGCCAATAACTGAGAGATCTGCTCTGTCTGCTCTCACTTCTAGCTGTAGTAGCACCCATCTATCCCTCCTACAATGTCTTTATACTATAACTTATTTCTCTCTTTCTACTTATTCAATCGTTTTCTTCTCCATTCCATCCTTTCTGTCTCTTTGTGACACATAGATGCTCCTTTTTGGTTCCTCAGGGCTGCACTTTTAGACCCTTGTTAGTAGGGATGGGAATTGTAAGGAATTTAGCAGTTCTGGTTCCAATTCCAGTTCCATTTAACGATTCTGATTCCACTTCCAATTGCGCTTAATCTGATTTCAATTCCATTTAATAATTAACAACAATTAAATTAAAGAAGAAAGAATGGTTGTAATGTTTGGTAACAAATTTTTGATAACAAGTATATTTACTCCATCTAGTGGCTTGCCTGTCTTGTAAACTCATACCTTGGAAAATGAGAGTTTTGTGGCTTTTAATCCATGTGTGTATAGCTTTGAGGCCATCTGTATTCTAGCATACTCATAAATGTTGACAAAATGTACTTTTCATAGATATTCCCATTTAAAATTTAAAGTATTTCTCTTCTGTGAAACTATTGATGACTCGTGTTGCATAACACAGATTTTTTTTTCCGTCCCCTAATACCAACTTCACCCAACTAGTAAGCAGCAATGTTAAATAGGCTGTTGGGCATTACAAATGGTGTCTTTTGGAAGCATTCAGATGTCCCAGAATCGTTAGGGAACCGTGCTTCATGAAAATCATCAGGTTCCTGTGTCTTTTAAGCAATGGTTCTCAATTCTCAATCCTACTTGTTAGTTCTTTCTCTCTGTTGACTATCTCTTTTTGTTTTGTCTCTTTCTTTGTTTTCCTGTCTTTCACTGTTTTCTTCCACCTCTGTCCGTGACCTATTTTTCTGTATGCCCTTTGCTTCCTCCTCCACTTGAAGAGTTGCAGATAATTAGCTTATTGGTCTTCATGTGACATTTACTTAATGTGTACTTGTAAGGACTCAATCTTTGTAGAAACTCTTTAACACTTATTACAGGACGAGGTCTTCAGTATGTGGCACAGTACAGTGCTGATGTTACACCTTTACCAATTACGTTGTTCTTCTTCTTCACTTGTCCTTGATCTAAACCCCCATCACTGCTTAGATGTGTTTGTCTCGACCCCAATGAAGCTCACCTTGTACACCTTGCTAGCCCTGTGAATTGTGTATGTCTGCTGATCTCAGAACAGTACGTCATCATCTAAAATGTAGGCGGCACTGTCATGAGATGCAGTGATTCAAGGGTCTTTTGATTAGGATTACATATGCAAGGTTATTGGCAGAATGACATTAAAGACATTGCGTACCATGGGTACAAATCTCAATATGCAGTCTATCTTGAGACCTTTATTATGGTTTTACAGATGTCTAATTGTCTTTTTACTATGTTTAATTGTTTTATACACTTTCACACACAACATGACAATTCGGGCTGGGCGATAGGACGATGTAATTGGATATCAGCATTCAGCAATATCTGACAATACCCTGATGCCCGACTGTGACAGACAATGATTGAGAATATCGGAGAAATAAGTTTCCAAATATTTTTAATAGTAGCCTGATAGTTATCATGCACTTACGTTTTTAGATACTAATCAAATTATTAAAACAATAAAAGCATTTAGAGATGTGCAAGGCTAGATGACTAAACGGTACTGATGCTGCTAGATGGCACTGGAAGTTGTCAGTTAATTATTTTCACTATTACACTTTTCAATACTTTATTTACACATTTGTTTTGCTTTATATTTTCATTCAAAGTACTGTCATGTTAATGTTACTTTTTTTAATATAATGAGTAAATGCAATTAAAAGGCAGATATCTGGAATGGAGGTGTAAAAAGTTTAATTTTACATCAGACCATGCATGCTTTCGCTCCAGGGCCGTAACTAATGGGGTGAACGGTGGTAACGATTACAGGGGAGCCCCACGATTAATTTTATTTTCTCTTGCAAGATGAGCAAAGAAGGCCAGAGGCTTATCCCAGCTCTATTTACTCGATTTACAAGTCACTTTATGCATGTCTTTCTCAAGAGGCACACTAGCGACTAACACAAGGGGCTGTTGTCTTTAGCCTCCTCATTAGCACACCCGCCTCCCATGTTGGAGATGCCAGTTCGAATCCCGCTCGGAGCGAGTCAAGTAGGACTGGTAACATTGTCTGAGTAAGTAGGTAATGGCTTTATTTTTATTTTCATTTTTTTTTTCACATAATTTTTTACTTTATGCCAGTTCATCAAATATAAGTGGATGTCTAGTTTTAGGACAATATATTAGGTTTACGCTTAACATAGGTATTTTTTTTCTGTCCTAGCTATTTTTTCGGCTCGGCAGAGAGGGCAGTGGGTTTTTTTTTTTTTTATATTGTGAAAATATTTCCTTGTAAATCACCCAGCCCTAATGAGAATAAGGATATTCTTTTTTAAAAGTGATAGTTCACCCAAAAATTAAATATCTGTCATAATTTAGTTACCCTCATATTGTTCATATTTTTCAGCCGTTTTGGTTCCGTAAGTATTTTTTCCATAGAGATTTAATAAAATTCTTCATCAAATAGTTCTAAGCCATGAACCAAACCAACCAGCCCTGAGATGAACATTACACACTTTGATGTTCATCAGTTTCTTTCACACTATAATAATTTTTTTAGCAATGTACATTTGATCCTAATGCTTAACTAAACAAATTAATTACATTTTTAATCAATGGAGTAGGTAGGCCTGTTAATGTATCAACATATCATTAATCATTAAATTGTATTACATTATTTCGTAATTATTGAACCAATGTGAATAAAGGATAATATCATGTCTGACTTTATGCAAATCACAAACAGATGGTAAGTAGACTGCTGATTTTGTGAAACAGATTTGCATATCATCACAGAAGCATTTACTGGACCAGTAATTGGAATATAAATGACATATAGGCTCACAAAATAAAAAAAACGTCTCAGTTACAGTCGTAACCTCCATTCCCTGATGGAGGGAATGAGACATTGTGTACTGTCGTAACCTCCGTTCCCTGATGGAGGGAATGAGACATTGTGTCGATGTAGTAATAAAAGTGGATTGCGGATTCATTCAGGTTTTGCACTGAGGAGCCGAGACAAGGTCACGGCCATTACAGTGGTGTAGTACAGCCTGTGGCAAGAGTGACACAACGTCTCGTTCCCTCCATCAGGGAATGGAGATTACGACAGTAACCGAGATGTTCCTGTCACTCACTCAACGTTGTGTTGATGTAGTGACATTAAGGGTCCCTATACGAAACTCCTCCAGGGGCAGCGCTTGCAGGCTCACCACCTGATCCCTAAAAGTGGTCATGGGAACCTTGGGCACATAGCTCAGTCATGGTCTCAGGATCACGTGAGAGTCTTCTTGACCGAACTCTAGGCACTCTTCGCTGACAGAGAACGCTTGCAGGTCCCCGACCCTCTTGATGAATGTGAGTGTGGTCAAGAGAGCGATATTCAATTAGACGGCCTTTAACTCAAGGGGCTCGAACGGTGCTCTCCGTAGGACTAAAAGG
The DNA here is from genome assembly GCA_032164185.1 of Moxostoma hubbsi. Taxonomy (NCBI): domain Eukaryota; kingdom Metazoa; phylum Chordata; class Actinopteri; order Cypriniformes; family Catostomidae; genus Moxostoma; species Moxostoma hubbsi. The sequence goes on from JAVLUX010000038.1 coordinate 24,168,696, forward strand.
ACCACGGAGAAGTCCAGTGAGGGAAAGCGGCCTAGTTGGGTTCAACCTCCTGGCTCCTCTCAGGAACCTGAGGATCTGGTCATGCTTACCGAGAGACTTACCTTCAACAGCGTCATGGTGTGCTGCTCTAGCAGTTACATAGACCTTGAAAGTGGAGGGGTACAGCCACCCATACAACTTCTCTTGCAGGAAGGCACTGACCCGACTGCGCACCTCTGGGGGTCTTCGCTACGGGAAGAACACCACTTAGCGAAGATACGTCACTTCAGATAATACAGCTGCCTTGTAGAAGGAGCTCTGGCCTGAGTGATCATGTTAACCACTGTGGGTGTTAGACCAGTTAGGTCTTCTGCGTCCCATCCAGGGACCAGACCTGAAGATTCCAGAGGTCTGGGCTTGCGTGCCAAAGGGTGCCCTGTCCCTGAGAAAGAAGGTCCTGCCTCAGGGGAATTTGGCAGGGAGGTGCTGTCGCAAGGAGCGTGAGGTTCTAGAACCAGGACTGGGTGGGCCAATATGGAGCCATGAGAATGACCTGCTCCTCGTCCTCCCTGACCTTGCACAGAACCAGTGCAAGTAGGTTCACTGGGTGAACGTGTATTTGTGCAGCCGCCGGGGCCAGCTGTGTGCCAATGCGTCTGTACGCATCTCTGGTATGCCCTGAGCGAACACCACGGAACCTGGGTGGTTGTGACGGGTTGGATAGCGGATAGCCACGCGTCCAAACTCAGAGCAAGGGGCACTAACGGAAGGATCGCATCAACGTTCCTGAGGGTGGGGCCTCGTGGCGAGGGGGAGCAGAGAGTGCTGTGTCGGGGAGCAGCACTGCGACCCGAGGCGACCGCGCTGGGGAGCCATTGAAGCACTTACCTTGCTCCGCGCATCCCGCGTAAGGCGGGCCTCTTGGGCCGTCCTCAAGACTCATCACCACCGGCCGACCGGGAATGTGCTTTATGTGATGCAGAGGGGCATGTGAAAGCCTGGCTGAGAGTGCTCTGTGTCCAGTGTCATGGGGGTGGCGACCATGGGCACCGACGGTGTGAAGATTTTCCTCCCAGCCCTCCACCGGGGGATGGAGTGGTCTGACTACCAGCTCCGGAGTTCCCACAGACGTCTCGAAACCCGCCGTGCCTTATCTGCGTCCAAATCAAATACACATTTTTGCATTAGCCTATACAGTATGTATTATGCACACATGAAGTAAAATCAAAACAATGGTTAATTTTATATTATTTTTTAAATATATTTTTTAAGACTGTCCTTGCTGTGACGAACTGCCAATATAATACAAAACTTTACTGTTATCACAGGACTGCCACTACTGTGAATGTTGCAGACAGCGATGAACAGTTCGAGTTCAAATACCGAAAGACTCCAATAAAATCGCAAATATACAGCAGTGCATGCAAATGAGTTACTGTACACATTTTATTTTGTGATTTGATTAACTTGACCTGTACTGTAGGGCACTGTATTTTACAGTATTTCACCATGGTTGGCTTTCAGCAGGTACAGCTTTTTCCGTGGGCAGACTGCTTCTCCTGTTTCAGTGATGTAAACAGATAGCAGGCGAAGTGAGATTGGGATGTAAAATAAAGCACATGGAGCAACTAAAACGTAATCCACGAGATCACAAATTCCTTTTTTATGAGAGGGGCGAGCTGAATGGAGAACTAAACTGTTCAAATAGGCTGCATGTCTAAAGTCTGCATAGGGAGTGTCAGCATCACACCCCCTGCTGCCCTGCGCGATGCCTGTATCGAATGTGCCAAGATCCACCTCTGGTCAAATCCGCCATGGCCACCCAGTGGAGCCGACCCTGTGCAGCACCCATAGCTGATAGTTATTCTTGTTGCCTAGAAACATTCTGTTTACTGTTTACTGCCACAGAGGGAAGGCATTCAATTATATCACTTTTTTTCAATTAACATTTGTGTCTTTAATAATTTTATTATGTGGTGTCATTTTGTAAAAGCATAAAGGCACTCAAGGCAGTGCCATATTGTAAATAAATAGTCACTCCGCTTTGCGTCGTCCCTAACAACACACTCCAGCCATGACTATATTCACAATATAGCACAGCCTCTCATGCCTTATTGCTTAAATGTACAGTAGATGTGCACAATTATTAACAATGAGGCAGAAATAAAATTTTCTTAAAGGATAGTTCAATCAAAAATGAAAATTCAGTCCTTGTTTACTCACTCCTGTGTTGTTATAAACCTATATGACTTATGTTGTGAAAAAATGTTGCACTCAGTGATGTCATACAAAGGCAGTGGATGGTGACCACCACTTCAAGCTTCAAAAGGACACAAAGAGTCTAATAAATTAATATATTTGGACAGTACACTACAGCCACTCGCGAGGAGGGGCAAAGCAAAAACTCCTTTTGTTTCGCTTCGACAGGACCTCCAACAATATTACCAACAGAAAAACAACCTGGCTGCACCCAAACCAGACAACAGAACATTCAAATCATGTCTGAAGTGTTTGTAGTTGAAAAACAGATCAGAAACATGTATCATGAAAGTAAATGGATAGTATCTTAATGCAATTTCTAGGGAACTCCTTTAGTCACAAGCTCTTTGGCAATGAAATATTGCCAACAATAAACTTTGATTACGTAAAAGGCTCTAGCACTGATGCCTTTACATATATTTACAATACACACCATAAACAGCGATTACACCAATATGCAGCAGTTACATGCTATGATAATAATGTAGTTGGGGCTCCATCAATAAGCCATTTTCATTTACTTGCTCTTATGTTTTGCTATTCGGGCACAGAAGGACAGAGTTTATGATGTTTTACATCTTAAAGATAAAAAGTTCATGGCCATGATAAGATGCGACTCCAGAGAAAATCAGGAGATTTGTTCAGAAATCAATTATGTCTCTGCACAGACATCTTTGTCACACCAGACATTATGCCAGAGCTGATCTGAACTATATTCAATGGATTGTCAAACGGAATCCATATGATGTACCAAAATAAAGAAGGTAATAAAAGAATTTCCAATGAAAATAACATGATTTAAATTAGACAATGAGTGACTAATACTCTGCCATAGCCAATAGTAAATCTCGAAGTTGAGAATAATTGATGCATCATTTCCCCCAGACAGAAGTTCATGGCCATGTGTGCTTAATCATTGATCAATGAATCATTCATTGATATTAAGTGTGATGTCACAGTCCGGTCACCTTGTCAGGTTGGGTTTTTGCCTGACGAGGGCCGGGCATCATCGTCCCCTGTCTGTCTTGTGTTTCGTGTATATTGTTTGTGTGAGCACACGGGTCTAGTTGTTAATGACCACCATGCACGAGTGTAACAAATTTCACAAGATGGGCAAAGAGGAAGCTGGGACTGGCTTGACAAACACGTAACACAATTTAATGTGGTGCTTTTCAGTGTACATTAAACACAACACAGCTGCTTTTCAGCAGCTCCAAAACATATTTCTTTTCAGCGTTACACCAGACACTGACACACAGACAGACAGCTTCTGGAGTCTCTCTCTCTCGTCTGCCGCTGTCTCCTCTCCATAATACTCCCGCCGCCCCTTACTGGAAAGCCAGACTGGTGTGGCACACAGGTGGACCTTATTCACCATTTATCTTCCAGGCTCGCCACAGCGAGTTACCGCCATGTGCTCTCCGGTGATATAATGGTCTTGTCACCATGTCAGGTGGGGTCATCGTCTGTATTTCAGTTTTGTGTCCATGGCATGGTGTCTGGATCCTGACATCCTGTCTGGTTCAGTTTTGGTCTGTGTCGGGATCCGTATACTCATGCTCCATGTTCTGTTTGTTTTGTCCAAGTGTGTTGATGTTTTTGCCCCTGTGTGTTTCAGGTGCTGCTGGCATGCAGAATCTAACCTACCTAGTATCTATCTAGTAACTAACCTCACTCTCTCTGCCTAGTTGATCCTGTCTCGTGTATCTGTTTGTTGCCCGCCTGTCGGGTGTGTGGTTGCCTTCAAGTTCGCTGCATGTCAGCTGGGTTTCCACGGAAGACACCTAATTGTGGTGATGGGGGCATGGTTGTGTATCTGTCTGCGGGAGAAAGCAGTAAGGCTTTTCACCTGGGCTATCATTTTCTCGAACACATGTTTCTTGCTGTAGTGATGGTGAAGAGAGAAATAAAAAGGCACACGTGGCGTCAGAGTGGCAGAGAGAGACCAGAGAGAGAGACTGTACCTGTGTGTGCATGGCAAAAAGCATTTACTCGTTTGTGTGTGTGACTACTAGGCCACTGAGTGCCTTTTTTGTTTAAGTTTTGTGAACGATGATGAAGAGTAATAAAAATTCTCACGTTAACAGTTCGCTGCCTCCTAACTCGTCATTGCCCAGATGATGACCCTGCTAACTCGTCATTACCCGGGTGTCGGGATCTAGATCACACTACACTGCTGGGCATCGTTCTGCACCTCACTAAGCTTCAACGGAGGATTCCACGAATCTCTACTTTGACATCCACAGTGACTGCTCACATTTATTATAAATAAATATTTTGAACTGTTCCTCTGCATTTGGGACTGGTTGTCTCACCATTGCTCGTTACAGGTGAAAATGATGAAAAATAGTGAAAAAAAGAGAAGAAATGCTCGAAAGAGAGCTTTAGCTGTCACAAGGGGAAGTTCTCACCAGGGGTATTTCTCAGTAACTATAGGGTTTTCAGTCAAAAGTCCAATTATACACGTGTTTTCTCAAGCAGAGGTTTTGTTTGTTGGTTTCAAACACCTAGTTAGTAAATTATTATATACTGTAATATATCCACCAAATGAAACTTTTTAGCTGTTGGGTAAACAAGTGAACACACATAAAAATACACTGGCATTCAATAAGGCAAGTGTCAATTTTATTATAAAGAAAAAGGTAAAGAAAGATCATTTTTCAAAAATGTCAGGTTGGGGCAGGTTGTCAAATGTTTTAAATATAAAACTTTGACAATTTATCAATTACAATATTTGTTGTCCTAAGCAATGTTTTAATCTACATTTAGCTTTTTTATATGACCCTTTCCATTGTTTTGCAGTTTCATGAATACCTTTGTTCTTTATATTTGTTTTTATTTTTAAATGATGCTAAAAAGCTTATAACAGCCAGTTTAATGCAGGCTTAGATTTTAAAGGAATATTTTGGGTTCAATACAAGTTAAACTCAATCGACAGCATTTGTGGCAGAATATTGATAACAACAAAAATGAGTATATACTTGTAATCTGGTTTGCAGTCACACTTACAATGGAAGTGAATGGGGCCATTCTGTAAAAATAAAAATGCAAACTGTTTAGAACAAATTGCCACAAGACAAACAATATGCATGTTAACATGATTTTAGTGTGATAAAATCGCTAACTAACCTTTTCTGTGTAAAGTTATAGCTCATTGCTGAGATGTAATGTCAACAAACACTCAAATCCTAAAATGACTGTATAAATAACGATTAAACATCTTTATAGCTCAAATAACACATGAGTTTTAACAGAAGAATTAATGTAAGTGCTTTTATAAAGTGATTAGCTTCACATTTCTGTTTTTAAACCACAAAACCTATTCACTTCTATTGTAAGTGCCTCACTGTAACCTCCATTTTTGCTTTTTAAACAAAAGGAGGGACGAGTTGAAATGATTTTTTGTGGAAATCAATATTATGCCACAAATGCTGTCAATTAAGCTTAACTTGTATTGAACCTGGAATAATCCCGTAAAGAAATGTGCAAAGAGCTGTATCTTTTTTTCTAGGCAATAGCTTTTGATAGCCAAGACTTCATGGAACATAGCAGAAATTGACAGAAATATAACCTACCATGAGTAATGCAACTTTATTAAAATTGTATTTTGTCAGAATACAAATGGCTACTTTTGAATGGATGTCAATGGTGAAAGATGCCTTTTGGGTTAAGATAATGTAGTTATTACAGCATCTACCTGCAGGGACTAAATGGGCCATGCTAGGCAGCCAAACCTTGACCCCTTGCTGCAGGCTCTCTAAATCTTCCTCTTCAAAATTGAACTTGATTGAGGTCTTATCTTTCTGCAGTCATTTTCATGTTCTTTTGTCTACCTGCAATGCACCGCAGCACCTCACGGTGTCCTTATAAACATGTTACAGTGTGATGCACAAATCTGTACACCAAGAATTGCACACATGGACCCACTTGACATTGTTGATGCAGGTGATGTGGCTAATGGCTATATTTAAATTCTACTCTTAATTCTGCAGGAACCCAATCTCACTCATCCACTTTCTGCTTAGATGACCATTAATACTTCCCTTATACACAATCACAGATTTTTGATAGCTCTAAGACACAAACACACTTTTATAATTAACTCTGAGGTGAAATGGGTGAAAGTGTACACATGAATACACAGTGACTCTATTGCAGGTGTAAGTGAGTGTGCCAGGTGTCTTTATCATCAGACTCGTGTCAGAGAGGGACGTAGTGTGGTGGTCAACTTGCCCTCCTGAAACACCATGAAACATGAAACAAACAGATAGAGAAAAAAAAAATATTTAAAAATAAGTTGACGATTTGTGACCCACTATTGGGGCATGTTGTCACACTATATGGGGTAAATTGTCCTAATAACAACCTGACATTAAACAGCCTTTTATAAGCTTTTTAGTTCAATTTAAGCACCAATTATGAAGCACAACACATAAAAAGTGCAAAAATTAAAAGGTATCATACAAACCATTGTTTTGACCAACAGAAATTGTAGTTAATAAGTTGCATCAATTACAACAAATATAATGTGACATTTACAAAAAATGTCATTGTCGGGAGAACACGGTTCAACCATTCAATTACATTATATATATATATTTATTAGAGCTGTAAGGCTTAGCGCGTTAACGCAGACGATTAATTTAAAAGTCATTACACTAACACACACTTCACAACACTTCCATGTCAGTGATAAAACAATGCTATTTGTACAAAACAAGCCCAGATGGGACTTGTGATAGAAATCACATTTTTCAGCCTATGTAAGGCACATTTTAATTACCACAGAAGCACGGCAAGTCTTAACTATCACCAAAACGATTTTTGTCTGCAAATGCATTTCATGTGGAGTTCAAAGCATTGCTTGAGGCTGGCACCCTGAGGCAAACCCTGAATGCGGCTGCACAATTGCTGTAGCTAAGCGGATAGCCACAGTCTAACGGCTGATTAATATTGAGATTTATATATATATATATATATATATATATATATATATATATATATATAAGGACTGACGATTTAACGCATTAATTCAGTGCCATTAATTTTACAAAAAATAATGCGCTAAAAAATGTATTCAATTAATTGTAATGCCACCGGACCGTAATAAGGAAAGGCAAGCTTGTAGTACCAGCTGTTTACTCCAGAGGGCAGTATGTAAAATTTCAGCTGTATGAGCAACGCACAGTTTATACAGTGAAGAAAACACTTCAGTAGGCAGAACAACACAAACATGCGTTACACTATTGCGTTCAAAACACTTGAAGGAGAGCAAATGCGAACTAAGGGATCCCGAGACTAAAGATTGAGTATTAAACTATATTTAACTTGAAACAGTGAACTAAACATTTTATGTTTATGACACAACGCACCCGAGACGCTACACAAGCATGTCAGACGCAGGTGTAAATTGACGGGTCCTTAAACAAGCCCTTATAATAAATCTCAAACTGATTGACAAATTCACTTGTGTAATGGATTGCTGTGAACTGTATGCCAATGATTGACTTATGATCAATAATATGGTAGTAAACAATACATTGTATTCTAAAGCCACTTTTTGTATTGTCTTATTAATGATATATATATATATAATTTTTAAATATTTAAAGATAACTATGTATAATTATTTCATCATTATATACTGAATTATTGTTATATGAGGGGCTTTTTAGGCAAATATTTGTAAATCCGATTAATCAATCGGGACACCATGTAATTAATTTGATTAAAAATTTTAATCCATTGACAGCCCTAATATATATACTGTATATACACACCGATCAGCCACAACATAAAAACCACCTGCCTAATATAATGTAGGTCCCCCTTGTGCTGCCAAAACAGGTCTGACCCGTCAAGGCATGGACTCTACAAGACTCCTGAAGGTGTCCTGTGGTATCTGGCACTAAGACGTTAGCAGCAGATCCGGACTTGTGGACCAATGGATCGGACTTGTTGGTCCGGCACATCCCATAGATGCTCAATCGGATTGAGATCTGGGCAATTTGGAGGCCAACTCAGCACCTTGAATTCTTTGAGTTCCTCAAACCATTCCTGAACACATTTTGCAGTGTGGCAGGGTGCATTGTCCTGCTGAAAGAGCCCACTGCCATCAGGGAACACCATTGCCATGAAGGGGTGTACATGGTCTTCAAATATATTAGGTAGATGGTACATATAAAAGTAACATTCACATGAATACCAGGACCCAAGGGTTCCCAGCAGAACATTGCCCATTGCATTACACTGCCTCCGCCGGCCAGCCTTCTTCCCATAAGGCAACAGGATGCACTTTCTTCCCCTGGTAAATGACACATACGCACCCGGCCGTCCACATGATCTAAAAGAAAACGTGATTCATCAGACCAGGCCACCTTCTTCCATTGCTCCACCGTCCAGTTCTGACGCTCACATGGCCATTGTAGGTACTTTCGGTGGTGGACAGGGCTCAGCATGGGCATTCTGACCGGTCTGTGGCTACGCAGCCCCATACGCAGCACGCTGTGATGCACTGTGTGTCCTGACACCTCTCTATCATGGTCAGTATTAAGATTTTCAGCAATTTGTGCTACAGTAGCTCTTCTGTTGGATCAGACCAGACAGGATAGCCTTCGCTCCCCACGCGCATCAATGAGCCTGTCACCGGTTCACCGGTTGTCCTTCCTTGGTCCACTTTTGGTAGGTACTAACCACTGCATTCTGGGAACACCCCACAAGACCTGCCGTTTTGGAGATGCTCTGACCAAGTTGTCTAGCCATCACAATTTGGCCCTTGTCGAAGTCTCTCAGATTCTTATGCTTGCCCATTTTTCCTGCTTCCAACACATGAAATTCAAGAACCAACTGTTCACTTGCAGCCTAATATATCCCATCAATTAACAGGTGCCATTGTAACGAGATAATCAATGTTATTCACTTCACCTGGTAGTGGTTTTAATGTTGTGGCTGATCAGTGTATATAATGACATATTATGGCTTAGCCTAACTTGAAATATGACAGTGTGTTTTTATTGTGTTCACTTGTTTACCCAACTGCTACATACAGTATAACAGCTGTATCCGAAAATATGACAGAATCACAAAAATGATTATGTATTAGAAACCAACATAGACAAACACTACTAGAGAAAACATTTGGACTTCTGACTTAAAACTTTATAGTTACTAAGATATAGCTGAGTTATAGACAGCTTCATCGTGTGACAACTATAGCCCAGTCTTACCAACATCATGCTTTTCTTACATTTCCATGATTTCAAATATGAAGTCAAATTTGAAGAAATCTGCAAGTGAAGGGGCTGCAACTATGTACAGAATTTAAAGGATACATGCCCCCTTTCTTTGCAAAGGCAATGGTGAGGACCAATCGAGCCACTGTGGAGGGCTTTTTCCTGGCTGGCAGGAGTATGGTGGCCGGTAAGGAGAACACATGACAAGCTTTAAAGTTTAAAGGCTTAAACAAAGAGAAACGGAAGACATTGGATTGCATAATCATTCACGCATCATTCAAAATACCAATAATAATCAATTAATGTGCTAAGTGCTTTACTCAATATTACTTAACCCTGTCATAAACTGCTATGCAAGGCTAAAATTACCATAAAACTAGGAACAGATTTTGTATTTATCAATAACCTGACCATATATGACATAATAATATCCCTAATATCCCTAAATCAAAAGCATTTTGCATGTAAGTGAGATAAATTAACAAATGTATCATTATAAATAACAAATATTATAATAAATAGCTTAAAATGATATATGTAAATAATTTCTGTTACACATCTTAATTGAGAATGAATAGCTGGTCCCACTTTATAGTAGTGGTCTGTAACTACTATGTACCAACATTATAATGCATACAATACAATGTATTTATAGTGTAACTACGTGTTGTTCTGCAAAATTCTCACAAGATTTACATTTGTTGCTACTGAGGTTGAGGTACAGGTATGCTTACGGGTAGGGGTTAGGGTTTAGAGTTAGGTGTAAGGGTCAGAGTTAGGTGTAAGGGTTAGGTGTAGGGGTTAGAGTTAGGGTTAAGGGTTAGGTTTGGGGGATATAGTAGGGGTAAGGTTTAGGTGTAGGGGTTAGTGTTAGGTGTTAGGTGTAAGGGTTAGAGTTAGGGGTAAGTGTTATGTGTAGGGGCTAGAGTTAGGTGTAAGGGTTAGGTGTAGGGGTTAGAGTTAGGGTTAAGGGTTAGGTTTGGGGGATATAGTAGGGGTAAGGTTTAGGTGTAGGGGTTAGGTGTAGGGGTTAGAGTTAGGGTTAAGGGTTAGGTTTGGGGGATATAGTAGAGGTAAGGTTTAGGTGTAGGGGTTAGGTGTAGGGGTTAGAGTTAAGTTTGGGGGATATAGTAGGGGTAAGGTTTAGGTGTAGGGGTTAGTGTTAGGTGTTGGGTTAGAGTTAGGTTAAGTGGTTAGGTGTAGGCATTAGTTTTACGTGTAAGGGTTAGAGTTAATGGTAAGGGTTAGGTGTAGGGGTTATAGTTAGGGTTAAGGGTTATGTGCAGGGGTTAGTGTTTAGATTAGGGTTTAGGGTAAGGGATAGGTTAGGTTTATGGTTAATGGTAAGGTTAACAGGATAACTTCAGATGTAATTAAATGCAGGTACTTTAAATGCAAGCAGAATGCAGTAACGCATATGTACATAATACGTATATTGTATCAAAAGAATTAATACCTAATATAAAGTAGTTCAGAATAGCTGTTATACAAAGTAGAATAATCTTTGCTAACAGTGCAAAATATTTAGGTAGTTTATCCATGAACACTGCTGTTTTATTTTGCATGCTGTTGTTGGGCATCCACCAGATGACATTTATGGGTAGACTTGATATGAAAGAACTGATATCCGATTAAGTAGAAATGCTCAAATATCTACTTAACTTCTTTTCATTTTGTTTTACACAGGCTCTTGTTGTGGTTCTCATTCTGGGATGGCTTTTTGTTCCCATTTACATAAAGGCTGGGGTATGCTTCATTTAATCTCCTGCATTAGGCATTAAACAAAACTAGCAAATATTGCTTACTCACAACATAAGCGAGTGGGATCACTCTATCTTTATGTTATCTTTTTTATGGTACTTTATGTTATCTGCAGGTCGTGACCATGCCAGAGTACCTAAAGAAACGCTTTGGTGGGCAACGCATCCGTATCTACCTGTCTGTGCTTTCGCTGTTTCTCTATGTCTTCACCAAAATCTCTGTGAATCCAAAATCTGTATACTGAAAACTCCTTCTGAAGGTTCTGATCTAAAGAATTTAATAAAGTGTCTGGTTATACAAGATTTGACCTCTATTTTTCCATATCTTATCTGTCTTTTAACAGTAATGCTTTGATAAATCAGTACATGTTCAACAGCTCCACAATATTCTGCTTTATATCCAGTCCTCAAAAGTTAGTTTGCTGATAATGTTTACATCATATTACTTTAACTAAACATAAGTTGTAGATTGATAGTAGCAGTCTGATATGATAATTCTATCCACATGCAAATGCTTTTATTGCAATGTCAAGTTAAAATAAAGTGGCTTTAAATGTCAAGATAAGGACCTCGTTTTGTAACAGACAGCCCAAGTAATTCCAACACACCACTCATATTTTCTTCCTTTCTTCATTTTCATCTCAGGCAGACATGTTTGCAGGAGCCATTTTCATCAACCAGGCTTTGGGACTCAACATTTACCTGGCTGTGATTATTTTGCTGTTGATTACAGCTCTTTATACAGTAACAGGTTGGTTGACCACAGAGTAATACTGCATACTGTATGGTTGATGCTCAGAAAAACTGTAAAGAAATGTCCTGGTCCTACTCTAAAATAATAATACAAAAGACCAAATAAGTAATTATATTTTGCATATAAAAAAATAAAGCCTATTTTAGGGCCATTAAGAGCTTTGAGATTATTTTCATGAACATTATGCTAATCACCCCCCCATTATTAAAATGTTTAGATCAAAACCTTTACATTGAAAGATTCTAAGATCATGAGAAACATTACAGTTATGTATGTCTAGACATATAGTTGTAGTACTAGTGGTCATACATATAATATTCAATTGCAAAAACAGTAGTGCAATATTATATCTATGTTCCCTGCATTCCCTATGTAAAAAACTGATTTCTGTTAGCGATTAAATCAGTTCAGGGAAGTTAAATTGATTTTTATATGCACTCTGAAGCTTAAACTTGAACAGAGTGTAAAGTCCAGACTTTGCTATTGACAGGGATGTACTGTAGGGATTGTGGTGAATGAGGTGGGATGCTTATTGTAGCATGATGTGTCACGGACGGGTAATTACCCATTTTGACAAAACATGATAAGCCTGTGTAAGGTGAATTATATTGCATTGAATTTGTGACTTTTAATTTGTGTCAGCCACATGGTCAGTTGTGTAATAGATTAATCTCACTTTGCTTCCAAGGAACAGACTTCAGAAATTATCTTGGTGTAAATGTTTCCACTGACTGTTACTGAAAGTCTTCTTATGGTCAGAACTGCAGTTATAGCCAGAGCAGCTAGAGGTCATTAACACTTACTTTTGTTGGTTATTACAAGCTATGTAGCACAATTACGTTAAAAAATATATCACAAGCTGTGTATAATGTGCACTGACTATGCTGAAATTGAATACTGGCTCAGTACTTAATGCATACGGCACAATATGTACTGTATAGTGCCTACTAAAAATAGTATGTGCAACAGAACACATTATGCAGTGCTAATCATTTCAAACAATGACATGACCTCATCATATGCCATGATTTAAATCAGTGTCCACCCAGCAAGCACAAAAACATTTACAAAGCATTTCATTTTGTAATTGGGCTATAATCACAGTACAAACATGCCTTTAATTTATAAAATAATGTAACCAACACACGATGTGCAGCTTCCGTATTTGAATGACCAAAAAAGACCAGTGGTAACAAACTTTGAGAAAAGTTATATTTAAATACAAAATAATGTAGGTATCATTTTAAAGCTTAGAAGCTCTACTTTACAATGCATGTAGGCATTATGACCAAAAGTGTTCTGTTTTGATAATTATTATTAATTTTGCACTGTACATATTATTGTAATCGATAAAAACATCAAACTGATCAAATAGCCATTTGTCATTTTGTTGAAAAGCTCTCAATAAGTAGGATACAGCTGGCACCCCTCATGATATATATTGGGAGGAGACTTTAATTTGATGGACTCAGTCCTTCACCATAGTGAAGCAAAAGTGTGTAAGCCCCCTAGAGAAACAGATGTGTAAGCCCCCTAGAGAAACAGTGATGCTTCACAGTATGTGTAAAAAAGAGTCACATGTGGTGACCTCCCCCGTGGTCGCGATTAGTGGTTCTCGCTCTCAATGGGGTGTGTGGTAAGTTCAGTCTATCCGCACATCTTATCATGTGGCTCGTTGTGCATGACATAGAGGAGACTCCCAGCATTTGGAGATGCACGGATTGACTGTCTCAGAAGCGGAGGCAACTGAGACTTGTCCTCCACCACCCAGATTGAGGTGAGTAACCGCACCACCACGAGGACCTACTAAGTAATGGGAATTGGGCATTCCAAATTGGGGAGAAAAGGGGATAAATAAAACTCTGACAGCATACTGCCCGGTAACGGCTTTTCAGTCAATCGCCCTCCAGTGGCCCAACAGGGCATTAAGTATCCTTGGAGGGAGTGTGACAGGAAGAAGGTCAATAGCACAATCGTATGATCTATGAGGTGGTGGCTTGGTAGCACATTGTTTGCTATATAGTTCTCTCAAATCATAGTATTCAGGGGACATAAGTGTCAGATCGAATGGATTATTCAAGGAACAAATGTTCACCTCTTCAACTGCTGCCAGAATTTCTTTTCTCCCAGCCACAGAAGTAGTAAGAATGGCACAGGTGTCCGTACATGCAAGGGACACAATGGAGAAGAGTTCCCAAGGGCCAAGAAAATTGAGGGTTGTTTAGCCACAACCAGGGGTAACCCAGGATAAGAGGTTCTCTGGAAGATTCAACAAAATAAAAGGAAATAGTTTTATGGTGGTTCGCATCAATGATTAAACACAGAGGAACTGTTCTAAATTTGATTATTCCAGATCCAATAGGTCCAGGATGAGTCTCATAGGGGATACACATCTTCTTTGCCAGTTCAATGTCCAAAAAAATTGTCAGTTGCCCCTGAATCCACAAATACTTTAAAAGTAGTTGTACTCTCCTTAGTATCTCACCAAATAAGGTTAGCTGACAACAGTAAACAGCAGTGAGGAGTATCAAACTGCACTTTCCCACTCACTAAGGTCCTAGCGAGCCTTAGTTTTTAATGCTAATTCAAGGCAGGCAGAGTGCATGTGACCAGACCCCCCCACAGTAGAAACACTGACCTTCTCTCATGTGTCTCTCTCTCTCTCTCTCTCCCCTTAGGTGGTAGGCTGGTTCTGCCCAGTTGCATTGGTTTTCCTTCTGTCTGTTGGTTGAGATCAGTAACTTTGGGGGCATTAGTGGGTGGTAACTTGGGCATGACTCGGAGAGTGCAACATTCTCTTCTCCGTTCACGAATATGGTTGTCAATGTGGATGGCCAAGGTTATGAGTTCATCCAGACTTGAACCCCAGTTTCTCCTAGCTAGTTCATCCTTCACATCTCCAGAAAGGCCACAGTAGAATATTGACAAGAGCCACTGAATCTCATTTACACTCAGAAGCCAGAGTACGGAATTCAATGGCATAATCGGCCAAAGAGTGATGCCCTTGATGCAGGTCTAGTAGCCAACTTGCTGCCACACGGCCACTAACTGGATGGTCAAACACTTGCTGAAGAGCCTCTGTGAACACTTTAGATCCGAGCAAATGGGGGACTGTTGTCTCCAGAGGGTTGAGGCCCAATCCAGTGCACGATCACACAACAGGGAGATCAAGTACGCAATCTTAGCCTTCTCAGTAGCAAAGGCATAAGGTTGAAGTTCAAAGATGAGACACTTGAATCATGAAACCCTTGCAGTTACCAGGCTTCCCATCATAGCGCTGAGGGGCTGGGATCTTGGGATCCAGGGACATGATTGCAGCTAGTGGTGGAGGTTCTGGGGCTGGTACTACCACAGTTCTTGAGGCAAGCATGCTTGTAATTGTTGCAGAGACTCCCCAATCTGGTTCACAGCATCTGTCATCCTCTGAAGCTGTGATTCGGGTGTTCCAAGTAAAACCCCCTGTTTGCTGATGGCTCCATGAATCTGTTCAACTTCTGCTGGGTCCATCATATTAGCGGCTACATCTTCTGCTGGCAGCCCAAAGCACTACGCTATAGAGCTGTGTGGAAAAAAAAAAAAAAAAAATCAAACATCGAAAGCAGGGCTGAAGAAAGTACAGATCCACAATAGCTTGATGCTGATAAAATGTCCAATAACATAAAACAAACTTCCCAAACAAGCAGGTCAAAAGATCTGGGAGAAAGTCTCTCAATGTAATCTAAGCGTCGATCAAAAAGGAAATGGCATTTACTAAAAATCTGCCTAAGCAAAAGAACCTCAAGACTGAGCAAAGATACAAACAAAAGAAGGTCTTATATATACATATACACACACTAACAAGCCAGGCACAGGTGATATCATTGAGCTAATAATGAACAGGAAATCAGGAGGTAGTTGTGGAAGGTTTTGTGCTCTTGGTTTCCCTCTGCTGGACAGACAGGTTTTTTTTTTTAAGTGGACTAAAAAAAGTTGTTTTTATGATAAAAACAAACCCAGTAAACATTTAAGGGACATCTTATTTAGATTTTAAAATAGCGTATTTTCAACATTTGAATGAGATTTTTTTTTTAAACATATTTAAAATAACAAAAATACGACCAGGTAGATTTAAAAGTTGGTGGAACATAATTTGTCAACATGTGGACTAGCTGCAGTCATCTACACAGACACTCTTCAGACCATCATCATGATTGTGGGATCATTTATTCTCATGGGCTTTGGTAAGTCTGTTCACTTTACTTGTATCAGTTGTCAGCGTCACAATTTCCCATCTTTGCGTTTACAGAGAAGAGTTCTTCTTCAGAACTTGTGTAGCATAAGTGCTAAAGCTCACGGCTGGTAACTAGAAGGTTGCTCAGTCTGAACGTCCCCAATGGTTCTTTGGATAATAGCGTTACTTAAACATCCAAAGCATCACCAAGCATTTTCTTTTTTAATCTGACACAGCGTTCAATGAGGTTGGAGGCTATGAGAACTTCAAGCACCGTTATATGACTGTGATCCCATCAGTGGTGGGTGTAAACATCAGTAAAGCATGCCATACTCCTCGTGCAGACTCCTTGCACTGATCAGGTACTAATACATCTACTTGCGATTGTAACTATTGTCTTGAGTTGTTTTATGCTCTGTGTACATGTGATTAATGGATAGTAATAGATTAAGAAAAAAAAGCCATACAGTGAAGATGAAACAGCTGCTGTCTAGCTCAAAAAAGAGAGCTCTCAAATTTATTTGGCACTTCTGTATATTCAAACTTGGCGAAATGTGATTGGTTGCGATACTCAAGAAAATGAATCATTGAGGTTAAGTCTGGTTCACAATATTTAAATATATGTGAACAAAAATGACATTTAAGAAGTACAGTGAAAGGGACGATTTTGTTCAAATAACTTCAATTTCATTGTGTTCCTCACATATACCAGAAGAATTGGAATATATTGTAGACTTATACCCATTCACTTGCATTACATAGAAAAGTGCAGTGTAAATATTATTTAGAACTTCTTTCACATTCTACGGAAGAGAGTGATATGGATTTGGAAAACTGAAGGATGTATAACTGATTACATATTTATGAGTGAACCGTTCCTTTAAGCTTTTTTTATATGTGTCCATTAAGCTTTTTGGAGCTCTAAAAACGTATTCCCCATTAACTGCATTACATGGAAAAGTGCAGTTTAAATATTATTTATAACTTCTTTGATATTCTACATAAGGGAGTGATATGGATTTGGAAAGAACTAAGGATGAATACTGATTACATCATTTTCATTTATGGGTGAACTGTTCTTTTAAGATTTTTTTGGCCATATTTTGGTCACTTGTTTGAGGAAAAAAGTGTTCTTTCAACCAACCAACAGCGCAGGCATTCATGCACGTGCACACTGGCATTTCTTTCAACCTTTTAACCACACGTGCTTAGCTAAGACATTACACACACACACAAATACATACATTGACAGACATTGTGTCCCCTTTTAGAGCACAAACTACACTTTTATCTTGGGTTTCTCAGGATGAACAGTGTGCTTCTTGTTTTATTCAGAGCAAGTACTAAGTTTAGACAGGCAATGCTTTTAGTTAGACCCCAGTCTACTCCCCACTGTATAAGATAATATATACAAATCGTCGAAGAGAGGACAGATATCTCACACACTTGCTAAGTTAGTTTAACATTACATTTAGCTTGAGTCAAATATGATCTGTTTCAGCTTCCCATGTCTTGTCGTGATTTGGTAGCATTAGCAAAAAAATAATTATATAATAATAACGCTAATATGCTAATACAACAACATAAATTATTTTGAATGTATTTGCTAGAAATCAGCAGTTTTTACAGCAGTTCTCGTTGAGAAGAGTTTAGTAAATGTTTTGTAAAGTTTCTTAACAAAAATATCAGATCATGTAATGTGTTGTATATCTTTTACATCTGCTAAAGAATTTTACTAAAAATAAGTAAATTGTCTCCGACAAGGCATCAAAAATGTTACTATATTTCATGATGTACCTTGTTGACTTTAAGACTCCATCTTGTTTAAGGTGATTGTGCAGCGTTGTCTGTCTGCCAAGAACATGTCTCATGTAAAAGCTGGCTGCATCCTGTGTGGTTATCTCAAACTTCTGCCCATGTTCCTCATGGTTTTCCCTGGCATGATCAGCAGAGTGCTCTACACAGGTGTGAAACACTGGCACTGTGCCTGATGGGAATGTTAGTCTAGGTAAACAAATGGCAGTTCACCGATGAACCATTTTGTACATGTCACAGAAGTGGCGTAATAGGCAATCAACTTTCCTTACAAAAATCGAGAGTTCATAGCAAATTTTCCACAAACTAACCGCAAATTCGGCACTGATTATTTTCACATGCAAATGAGCTTTGTGACAAACTTGCAGCAAATTGTCCATTTTTGCCAAAGGTTTACTGCAGGTTCTCCAAAACTGGTGAAAAGCTGCAAAATTCTGGTAAACATTTACCAGAACATGCACTTATTTGCATGTGAACAAAATGAGTGATAAAGTTGTGGCAAGTTTGCCAGAACACTAATTCTTGGCTAAATCATATATAGCAAGTTTAATGTTCTGTAGTCATGTGTAGCCAGACTTTTGACATCGGCTGGAAATATGGTTCACTTTGTAAGTTAATCTGACTAAGAAGTTCTCATTGTAGCAGCCCGGTACATAACCAGGTAAAAAAAAAAATTCCTTGGAGGACAAATAAAACCAACTCTTGAAAGTTGCGAAAGAAACCGTCAGATTAGAACTGATGATTTCAGACACTGCTTGCCATCCTTGTGTGCAAAATGACTTCCGTCTGAGGTTTATGTTCATGTTATTTCTTCTTCTTTGTGTAAGATGAGATTGCGTGTGAGGATCCAGATGAATGAAATATTGCTTATCCCAAACTGGTGGTGGACCTGATGCCAAACGGTAAAGAATATCCTAATATTAGTTTCTCTACATCTGTAATAGTCTGTTTTGATCATTTGGATTGGTTTGTGATATGGGTCTAACTGTTTGTGTGTGTATGAAGGTCTCAGAGGATTGATGTTGTCCATCATGCTGGCCTCTCTGATGAGCTCACTCACCTCCATCTTTAACAGTGCTAGCACACTCTTCACCATGGACATCTACACCAAGATCCGCCCCAAGTCTAAGGAAAAGGAGCTCATGATCGCTGGCAGGTAGATTTATGTCCATTTGTTTGTCTTGGAAATGTATCTTATGTAGGTTTGTGCGCATTCAGATTTGAGAATGCCTTTAAAATGACAGTTTACGAGTTCACTGGTTCATATAGTCCTGGAGCGCATTTAGGTAAACGATTTGACGTGCTGGTCATAAAGGAGAGGCTCAATCACGGTACTGGGCTTGAGCTCTGAGACCCCCACCCGGAATATCTGTCTATAGCAAGAAATAAAAAGTAACATGTTGTATCTTAAACAGGATGTTTTGCTGCCAGTTATCAAAGTTGCTCTGAGGTCCCTTTGTTTATGCACGTAGGTTGTTTATGCTGGTTCTTATCGGTGTGAGTGTTGCATGGATTCCCATTGTTCGGCTCCGAGCGGGCAGCTCTTTGACAACATTCAGTCCATTACCAGTTATCTGACTCCGCCCATCGCTGTCATCTTCACCCTCGCCATTTTCTGCAAGCGAGTCAATGAACCAGTGAGTCTCACTTTACAGGATTTTTGTATTTTCTCCAAATTTTTAGTCAGTCATATAAGTTTAGGTTTGATATTAAACTAACAAAAAGAACAAAAAATTACCATGGAAATACCATGTGTCATAGTAGGCTCTCATGAAATCTGTTTGATGACCAGACATGCTTCGTGAATTTCACACAGTAATTTCAATGTTTTTTTGGACATATTTTATACAGTATTTTTTTTTTTTTTACAACAGTTTCTCTTTATGTGGGCTTTTTGGTGTTTGATTTTCTTTTGACACATTGTCCTTCCCTCACAGGGTGCTTTCTATGGGTTGTGTATTGGTCTGTTTGTGGGTCTAGCACGTATGATAACTGAGTTTGCATATGGCACGGGCAGCTGCATGGCACCCAGTAACTGTCCTACGATCATCTGTGGTGTGCACTACCTTTACTTTGCCCTCATCCTCTTCAGTCTGTCCTGTATATTGATACTGGGCATCTCCCTCATGACCAAACCCATTGATGACAAACATGTAAGCTCTTGTTTCACCAAAAGATGTTATTTTGTGTCCTTAATCAAGTCTCCATTCCACCATAAATACACCTGTTTTGGACACCTGTTTGAATACATATTTGCAATTTCATTGGGTTTCACAGAAATGACACACTTCACCTTTATGTTTTGATTATACTGAATAACGCTTAAAGGAATATTATGTGTTGATGCTATCCACAAATCATGCTGTCAATTACTATATAAAATAATGTCGACTCAGTTTGGAAAAACAACAACAAAAATACACTATGACACAAAAAAATGACAGTCAAAGAGGCAGGTGTACTTCAGCAAGTGATCACTTGCTCCATAGGCTTCTAATATTTTACCCATAATATTCCTTAAATGGCCATCTAATAAAGCGTTTCAGTCATGACATCAATTTGTTGGAGAGCCCGATAGTCTTATTTGCCATGGGTTCCCTCATTGATTTTTGGTTGTGTCTAGGGGGGATCACTCTCTTGTCAATCTCTCGAGATTCTTATGCCTCCTACAAACTACACGACTTTCAAAGACGTTGGATCGTGGTACCATTCATATTAAACAACTCAGTATCAACTGTTCTCAGTTTGACCGGGAACATCAGTGCAAAAGCGAACTTCCATTGATGTAAGAGTTTTTTGTATTCCTTGAATCGATGACGTTTCTCTCTTGTCAAACTCGCAAAGTCTGATAACAAGAAAATTTTGTGATTCTTCCAAGAAATCTTTCCTTTGCTCCTCAACTCGCGTAACACAAGATCTTTATCGGATGATTCTCAGGAATTTGGCCAGGATTGATCGGGTCTGTCTCCTTCAGCTGATCTGCGAGCCTGGACTCTGTGTGCTCTCTCGGTTTCCAGCTTATGGCCTTTTATATCGAGCAGACTTGGGAAGAGCTCATCTAGGAATTTCACCATATCTCTACCCTCCTCATGCTCAGGAATTTCAACAATTCTGATGTTATTCCTGCAACTCCTATCCTCAAGATCTTCAAGCTTTTCAAGAACATGTTCCAAATCAACTTTGGTCACTGGTGGATTAATAGATAATTCCCTCTCCAATAACTCCAGATAATCCACCAGCTTCTCAACATCTGCCACTCTTGTAACTATCTCAGAGAATTTTTTTTCCATTGCTGTAATCGATCAACATATTACAGTGAGATCTTCTAAGTCAGCAACAACATTGGTCAGCATCACAAACATGTTGGACAGTTGATGCCGCATTTCGTTGCACCGTTCAAATCGAGTCACTGGTCTGCAGGCTCGTCAGTGGTTTCTCCAGAGCCTGAGAATTTAGAATTTTTTTAACATTGACTTCAAAGAGCAAATATGTAGCAGGGTGTATCAAATCTCACTGGATTATAACACAAAAATAATTAAAAACCAGCAAAGTGCACAGAGCTTGTCGCTCACATGTCAGTTCCTCGCATGGCACCACGTGACTCTCCCCAGCAAAACATCTTAACAGATGTCGCATGTGCGAGAAGTTGACGAGGGAGGGATCCCTCCTAGAGACAACCTTGATTTTCCTATGTTTTTAATGGGATTTTTTTTTTAACTCATGTGTAAAATAAGGCCCGTGGTAAACATTCCTTGACAATACATGGACATTTTGCTCAACAACATAAATTACACACAGTCATTCCTCAAACATTTTTTAGGCCATGACGTTCATGTCCGTAAATGATCTCTCTCTCGTCGCACCACCTTCCGCAGTCGGCCTTTATCCCTCTCTTAAATAAAATCGCTTAAATAGCCTGATAAGGGGCTGGGTGTGTATAATCACGAACCGGCCCGCCCTCCGCCCTGACACAATAACATTTACCGATAATGTAAACAGTAGTATTAAATAGTATTATGCCGCTGGTGATTGGGGTAACAGATGAATAGTTGAGCCAGGATCGTAAAAGGGGATCCTCTGTAAATGCACTTCTAGGAAGATATTTCGAACTTTGAGTTTTTTTTCCCCACGATTAGGTTTTGCAAGACACCTGTGAACAACACACTTGTACATATGCTTGTTGAGGTAGAAATTATTAAACATATAGTCTGTAGATGCCTTAAACTTAATTGTTTGCTAGATTAAATATCTGGAACATTTGTGAAGCAATGTCAGGATACATGCTTGCATGTGCATAAGTACAACATCATTTAAAGTTATTTAATCATTAAATTAAACATACAGTTTGAAGCTTTGTAGATTGTTCTCCAGCGTAATGTGAGTAAATCAATTAACTCAATTAACTCTAACTACTATTGGCACGGGGTGACCCGTCCAATTTTTATGAGTACATACAGACCCTGATAGCACTCGTACATCACCCAGATGTCTATTTGATGTGTGTATTTACATCTAGAAGACGTAGCTTTCTGGTTGTTTGCTAATCTGCAATACATCTTCTGTATAAGACGTTTCCTTTCAGATGTCAATAAGACATTCAGCAGATGTCTTTGATTTTACATTTATGATTTAGAATGTTTGTAAATCTGATCTTTTTAAGATGTTTAGCAGATGTTAATTCAATGCTTCCCAGATGAAACAGACATCTCGGAGACATACGTGTGCTATCTGGGGAATCATTTGGAGTTTGTGCTGAGAACTGGATGTAATAGAGACTATATGGGTTCTGTTTGCAGTAATATGGTGAATAAATATGACTTATTTAAATTGATAACCTGTAATAAATTCTACAGAGAAACTAAAACATAGTGAGGATGAAGCAAAAACAGAAGCCGAAAAACTGGTGCCTATTTCAACCCATTACTTTAAGCCTGAGTGGAACGCAAGATTATGACAGACCGTTGAAGCACATTAAAGTCATTCAGCAGTTAGGTTCTCAAGCTTGTTAAGAGTTTGTAATTCAATGATTTGGGCAAAAATAGAGAAGACTTGTCTCTACAATTGAAATTATGAATTGATTTTACCTGCATGAAACATTTGTCCTGATGCTGGAGGAATCGTCGCAGTATGGATGTTAGCAGCTGTTTATGTATGCTTATTCTGGTGATGTGATTGGTTGGATTAAATGAACATGCTCCTCCCGAACTTTGTTATGAAACTCCATTTGTGTTCACTTTATGAATACCTATGATAACAGAATAAGTCCCTGGATCAACACAAACATATCTAACAATAATTGCCCTCTGATTTCATGATTTTACCAACAAAATTTACGCTGACCCAGGCATGTGTTATAGTTGTGCAAATCATGTTGTGCATGTAGAATATTAGCATATTCAACAACTGATTGCCGGTTGTCTCTTGACCCCACAGAGGATCGTATGGAACCAAATTGCTGTAGGAAGGCCTACAACTGGTTCTGTGGCTTTGATCAGGGGAATGCCCCTAAACTGACTAAAGAGCAGGAGGCAGAGATGAAGATGAAGCTCACTGACACGTCTGAGAAACCGCTGTGGAGAAATGTGGCTAACGCTAATGCTATTATCCTCCTCACGTCTGTGTCTTTTTCCATGGTTTCTATGGTTAAAAAAAGCACCTAATGTTTGCTAAATGTATTTGAAACAGCTAATACTGTAAGAAACGGCAACTATCAGAGCTATTCTGTGGACAGAAGCCAAATATATATAGCCTGATTGTAGAAGGTTATAGAGTTCCTCTTCAAACACTTTCTACTTACAATATCCTTGACAAACACTCCTTCCTTCCTTATAGCTGCCTGCTTTGATTTATTGGCTGAGAGTGCAATCAAATATTTTGTTGTTGTACATTTAAATTAATGTACATTGTTTTATTACCAACTTTTGTTCCTAGACTTTAATTGTAAACCCAAGGAAAAACTAATAAGTTATACTATATAGTACTTTGTATTTTCTTGTAGTCATGTCAAATTCCATTTAGCTGCTCCAGTAGCTAATTTTACACATTCCTGCCATTTTTCTTTGCATAAATTTAACAATGTTTACCTGTCCAAAAGCTCACACTGACTTTAAAATAAAGTACAAAGAGTAATATTTTCAACTAATAATACAGAGATCTTCACCACTTTATTGTGCAACTTTTCAGATGCACTATGATCAAATCAAAGCTGAACATTTGGGTTTATTTTTCTTTCTCTTATCAACCAAACTCCCAAAACACATGTTTTTACTTTCCTTTTTCACTTGATGTATTGATTTAAAAATTAAAGTAATTAATTTGTAATTCTTCTTATTAATATATTATTAGTAGTTTATTTTGTGCCTGGGATAAGGAGAGATTATATGATAATATTCATCTTTCTACCATAGTTATCCAATAAACTTCCTGTAATATGATGCTAATTGAATGGTTTCTGACTTATTGTAATAAAATAAATGAGCTTCAGTATTTATGTAGCAATACTTGTCTTTATGTGTTTTTACATCATTTACACCACTGAAATGTCATGTGAGCAGAGCCAGAACTCTTACAAAAGGTGTCAACACATCAAAGTTAATATTTGATTTTGCACAAAGATTCTATAGATACATCTGGAATCAAAGTCCAGGAATATCCTGGGTTCCTCAATCTAAAGCCACTCAAGAAGCAATGAGTTATCCATTTCTGTGATTCAATAATGGATTTTCCTGAAGTACAAACAATTTGTTTGCATGGCTCTCTGGAATACTTAATTCTGATTGGACAATTGCACTCAGTAAATTTTGTCTTCGTGTCATCTTGTACTTACACTGACACCTAACAGCTTGGATGCAACATTATTTCAATTCAATAGTTGAAATGTTGTGTTTACAGTCAGCCATCATAACATTAATCCATTTATGAAGGTGTCAATTAACAAGACGGTTATTAAGACTAAGCGAGTAATATTCAGGTTGGTCATGTGATTCTAACACGGTACTACAATAGCATATGTGGTAATGATGCTAGTTATGTATGCTAATTATATAAATGTAAATGAATCATAAATATCATGTAGCCTCACACAAATATTATTATTTCCTCTCTCTTCCTGTATAGCGCAATACATTGACGATGAAATACGTTGACGATGGTGTGTGTGTATGTGTGTGTGGTTGGGTTTGGGTGATTTGCGAGGAAATGTATTTAGGTTACAAACTGGTAAATACAAAGGTATTATGCTATAAATGTGGTTTATGATGACATTTATATTGTCCTCATAATTTAAATAGCTTAAAAAACATACTAAGCTATGTTTTTTTTACATTTAAAAATGCAGAAAGTTTTTTGTGAGGGTTAGGTTTAGGCCTAGGGTTAGGGGATAGAATCTATAGTCCGTACAGTATAAAAAACATTATGTCTATGGAGAGTCCTCATAAGGATTGCTGCAAGATTGCTGTGTGTGTGTGTGTGCGTGCGTGTCAGTTTTCAAGTAGGACTTCGGGTTCGGGTCAGGTTCAGGTTTGTAATGAATGAAAAAATAAACAGGCTTATCCAACTTGTTTCGCGCATGCGCTCTCACTCCCAGCCTGGATTCCAAATTACATTTCACAACAGAGTACACACGAGAAGTGATCCGAGATACGAAAACAAATGCATGATCATATGTTATGCATTTCAGAATATGATGTTTATGTTTTTAATCATATATTTTATTGCTTACAATATGAAAAATTACCTCCTACAGAGACATCTATCTATTTGCTTACCTGACTGTCCAAGAGAATTGGCAATTTCTCTCCAACTCTTCTCTTTCTCCACCCGGTTGTGGTACAATTCAAATTAAACATCAAATCTGGTGCTCCTGCAAATGTTTCACTAATTTTTCCTCCATTTCTTCAGTCCAATGAGACTTTCTTGATACCGTAGCCATGCTAGTTGATGTTCTGTTGCAGGTACATCAGGACTCCTCCCACTGAAACTTCCCGTGCCCCGTTTCTTGCTCTCTCATTGGCTGTAGGTCAACGCTGCAGTCAAAACACATTTCACATTGCGTGATTTGGAATCGCAGACAGGTCCAGATATTTAACATGCTAGATATCTCGCTGACATCGGCAATGCATCAGTGATTCTCGTAAATTGCATCTTTGATAATTCAAACATTGCGTTTGTCGCTCACGGGAGCGAGCTCTGATTTTGGGCTTTTGTCGGTGATCTCCAAAAAACTGTCTGAAAACTAAAAATCGACACTAAAATCGTGTAGTGTAAACTCGGCATTAGGAGCCGTTCACACTAAACATGTTTTTACACACGTCTGTTCTGTTTTATCATTGTTTTCCTATGTAAACACATGCTGGATGTCTTTGACATTTGCACCGTGTCTCGCTTTTTCTTCAAAGTCTCGCGCAGGATCGGCACATTTTAAACACCATGTCAAGTTAAAAATAACTTTTTGCACATTACACATTTTGAGACAGCTGCTCTCTGTTTCACTCTTCGCGCTGCATCTAGATTATTTTTAGCACAGTTGTCACAAAGATTCTACAATCTGAACAAGTTCAGGCTGCATAGAGGGGGCTGTTGCACTGTTTCATATTATTCCAGATTGTTCTGCACCAAGTGAAGTTTCAGCAAATAAATGGTAAGTTGTAAAAAACGGAAAAATGCTTTTTTTTCACACAGTGAAAATGGTGTATGTGTACTGTTTCAGTACTGTTACGAATGTTGCCTATATGCTACATAAAATACAGCCTATTGTACTGTACTTTCTAGGAGATGAAATTAGATAGTAAGCGATACCGGGTTCGGGCTTGTAATCTGACGGTATACTTTCTATAGCTTGGTACATATGGTTCCACATATGAGGACATCAAATTTTAAGAAAACTATTTGCTCTAGATTTTGTTTCGTTTTTTGCTTGTTTATTAGGTGCTACTAGTAACAAATCAAAAAATGAAATGGAAAATGCATTCAGCAGTCATGTGGGTGTATCAGGAGGTTAGGGATGTGAGATTAGCATGTGTATGCACTATTCACATTTTGAGTAAATCTTGTTCTTTCAGTTTGTGTATGCATATAAAATCATGAATACACTATTCCCCTCCCAATCCTGAGGATTATCTGTTGGGTCAGCACAAGGACATGTATAAAGATAAAACTGATGAAATTCTCAGTCTGTTATATAACACAATCCCCAAGCCCAACATCCACATGCTGTGATCGCTCAACACATTGCATGGCATTTGATAGTTAAAGCACTACCATAGTGTTTCTATTCGAATACATAGCAGCTGAACATTTGCACAACGTATATTAATAAAATATAATGAACTCTAACTGTCAACCTTTCTGCTTCTATGTAAGCAGATGATTTGTATTTAGCTTTAATCTGTTAATGTGTCGCCCATTTGTTTTCAACATCTACGGCGTGGGCAGATCTGTGAATTTCATGACAAAGCGTCAGAATGTTCCAGAGCAGCTGAATACAATGACAAAATGCAAATGTGTGTGAGTCTGTGCAGTTGCATCTGTACACTGTTTGTGTTTGAGCGAGAGAGACAGAAAAACAAAGAGATGGATGGAGACAGAGAGAGAACGAGAGCTTGCAAAGGGAGGGGGGATGAGTGGGGGACTCTGATTGGTTGGAATGTTTTTCTGGCGATGAGAAAATGTGATACAGCTTGCAGAGGCACTGCAGCAGAGAGAAAGAGAGAGAGAGAGAGAGAGAAAAAGAGAGAGAGTCTGTGAGGAGGCAGAGTACGATATACACACAGAAACAGAACCATAGCATGCACTTGTGAGTCAGAGTTCTTCCGTGCGTGTGTGTGCGGGTGCATATTAGTGTGTGTACAGAGAGACAGACAGATAGAGATAGAAGGGAAAGGAATTCCACAGACAAATGGTGCTCACCGTGCTGTAGAGAAAGATATTGCAGAAAAATCTAGCATGCAAGTGAGAATTCCAAGTAAGAAGAGGTCGGACAGAGTGTGTGGACATTGAAAAGGAGGAAAGCGGACCCAGACATCCATGAAACCTCTTACACAACTGATCGAGTGAGTGAGTGATTGAATGAATGATTGACCTGACGGACACAGAATTCGCCCGTCACGGGACCAACAAGAACATAGTTCACCTTAAATCTTTTCTCACGGCGGTGCTTTGTGACGTATCCGACATCTCGACCTCCATCTTTCCCATCCTCCACCCTTCCATCCATCTTTCGGCTTCTGGAAACAGGCAGGGAAGTGTTTCCTGCGTCCTCACATATGCAACAGGGGCATCCGATGTGATGGGTAGCACACCGAGGGACGAGACAGCCTGAGACAGCAGCATCAGAGGGACTATGTGTCCAAATGCAAGGAGAGACACTAAGATCTATTAAATAAATCAAATCCACTGCACACGTCCAAATCCAGAGATCTGCTACTAAAAACACAAGAGACATATATACAGGTAAGGATGCCATGATGGATGTATTATTGGTGTATTTGGTGGCATATGGTATAATTAGATGAGTTTACCTTTGTGTGTATGCACGTGTATGTGCATGTCATATATTCTACACTGTAAAATGTGAAGATGTGTTTTGTTTCCTTGAGATACTTCTATATATTGTAACTCTAAAAAATAACTTTCATTGGTGTAACCTAATATATATAGGCACATTTGTTTAATATGAAAAAGATATGACTTTTTTAGATTATGACAAAACATTGTCTTATTCATATCTTTTTCAATGTTTGTTGGAGTGCAACATTAGGAAGGTTTGGGGAATATGCAGTATAATTGTTTTTAAACCTACCTTTGTTTGCATGTTATATGTTTTTCAATGCATTTCTATTATTTTATTTTTTTTTGCATGTGGTCTGTACATTTGTATACGAGCGAGTCTTTTTATCTTTTGTATATACTTCTGCATTTCTGGGTCTCACATCCTATATTGCATTACTATTCTTGTGTAACCATGCTGACCATGTTGTGGAACAGGGCAGGTTGCAGTTCATGCTTGCATTCACAAACACTTACACGCATGCATTCCATCAATGACACATTATGCGAGTGGGCATCTTATC
This sequence comes from Moxostoma hubbsi, assembly GCA_032164185.1. Taxonomy (NCBI): domain Eukaryota; kingdom Metazoa; phylum Chordata; class Actinopteri; order Cypriniformes; family Catostomidae; genus Moxostoma; species Moxostoma hubbsi. The sequence continues at coordinate 24,197,774 of JAVLUX010000038.1, forward strand.
ACATGGGGCTACTCTGACACACATGAATCGACATCTGCCATTAAGACAGAAAAGAACCTGTGCTTGAGAGTCATTAAGTGTGTATGTGTCTGTGTTGCATGCATGGTCGCTGCAGTCAGGATGGGTGCTGCGTATGCTGCTCTGGTTGCATAACTGCCGCTGCTGGCACACCCCTCCCACAACACTGCACTAAAAACTGCTAACAGATGCACAAAGTACCTGAATATTAATAACCACCAAAAATCTCAACCCAACATCTAAAAGTTCCTGTTTGCTCCTGCCTGTACTGTAGATTCAGCCTTCTGACACAATCAAGATTGAACAATCAATATTGTCTGTCAATATCTCAAAGGAAGACAGCAGAAAATGTCTGTGCACCTAAGGTCATGGCAAAATCAGCCTTGCTTTGGCAAATTATGACTTTGTGATCATATATGTTAATGTGTTTTGTGGTGATGGCATTTAATCATCACTACATTGTCAAAAAATCTTGTCAGCAGTATTTCTATCGTAATAAATCCTAATGGGATTGAGCAAGAGTTGTTTAAAAATCCTTTAAGATTCAAGAGGAATCTGCTCGATGCACTGTAATTACTATTTTACGAAAATTATGGTAGAAATTCCATTACCCAGGGGCGTAGTTTCCAAGGGGGAGGTAACCGCCCCCCCCCCCCCCCCCACCCCCCATAATCAAAACAAGCAAGTACAACTACCCCAATATTTATATCATGATCAATGTAGATGCTTCATACTGCAACCCCCCAATATTCAAGCCAAATGAATGAATGAACCATTCCTTTAAGATTTTAAGGGCTTTTATATGGGCTTCATCATTTTGAATAACTATATTAACTGAAAACAAATCTTATCTTCTTATATTATCTTCTAATGTAATTTTGCTTCTTAAAGGGATAGTTCACCCAAAAATGTGAATTCTCTGCTCATTTACTCACCCTCATGACATTGCAGATGTGTATGACTTTCTTTTTCTGCTGAACACAAAAAAAGATTTTTAGAAGTTTCAGCTCAGTAGGTCCTCACAACGCAAGTGAATGGTGGACTTTGAAGGTCCCAAAAGCACACAAAGGCAGCATAAAAGTCATCCAGTGGTTAAATCCATATCTTCATAAGTGATATGATAGGTGTGGTTGAGAAACAGATCAATATTTAAGTCCTTTTTTACTCTAAATTCTCGTCCCTTCCCAGTGGTGATATGTACAGAGAATGTGAATTGCCAAAATTAAAAGAAGAAAAATGGAAAAGTGAATGTAAGAGAGATTTATAGGAAAAAAGGACTGAAATATTGATCTGTTTCTCACTTACACTTCACCATGTTATTACAGCATGATTTGAAAAATGTTCCAAAGAGCATCTTATGTACTTCAATGGAAGCTAGGAAATCTGACCTTTAATAACAGAGTTAACATGGTCATTGTCACAAATTTGCTCATATTAGTGACCTTGAAGTACTGTAGAATCTGCTGAATATATTATTATAATTTTTTTTATTTCCATTTTTAATTTAGACTTTGAAGCCAAGAATTTCAATTTAGTTTCAGCTGTGCGACCCCACTGTACACACACACAGCAACCCTTTCTAAGACCAAGGACACAAACATAGTCTGACTACACATCCACCAATTATCACTCAGTGCCAGAATTGGCAAATATATATTTTTTTGGTTTGTTTCCCAGAACCACCTTAAACTGATTCTGCTTGTTCTTGGGAATTTATAATTCAGCAAAAACCTCCATCAACTGACTTGTTTGTTTTCTGTCATTGAAAAGAAGCTTAAGTTTGTGGCAAGTGCCAGTGTTATATCATTTTGAGATATTGTAGGTATTAGTAGTCATCACAGGTACAGTAGTTATGCTGTATGGAAAGTGTGATTCTAAATCTAAATGCTAAAAATTCAAGAGTGCCCTTGCAAAGGCTCCAACAAGTTCAGTTTGGACCAGTCCACTTTACATACAACAATTACGAATATGAATAAGATCACCCTGTGACGGCATGTGTGAGATCTACGTGGCTATAAGGGCAGTGCTTGGGACAGGCGAGGTGAACAGCTGATAACATTGCTGACACAGGACATGGTACCCTCTTGGTGCCATCTCACTGCACAAGTGGAATGCATCCAGAGAGAGAACGAGATAGTGGGAGGCAGGGAAAGGATGTGGTTAAGGAATGTGCTTGGTGGTACCTGTGTGTATTTTTGTTGTGTGTATGTGAAAGTAGGAGTGAGGGGAGTATGAGGACAGGAATGTTCTGTTAAGTATGACTGCGCGCCCATATGTTTCTGTGTTTTTATTAGGTTCTGTTGACATTAGTGGATATTTTCAGTGATTTAAGGCCAGTTTTGTTCCAGTTTGAGTGTCTATTTGTGTGGAGGTTCCAGGATGTACTGGAATGCGATACCTTGACAATGTGATAAGGTTGAAAATGAATTCAAGAATGATGTTGACTGTTGCTTTATGCAGTTATTGAGCCTGTCAAACATTATGAGAACATTCATAGAATACATATAATATCAAAAGCAGAGTTGGGTAACGTTTCTTTTAAAAGTTACTCGTTAGAATATTGCATACGTTTAATTAATTAAAAGTTATTTTTATGGAAAGTAGCGCGTTACATTTCTTTAGCATTACTTTTGAGGTTTTTTTTACAGCCACTTTCTCTTCTGCTATGCTATGCATTCCATACAAATAATTCATGCACTGCATACAAGAGACATTACAGGTCATGCTAGCTACTGTACAACACTCATGTCAAAACAACATAGTAAACAAACAGATATTTAGAAAGTAGGTCTTCGCTTCATATTTATAATAAAGAATCAATAACATGAATATGCATGATTTGTTTTTCCATCAACATGACAGCCAATATTAATAATGAAACACGTAACTTTAATTAAGAAGTAACTGATATTACGGTCTAAAATAAAAAAAATGTGTAACTGTGTAATGTGTTACTCTAAAAAAGTCATATGATTACATAACACACATTACTTTTATTGTGCTACCCCTAACACTGATCATAAGGATGTTCCAATTATCTTATTTAAAAAATATTTGTTCTTAACCTTTACATATATCACACATAACATTCTCTGTTAGGTGGGTTTTTGTGGCGTTATATGTGTGATATTGACACTGTACTTACAAAACTGTGCCATGGTTTAACCATGTTGTTTTGGACATATACCATCACCAATATATCTGGTAAAGACCAGGGTACCACCATTAATACCATGTTTATGGGTGTTTTTTTTTATTTTTTATTTTTTAATATATAACATGGTAATCTTTGAAGTATCTTGGACAGGGTTGGCAGGGGGTGGGGGGGTTACTTTTGAAATGTATTCTACTACAGATTACAGAGCATATGCTGTAAAATGTAATTTGTAACGTATTCCGTTAGATTACTCAAGGTCTAAATACTTTGGATTACTTCTTCAGCACTGGTGGATTTTTTCACTTGTTTTGACTATAAAAACTCTGCCAGTACAATAAGACAAAATACACATGTTAAAAATACATTCTCTGATAAACCTAAATATCTCATGCAGTGTTGTTTCTAAAACAAGATTTTTAGATATTTTTACAGGAAAACAATTAAAAATTATTATCAAGAATATGATTTTTTGACCTAATATTAAAGGTCTTACTAGAAAAAAAGAAACTATGATCCAACGTGAATTTTCTTGATTAAGAATATGATCGTGCCTTGTAAAATGTAATGGCATGTAAAATGGATATAAACAGCATTTTAGCTTAACGTAAAGATGACAATTTACACAAGGTTTATTTTTATTTCTTCTGCTACAAACTTAAATTCTCTGTATGCTCGTATGAATGTAACACATCATAAGAAAGTGTTTCACCACTGTTCAAATGCTCTTTGGATCGCATCATATTTATGTCTAAAAGTTTTCCATCTGAAAGGACTAAATATTAAATTAAACAAATGACAATAAAATGCAAAGTAATCTCTTCAGTAATCAAAATACTTTTTGATTGTAACTGTATTCTAATTAGCAATGATATAATTGTAACTGTAGTGGAATACAGTTACTTATATTTTGTATTTTAAATACGTAATCCCATTACATGTATTCCGTTACTCCCCAACTCTGATCTTGGAGTACCAAGATATACAGTGTATACTAATATATAAACCACTTAATACCATGATAAAATGTGGGTGAAAATATTGATTTTCTGATGCATCACAATCTTGTTTGAATGATTTCAATATTGATTCTTAAATCCCAAGATCGAACTTTCAACCCTCTACAATGCGAGTAAACCACGCACATATGAGTAAATCTCCTGCTATATGACAAAAAAGGTCTGTTATTAGCAACTGGCTGGTAAATGTTCAGATTTCACTCACCCGTGATTGAGTAATGTAGCGGAGAAGAAGTAATTAGCATCGAGATACTGTCACTGTGTGCATGTTGAGAGTAAAAGTTTGGTTTAACTCGTTCTGTGTCCAAAGACAAGGTACATAAAAAAATGTATCTTTTAATACTCTTTCTGTTTTTTACAGTCAGTAGTTTGTTAAAAACAACAAAAAAGAAACATTTAATTCTAATCACACATGGATTCACTAAAGAAATCATGCACATCTTCTCGTTATATGCGCTTGTCTTAAAGAGACAGTACCAATTTAGCACATGTTCTACATATCAATGTAAATATTTGGAAATAGTGCAAATTATGCAAGTAAACAATAATGCTTAAATTTGACCAATGGACCATTTTCGCGTTCACAAAGCAGAAGTCTTCATAGTTGGGTAAACGGAACTATGGCCACTGCCGAGGTGTTTTCACATTCTTTAACATTTTTGCCTGTATTTATGTTTGGAGACATTGAATGCAGCAGCCATAAATGCTTAAATCTAAACTCAAAGGTTACAAGTTGTTTTCGAGGTTATCTGCTGTCACATTCATGGACAGATGAAACCAGTCGCAGACCAGAAATTGAACAAAATAACTTGTATTAACAATAACACAAAAGCTGGGTACAAAAGCAACAGAAACCCAGACTAAAGCCAACCTGGCTGGGAAAACAAAAAACCCCATGAGAGGGAAAACATTAACATAAACAACTGAATAAACTAACTAAGGGGAAAAAAACCAAACAGAAAGCGCTGGAACCAAATCTGGGGCGATAATAAGAAGAGAGTGCTAAGCTGACCAACAGGACAAGACAGGAGAAATGACAATGAACTGATGAACACTAGACCAACACAAAGAGAATATAAAGCAATTGACAGAACAAGGACAGAACAAGGACTAAATGAGGGGGACAGAGACAGGTAAGCATATACCAAAAATCTATGTGCAGACAAACATAAGAGAAAACCAACCAACACAACAAAACAGGACAGCCCAGGACGGGAACAGAAGTGCAGACCAAGGCGTGCTGGAAGCCAGGGTGGAGCAGGTGGGGCAGACCAGGGAGGAGCTGGTAGTTCCAATCGAGGGAGGGTGGGGGAAACCTGGAGGGCGGCTTCAGGAAGGGGGCATGGTCTGGCAGCCAGGGGGGTTGGTTCCAGGAAGGGAGTGACATCTGTTGACCAGGGAAAAGGCTTCAGGGAAGGATTGGAGTCAAGTGACCAGGGGGGTGGCTCCAGGAATGGAGCGGGGTCTGGAGGCTAGGGAGGAGGCTTCAAGAAGGGAATGAGGTCAGGTAGCTTCACGCGGTGTGGGACTCCTCCGGGCGAGCTGCAGCACCGTGGGACCCCTCTTGGCTCAGAAATAGGGGCCCACCAACAGGACAAGACAGGAGAAATGACAATGAACTGACGAAGACTAGACCAACACAAGGAGAATATAAGGGGAAGGAAATGAGGGTAACGGGGGAAACGGGTGAGAGCAATTGACATAACAAGGACAGAACAAGGACTAAATAAGTTGGTGGAGACAGGTAAGCACATAAAGCCATGTGCAGACAAACATAAGAGAAAACCAACAAACACACACACACACACACACACAAAAGTCTTAAGTCAGAATCCTGCCACAATGGCAGAAAACAAGGCAAGTGGCAGGGCTCTGACAATCTGCACGAATTCAAAGGTAAGTTGATCAAAATAAATGATTATTGAGAGGTTGTGCATTACATCAGCAGGCACATATTTATGTATTAAAGGAACGATTTACAAATCCGTCACCCTAAATTTAAAAAAATCACAATCTGTGAGTTGTACTTGATGAAACAATACTTTTATTGGGAGCGACGCAGGATGGGAAGGAGTGGAGAGACCAATGTTCTGCTCCATCTGATTGCTAACCCTGTCAAACTCTCATGTCGGTTGTGACGTGTAATCTTTCCATTGAAACCATGACTGTCCAGCTCAGATTTCAAAGGGTTTCACAATTCCACCTGTGGGTCACTGTTGCAAATCTTGAAAATACTGTCCATAGACAAAAGTGCCTCCTTGTTTAATAACGAAGTTATGATCTTCGTGTTTAATTGCCTGAACCCACCGAGCTCGTACAAAGTTCACAAATGGAAACACAAATGCGGTCGATTTCTTTTAGAATTTGTGCAAATTGGAACACTGTAGTGGCACGGTTATTACTGTTCTTTCCGATTGCTTCCATAGTTTACCCAACTATGAGAACTTCCATTACAAGAATGGCTGTGGCTGTGGTGGTAGAGCAGGTTGTCCACTAATCGCAGGGTTGACGGTTCGATTCCTGGCCCACACGACTCCACATGCCGAAGTGTCCTTGGACAAGACACTGAACCCCAATTACTCCCAATGGCAGGCTAGCACCATGCATGGCAGCTCTGCCATCAATGGTGTGTGAATATGGGTGAATGGGTGAATAAAACAGTGTAAAGTTCTTTAAATACTGCTAAGTTTCAAAAGGCACTATATAAGTGTTGACCTTTTACGAACGCAGACGTGTGAAAAGGGTCCATTTGATGAAAAAATAGTATTTGTCAATTTTATATTTTTTAAATGTACCTAGAAGTTTCCCTTAAAATTAAGAGCATTCGCTGACAGAGAGTTCTATTATATGTAAGCTAATTGGACATAATTGTAACAGAAATGTACCCATATGGCCCTAACATGATATCAGTATAAAAGAACAAAGTACCAAAGCATTGTATACTGTAGTATGTGATATTATCACTGTACCATGGTTCAGGCACAGTTCTTTTTTAAGGCTGTTTCTTAACAAAATGCAATGATAAATTACACCCTCTTGTGTCAATATTTATTCATCGGTTTTCCTAATATGGTCCAGCTCATCCCAATCATTTGCTGTCCTTTCATCTTCCTCTCTGCCTCTCTTCAACATGTTTTCTGCTGACAGAGTCAAACACACACATGATTTCATTCCTTCCACAGGACAAGCAGTGCCGGGCAGAGCAGCAGGCGTTTGGCCTGCTTTAATATATGATCTGCTGTCTGCTTCTCTGACGAGCCTCTTACATAACGGAGTAGCTTGTCTTATCAAATGTGAAATCCTGTGTGCGATGCTAGCCAAAAGAGGCTAAACCATGTTTCTTGTTGCATTTTAACAAACCAAAGAAGTAAAAGAATGGCAATTAATTGATTCCCAGCATTGAAGTATTATATCAGACATTATATTGACTGTAACTGTTTATGTATGACACTCTGGAAAGCACGAGACTCAAGCTATGATTGAATTTTAACAACGACAGCAACAAAAAGGTTCTGTGGGATTATAATAAATTGCTATAGGCATTATAATATACTGTATAAAGGTGGAGATGGGGAGGAAGAGGGATGCCAGAAGAATCTTCAACGGTGTGAGGGAAGCAGCTAAATAAATCTTTGGGATTATGATTTGGCTTTCTGGAATTCTTGATTCTGATTTAACTCAATATGAATTCTTCATTAAACTTACATCAATATTTTATGTCCATTTATTATTATTTTTAGTAAGAAGCCATTTAACAAGCAGGATAATGTACAGCCTTTTCTTATCATATATATTTAAGATCTCTATGTCTGATAGTGTGAGAATCATTTCACTCACCACATCTCACGGTTTCTAACACCCATGCACCAGCTGACTATGCTGATGTCAGAACGCTTATTCACACATTTGTGTGTGTGTGTGTGTGTGTGCGCGTGCGTACGCACACCAGTGAGAGCGTGTGGTTATTTCTGGCTCTGCCTCGCAGCTCTGTGGTTCTGTGGCAAGTGCAACTCAATTGAATGTGGCTGACAGTTACTGGCTGATTTGTGCCGCTATCCTTCAGAAAAGGGAGGATGGTTTGGAGCCACATCCTGTGTTCACCTGATTACATTAGAAAAAACAATAGAACTAATCAGAGAGATGGCAAACAGAATGAATAGAGGTTATGATGACTAGTTATTAGGTCTGATTATTCATAATTTTGTCCAGATGCTGGTACAAAAGGGGCGTTTTTTTTGTGTGCTTGCTCATGTTTCTGTGTGTGTGTGGGCAAGAGGTCCATGTCTTTGGGTGGAACACTTTTGCAGTGGAGTGTGAGTCTTTACAAATGGATAGATGGAGAAGAAAAGATATAAATAGAGGGTTGACTTACGGCGCATTCACGTCAGAATTCATAACTCGCAATGACCTTATATCGCAATGAATACATTTCATGAGATTCTGCATAAACAAGAAATTATCCCCTCGTAATTATCATACTCATAATGCCAAAATAGATCCATTTGCTGCTATATTGTTGATGGCAGCAAAACACTTATTCACAGTATGTTAATTCACCTTTTTGAAAAATATTAAAGAAAAAAGTCCACCTTAAGTGTACGGATATTATTTTTTACACTGTTAGTAGCCGTGTAAAAATGGGATAATTTACAGTCAACCAGTTGTTATCGCAAAAAAAATCCCTTTAGGGTGATACAAGAACTCTCTGCTTCACATCAGCGTCCTGATCACCCTATCAGGGTTTAATGTCGGGGACTGTACATTATCCCTTATGTTTCAGACTGTCAAATGTGTCACTGTAGCTACCTAACTACATTTAAATTGGATGTGTGTAATCTTCTGCCGCTAGCATCAGAAAACAGAATTTTTTTTTAAATAATGTTTTCAAACAGGTTTTCTGAACAATCCTCCTTCCTGCCATTGGTTGGTCAAAGAGATAGTCCCACCTCAAACTCATGCCATTGGTTGAGCCAATGTTGTTATTTCAGTGAGGTCAGTATGCTTAAACAAACAAAGCATCTGTACATAAAAACATTTGAAGAGTTTTTACTAGGCTGAAATTTATTGTAATTCTGACATGATGTGAAATCATCAATACACCTGAATCGACAGTGGAAATGAGCAACACGACGGGAAACCACAAACTTCTAGGTTACTAGTGTAACCCCCATTCCCTGATGGAGGGAACGAGATGTAGGCTCTCGAAAGAAGCCCCTTGTGTCACTACAATCGACACATGGTCGAGTAAGTGACAGAAGGGGAACTAGAATTCTCCTATTATAATCAGCAAACTGATGTTGCACAATTGCAGTGCAAACAGCTTTGTTGATTGCAAAGATAGCGTTATTTTGTCAATCATATTGCTAGAGTGCAGGGTTGGGGGGGGGTTACTTTTTAAATGTATTCCACTACAGATTACAGATTACATGCTGTAAAATGTCATTTGTTACATATTCTGTTAGATTACTCAAGGTCAGTAATGTATTTAAAATATTTTGGATTACTTCTTCAGCACTGGTAGATTCAAATTGACCTTGTTTTAAGGATTTATAGATATTTTTACAGGAAAATTATTAATTATTAATATTATTATCAAGAATAGTATTTTGGGGGGGGGGGGGGGGGGGGGCAGGGTAGCTCAGTGAGTAAAGACAGTGACTATCACCCCTGAAGTCACAGGTTCAAATCCAGGGCGTGCTGAGTGACTCCAGTCAGGTCTCCTAAGCAAAGTGGCCCGGTTGCTAGGGAGGGTAGAGTCACATGGATTAAACTCCTAGTGGTCACTATAATGTGGTTCGCTCTCGGTGGGAATTGGCCTAACAATGACCATTTGCTATTTTCACAAAATATTCTCATATGTGTCACAATAATAATCATATGTGAAGCTAAGGCATTTTTGGCAAGTCCCTCTGGTTAATAGTGTCTGCTAAATGTCTTAAATTTTAACATATACCACAACCTCTCCTGCCTTAATACACGCCAGCGGCCATTTTAGATTTGGTGGACTTCTGCAATGTTGCTACACTACAGTACATTTATAACATTACTTTATAATAGTTGGACAGATTGTTCTGTGATCAGGTCTTCAATCTATTTCCCCACAGTTCTTCTAGGTGCCCCATAGGGCCACAGAAGGCAGCTGGCAGCTAGAGCAAGAGACTGGAAAAGATGCTACAGGGTTCCAGATATCTGCTGTGAATGGACATGTTGTCTAGATCACAGCCTGGCCGAACACTTTAAAATGGCACAGAATCAGCTCTTAAAATGTATTCATTAGAATTTCCCCAGTGCTCATTTTCTTTGCTGTAGATGACAGGGGACTTTTAAAGTAATTGTTCCCAAGAGTGCAGTTGTTGTATCCTTGCATTAACATTCCTGAACTCTTTTTTTCCTCCGCAGGAAAAGAAACAAAACTACCTATGAGTCTGCATATTTGTGCCATGTTGGGAAAAGCACTTGAAGGAAGGAAGGTCTGGCAAGACTCCTGAGACACTCTCAGACCTGTCACGTCATCAAAGAGTGGACACACTTACTGTCAGAGTCAACACAGACTATTTGTGGAATTCTGGGCTTTTAAGTGACTGGGAGAGCGCCTTCCAGATCTTTCCAATGCCACATGAGCACCTCCCAAAAAAGCCTTTGCTTATCAGAACACAGGTCATGGAAGTGTAGTCAATATCGAGAAAACTCTAGAACAGAAAAGGGCCATACCACAACGGGGACCCAAAAAAGGAAAGATATTCTGTGTGATTGTGACACTGAGGTGGATAAAACTTCTGCAACAATTGTTGCATCAGTTCCTTTCTGAAACTCAATAGGATTAAACTAAACAGTATTTAAGATCTCATTATTCTCCTAAAAATATTCTGTATTTAGGCCTTTATTGTATTTAAGTCAAGATATATATATAAAAAATTGATAAAATTGCCAACATATCTTCTGATATTGAGTGTGACACACTGTGTAGTGTTATAATATCATTGAATATCCTGTTACTTTGTTTCATTGAATATCCTGTTAAATGAACTATATTGTGCAATATCAGTGAACAGGGTGTAAGTCATTGCCTCAAGACTCTTGGAGCCGCAAACTCCGACCTCTCGAAACCCCTGAAGCAGAACAAAGACATCTGTTGTCCTTCAAGGTTTATTGTACTGTAGACGTTCTGCACTGGCCGGAAGTCTTTGTCCATCTGTGCCACACATAGACTCAGGGTGATACAGCCTGTGACCAAGGAGGGACTTTGAGACAGAAATGGACAAACCCATCCATCCTCATGTCCCCTGCAATGGCTATGTGTCCTCCCCCAGTGCACTGAAGACGTAACCTGCAGGACCATAAGCTACACACAGTTCCTCTGCCCACAACACCAAGTCAAGGTTTGAATGTCCTGCCTGCGGCGCGAACCTGTGACCATCCCCATGGACACCGTCAAGATCATCCGGTCAGAGAAGTTTCCTCTGGAGTGTCCAGTCCCTGTGACCCAGCCTCGCTATGCCCCACCTCCCCGTGTGGCCTGGGATGGAGGTGGTGAGGGGGAGGTCATTGTCAACCAGGCATGTGGTGACCTGACCATGGAGGTCAATGGCAACAACGTGGTCCCATCCAGACCCCTAGTGTCGCCCCCTGCCCCCGTCTTCTGCCGTGAAGCCAGTTACCTTGCCCAGCGCAAGGCCAGTGCATCCGACATCTGCTACCATCAGTTCCACTACAAGATGGACAACGTAATTGTCAACCAGTATGTGCTCCGCTCTTCCTCCACCTCTTCTTCCTCCTCCTCCACCTCCTCAGACCCGGTAATGCCATGCGAACCACTAGACTGTCCCACTTGTGGACACACCTACAACTTTGCCAGCAAGCGGCCACGCATTCTGTCCTGCTTGCACTCAGTGTGTGAGGAGTGCCTGCAGATCTTGTATGAGTCCTGTCCCAAGTACAAGTTCATCTCCTGCCCCACTTGCCGCCGCGAGACCGTGCTCTTCACTGACTACGGGCTAGCTGCGTTGGCCATCAATACCAGCATCCTCAGCCGGCTGCCACCTGACCCTGCAGGGACTGTGCAGTGGGGCACCGATGGTGACCGCAGCTGCTATCAGACGGTGCGCCAGTACTGTCAGTCGGCTTGCACTTGCCACATTGCCAACCCCCTCTCTTCCTGTGGCATCATGTAGACAAGAAAGGGCAGATGACCTGCACAATTCATCCCAAAAACTTTATCCACCTGTGCCCACCACCTCAGTCACACACATTCCCCCTCCCTGAACAGTCACAGATGTATCTGTATATTTAATAGCACAGGATGCTATGTGGACTTGAAGTGAAAAAGACACTTGTGCGCAAAGAGAGATATTAAATATAAGAGTAATGTATTTTATGTATGAACTGATTTTCCTCTAGCCCTCAATCTCTTGTTTGGATGTGTTTGTCATTGACATCTCTTTACATGGGAATGCCAAGGGAAGTCTATCTCCCCCATCCTGGGTAAAATAAAGACCAATAAAGAATGAGAAGTTAAACTTTTGGTTTGCTTCATAGGTAACTTAGTAGCTCAGTCCCTAAGGGTAACACACACACACACACACACACACACACACACAAACACACACACCCCGAGTCCACTCATTATTAAAAAAAAAAAATAATAATTTTTAAAATCTTGTCTGTCTCTTTCTTCTACACTAGCTATTAGCTTCAGCCACTTTGAGAACTTGGCAGTGTGATGCTGTAGATATTGTTGTTTTTTGTATGACAGATTTGATTTGTACCTAATTTGTAAGTGACTTTAGATAAAAGCATCTGATGATTGACTAAACATAAATGTAATGGCACCAAACAGACTTGGAGGCTGTTTTCAATCACTTGTTTGTTTCTATTGTCTGTACAAACAGATAGTCAGGCCCCAAATTCATGCCACTGGTCAATGTTGTTATGTCTGTCCCAGATGAACTGCTCAAGCAAACAGATTGCAATACCGTTTGGTGCCACTAGTGGTGCTGAAATTACACACCTTTAAAGTACACACATATACATTTAAGAAGAGTATTACACCCAAAATTTAACACGGAAGTCCAGAGTCCAATAGAGAATACAGTATTTAAAAGGTATTCATGAAATATACTGCTACAAGTACAAAGGTGAAGACACAATGACTTAAAAGACACATACAGTGGACTGTAAATATGGCAATTTTATTACAAGAAACAATTATTATAAAAAAACAAATATACACTGTACAAAAAGAAATGGTAAAAAAATAGCTATTTTGATATACAATCACTAAACTGTATACAGTAATTGACTGTTGCCCCAGGTAACCGATTTCCTACATAGCTTTCTTGTCCATTTATTTATTTATTTAGTAAAAAGTTTTTTAATGAGACTAAGTCAGCCATTATTGCAGAATAAATGCAAAACCTAATCACTCTTTCAGGGTTTATTATGCGATAATGACTGGATGACTATACAAAAAATACACAAATTCAGTACATGCAGTTTATTAGTATTACTCAGTAAATACACAGTAACATGAACACTACATGACAGAAATGTGTTATACATAAGTGGAGCATAATCTCTGCATAAATGGAAGGTGTGGATCACCATTGTGATGCTGTTGACTGGGCAACAGTGAGGTGTGAATTTCAAAGCCGTGTGGTCATCCTTCTGCTTCTGAAGAAGTTTAACAGCTTTGTTTTCTTCTCAGGCTGAACACTTTGAAGAAATGTACAGGAAAAATGTCAAAATCAGCATCAAATAGACAACAAAAACAATCAAGAAGAGAAAGAATTGCACTTTAAATTTCATGAATTCTCACCTTTTGTTTTCGGTGTCAGGCTTTCGTGTTTTTTGCATTCTAAACGAGGCAAATTTCAGCTTTTTAATCTTACTTGGCTTTTTGTGCTCATTTTCCAGTATCTGGTTTAACAAACAAAGGAACATGAGTGATCTTATAATAGTTTTTAGCTTTCACATTTCCATGCTACTTATTATACTCATTATTATATCTCTAATATTTTGGTCCATTCTCTCTTTACTTACAGGATCTTTACTGTCAGGTTCCTCGAATAAGACACCTGCAGATACGAAAGATTCATCTTGAGCAAACCTTGCTCTTCCTGTGGGAGAGACAACACAGGTCAGCATTAGATACACTGATATGATGAGGAAATGTAGAAGACATAAACCAAAACTATAGCAACTGACCCTTCGTTAATTATTCTTGTTCTAAAGGATAAAGAGAGGCATTCTGGCTTGGATATTTAGTCCAAAAAAAAAAAAACATGTAATTTTTCAGAGAGTTTTTCAAAAAAGAAAAAAATAAGAAGGGCAAACTCACTGTGAGGGCCTAAGAATGCTCGTGTATCAGACTGTGATCTGTAACGAAATTCTTTGGAGTCCTTTAGACGAGACTGTAGGCTGGTCTGATCTTCAGGGCCATCAGTCTCTAAACTTTGACTGGCAGGGTAGTTTATTTCCTCCTCATTCAAGCTTGCACACTGACAAAACATTTAGTTGAGAGTTAATTATGAAGGTAAAATAGTGCCCAAATGATTTGCATGCACAGAGTAAGATTTGTGAAAGCTTAAATAAAATGGCAAGCGTAAAAATAAATTGCATGCACACAGTATTTTTTAAAGGTGTAAATCAAGATTCAAGCATAAGAAAAAATATCAGCAATGCTTATGAAAAAGCTTTGCATAAGTGTAATTCATGTGTTGTGAATCTGTAATTTTGCTTAACACTCACAATAAAAGAATGTGTATGTACTGTATTCATATTTCAGTTTAATAATTAAGAGAGGAGAGACACCTTGTGGCAGGGCAGAGGGCGGGACTGGGTCGTGATGATACACACCCGGTACTGTATCAGGCTAATCAAGCCACCGAGAGGGATAAAGGCCGATGGCAGACGGTGGTGCGACGAGAGAGAGATCATTTATGGACATGTCCGTCACGTGTGTGTTTGTCCTTTGTTTTAAGTTTATTATTAAAACATTATTTATGTTGACAAGCCGGTTCTCGCCTCCTCCATGCCCGTCTAAATCCTTTACACACCTAAAGGAACAATGCTGAACCATATGAAGAAGCTGTCAGTCACACTGATAAACCAATCAGGTCAGAGTAAACTGGTCAAGGATAACCTAATTTGATTGGTTACTGGAAGCAGGTAGACCCGCCTTCCCCTTTGCTCTTGCAAAACTCTTTTCAGTGAGACATTTGTGCCAAAAGTGTGAGCGCAACAAAAGGAAGATGGAACAGTGAGTTACGGATTATTTCTGGAAATATTTATGCCACAAACACAAGTCATTTAGCACTTATGTATAACGGTCAATCCATTTAGCTGTTCTTTAAACTCTTCCTTTGCTTGCATATCGCTGATTGCAGGTTTGCAATGTTTTTGGCCAAAAACAGCGCTAAAAGTGTAAAAGCGAAACAAAGGAAGTCTGAAGAATGCACACCAAATGTAATTTGTTAATACGAAATTACAGATTCTCATGAATTACACTTATGCAAAGCATTATTATAAGCATTGTTAATATTTTTTTCTTACGCTTGCAACTTGATTTACACAAAGTTCTGTGTCCATGCAATTTATTTTTACGCTTGCACAAATCTTACTCTGTGCATGCAAATTGTGCTATCATGGTTGTAACTCCATTTATGCTTTTACAAATCTTACTCTGCACATGCAGATTTTGCACTATTTTTACCTTCATAGGTAATGCACTTCAAATAAGCGGTTTCAGATTACAGGAAACAATAAGAAGTCATTTTGATACGTCACATCTTTTTTGGCAAACAGACATGAATTTGGCAGCAACACTTCTAAGAATTCTAAGAACTAAAAATGCAACTATAGTATGGTATGTCAGTGTCTCTAACCTTAATTTCAGCATGCTGGCTCTTCAGAATCTCCACCTCCTTCTGCAAAGTGTGATTTTGCTGCTGTAGCTTTGCGATGTTCTCCAGCATCCTGCACACCTGCTCCAGGTACAGCAGCCCTGGAGAGAGCTTGTTCCATCTACACTGGTCACCCTCTTCAAACTGTTGAGACAGAGATAGCAAGACCTTTCAAGACAAGTCCCAATGATGAAATCAGTAAATCACATGTCATTTGATGGTATATAAAAGGCACAAGCTAATCTAAGAACAATATACTTACTATATGGAATGTATAATCTGATGTCTATTCTAGATCTGCTCTGCTCCAATACCTAGTGAGGTGTTTTGCTGCTGCCATCGTCTCAAATACAAATGAGTGCTACTCAAAGGGAGACTCAACTCAAAATTGATTTTAATAGAGTTGATGTTGCGCTATGCCCATAAAACTCATTAAAATAATTAAATACGAAGTGTACGTAAATATCGGGTAAAATGACCACATTTTTAATTAGATTTAACTATTTTTTTAATTGTATTTCTGATTGACATCTCTTTCAGCTCATTTACTATCTTGGATGTATTTTTCACTGATCTTATTGCAATGTGTTCTGGAATTGTTTTCTCTGAAAAGGATAAATGTGATGCAACCTTCATTTTTGTATTCAAAATCTGCCTCTGAATGCAAAAGTTCACTAGGTTTTGGAGGAGAGTGTTTTCTTTTGTCATAAATATAGTTTTATAGACTCCACGATGAGCAGTTGTATTAACAACCGAAAATCTCAACACAACTTACAAACTCAGTGACATTTCACTCCAATTGCTTGTAGCAAATATACAAGGATGTTGGTCATTATGCAATTTCCTCATACAAAATGAAAAAAATGGTTTAGGTTATGGTTCTATAAAGTTTGTTTTCCCCTTCTGTTCACTGAAATTATAATGTTCAGACATGTCCAGAACGTTCACTATCAACAGTGACATTCTCGCCACCCACACACTCCTTACTGCCTGCACTACACTGGCACCGGTCCAGTCATTCCTCCCTCACCTGAACCGACTGGTTCACAGTTTAAACATTATTAGTTTGATGTTTTATAACACAGATCCAGACAAATTCCAAAGAAAGAACGTTAGTATAGACAAAAGATGTTGAGAATGCATGTGACAGAAAGACTCAAACACGTGTGAGTCAGTCTGGTTAAATTTGTAACGGGTAATCTGCTTAATAATGTCATCTATGTAACTGAGCTTGTCATAAAAGATTATGAAACGTGAAGACTGCATGTTATTTGTAGACCAGTGAGGCTCACATGATGTAGGCAAAGTTCGTTTAGCGCCACTTCCCTTTTGTCCTTGGCCTTTGCATCACATGTTAAAGGTATACTGTAAATTCTGTCATTACTTACTCACCCTTAAGTTGCTCCAAACCTGTATTGGTGTTATCTTTTCCCATGGAACACAAGAGAGGAAATTTTGAAGAATCTTCATGCAGCTCTTTACCAAATTTCACACTGACAACAGTATGTCTATAAAGCTCCAAAAAGGAAGTAGTCCATATGACTCGTCTGCTATATTCTAAGTCTTCTGTTGTATAATAGATTATTGTGTTTAGTACAGGTTGAAATTTAAGGTAAATGAGGCTCTTGTCTGGAAAGCCTGATCTTAAAAAAAAATCTGGAAATATTTCTGGTTGAACATGACAGGATTTTTATAATCGGTTGTCATTTGGTGTGGACTATGCTCATGACTGGGTGGAGCTGGGCCTGCTTCCAAAGTTATTATATGGATTAAGAAGACTTAAAATATAGCATGCGAGTTGTACTTTTAGGGTGCTTTTGTGGTGCTTGATACATGTGATTACTGTTGTTGTATGGAAAAGAGCTGTGTGTAATATTCTTCATAATTTCTCCTTTTGTTTTACATAATAAAATAACAGAATGTGTGAAACAGTGAAGGAACAGATTCACTTATTTACCTGCACATTTACCTGTCTACCTGAACATTTCTTAGCAGAAACTCTGGAGTGAGTATAAAAAAAATAAATAAAAAAAAATAATAAAAAAAAATATATATATATATATATATATATATATATATATATATATATATATAAAGAGAATTTGAATTTTTGGAGTGAACTAATGATTTAAACAATATTATTATATCTGTTGATGTTAACAACAAAAAAAAAGCAGAAATCTAAAAGTGTAAATGAAAACAATCACCATAGGTGATTATTATATAGGCTATAACAATTCTGACCATGATATTTAACTTATATAAATATAAAAATGATTTACGAGTTTACTCTGAGTACTTTATCCGAGGCATGCAAAATTACAGGTGGAATTCAGACAAGCACAAGACCATTTAAACTAGTAAAAGTAAAAAAATAAATAAAAAATGGTGACATATTTTAAGAAATGGTGACAAATTAGAGGACCCAAAATACACACTTTCCCAATATATTCATATACATTTTCCCTTTCCCAACATTTCCATTATTCATTACTTTCCCAAATCTGTACTGTTTATTTTTACTTAATAAACAAAACAACTTTAGACATTGACTGAGAGATGCTCACCTCCAGTTGACTCTCTACTGTTCGACCATATTGGTGTGATTTAAGGAGTCTTCTGCACAGCTCTGATTTCTTGTGATCTGAAGGTTGTGAATGAGTTCTCCTTGGATGACTAAACCAATAATGCGGTCTGGCGTTAGTTGTGTGACATCTAGTCGGAAATGTGGCTGTGTTACAACGGTGCCGTGGCCCAGCAGTCCCTCTCTCCTCCTTGTGTGGGGCTCCTCTCCTTGAGACATGCCCTGAGGTTGTTTCTGTCCATCTCAAAGCTTCCTCCACCTTCAGACATGTTTTTCTTGGAGCCACAGAGCCAAGAGAGACACATGAGGATGAGGAAGAGCAAACAGAAGGAGATGGAGATGATGGTCGAACATCATCTTGAGCAGAGACATTAACTAGAGATGTGCTGTGAGACTCTGAAGTGAATCCACTGCACTGGTGAGAGTGGCAGGGACTAATCGTACTGACCGTCTCAAATCCGGAATCCTCTGATTCGGATTTTACTTTGGAAAGTTGAACAGAGTCCCCGGACACTGAACCACTCCCAGTAGAGTCCAATCTGTTCACACAGTCTTCTGTCTGAGAATGTAAATCCGGGTAGCCTTCTGTCACCCAACTCTCAAGGAGATTTCCAAAATTCCTATAGAGGTTCATTGATTATAGGTTTCTACCCTCAGGCTGATGTTATCAAACAGAACATGTGAAGCTCCTCAACCTGACTGACTAGTAACTTACGGGAAGTCCGTTTTTGACATTTAACTAAAAAGCACCTTTCAAAGGCCGCCCACATTCCGACTCCAATGCTTTTTAATCATACTTTGACAACTGCTCCACTTCCGGAACTGTTCCCCATATACTGAGCTCATGCTGTTGGCCTCTTGATCTGTCAAGACATGTTGTTAGGGAGATGAAACTTCTTAAAATTCTTTACTACCGTCACACCGAAACTACTGGTATCCTGAAAAGAGCAAATGAAGGTCCCACATGCATTGAAAAGACCTAATTTTATCCAACAAAACAATTTTAAAATCCACACTGCACATGCAAATGAAGGCAAAAGTATTGCTTAACTTAAATGTTTTCATTATGTAGGCCTATGTGATGTAAAAAAAAAAATATTATTCAACTCACCTGCTATGCTTGTTAATTCGACACAGAAAAATAGAGTATATCATACAGCAAAGATACAGCTTCTGTGTTCCTGAAAATTGTAAGTTGTTAGAATGGCATGTAAACAACAACAACACACACAAAAGTAGATTTTTGGTGACTTTTCCAGCATTATTGACTTAATTCAACAAAATGTTCAGAGTGTTTAGATAAAAGAGGAATGAATATAGTATGTAACAACTAACTAATTATTGTTAGTAGAATACTACAACCATCCACCCTATAAATCTCTCAATATATACTCACCTTCATGCCATCCCAGATGTGTCTGACTTTCTTTGTTTTACTGTACACAAACAAAGATTTTTAGAATAATATTTCAGCACTGTATGTCCATACAATGCAAGTGAATGGTGGTTAGAACTTTAAAGCTTAAAAAAGCACATAAAGGCAGCATAAAATGAATCCATACGACTCCATTGGTTAAATCAATTTCTTCATAAGTGATATAATAGGTGTGGGTGACACAGTTCAGTATTTAAGTCTCCTCCCTTTCCAGTAGGCGATACGCACAAAGAATACGTATCGGCAAAAACAAAAGTTTGAAAGTGGAGATTTATAGTAAAAAAGGATTTAAATATTGATCTGTTTCTCACCCACACCTATCATATCACTTCAGAAGACATGGATTTAACCACTGGAGACATATGGATTACTTTTACACTGTCATTATGTGCTTTTTGGAGCTTCAAAGTTTTTTTTTTTACCCATCCACTTGCAGACCTACAGAGCTGAAACATTCTTCTAAAAATATTTGTTTGTGTTCTGCAGAAGAAAGAAACTCATACACATCTGGTATGGCAAAAGGGTGAGTAAATTAACTTTTCCGTTAAGTCCAGAGGAAATGGCACATAGATACATTTTTCTTGGTGAAACGTACATTTCACAATTATGCATCTTCATAGTTGTGAAATGTACATTTCACCAAGAAAAACTGATCTATGTGCCATTTCCTCTGGACTTAAAGGAAAAGTTCACCCCAAAAAATTATTTACTCACACTTTTGCCATACCAGATTCTTCTGGTCTGATCCACACAGAGGAATACACATTCCTGTTCATTGATAACATCAGCATTCCTCTCTTTGTCGGAAAAATTAAAATAGGCCATTGCTTCATTAGAGAAAAAACACACACTACACGTAAGTGTCAAACATTAACCAGACAGTATCTCTTTGAGGAATATGCATAGGCTACGTAAATTCCTATGAAGATATTCAATTAAATGTGATTATGAAATGAAGACACTAATCTGTGATAAAGTTTAAGATATTATGGCATTGTGATACTATAAGCTGACCTACAATTATTGCACATAATTCAATTGTTACTTCAATAAATATGACATATATCATATATAATAAATATATATATTTGTCTTCACATATCACTGCAAGTTTAAAAACAAGTAAATTCCATATAATTTTAAATAATAATAAAAAATATCAGATTCAAACTGCAAAGCTGTGGACATTTAAAGTATTTCTATAATTACTTAGTGAAAACATATCCTTTATAGCTACCAGAACGCAAATGTATTTTAGGACACTTCTCTGTTCTGTTTTCTGGTTATTATGCTTCATTTAGTAAAGGTTAAAACCATATTTCGATTAGCATATTTTATGCTAGTGCCTATTTACGCCTACAGTAGCCTTTAAACAAGCATGAAATTTTGTTGTTGTTTCTCTCACATAGTTGTTCACTGGGTCAGTTTTTGGTCACATATAGTAACGTGACATAATTATAATGAGTATCTCAGCAGTAAACTAAATATCTGTCCATCTTATGGAGTTCAATCTCCTTTCGAAAGAATTGCTCTGTGAAGTGAATGCATTTCTGCTGCTAACCACAAGAGGCTGCAGCATCACAACGGACTTGTCATACAGTATGTCGTCATCGTCAACAGGTAAAGAGTCCAGCCAAATGCAGCGACAACCCCTGCACTTTTCTATCAGTCACAGACCTATCCTAATTAACAGTTTGTGTTAAAGAATCAATGGCTGAATTTATTTCCAATTAGGAAAATAATTGGGGTCTAATTTTCTTAATTCTAACATTCTAAATCATCAAACATATGAGTCTATTATTTAGTTTTTTGACTAGTCCAGGGAAGACCATACATGACTTGATTACATGTTCCCTGACAGAATAATTGCACATGGACGCTCCTCTGCATGTTCACTAGCAACCGCCACACAACATTTACAGTGTGCTGGAAACATATGCAGGCCTTAAAAGATCCAGCAAGCAGGGCATGGAGCAGTTCCCACTGAAATTCAGTAAAGTGCTGGTGACATCTGACCGCAGTACATCCCAGGGTAAGTCTGTAAGTTGTCGGATAAAGGAATATTTCGGGTTCAATTAAAAAAAAGTTAAGCTCAACCGACAGAATTTGTGGTATAATGTTGATTGCCACAAAAATGTATTTCGACTCGACCCTCTTTAACAAAATAGCACAAATCTGGATTACAGCAAGACACTAACAATGGAAGTGAATGGAGGCCAATTTTTGCATTTTGTTTCAAAAGAATAGCAACAAGACATAAATGATATGAGTGTAAACATGAATTAAGTGTGATAAAATCACTTCCTTTTCTGTATAAAGTTTTAGCCAGTTTTACAACTTTTTGCCATGATGATATAATGTCAACAAAACCCCATTCACTTCCATTCTGTTTCACTGTAACCTGCATTTAAGGAAAATAAGGAAGTTGTGGATGTCAACTTTATTACTTTATTGCTGTCAATTGATCTTAACTTGCATCGAGCCCGGAATATTCCTTTAATATTTATATGGATTATTAAATGTATTCCACAACAGTGGTTCATATTCTAATCAAATTTAAAAAGGCGCATGCTTTTGATGGATACTGTAGGTAGTTTCACAAAAAAAGTCTGTCTGTCTGTCTGTCTGTCTGTCTATCTATCTATCTATCTGTCTGTCTGTCTGTCTGTCTGTCTGTCTCTATCTATCTACATATCTGTCTGTCTGTCTGCCTGCCTGTCTATATATCTATGTATCTGTCTGCCTGTCGATCTATCTATCTATCTATCTATCTATGTAACTATCTGTCTGTCTACCTGCCTGTCTATATATCTATGTATCTGTCTGCCTGTCTATCTAGCTACGCATCTATCTGCCTGCCTGTCTATATATCTATGTATCTGTCTGCCTGTCTATCTATCTACGTATCTATCTGTCTGTCTATCTGCCTGCCTGTCTATATATCTATGTATCTGTCTGCCTGTCTATCTATCTACATATCTATCTGTCTGTCAGTCTGTCTGTCTCTATCTATCTACATATCTGTCTGTCTGCCTGCCTGTCTATATATCTATGTATCTGTCTGTCTGTCTATCTATCTACGTATCTATCTGTCTGTCTGTCTGCCTGCCTGTCTATATATCTATGTATCTGTCTGCTGGCCTGTCTACGTATCTATCTGTCTGTCTGTCTGCCGGCCTGTCTATATATCTATTATCTATGTATCTGTCTGCCTGTCTATCTATCTACGTATCTATCTGTCTGTCTGTCTGCCGGCCTGTCTATATATCTATGTATCTGTCTGCCTGTCTATCTGTCTACGTATCTATCTGTCTGTCTGTCTGCCGGCCTGTCTATATATCTATGTATCTGTCTGCCTGTCTATCTATCTACGTATCTATCTGTCTGTCTGTCTGCTGGCCTGTCTATATATCTATGTATCTGTCTGCCTGTCTATCTGTCTACGTATCTATCTGTCTGTCTGTCTGCCGGCCTGTCTATATATCTATGTATCTGTCTGCCTGTCTATCTATCTACGTATCTATCTGTCTGTCTGTCGGCCGGCCTGTCTATATATCTATGTATCTGTCTGCCTGTCTATCTGTCTACGTATCTATCTGTCTGTCTGTCTGCTGGCCTGTCTATATATCTATGTATCTGTCTGCCTGTCTATCTATCTACGTATCTATCTGTCTGTCTGTCTGCTGGCCTGTCTATATATCTATGTATCTGTCTGCCTGTCTATCTATCTACGTATCTATCTGTCTGTCTGTCTGCTGGCCTGTCTATATATCTATGTATCTGTCTGCCTGTCTATCTATCTACGTATCTATCTGTCTGTTCACAAATATACAGACTATAAACAGTATGTCTATACTACCCTATAAAGCCTAAATGCAGTAGCAGCACCGCATCCTGAAACAGAAACTTCGGTTAAAGCAGTTGTGTGATAATGTGTAGTAACTGCATTTTACCTTTGCAGGATAGTTTTTTATTAATAAACTTTTTATTAATATCTGTTGACATGTGTTCAGGTATGCAGGGTATTGTCCTCAGCTGAAGTATCATGTGGGCCAGTCATATGGTCAGTTAACAGCAAAGCTCCTGACTTCTGCTGAGGTATCCCGCTCACAGAGGCTTGTGCTCCATACCGGCCACTTCCCATCCACAGAGAATGACACCGGGACACCTGACAAGATCTGGAGTAGCCAACATGAAGGGAGAAAATGATACAAGGATACACAGGTTATGATTACCTTGGGTGTTTGAAATAATTACGGAATATGAATTACATAAAATATGTACTGTAACTTGTTTGATATGGCTCTCTGGGATTATTCTGATTGGTCAATTGTACCACTCACCAGTTCTAATATTTTTGTATAATGACCACTAAGCTGTTTAATTGACCACTGCCCCAGAAAACCTGTTTTCTATATAGCTCTGCGGGGTTTAATGTCCCTTGAGTCACTTTGTGGCAGTGGTGAATTCTCAGAGCCAGCAAAGCCATCTCTGCTAGCCTAGCCACTTGACCGAAGCCCGAAGGCGAAGCGGCACGCCAGTCTGAGGCTCCAGCCCCTCAGGCCTTCAGAATTTCCACAGAATCCCTCTACAGTGCAAATGAATGGAATGAGCAACTAAAGTCAGATTGTCAGATTCATCAGCCAATCAGATTAATGTATTTGTTCTTGGTGGGTGTGATCTTTAGGATATGACCCAGTCCTGGGCCTTGAGTGATGCAAACACGCTTTAAGTGACGTTCGTAATTTGAAAGCGAAGAGCGCGAGATCGTCATCACTGCTGTTATCGCCATTGAGAAAGAGATCCTTATGGATTTATAAACACAAGATGTTCTGCATGACTGTGTGATTGCTTATTTTATTAATCAGGAAAGTTAATTGGTAAGTGTTTTTTGTATTGTTACAGCAACATCAGGGGTTTTCTAAGTGTAAATTAGGCTGCTTGACCATTCAGTGTCAGTTTTGAAAAGTAGCTGTGGTCCATTCAACTCGAAAAGTCGTATTTTACAACTTCCTACTAGGAAAAGTGCAATGGATGCATATTTAAGTCAGAATTACAACTCGCCGAGATGCAGGGGCATGACGTCACACAAACATGTCCACACACAGGGAGATATACAAAGTAAATGATAAACATTCACTTTATTAAGTAATATCGATAAATGAGTTTGTTTCAACATTACATGATATTGAAGCTTGTTAACAAACGCCTGCAGAAACAGGTGTATAAAACATTCTAATCTCTTTTGATAATCATACACTTGAAGCACAAATGTTAGCGCTGCAGCATTTTTTATCAGATGGGTTGCTAGGAGTCATCTCTAATGAGATTCAAACCCCTGCTAAACTAACTGGAGCATTGCAGTTTTGTTTCCTTAAACGTCATCTTCTGAATATCGGGGAATGGAATGCATTTATGGTCGGAGATATCAAGTAGGAATATCCCACATCCAACTTGAATGGAGCGCAGCATTCAACATTGCAAGCAACATTTAAATCGCAAATATTATTAGATTGATTTTTCCAGGTATTATAGATCTCCCTGGTAGATTCATATGAAAAATTATGATTTTTTCAAAACAGTCATGCTGTAGTTACAATTAAGCTTGCTTGAGCATTAAGTGTCATTTCAAGTTCTGGCTTTCTTGCGTGTATGTGTTTTTAAAATGCCAGTTGGTATTATTAGTTGACTGCCACATAATGTATGAGTGTCTTATTCATAGTGAAACTGTGTTTTATTAATGGCATGAATCACACTGAAGGCCTAGACTTAAAATGCACGGCCCACGCCTGCTCTGTGGTCTCTTTCTTCTCACACAGGAAAACAATTACATCTCGAATAAATATTTAATGTACATTTATTTATTTGGTAAGTAGCCATGTAAAAAGGATATGTACAGTACAGTTTGCCAGTCATTATTGCAAAATATACCCCGACAGGGTGATGGTCTTGGATTAGGGTCTTGAATTGAAGTTATTTTATGTGAGAAGACAGGGATTGTGTAGTGATATGAGACACGAAACTGGCACATTTATATTGGAAATCAGTTGACGTGACAAGCGCAGAAAGTCATGATTGACCAATTCGAATCAGGTATTTCAGAGAGCCATGTTATAATTGACTATAGTGTCGGGCTGACTGTAGATCATCCCATACATATTGTATTAGCAGAAGAGTTGGAGGTTAATTTAGGAACATTTTGTAATATGTGCAGTTTGGTGGTTCCACAAATGCAGTTCTCCTTTTTTTGTAACAAATGTTGTGCAGTTTAATCCTTGTTTTGAAATTCATTCAACTTTCTTTGTGTCTGGTTTGCAGAACTGTTACCATGCACCATTTTCTATGTGTTGTCCTCCCAGGTTTTGTACCACTGGGTCAAAACTACTGCAAAACATATGCAGAAACGTGTCGAGAGGCGCTATTAGAACTCAACCAGAAACAAATAGGAGGATTCTTACAGCTTCTGCTGACCTGCCTCCTGCTGTCAACAATAGTGTCCCAGATTTCAATGTGAGCTGTCACACTCAGTTTACTTCTCTTTCACAGCTCTCCTATGTAAGGTCACCCTGTTTAATTATACATGCAAAATATCCCATATCAAAGCAGATCGAGTGTCACTAGCCCTGTAAATGAAAATAAATACTATCACTAAACAGGCTTTTCAATCAGGACAAGATTTTAGGCAATTATCATACCATTGTGTTGCAACAAGCTGTTAAAAATCCACAAGATGATACATTTTGCATTCCATTTGTCTTGGAAGTTGGAGCTCCGAGTTATTTTCCAAGTTCCGAGACCATAACTGACAAATGGAACGCCCCTCGATGTTGGAATTCCTACTCGTAAACTCTGACAATCTCAGAGGACTCCCGAGTTCAGAAAGCAAGATGGCTGCGAAGAGCATCCACTGAAATTATGCTGTGGTTTTAAAGTTATTGTTTTTTAGCAATTTTGTCTTTTTGTGTCCAATTTAGTAAGTGGTATACACAATACTGTATTACCAATGCTTATAGGCATGTTGCTACAATCTTGTTATGCGTGAATTACCGCGTAATGTGTTGTTTATAAAATGGTACCGCTAAAATTAGCTAGGTTGCTGCTGCTACAAGAACAGTGGTCGATGTTGCTACAACAAGACTGCCTAATGTTACAAACCGAGCAGAAATGTGAGCAGGTATTTGTAACGGAAAACAGATAAATTCTTATTTTTTTTAAAGTTTAGAACAGCTGTTAGGACCTGCGAATGTGGTTGCATTCAAATACGCGGAAACGTTAACATACCTTCTCCACTTTCTGTCATCTTCCTCGAGTTGTCTTAGGTGAAGGGCATGCTAATTTTGTAGCTCTCTTTACTCCGAAAGAGCTAGTGCAACAATTACTTTCCTGGAGGTGTCCATCTTTTTTCCGACATGTTGTGTTGTGTGTAAATGGAACACATCAAACTCAGATTGCTTGTTTTTTTATAACGGATATGACGTCGATCTGAGTCCCGAGCTCCAACTTCTGAGACAAATGGAATGCAGCAAAAGATGCCATTACTGTATGTGGCACCTAAAGAATGGATTTCGTTGCTCTGAACCCAACTATAATTACAGCACAGACTACGCCACCCTGGGAATTTCACCCAGGGAAATAATGGTCCAATAAGGACACAGGTTCATTCCCACAAGACAGAGCAGAGACGTGAACTTGTAAAATAATAATACTTTATTATACTAAAAATCAAAACTCCACACACACACAGTTCAACACACACCAAGATTAATATGACTTCAAAAAATAAAGAACATCAACAAAACCAATCAAGCAATCCAAGACAACAGGTCAGATGGCAACAGAGATAACCAAACCTACTCAATTCCACTTCACTACAAGCACTTCAACCGTATGTTTAATGTACTTATTTCACCACAAACACACGTTCATTTTCGGTGACAAACAAATTCCAACAGAATCAAATCACTCAGTGAACAAGAGTACCCATTAGTTTGGACCTGAAGCAGTCAGCACTCTTAGCCAATCCAACAACAAAAAAAAAAATCAAATAAATCACAAGTAAACAAAACAAACAAAAAAAAAAGAAAATACAATCAAATTATATTTCAACTCAAAACGAAGAATACAAATTTAAACACCAAAATAACAAATACAAGTCGCATTACTCTTGATCCATAAACCATATGCACACACACAACCGACAAACACTCACCCAACTCACACCATCTTATGGGTGCATTCACACACCACACGAATTCCACAAACGCTCGTCCAGTTGAAACAGTGCGGAGGCGATCAGCAGCAACCAATGAGAATAGGCTACACGACAGAAGTCTCGCACTCCTCAGCGTCGAGTCCACTGGATACGGGCCAGTCACAGGCACAGATGAAGCGAGGCAAGGCAGCACACGGCCAAGGGACAGGACGAAGAACAACGAAACCCCACGGGGAATAAATAAATAAGGAAAAGAAGGGGAATGCCAGGTCACGGTCCCAATCAGCTCGCTGCACTCATGCCGACATTACTCGCTCGTCCACTGATTTTCCGCAAATCAGTCTTCCCACTGTCAAGCCGCGATAAATAAACACAGCGCGTCACGCATACCAAATGGATGCGCGACTCAGCTTCGGAATCCCCATACGAGAGCAGCTCAAGACAGCAGCAACAGAGCTTACAACAGCCTACACGCTTCCAACACACAGAAACCTTTATACGCGCTCCCGCACCTATAGCGCACCTGAATCAAATGAGGTAATTACCAGTTCAATCAGCACTCGGGCTGTTACTTAAACTAACTAGGCAACTATGCCTGCTACAATCTACCCCCCCAATTGGATCGCCGTCCCGGTGATCGCATAACTCAGATCCATGGCCTAAAGACTGCCGTGACCACATTAACTGTCCCGCTAGGTCCAACCACTGGCCTAGGGAGGCGATTCCTGTTAGAATGTTGGCCCGCCGTAACACGACTAGTCCTTCTAACCGTATTTACAACCTCACAGGACATCTCCACTGGTTCAGGCTCCATCTCACTCTCCGTATGAACAGGGGGTTCTGTTTGCACCACACCTGTTCTAAGAGGTAGGACAATATCTCCCAAGTGATCCTGGGGATGATCCTGACCTGTAGACGTGAGACCTCCAACGCCCACCCTAACAACTCGCACCAAATCCACATCTTCCTCTTCCAGAGGAAGGGGGCTTTCTTCCAGAGGAGGAGGATTCCCCTCTGGATATGCTCGATTCTCAAAGTCCTCCGGGGCCTCTGGCCCCAATCGACCCTTAATCAAGGAACGATGAACCGTTCTTACTTGGGTCAAGTCGTCAGCGGGAGCGATGGAGTACACTACACCGCCTTTTTCAGGTGCTCGCACGACCTGAAATACCACAGGGCTCCAAAGATCCCTGATCTTGTGACGCCCTCGAACCCCATAATCGCGAAGATATACCAACTGTCCTACAGTAAGCGGACCATCCCGGATCAGTAGATCATGCTGTTCTTTACGCTTCTTAGCTGCAGCTCGCAACCGTTCTCGAGCTCCCTCGAAAGCTACCTGTAGCCGAGTTTGATGCTCTAACACCCACTGATGTATCTCACCCTCTACCGGCTCCGGAACACTACCTAGTAAGAAATCCACAGGTAATCGTGCTTCCTGCCCAAACATTAAAAAATATTGTGACTCCCCTGTAGTCTGGTGAGGAGTGGTGTTATAACAAAACACCACTTGAGGAAGGCATGCTACCCAGTCTCGCTTCCTCGAGCTTGGAAGGGTCCGCAAAAGATTGTGGAGCGTGCGGTTAAACCGCTCGCACTGCCCATTTCCAGCTGGATGGTAAGGGGTAGTTCGCGACTTAACAACCCCATAAAGAGAACATAACTGGCAAATTAAACCAGACTCAAAATTACGACCCTGGTCTGAATGAAGACGCGCTGGAACACCAAATTTACAAAACCATTCAGTTACTAACAGTCGTGCTACCGTCTCTGCCCGCTGGTCCCAAGTTGGGACCGCGACTGTGTACTTACTAAAGATGTCAGTTATCACTAATACGTTCTCCACTCCTGAACTAGATGGTTCTAAGATAGTAAAATCGATAGCAATGATCTCATTAGGGCACGAAGCCAACAAATGGCCCATGGGCCCTCGGGCCAATGGCCGCGCGTCCTTTGCCACTTGGCAGCGTTCGCACCGCTGGCACCAATCAGTTACCTCAGCTACTGCACCAGGCCAGTAACATCTTTGCCGGACCAATTCAAGGGTGCGTTCCACACCTTGGTGGCCATGGTTCTGATGGAGGTGAGTCAGAACATCCGTCTTTAAAATGGCCGGCAAAACCAACTGCAAGACCTCTTCCTTACCATCAGGACGCATCACCCTTCGGTACAAGATCCCATCTCGCTCTACCGGACGTTTCCACTGCCGTAACAGGACCAAACCATGTCTCGACAGCTTCCGTCGTTCTTCTGAACCGGGGTACCTCCCATCCTTCCAGAATCCCAAGACTTCACTAATCACAGGGTCAGCAGTCTGTAAAGAAGCTAGCTCTACTGGCGAATGGCCAGGAAATATAGACATGGTGCACTGGGTGGCCGCAGCTACAACGTCCATTCCCATGGCTCTCCTCAACACAGGCGGTATCATAGTGCCAGGGACTAAACCTCCTACTGCAACTGGAGAATGCAACCTAGACAAGGCGTCAGCATTAACATTACTCTTCACCGACCGGTACTTGAGGTCGAAGTCAAAGGCAGCTAACTGAGCAGCCCACCGCTGTTCCGTAGCACCCAACTGGGCAGTGGCCAAATGGCTGAGGGGATTATTATCAGTGTACACGATACACCTATTTCCCAACAGATATTCTCGGAAGCGTTCGGTCATAGCCCACTTGAGTGCTAAAAACTCCAGCTTCATGGAGCTGTAGTTCGACAGGTTCCGCTCGTTAGGTCTAAGACTACGGCTGGCATAAGCCACTGGTCGCACCTTACCGTCTTGTTCCTGCGAGAGGACTGCCCCGAGCCCACCATGGCTCGCGTCCACCTCAAGGACAAACGGTTTGGTAAAATCAGCATATGCCAGGACAGGGGCCGTTGTAAGTCTACTCTTTAGCTCTTCAAAGCGATCTTGACACTCCCTACTCCAGGCACTGGAGAACACCTCCTCTCGCTGCCCTGGCCTATGTTTACTACCAGTAAGCTCTCCCACCAGCCGATGTAGAGGAGCGGCCAACTTGGCGAACCCATCCACAAAACGGCGGTAGTAGCTGGCGAAGCCGAGAAAAGAACGCAACTCTTTAACGGTAGATGGATGAGGCCACTGTGCCACTACCTCAATTTTGCAAGGGTCGGTAGCTACTCCCTTACTTGAAATAACATGGCCTAAGTATTTTACCTCGGGCTGAAAGAAGGCACACTTCTCGAGCTTCACCTTCAAATTCTCCCTCTCCAAATGCCTAAACACCACTTCCAGTCGCTCCAGATGCTGGCTAACAGAAGACGAGAACACAACAATATCATCCAGATATAACAAAAGGGACTGATATTGTTGGTCTCCAAAGATCCGCTCCATGAGTCTCTGGAAGGTGGAGGGAGCATTGCAGAGCCCGAATGGCATCCGATTCCACTCAAATAGTCCAAACGGGGTGCAAAAAGCGGTCTTTGGCTTGTCTCCCTCACTGACGGGAACCTGATTGTAGCCACTGGCCAGATCTAAAGTGGAGAACCAGCGGGCTCCCGAAAGTGCATCCAGCGACTCCTCTATACGAGGCAACGGAAACGCATCTCTACGGGTCTTGGCATTTAATTGACGGTAGTCTACGCATAACCGCAGACTACCATCTTTCTTCTTTACCAAGACAATAGGGGACGCATATGGACTACAACTTTCCCTAATGACCTGTGACTCCAACAACTGATTTATATGTGCCCGGACGGTCTCATATTCGGTAGGAGGAATACGTCGGTGTCGCTGCCTCACAGGGGTATCATCTACCAACGGAATGTCGTGAGAGATTAGATTTGTACACCCCAAATCACTTTCATTAACGGCGAAAATGGACTGATACCGCTGCAGCAAAGTCCTAACCTGAGTCTGCTCTCCGTCAGGTAATGCACCCAACTCAACCGCATCTATTTGTGCTTGCTCTAAAGGACAAACAACTGGCACACCTGCAACAATGGTGTCAGACCGAACTTCTGTAACGCCTGCGGGTAAACTAACCACATGTACACTACTTAAAGTGCCCAAAACTCTGCGCGGAAAAAGCGTAACATCTAAAGTACCCACATTAACTATTGGTACATAGACCGTGCCTTTAACAACGCGAACCAATGCAGGCGAAACCAACAGGTTTTCCGGCAATCCAAACTCGGGGGGCTCCAAGAGCACTATTCCATCTGCAAATCGTTCTGAACAAGTTGCCGCTATCAAAGTAATAGTACCTCCTGCCACTCGCTGCATCCGAGGACCCCGCACCCTAACTTTTCCTGAACAACCAGGAGAAGGGTAAGTATTTACCTGATGGCACTGTTGCAGGGCCTGCCTCACAAAAGAAGGAACTCCAGCCACAGAAGGAAAATTGAAAAGTGCTATTCCGTGCTCCCCAAACAACCGTTGGTAGCACCGCCCCAAGACATTCATCCCTAATACACCAGGGGCTTGGACACCAATGCCTCCTGGGGGATCCTTAACAACCAAAATGCCACAATTAGGTACTGAATGCCCACATAATTCAACGTCTAATTCCAAATAACCTATATAGGGAATTGACAGCCCATTCGCAGCACGCAGCAACAGCCACTGGCAGGACTTCAAACGGTCTTGCCCCCAAGGTTCAAAGTGTCCACGAAAACAGGTCTCCGTAATCGTAGACACCATTGAACCAGTGTCTATTAAACAAGACACAGCCACACCACCTATATAAACATCTAAGTGGGGACATGACGACACTAATTTAGGTAAAGAGCGTGAACTATCATCCATCTCTGAGCCGCAATTCTTCCCAACCGACTCGTGGCTCCGTGACCCGGCGGGGACTAGTTTTCCGACGGTTGGCCAAAACGAGATTGCCTACCACCCGTTGGCAAATCAGCATGACGAGGTGGGTCCCTAGAATGGGGGGCTACCCGTTCGCCAACACATTCTCTGGCAATGTGCCCTGGCCTGTGACATCGCCTACATATAATCGGGCCACTACGAGCAGATGAAACGCGAGGTAACGATCCTTGCAACCTAGTCATGCTTTGAGTGAGCTGTCCAAGCTGCTTCTGCTGTGCCTTAAACATCTCTCTTAATTCGCTCAACTCAGAACGTGGCAATACACCACCAATCCCTGTCTGTGCACCTCCCCCCACCCCATACTGGAAGCCTTGAACCGACGGAACCGAATGGCTACGACCTCTCGCACCCCCCGGGGTCCCCTCTAGTTCCCATCGTATAGCTTCACTTCGCACTTCCAATAGGGTGGAATTTGGTTGACGACGAACGAGCTGTTTCAATTCTCGACGGAGATTACTCTCCCGTACATGTTCGACGAATTGATCTCGTAATAAAGAATCAGCGTTTGGCAAACCATTAGGCGACCGCTGTTTAACTTTCTCTAGCAGACCCATGAGTGCCAGAGAAAACTCTAATAGGGTTTCTCCCTCATGCTGTCTCCTAGAGAAAAATGCCTCCTGCAAAGCCACATAAGACTGCGAACAACCGTACAATTCGCGCAGCGCAAAGATAATTTTCTCTGGGTCTTCCCGCTCTACCGCTGGGCGATATCGAATTTCTTCCCTGGCTTCCCCTTCCAAATGATCAAATAAAAAGAATGCGCGATCAGCAATAGACATACGACGAACCCTCATACAAGCCTCCGCCTCGTCAACCCATTCCCACTCCACCGTTAAATTTGGGACACCTACGATCTCGTGGTATAAACACAAACCTCTCCGCAGCCAAAACATCAGGATTTGCCGGTGGAGGGTCAGCAGGCAATACAGACGACACATTAGACGGACCAGGTCTGGGTTCTGCTGCATCTGTGACGGCCCGATCCTGCCTCAACTTCTCATTCTCAGCTCGCAACTGTAACACTAAATCTCGCAGTTCATGCAATTCCTCTTCCATTTTAAGAAATTAGTGAAACTTACCAGCAAAGAGAAATAGGACGCTCACACCGCCGCCCTGCTTCAACAACAAAAAAAGAACAGAAGACACAACATTCACTCCATGCAATACAAAGAAAAAAAACAAATTCACGTCTCAGCCCAAAAAAAAAAAAATCAATGTGGGGTCCTGCCGACTGCGCCAAAATGTGGCACCTAAAGAATGGATTTCGTTGCTCTGAACCCAACTATAATTACAGCACAGACTACGCCACCCTGGGAATTTCACCCAGGGAAATAATGGTCCAATAAGGACACAGGTTCATTCCCACAAGACAGAGCAGAGACGTGAACTTGTAAAATAATAATACTTTATTATACTAAAAATCAAAACTCCACACACACACAGTTCAACACACACCAAGATTAATATGACTTCAAAAAATAAAGAACATCAACAAAACCAATCAAGCAATCCAAGACAACAGGTCAGATGGCAACAGAGATAACCAAACCTACTCAATTCCACTTCACTACAAGCACTTCAACCGTATGTTTAATGTACTTATTTCACCA
Source organism: Moxostoma hubbsi (assembly GCA_032164185.1). NCBI lineage: Eukaryota > Metazoa > Chordata > Actinopteri > Cypriniformes > Catostomidae > Moxostoma > Moxostoma hubbsi. The sequence goes on from JAVLUX010000038.1 coordinate 24,232,546, forward strand.
CAAACACACGTGCATTTTCGGTGACAAACAAATTCCAACAGAATCAAATCACTCAGTGAACAAGAGTACCCATTAGTTTGGACCTGAAGCAGTCAGCACTCTTAGCCAATCCAACAACAAAAAAAAAAATCAAATAAATCACAAGTAAACAAAACAAACAAACAAAAAAGAAAATACAATCAAATTATATTTCAACTCAAAACGAAGAATACAAATTTAAACACCAAAATAACAAATACAAGTCGCATTACTCTTGATCCATAAACCATATGCACACACACAACCGACAAACACTCACCCAACTCACACCATCTTATGGGTGCATTCACACACCACACGAATTCCACAAACGCTCGTCCAGTTGAAACAGTGCGGAGGCGATCAGCAGCAACCAATGAGAATAGGCTACACGACAGAAGTCTCGCACTCCTCAGCGTCGAGTCCACTGGATACGGGCCAGTCACAGGCACAGATGAAGCGAGGCAAGGCAGCACACGGCCAAGGGACAGGACGAAGAACAACGAAACCCCACGGGGAATAAATAAATAAGGAAAAGAAGGGGAATGCCAGGTCACGGTCCCAATCAGCTCGCTGCACTCATGCCGACATTACTCGCTCGTCCACTGATTTTCCGCAAATCAGTCTTCCCACTGTCAAGCCGCGATAAATAAACACAGCGCGTCACGCATACCAAATGGATGCGCGACTCAGCTTCGGAATCCCCATACGAGAGCAGCTCAAGACAGCAGCAACAGAGCTTACAACAGCCTACACGCTTCCAACACACAGAAACCTTTATATGCGCTCCCGCACCTATAGCGCACCTGAATCAAATGAGGTAATTACCAGTTCAATCAGCACTCGGGCTGTTACTTAAACTAACTAGGCAACTATGCCTGCTACATGTACATACACTGGTTTAGCCTCATTCATTAGCTACTCAAGCTTACATTTGTCCTTTGTTGTAACCAAGAAGGTTCCGGACCCCTGGAAGCCACAAGGCTCTCCATACCTAATGGAGGATAGCAGCGTACATAAGTATTTCATCTCAGGTTAGCCAGAGCTTGGCTTAAGCAAGAAGTACCATTCTGTACCATAAATGTTTACTGTATGGCCCAATCAGAGACATGACTTACTCATAGCATAGTGTCTCTATAACATTTGCCCAGACTTTTGTACCATTGTGTTTGCTAATTTGACCTGTGTATGTGCAGGTTTTACTGGATAAGTCCCTGAAGCCCGGTTCCTCTTCGGGGCTGGATATCCCATCACCACCAACGAGGCACTGATCCAGGTTGGCAAGGAAATGAAGGCAGGTCAAACATCCATTGACTTTCCAGAGGAGGAGACCATGGCTTGCCTATGATCACTACAATATACGCCTGCAAATCTGGACTGCTACCCTCCTACACAGGGCACATACCAGGTTTATCAAAAAGTCTGATTAACATAGTAGTGAATTATGTTAACTGCCTAATTATGCTTTTTTTTTTTTTTAGTAACAGGGCAATGTAAATGTACATTTGTAATTTTATGTCACCAGGATACAGATTTCAATATGATCATACATTTGGGCAGCTCACTCATAATGCTTTGGGTCTCACTGGTACATGAGGAAGAAAAGTGAGGAAAAACAGACTGAACTGAAGACCCAGCGATGAAAACAGTTATTACACATAACACATCTAAGGACAAATAAAGGTATTTGCTCAGTTAACAAGCAACATGTTGTAGCTGTAAAGTTAAATTGATCATAATTTTAGTGAGTTTAACTCACCAACTTCTGGAAATTAGTGATTCATTATAAAAAGAAATGTAACAAGATCATTACTCCATAATGGAGAGAATTTCATTATTTTGCTAATCAATTCAAAGTGCATGAGGGTATTTGGTATGAAATGCATTTGTAAAGCTATGCCCTGTGGTGTGACTTTGGTTGCAACTGTATGAGATTTCCACGGTATGATAACAGTCTCAGAAAATATCACGATTTCATGGTATACGGTACTACACAATTACTATTATCAGTGAAAACAGAAGGGTTATTTTATTTTATTTATTTTTGAGCAAACACTTTATTATATTTGAAACTTGAAACCATTTATTTTATTGAAGTGTAAAAAAAAGTCTCCCTTTTGAAAATTAAATAAATAGAATAAGAAAACAGAATTATAATAATAAACCGAATTATAAACATGATAAAAAAATAGCATGTAACTATTACATATTATATAACTAAAGCATGTTTGTTTACATGTTAAATTAACTGCTAAATAAAAAATAACACCAGCTGTGTGAGCTTTTGAAGTAATGTCCTATGATTATTAATAATTAACATATACTGCTCCTGTCTGTAGCTTTAACTCAGTGCTTCTCAACTGGTTTTGCTTCAGGACAGATTTTACTTTGGAAAATTGGTCCGCGACCCAGTCCAAATAGACCAGATGAGAAACACTGCTTTAACTCACACACACACTCATGTCAGACCCCCTCGCCTCGCTTCTCTCTGACATTTTCTCGGCTGCGTGTGTGTGTGTGTGTGTGTGTGTCGCAAGTTGATGAGTCTGACAGACACAAGGAGGAAAGGAGATGTGATTTTTTTTCTCAAAACCGTAGATAAGCAAATGCACATGGTATGATAACCGTCCATTTTCAAACCGAGGTATACCGTGAAACCGGTATACCGGTGCAACCCTAGGTCTGACATCCATCTTAAACTAGTTTAAGCTAATTGTTTATAATTATAATGCATGTACTGTAGCTTTTATTTGCCCATATTAATTGAGAAACTACAAGAAATATTTGTTCATTTGTCACACAGCTGGACAACTTAAAATGAACTAGTGAAGACAAAATGGTGATTAACAATGATGAAAAACTTGGCTACCAGTTACACACATTCCATTATAATGTACATTTAAATACATTTTCATTTAAAATCTTGTTTATAAAAAAAATCCATTAACACATTATGCATTAACTACCCAATACTTTTAAAATTTCATGACTCAAAAAAGGTTTTATTTCCACAAAGATCTCATTAGGCACAACTTTAATATCAGTAAATTGGAAAATTGCTGCCGTTTTAAAATATATCCCCAACAATGACTCATAATCAAACTGTCTACTTTAAAAAGAGTTTGTCCATCTGACTGTCACTAAACCGCATGGATCAGACTTAGGAACAGCTCTGCATCATCAACAAATACCACTACTTAACTAGTCCAGGTGCTGAAACAGTAATAAATATACATCTACTCAGCATGCATCATTTTCAAATGAAAAAAGCCACAACATTAAAACCACCTTCCTAATATTTGCCCCCCTCATGCTGCCAAACCAGCGCCAACCCACATCTCAGAATAGCATTCTGAGATGACATTCTTCTCACCATAATTGCGGTTAATTGCATAAGAGCGGTTATCTGAGTTACCGTAGACTTTGTCAGTTCAAACCAGTCTGGCCATTTTCTGTTGACCTCTCTCATCAACAAGGCGTTTCTGTCCACAGAACTGCCACTCACTGAATGTTTTTTTGTTTTTGACCCCATTCTGAGTAAATTCTAGAGACTGTTGTGTGTGAAAATTCCAGAAGATCAGCAGTTACAGAAATACTCAAACTAGCCCATTTGGCACAAAAAATCATGCCACGCTACAAATCACTGAGATCACATTTTTCCCCTTTCAGATGGTTGATGTGAACATTAACTGAAGCTCCTGACCCGTATCTGCATGATTTTATACACTGCACTGCTGCCACCCAATTGGCTGATTAGATAATCTCATGGATGATTGTTGGTGCCAGACGGGCTGGTTTGAGTATTTCTCTAACTGCTGATCTCCTGGGATTTTCACACACAACAGTCTCTAAAATGTACTCTGAATGGGGTCAAAAACAAAAAAACATCCAGCGAGCAGCAGTTCTGTGGATACAAATGGTGCTGGTGCTGTTTTGGAGGCACAAGGGGGACCTACACAATATTAGGCAGTTGGTTTTAATGTTGTGGCTGATCGGTTTATATTTAATAGATATCATTGTGTAAAAATTCAATAAATTCAGCAATTCTTATTCACTAAATACGTTATAGAAAAACAACAATTTGTTTGTCATGCGTAATTTATGCAATCATGCAGAGTAATACCTAAATAATGGATACAGGCCATTATGATATTTTTATAAACACACTGATGTTCAACAACAGCATATTGATTTACAGTACACTGACAGCTAATGACCTGAGTCACAGGTAAAGTGCAGGGAATGGTTGGAAAAGACGTCTGGGGACCTCAGTTCCACTTTTGTGCTTGAGTGCTGGCAGAAAATGTCCATCCACATCATATACTCTAGATACAATGACTTGATAAAGTGTTATACATTTAATCTAAAAACCTTTATCATCACATTATGGCTTAAAGTTAGTGAATATTCCAACATATCTTAAAAAATTATCTTGATTAGGAAATTACTTCAAGGCACCATTCTACAGTATATAGCATCCAAAAAAAAGAGATGGTGCACTATCAATGAATTGTACAGGGTGTGTCGGTTCACTATACAAGTATACATTTATATATAAATATTATTCAGGTGCTTTTTTGTTATTATGGATTAACTGTGCTTCTACAAAGTCTTACTGAAATCAGAATCATTATAGGCTTTTTAGATTCAGTATATGCTCTTCATTTCCTGTGCATTTGTCATGGTTCCCACTGAGAAGAGTCTCTGGCCATTTCCCTGTCCACACTGACTGTGCAAGCAGATCCACTTTTGATGCACCAAGCTTGAGCCATTCTGAGGGCCGCCTGAAAGAAGACAAATGTTCTGACACGAAGACAACTTTAGTTAAAAAAATTTAGTTATGAAAAGTTCTGAGGACGCATAGCTACTAACCTACTTCTCGGAGTTCCACTTAAGTTCTTTTGGTCCCTCTCTGACCCAACTACGGTTCCAACTCCAGAACCAAAGAGCCTGGCCCAATGCAGCTCACCTAAGGATTTATCTTCCTGAGGTCTTGGTGAAGATCCTGGCATCTGACTATTTTCCATTCTGGTGTCTTCTTCCTCTTCCCCAAGTGTGCTCTCAGAACAACTGACCGCTATTCCACAATCTGTGGGGGGTGTCTGATTGAGACAATGCCCATCGGTGACCCTTTTACTGGAATCGTCACTCTGACCTAAAGGACTCTTGTGGTTCTTCTGGATCAAACTCATCTGAAGGATCTGAGCTGACTGGGAAAGAAGCAGATGGGGCAGGGGTACTCTCTGTTTTTGCTTCTGCTTACCTTGAATGTGAGGTTCAGATGACAGATGGAGATCAAATGGCAGCAAGGAGAGTGGCTGCAACAAGAGGACCAGCTCCTGGAACAATGGCTTGTACGTTGGCCCCTGGGCCAGAGCCAGGAATCCCCATTGGTGATAGTGTTCCATCACAACATCTTGGAAAGAGAGGAGTATAGAATGAGGAATGAATAATTCCAATGCATACTATCTTCTCTGAATATTACTTACCTACACAAGTGTATAAATGACGTATCCAGAATTCCAGAGCTCGCAAGCTAAAGAGCAGTATGTTTATTGGCTAATTGAATTGTTGAAACAGAACCTTTACACATGTGCTCAACATTTGACATACTTTAGCAGATCCATGATGAAGACATTGAGCCTCATGCTGTGACTTGATAATTGGGAACATTTCTTTACCACAGATACTAAGCTGTCAGGCATTCGGGTAGATGAGCCTGAGAAGAGAGATATGTTATCAATCTTAAAACTACAATGTTTATAAGCTTTGGGACATAATCAGAATAAAGACGTCTAACTTGATTTTCCATTAAAACTGATTGGTTCCCACAGACCTGGTCGGGCAGTGGCCTCTACAACATTCCATAGTTTGTTGCGACGCTGTCCGATGATCAGGTCCAATTTATAGGCTTTCAGACCATCTTGAAGAATGTTCTGGATTATGGGGCAGAGCTGTTTGAGGACACATTGGCTGATACTGGTGCACAGTGAACTGTGAAGTCTGATCTGAAAAAAAAAGATAGATATTATTGAGACTTTGTATATATCTAAAATGTCACCATATGTCTGAATGTTGAACAATTGCACCCACTTTCTGTTACATTCAGTGATACATTTTCCCCAAAAATTTTGCCCCAATTTTCATGTTACATAAAGAGGCATTAATTAATTTTTGTTGCCTCTTGGGACTACCTTTACTTCTGGATCTCGTCTTGAGCTAAAATGCGCTGTTATCAGATCCACTGCCAAACTCACACCTTTCAACATTCCTTGAGAAAAACAGAAAATTATGGGTGGAAGAGATGAAAAAGTGAGTGGGTGAGAGTGAAGATTAGAAAGGTAGAATTGAAATGACATTCTACTTAGCACCAGGGTTTCAGGACCCCTCAAAATCCAAATTGACTTTACTAAGGAATAAACACATGTACAAATATTTACACATTGATTGTATTACATTTTAAGTGCTGAAGTTGTGGTTCATTTATGACCATTTGTGGACAGTAGTAGGCACATTTGTGCTCACAAACATGCAGAGTATTTTAACCAATCCAATGCAGTGTGAGTTAAAAGTAGGTCACATTTTCCCCTTCAGGGAAGCGGAGGCAATGCTGCAGACATCCATTCTGTATCTTACAGGAAATTACAGGAACATACAGGAAATTTCTGCCTTTTAAATGACAGTCTGAGTGGACAGAATTATACTTCTCTTTTTTATTTGTTAAATTCTGCATTTGCCATGTCTGTGCAGTACATGTTATTGGAGAAATGTAATTAATTTTATAGCCATGTTTACATGCATGTCTGTCACCATGCAAATCTTGAACACATTTCTATACTAAGTCACCATAACAGAGCATAACACACTGGTGATTGAATAATAATCTTAATGTAAAAATGTAGGGTGAAAAAATTAGTATAGTATAGTCATGTAAAAATGTATGCAGAATTTGAATACTTAGCATCTAACTTCTCTTGTGCAGGAGATCAAGTGAGAGAACTTCTGAAGTGGCTTCTGGAGAAAGCCAGAACACTTCATGGGGTCTATCAGCCATGGAGGAGTCGTCAACATGATGGCATTCCCTCATAACACCTGCAGGGTTGAAGGAGTGCACATCAGAAGTTGAATTTGTGACATTATTATCAAGACATACACATAATTAACAAACAATAACTTGAGATTTCTAGACACCCACAAGTTGACCTCTTTGGTCCAATTAAATGGTGGACATTGGTGTTGAGTTCTTCCTTGGTGAAGACCTGTGAAGCACCTTCAAAAGGCCACAAGGATCTTTGTTCAGTGCTGGGTAAAGAGATGAGAGAAGTGATGGAATTCAAGGAGGTAACAGAGGAAATGGCAGGGGAGGAACCTTGATGGGAAGGGTCTGAGGCATACTGAGGGACTGTAGCCAACAGCTCTTTTCCAATAGCTGGTGGAGTCTGGACAAGGGGCACCTGGTCTGGAAGATAATTCTGTTTATGGTTTGTTGAGGTCAGTGACCGAGGAGAAGCTTGTTTTGTTCGAATCCAATTATGTTTTTGATTTGGGCTTGTGTGCCTTGAGCAGGCCTTTGGACTTTCCTCCGTGTGCTCTATGCTTTCAGGACTTCTTGCTCTCACTGGGCTCATATGTGGACTTCTGTTCATCAACTCTAGGTTTTGGTGAATTAGCCCCAACAGTGTGCTGGTTTGGGTACATTGGGGGTGACTGTGGGGCAAAATTGGACTCGATGTGCATGTGGAACAAGTGTCTGAGCTGGTGGCTGCCAGGTGGATTGAAGAGAAACTCCCAAGAGGTGAGGATGGAATATGGTGTGACTGTCCCTTGCTTTTACAAGTTGCTTTGGATGGACCAGGCTTGCTGTACTTGTTGCTAATGTACTGATTAAGAAGGGATCCAAGTGCCTTGCTCTGTTGTTTGCCTGAGGGTACTTGGAGTACAAAAGGTTGGATGGGGAGAGAGGCGGGCCTTTGTGCTTTTGTGTAGCGCACAACCTCTATCGATGAAGCGCAAGCACCTATATAGACACAAGAACAATTTAAGCAAAGTTTGTTAGAGAGGAAGTACTTAATAGGGAGTACTTGTGGCTAGATGTTTGCTTTGGTTTAAAGAGGTTTAATGAATGCTAAATATTAGATTTGGGATTAGATTCTTACCCTCTGGATTGGATTGATTACCGCTGGCAGCACTTAGAGAAGTTTCTGTCATCTTTTTATTGTGTTTAGGGTTGTTTTGTTCTGAAGCATCCTCTTTCTGGATGAAGTGTGAGCCCGAAGGACCCTCTGTGCTGTTTTCCATAGAGGATGAATCTCCATTTCCCTTTTTACGTTGGGCAATTTTTGCAAATGAGGTGGCATGTTGCCTGTATAAAGGTGAAGCTAAGTTTATGTCTAATTGGCTGGGACAGCTCTTTTGTAGTGCTCCCTGCTTTGAAAAGTTAGAGCATTTCTGGCTGTCTATCCAGCTTTGCGACTGAGGAGTCTTGATGTAATTACAGCTATCATGTTCTGAGACAGTTGTAGCAGAGTAATGTGTATTTGCATATGCCATTCTCTCTTTTGTTCCCTTAGATTGGCCTCTGGTTGCTCGTCTAGTATTCTTCACCTCAATATGCCCGTCACCCTGGAAAAAAAGAGCATGTCAGGTCAATTGGACAAAACTTTCAAAATGCTGAAACCATTTTCAGTTCAAATGACCTTTTACTTTGAAAATATATCTAGCCTAGATCCATTTTCACGATTTTGAATATCAGTAGATTTAGATCAATAGATGCAGACAAATATAACTGACTGTTTAAAAACATCAAAATTCCACCCTTTGTTTTTGTTTTGTTATTCTAAAAAAAGATTTGTATGCAAAAAAAAAAGTAATTTCATCAAAGTTCTTTGTCAAAATGTAATATCTCGCTCTGACTCTGAAATTACTTTCCATATCAGTTGACGTCACAAAGTCCTATTATTTTTCAGCCCCTCCCTCCAACCACCTGTCATATTGAGACCATTAAAATTCCCAGTGGATTATGTAATTTCCCATACTACTGTACATATTTTTTCTTTTTGAATATACTGTTTATTCTGAAATATGTTTTATGGAAGTACTGTATATAGTGTTACAAATGCCATTTCATGTTTACTTAAGTATATGTTGCATATTGGTCCCTTAAACAAAACAGTGAATCTCTACCTTGAATCTAAGATCTAATTTAATTCTAATCTAAGGCTATGGAATAGTCATGGCTTAAATACCTGATGTTCACATTGATCAACCTTTGGGCTCTCCCTTTCCTCTCCCTCTGACTGTCCGAATAGGAAATATGAGTGTGGAGAACAACTTCCCTGGCTGTGAGTCTCAGAGAAACTGGTTAAAGAGGACCAAGCTGGACTGGGTGAAGACTGGGATGATAGGTCACATGTAACCAGTTTATAGTAATTCTGGGTGGAACCTGCCAGCCGTCCTTGACTCTGCAGACACATTGTGAGGTCTGCTTTTTCCATTGATGAAAAGCCATCAGAGTCAAGTGGATAGATATTGCAGTTTGGATCAACGTTGTGAGATGACCAGCTGCATATAGGGTTGGAATCATCTTGTGACATTGCACCTGACTCATGAACAGGACTATCTAGGTTAAGTGGAGTTGCAGGAACCGCATTGTTGGTTTTGTTGTAGATGGCACTGAAGTTAACCAAAACTCCATCAGAGCTGTTACAGGAAGAGTCGGTGAAATAGTCTGTTGGGTTTTGAGCGAAAAATTCACAATCCAAAAGGTTTTCAGTTTGAGCACACTTATTATCAGGTTCCTCAATGGTATGCTTGCTATAGTCTTCATCACCCCAATCTTGCTCATCACAATCCATTAATATAGGGGTTCCTTTGCTATCCCTGTGATTCTGACAACCTGAATCTGATTCGCTTCCTTGTTCTTTATGTTCTTTGGCTTTGCTAAAAGGGATCATGTTACAGCTTAAAATCTTCTGGCTGAACAAAGAACCACCAGTCTTAGATTCAATGGCTAAAGGTTCCAAAAATTCGTTAGAGTATCCTGTGGCCATATTTTGCGCCAAATTGAAATTTCCTTGTAGTTGTAAGGATGACCCCTCATGATACTTGTGCAAGTTATCTCCATCTGAATCTTCATCTTCCTCATCCTCAATCAGCTCAGATTCAGGAATGAAAATGTTTTGCCATCTGGGAGTACCTCTGCAGTGCAACGGCTCTTTTCTTCTTTGAGGACTGGTTAATGGTGAGTTCTCTGACAAACTAGAGAAGCGTTGGAGAGTTGGGAATGACTCGTATCCTCTGGAATTTCTGTCTGTTGTTTTTGTGGAACTTGACTTGCAGTTGTGGCTTAGACTGCCATAGTCGAGTGCTTCCCTGGGGAGATCTCCCTTCTCAGGTAAGGATATACTATGGGTAAGATTCGGAGTGCGTGGCCGTCTGGGTGCCTGTACAGAGTTATATAGGTGCCACCCAACAGACTGGCTATAAATTTGGCAGCTGTGGCACACAATCAGAGTCGCTCCTGACTTTGGAGAGACATCCATTTTCTAAGCACCAGCACATGAAAGCATCAGTCCTTGCAAGACAGGCTTGTTAAGTGACATAAACAGATCCTACAGTGTGAATGCAAAGCTCAGCAGAACCTCAGGCATCTGCCTTTTCATTACTGAAAGACAGGATTAAAAAAGCAAAAAACATTTAGGTGACTAGCTATGATAATATCATAATAAAAAAATCATGTCTCCATACTTTACTGACTTTAATACCGTGTTTTCAGTACAAACAAACCCATCGATGACACACACATTTAACTATGATCAAAATGGGGACTTATTACTGACATATGTTGTTCTTAAATAAAGCTAATTATGACCCTACAACTTTCAGCATTTTTTTTAAATATCATCACTCTTCTTTGCCCTCAAAAGATACTTGTCTTAATCACTATTTTTATCTTGTTTTCCAGTAAACATACCTATACTTGCATTAGATATGATCACTTGTTTTCAAAGAATATTTCATGAATTACATTTATTTTCTTGCTTGAAGTATCAAACTACCAAATGTTGTTATATTTAAGATAAATAATTATTTTTTAAACAGAAAACAAGACAAAAATACAGAAAATATTTTTTTGTAGTGTAGATCAGTAACACGATTATTTTAAAGAAACTGAGGATTTTTTTTGTCATTTTAGTATGTAGATACAATTAATAAAACCTTTTAACCTTTTTTCAAGTTTCAAATCTTAAAATAGAGCTCAGAATTTTCTTAGTTACCAGTAAAATAGGACCCTATAGTCAGGCTGTTAGCAAGGGCAACTGCATCAACTCACCCAGCCGTGAAGCTCCATCAATTCAAGAGGCAGCACACAGTCACTCTCACTCTGTCTGCACGGTAACTGGAGCAAACATACCACATGACCACAACCTCATGCTCTATATTTAATGAGCATCAACCTAAGCAAAAGAAAATGAATTAAAAACAAAATGAAAAGAAAGGAAATGTGTGAAGTCCCTCTTTTGGTTCCTCTTTAGTCATACTTCTTTCTGTTCAGAACTCCTTACGGCTCATGTGTTCCTCTTACCTCTCTTCTCCCCCGGTACAGTGGTTCTGAGCCCCACTCTGTCCAATAGCAACAGCATCACAGAGCCCACTGAGCATGCTCAGTGCTTTGTTGTTGAGGGATCATATTTGAGGGGATGGCAGATTTGCCTCTGCTCTCAGCATGGGGGGTGGGGGGGGGGTGGGGGGACTGAACACTGACTCATAGTAAGAAGAGAGCTTGGAAAAGGAAATTGAGATAGTACTCAGTGAGAAACTAATGTTTAAAATTATACAGATCACTTGCATGGAAAATATTATGGAAGCAGCACAAAATTCAAGAGAGCCTATTTTTTTTTTTAGAGGGCCTTAATGTTCAAGTGGCTTTTTAAAATATTGTTTTCATTCAATTTAATCAAATTAAGCAGAAATTATTTTGACCCTCTTTACTCTCTGTATTAAGATATTTTACAGTTGATCTGATCACAAATGGATAGCACTAAATACAGGTGTAAATGGCATCTACATGTTTTGTGATTGGATCACTCAGAATCACCTTCTGAGCTGGTAAAAAACGCATGTCACCACATCTCATTTGCAGTGTAAACACACATTCTGATGTGTCAACTGATAACAGTAAACAAGTTATAAATCAGCTGTTGTGCTTTTTAAATTTGCCTGTAACATGTGGCTTCAATACAAAATATTTGCTCAATATGAATATTTGGAAAATAGCACAGAAATGCATTAGACTTCACAGATCTTCTTCAGTATTGTCTGATATCAACAAGAAGTGACACAGATGAGAAGCATTCATATAAACTCATCAAAAAAAAAGAAACATCCTCTCACATTTCAGCAAATTCAACATGTAAATATTTGTATGAACATAAACAATTCTACAACTAAGAAACTGAACAGGTTTCACAGAAATGTGACTAACAGAAATGGAAGAATGTGTCTCTGAACAAAGAGGGGGTCAAAATTAAAAGTAACAGTCGCTCTCTGGTGTACTCTTCCACCAAGGCACTTGCAAGTTCCTGGACATTTCTGGGGGTAATAGCCCTAGCCCTAGCCCTCACCCTCCGATCCAACAGATCCTCTTCACTGGCCATGGCAGAACACTGTTATTCCTGTCTTGCAGGAAATCACACATACAGAATGAGCAGTATGGCTGGTGGCATTGTCAGGCTGGAGGGTCATGTCAGGATGAGTCTGCAGGAAGGGTACTACATGAGGAAGGAGGATGTCTTCTCTGTAACACACAGCATTGAGATTGCCTGCAATGACAACAAGCTCAGTCCGATGATGCTGTGACACACCGCCTCAGACCATGATTGACCCTCCACCTCCTAATTGATCCTGCTCCAGAAAAAATAAAGTCCGACCATCACCCCTGGTGAGACAAAACCGCAGCTTGTCAGTGAAGAGCACTTTTTGCCAGTCCTTTCTGGTCCAGCGAAGGTGGGTTTGTGCCCACAGGCAATTTTGTGCTGGTGATGTCTTGTAAGGACCTGCCTCACAACAGGCCTACAAGCCCTCAGTCCAGCCTCTCTCATCCTATTCCGACAGTCTGAACACAGATGGAGGGATTGTGCATTCCTGATGTAACTCGGCAGTTGTTGATGCCATCCTGTACCTGTCCCGCAGGTGTGATATTCGGATGTACCGATCCTGTGCATGTGTTGTTACACGTGGTCTGCCACTGCGAAGACGATCAGCTGTCCTTCCTGTCTCCCTGCAGTGCTGTGTTAGGCATCTCACAGTACGGACTTTGCAATTTATTGCCCTGGCCACATCTGCAGTCCTCATGCCTCCATGCAGCATGTCTAAAGCATGTTCACGCAGGTGAGCAGGGACCCTGGGCATCATTCTTTTGGTGTTTTTCAGAGTCAGTAGAAAGGTCTCTTTAGTGTCCCAAGTTTTTATAACTGTGACTTTAATTGCCTACCGTCTGTAAACTGTTAGTGTCTTAATGACCGTTCCACAGGTGCATGTACATTAATTGTTTATGGTTCATTGAACAAGCATGGAAAACTTTGTTTAAACCCTTTACAATAAAGATCTGTAAAGTTATTTGGATTGTTACAAAATTATCTTTAAAATACAGTATCCTGAAAAAGGGACTGTAAAGGGATTTAAGAAGGGAAAGGAGGTGGTGAGAACTGGCTTGATAATATAAATAATATTTTAATTATGAACTTTAATAATGAAATTATGAACAAAACACACACATGACCGTAAATGATCTCTCTCTCCCGCACCATCCTCTGCAGTCGGCCTTTATCCCTCTCGGAGGCTTGATTAGCCTGATACGGGACCGGGTGTGTATCATCACGACCCGGCCCCGCCCTCCACCCTGCCACAGGGACATTTCTTTAATTGCTGAGTTTGTAAAGTTCACTTAAAACCGGTACTCTACTAAAATGACTGAGAATTCTCCATGAAACATCATGTTTATGCTTACATTAAAATTTAAGTTTATCTGGGAGAAACTTTCATAGCTTTCTTTTTCGTAATGCTTTATCAACATGCAGTAACGCAGCAACGCTACAACACGTTACATATCTGAATGTTAAAATAGTTAATAATAGTTAAAATGACACAAACACAAATACTGGACTGCTAATTCAGCTTCAAAACCTATAGTTGAGTAAATTTTTTAATAATCATATCAAAATGAATTACATTGATAAACTATAGGAAATATATGATTCTTTTGGTAGAAGATCCACAGGAGCCCCAAACTTCAGTTGTCTCTACTAAGCCCCCTCACATCCTAGTGACGTCAATAGTACATAATGAAAAAAACAAACAGCTGCCACAGTAATCAACGTTTTTGTGGTTGTCCCCATCCATCCCACTGCGTTCAAGTCACAAGGCAACCGACTCTTGCCCTTGTTGGAATCTGGATGTAATCTAACAAACATCTGCTGTAGGCATTGCAAAAGGAAAGGTTGCTAAATCCCCTAATCTAGCTGGCTCTGTTTTTCTCTTCAACAGCACAAAAGCTCATACAATATATTTATATTCATTGCCATATGCTTACACATGAAAAACAACAACAAGCTCAACAGATTATTCATCAAAATGCCTTTGCTGTTAATCGACTGATCTAAATCAGGGACTAGTATTGAAGCTATGAGCTACCTCAAATATGAAACAAAGAAGATAATAAACTGATGAACACATGCGTCAATACATGTGAACAATATGCTAATTGAAATAATATTCATTATTAGTGATCCCAATTAAAAGAAAATATACAAAACCAGTGGCTCTCAACTGGTGGGTCCTGGCCTAAAAAAAAGGGAGGCAGGTCTGTTCTGTGGACAGCAGAGATAAAACAATGCTAAATGCATATTAGAAAATGCAGCTAACCATATAATCGTGCATTATGATAATACATAAATAAATAAACAGTGTTTTACATTTTAAAAGGAAGAAGAAATCCATTCTTATATCTTTTGTCGTTGACGTCAACCAGTGCAACCAATCAAACTCACAAATACATCTGTCGCTTGGTTTGGACTTAGTTTCTAGCTAAGTTCTAATAAGTTAGTTGATATCACCTAATTTTTGAAAACCATGAACAAAACTACACAAATTAAAAGAAAATGACCCAGACTACATTAAATTATTAGCTGATTAAATTTTTTTTACTGAGAGTTATAACAATAACTAACTGGGCTGTGGACGAATTGTTTGCACATAATGCTTCTTTTTAGTGGTTGATGAAGGTATATCTGGGTCAAAGCCGGAGCTGCATTAGGACAAGTGTCTTGGTAACGGCATGTTACTCCTGTACATTTTGATTTCCTCTACACTCAAGTAGAATACATTGACAAATCAGATCACTTTAGGAGGTACAGTTGAATCCAGGACATCGCAGCATCATTATGAATCCTCATCTTTCTTCTAGTGAAAGTCTTGGAGTAGATTTGTTTTGATATTGACAAAGGAAAATTAATTATAATACATTTTCAATGTTCTCAATAATGTCATGTTGGTCAGTCCTTGAACAACTGTACGTGCTATTGTGTTTGGGAATTTTCCTTCAACGAAAATACAACTATTTTATGCTTGTCATGGGTTTATGTTAGAATAGCCCTCGATGATGATCCCCAATACTTAAGCAAATCTATTAAAATGGCTCATGCCACAAATGCCTTGAGCTCAATACATTTATTATTACAAATACTATGTAGATACATTTTATCTGGCATTTAGTAAAAGAATTGTATGAATGCACTAAAAATCCAAAAAGGTTTTCTCAAAATTAATTGATCAGATTTATCATTAATCAAGGCACATTTGCATCTTTGTACAAAACATGACAAAATAAAATAATGTTGAATCACAGCACATCAGCGTTGACGATCATTTCCAATGTTCATAAAAACAAAACACATAAACAAACAAAAAAGATTCACAAAGTGAAGATCTCATTAATCTCGCATCAACTTCTTTTTGGCACTGTGTGTTTACGGACAAACATTACGTTTTGCAAACAATTAAATCTTTAAAATTCATTATGTCCTCTGGTCTTACTACAACTGCATGGATGCTACATTACAATAACCTCTCAAGTGACAGAATTTTCAGCTCCTAATCACATAAAAACATTCTCATGGTTTCAAAGCATCACAGCCTCTTCACTCTACAGCCTCACTTAACTCTTATGTGAAATATTTATCAAAGTGAATATTTCAGAGTACTTTATTTAAATATTACTTGAAATACCCCATGATGAAACACTATTTAACCTGTGTTTACCCTGGTTCTTAAAAACCCCATGAAATGGCTTGATGGGCGCAGTATTCTGTCCTTTTGACATATTGCCTATTGAAAAAGGAAGTTTGGGCTGGACATATTAAATGGTTCATAACTTTTTTTTAAAAAAGCAAATAGGCTTTCATATCATCACAACTATTAACCATGATATGCTTCTTGCTGGTCCATCCTGGGGGGAAAAACATTCTCATTTCGACAGCATTTGATTGGACAAAAATCTGTGTAGTGCAGCAAGACAATTTTTAGTCATACTTTTAGTATCACTATTTTTGGTCCATTATCCCGGAAAAGAAAGACTGTACATTTTAAATGTGTTTATCTGATAAAAGGTACTTTTGTAAATATTTAGGAGTACACTAGCATATACTGTAGTTGATGTTTCACCAATGCCAAAAGTGAAATCAAGCTGGTTGGCAAGTCATCTCTGGGGCTCCTCACAGATGGCTCGATACGTCTGGGGTGTGCTGTCAGCCACCGGTGTCTCAGTGTGGGGGAAGAGAGAGGATCTGGTCTTAATTGGTATACGCAGGAAGCGTCCTGAGGTGACCAGGTCTCCATAACCACGAGCATGAGAAAAGGCATAACCAGATCGACGTGTGCTGACTCGTCGCCGTGATAAGCGGCGAGGAGGAGGTGGAGGCACAGCTTTAGCTTGTCTGACCTTATGCCGTACCTGAAGACAGGTAATTGGAAAGGAAAGGAAAAAATAAGTCCACACGCAATGCAATAACAACAGAAACAACAACACCACTGGATCGGAGCTATGCTTTTGTTAGGGCTGTTGTTCACAAGCTGCGTCTGCAGGTTACAGTATATAGTCGCATGAGCTGTGCTGTGCTGCGTCCCTGAAGCCACACAGTGAGTGGATGGATGAGGCACTTAGCCTACTTTAACAGCACAGAATACGCTGAACTCAATGGAAAAAAAATTTTTTTCCTTAAATAAATTAGAATTATTTTACATTGTCCAATCTCGATAAACATCTTTATGTCAGTTATCACAGGAAAAACTCATTGTAGTCATACAGATCTCACTTTATTTTCTGTATAGTGCTGCAACTGTCACAGAGATGATTATTTGTTGGTTTTATGTCATTTCTGTAAAAGGAACTGGAAAAATTGTGCAATCCTCTGAATAGCATGCTAGCAGCTACAAGTTTGTTTACTCGTCGACTCTTCATGTTTCTTATTGCTTTGTATGTCTTACCTGTTTGACAAATCACAGGCTTCAGCCCCTCCCACAGTCCATCTGCTCCCAAAAAGTACCTACCCCAGATTAGGAGCTAAAAAAGTCCCTCTTTTAACTTATAAGAGGAACTACAGTTCCTCATGTGCAAAATCGACAAAAAGTTAGTAGTTCCTCAAAAAGTACCCAAAACAGGCTTCAGTTCCTGGAGTGGGAAAGGGCCTTGAGTTCCAACACCTGAATCACCTCTTTAAATATCTGAAGTTATTTGCACCAGACCAATAGCGCTGACTTCTGTGAATGAATGAATGAATGAAGCGCAAAGCTGCCTATGTAGAGCTTAAATTTACACAGAAAGGAGGTGTGCACTAAAAAGAATATACTAAATTGCCTAATTTAAATTAGCTTGGTGCAGTGCTTAACCATCGACTAGTGTCTGGTTAAACTAGATTGCAGGTTAGTAAAAGAATTCTGCCCAATACCATTTGTTTCAAATGAACAAGAGGTAAAGGAAAATGAAGCAGGATGAGGCTTTTAATATTGTACAAAATGAGTCATTTATTTATGAGATTATGACCCCAGTGGTTTTGGATTCCAGAAATAACTGTGACATTACGCCTCAGCGTGCTGCTCTTTTGCAGGGAAGAAGATCTGACACTGCCATCCTGCTAAGTACTGGCACAATGCCTCAGACAGTTTCTATCCGGTTTGTGGGCAGAAGTGTCATAAATAGTAAACATATAGTAAGTAAAAGGAGTCCACAAAGCCCATCAAAAGCTATAACACCTGGTATTGTTAGAAAAAAGCACATGAACTTCATTTGTAGCAGTATAAGGTTTTGATACAAAAGAACCCAAACTAGCCACAAACTTGTGTATCGTGTTGTTAGCTTAGCAACATGCTAACATCAAACTCTACTGTGAGTAGAGTGTGTAGAATTGTGAGTTGAGTGTGCTGTGCACTTTGTGTAATGAGTGCTATTGTGGCGTACAGATTTGCTGCCTATGTAGAGTAAGGTGACCAAGGACATTTCTAGTTAAGTGGTAAATATGTTACTGAAATTTCACATGTTTCTTATCTATTAATTAAAAAAGGTGGACAGTTTGGATTTGTTATGTATTTTGACCATGGTGAATGTAGTAATGTAATGAACTATAGTATATCATACTCTATTGAATATGTCTAAATGAAATTCTAATATGGAGGTAAAGTTGATAATTTTTAATTGTCTTCTGTTACATGAGTTCATTCTTTTCTACACTGTATACAGTAGATAACACTGTGGCATAAACGTGAACTAAACAAACATGTATAAACAATGATTGACTATAGGAACTGTTGCAGCTGACTCCACAGCACAGGAACACCTGCCTTTGGTCACACTCTTTACATCACTCTTCTTACTCTCTTCTAAAATTTCTCCTCTTTTCCTTCACCTTTACCTGGAACTTTATAAAAGTAGGATGGTAGGGTGCTAACTTGCTTGCTGGCAAACTGTCATAGGAATTTCAAAATTAATGAGCTCACCTAACTACCATTTCCCTCAGTATTACAATTGAAATCATATGAAACACTTACGCAATGTGTTATATCAGGGCAGAAATTCATTTCTGAAGGGCTGATTGCCCCCCTTAGATGCCTCATATTGTAGGAGAGTTTTCCACTTTGCAGTCATGACACAAAGATATTCAATATTGTATAATATTAATAATTACACTATTTCAACTAACTATTTCGATCAGTTATCTCAAATGGTATATCCTATGGACCTGTTTTTCTTAATTCTACCTTTTATTTTGATCTCTTATGCATTATGATGCATCTTTTCAGTCACTTCTTTCCCAGCAAAGCACAATGTAATCTATGCTGAAATTTGCTGACTTACATTTATTGTTATTCTTTGCAAATAATTACATTTTCCATGCTAATAATGTCATATTCTTATTTTAAATGCATTCTTTTTTATAATAAATAACAATAATTCCTTTATAATATTGTGCCGCATCTCGAAGCTGATAACGACGATCATGATTCTTTTCAATTGCGCATGCTCCTTGGTTCAGTTCTTAATGGCAAAACTAATGCGAACAAGTAATCAGTAAAGGAAGACGAATTACTTAAAGCTGCTATAGCGAGCAGCCCCCTCTGTTGGTCAAAATAAACAGCACACGGTAAACCTTGTTTCAAGTAGGCTTCAATAGCGGCGTTCTTGCCATGTATTTTCACTTTGCAGACTGTTTTGAATGCGCAGTAAAAACGGGGACATTTCCGGGGACAGCTCCAGTCGGGGACAGACCGTCAAAAACTGGGACTGTACCAGGAAAACGGGGTTGTCTGGTCACCCTAATGTACAGCATTCCATTTCAATCACTAATGATGTTATTAGCATTCTGCCTTAGAACGTAGCTTCATCTGAAGGCCATAGACAGCAAGGGTTATTAGGTTTTGAAAGTTACTTCAACTCACCTTGTCGTTAATAGTGGGCTTGACTTGGATGAAGAGGAACCGTTTTGCCACCACCGGCAATGAACACAATATAGTGGTCAGGAATATGGTCAGCCACACATTCGGCTGGTTTAGCGAGTTTCTCGCAGCACCTGAGAAAGATGCACATTGTGAAACATGGAGGCATAGAATACACACACAAACATGCAGGATGAAAGGATGTTGTTGGGATGGAGGGACACTCACCAATGAAAGGGAAAGAGGAGGTGAAAATGAGGTACATGCCATTGCTGTACATGGTGAAGGTGACCGCAAAATACACAGACAGACTCCCCCACAGAAAGAACTGATTCACTGCCGTCCAATAGTTCGTGTCCAATCCCAGCTAAAACACACATGGCCACATTTAGATGTTGTGTTTGTACTGTACTGTATGCATGAGTGCATACACACTGTATACAGAATGTGTCTAATTTGGAAAACAGTGGCCCCAAAAAGTATTTGGATACATTTGGACACTGAAGCCTCACTTTTTTTTATAGTACTTTTGAAGTACATAAAGTACTTCAAAAGTAACTGTAATAAATATCAGTGCAGTTTATATCTACAGTAGTTCAGAACTAGCTTGCAGATAATTTAACATTATGATTACAAAAACATTTTCAAAGCTACTTTTATCCAAGTGGTCCCAAAGTCATTATTGTGGAGGTATGAATTCCCCTTTAAGTTACCACAGGTGTCCTAGCAGAGTAACCACAGGTGTAGTTCATCACATACAATTTTATACATATTCCATTTGATACCTAGAAACTGTTCAAATACTTTTGTCATAATACGCAATAATATACTATTTTTTAAACATTTAAAACCTGACAAACATCTTTTTTGAGAAATGAAAAGTTTCCAATTTTTTTTGGATTTTGACATTTTTTTTAGGCACAAGATTTAGCTAACCAAACAACTATATCAATACTGTTATAAAGTATATGATTTTTGACATTTTGTGCACAAGACATGAATATGCTTATTATCATCCATACAACATATTTGGATGTAGTGAATTTTGTTTTTAGTCCTAAATGAGAATTTACCTGCACACTAACGGCAATGAGCAGGCAGGTCTGTGCCAGCAGGGCAAAGGACTGATAATCTGCAATCTCTTTGCCGTCATCTCTGACGGTGTCCTGCATGGCTGCCCAAGGAATGAAGAAGAGGATGAGTGAACTGTAGCAGCTGTGCATCAGGATTCTCGTGAAGGCCATTTTACTGAAATACTGGTTCAGCTGACCCGGAGCGTAAAGTTGAGGGTACTGGAAACTCCAGCGATCATTGACGTCCTGCACACACGTTTACATACTTACAAACGCATATATTGTGTTTCATGATAGGAACTGTAACATGCTAATTTGGGGGGAGGCCTTTGCAAAAATCGAGAGTTTATGGCAAATTTGCTGCAAACTTGACACTGATAATTTTCACATGCAAAAGAGTTTTGTGGCAAATTGTCCATTGTTGCCAAAGGTTTGCTGCAGGTTCAACAATACAGATTATATATGTGGCTAGTTTGCCAGAACACTAGATTTTTTTGCAAGGGGAGGGGAACCCTATATGAAATTTGGAGACATTAAATAAACATTTAGATTGACATTTTGATATCATATCATATTAGACATACTTGATCAAAGAGACTTAGGCCAAGAACAGGTAAAGCTGTATACATCAGGTTGTAGAGTGTTATGAACCACTCATCATACACAGTCTACGGAGAGAGCAGAAAAAGCAAACATTAGGACAAAATTTGCATCCAACAAAGCAAAGTGGTCGACTGATATGGGTTCCTTCAATATCTATTCTGAAGAGCAGTTTAGCCGATGGCTGATATACAGTACATAATACAATTTAATGATAGCAAATAAATACACTAAATCGCACACTTTTACTAAACATTTACACAAAATTCACGAAACATCAGTTGATTTTGGAAATAACACTACACAGAGTGACAATTTTTGTTAATTCGCCAACAGGTCTGGCCCACATTTCGGTCAATCGCAAGTTTGAACATCAAAATTCATGTGACATGATTCCAAAGACTCTAATTTCCTTCTTACCTGAGCAGAAAAGCCACAGAAGAAACCGTACCAGAAGTGGACGAAGGTGAAGGTGAAGTTCTTGTAGAAGAAGTAGCGCAGGAAAGTACACATGCGCAGATAGGACCAGCGTCCGTGGACTAGCAGGAGGCGCTGGAGGTAACGGAACTGGGCGAAGGAGAAGTCACTGGAGAGAACCGCCTGCATTCCCTCCTGCCCACTAATGCCAACACCGATATGGGCAGCTATAGAGGAAGGATGAGGGGGATGCAGTATGTTAAGCAAGCATAAGGTCTATCCCTTTTCGTAAACTTTTTCACTATTCTATGCCACTTTGAAGTGTAAGTAGTGCAGATAGTGTGTTTACATTGAAAAACATAAAGTGTAACCTTAACCCTAACCCCTAAGCCAATAAGCCATTGTGTTTCACAATTACCCAGATTATATACTTCTTGAACTGAAAAGACTGGGTGTGGATGTTAGAGACTTTATGCTCTCAACACTCTCCGATTTTCCGGTGTAGATTTCCCAGATGAAGTGGGTTTATCAGCCTGACAGAACAATGCTGGCCTGACAGAACATTTTCAAGATGGCGAAAGTGGAAACAACTGAAACTTCTAAGAGGATAGCACATTACAAATGCTGAATGATTTACCATGACCCCAAATTGTGTGAATTCTCATAAGTCGGCTAAAGTGCTAAAGCTAGCAGCAGCACATCACGTGCATTTGAAAAAAAAATTAACTGACAAAGATAAATGCCTCTGTGTAGTAAAAAACTGTTCACACTGACCAGGTCTTTGCATCCATTTTTAAACATTTATTAATGTTCATATGCGTCTTTTACAGTTGCATCGCGTCTAGTTGTTTTTTCAGCATCTCGCACAGTAGTGCCGCATTTTTAGGGGGCCGTATAAAGTTACAAAAATATTAATTTTAAAAACAAGTTGAGACACTCGCCCTCAGTTTAATTTGATGCAGTGCATCTAGCTTTTTTAGCACAAGAATTCAGTTGGTCTGATGGCATTGTGTTCCATTTGAGACAATCCTACCTTTTGAAAATGTATTTGCAAGATGCCAAGAACATAGTGCAAGTACACAGTACATCACCTGAGACATAGTGGAACACTCACTCTTGATCATGCTGACGTCATTGGCTCCATCTCCAATGGCCAACGTCACAGCTTTCTTGTGCTTCTTGACGACTTCCACCACTTGAGCTTTCTGAAGAGGAGTGACCCTGCAACAGATGACTGTCTGGCACATACATGCCGTCCTCAAGAGCTCCAACTGCATGTCCTTCTGCAGAGCAAACGCCTGGCCAGAGAAACAAGGAATAAAACAGTTTTGTCTACCAATCAATCAGTCCTTTATTATTGCAGAACTTGCACAAGATGGGGAATGGATGGATGGATAATTTCAGTAAGTAATTAAGTTTACATTTCTCTTACCAAACTGTGGCCGTTTATGACCAGTCCATAATCTCCATCAACCTCCTCATCCTCTACCACTTGAGATTTTTTACCAAAAAGTCCACTCTTCGCAATGGGCGGCTCGTCTCCTGATCCTGGTGACATCTTTCTCCTGGCATTCCTGTACGTTACCACAGAATAGAGGTGTCTTATTACCACATGATGAATCCATTTAAATGCTTTAGAAAATGGCACTCTGAAGGAGAGATGGCACTCACACAAGCTCCTCTCGTACTTCATCTGCTGTATTAGAGGCCACTATGAAGATCTCTTTCATCTCCTCTCGGAGCATATTGCAGGCATAACCAATGTTCTCAGCAGTCTCTGTGGGGCATTGTAATGGTTACATGAACAAAGTGCTGGAAACCTTATTGTAAATAAGGTTTGTCTAATTTGTCATCTCCCACAACAGATGCTAGTCCTCAGCACAGGATGTTTGTGTGCTGGTATCTCCACAAGGCTACTTAGGTCAACCAGCTTCACCAGGGAGACCATGTTGGTCAACAATCATTCCATTTTGTTGTTGAAAAATATGGCTATACTGGTCCATCAGCTAGACCAGCAAAAAACAGCCTTGAACCTGCATGAATATTTATGCTTGTGTAAACTGGACTTACATTTACATTTATGCATTTGGCAGATGCTTTTATCCAACGCGACTTACAGAGCCCTTATTACAGGGACAATTCCCCTGGAGCAACCTGGAGTTAAGTGTCTTGCTCATGGACACAATGGTGGTGGCTGTGGGGATCGAACCAACAACCTTCTGCTTACCAGTTCAGTGCTTCAGCCCACTACGCCACCACCACTCCTTACTTAAAATGACTCCTAACCAGCTCCAACAGTGACAAGCGACAGGACATTTTGTGGGTCCAACATTCCACTTCACAAAGCTGTATTTAAATTTATCTTCAAATATGTTCTGATTGTCTGTAATTGTGTCTTTGATTGCGAAAAAGTTTGCTTGCAGAGTGGACAGACAAATGTCCTTTTCTTGTAAGAAACTTCTTGTGTCATGCCTGGTTAGGATACATTGAGGCAAGTGTGAAAAAACTCACCCTGTTTGTCTCCAGTCAAAACCCAGATTTTTATGTCAGCTTTAGCGAGTTGCTCAATGGTCTGAGGCACTCCATCTTGAAGTTTATCCTCCACTGCAGAAGCACCAAGGAGCTGTGCAAATACACATAAATATACTTCAGAGAAGAATAAACACTGTGAGAAACATTATTACTTTATGGTCATGCTGTAAGATAATGTTCTGTGAGACGTGACTACCAGCAAGTCTTTCTCGATCTCTTCATAAATGGCATCCAATTTTTCCTCACGGTCATCCAGTGCAGTGCTGGCCTCATGGTGGCGCAATCTCCACTCCTCAAACATGTCTTCATCTAAGTCTTTATAAGCCAGAGCCAGTGTCCGCAAACCCTCTCCAGCATATTCCTGCAATGGTGTTAGTTGAGCTGTACCGTACCTTAAAAAAACACTCACACAGACCCATAGAAACACAAATGTAACTTACATTCAAATGTTCTGTGGTGACCTCCGTGAGTTTGGAGCAAGACGGATGCAGTCTTTCAAAGATAATTGTATCAGCTCCCTTACAATAGAGAATCAGCCTGCCCTCTGGATTCCGAACTGAAAAAAAAAAACACAAACACACTTGACAATGTTTAACTTATTATTCTGCCTTGTAGGTGATTGCTGTATAATACAGTTGTATAATCACAGTTTCATATAATTCAACATACTATAAACAAATGATCGCTCTTATTTAGGAATGAAACAGCTCATGGTCTCACCAATAACAGACATTCTCTTGCGGACATTGTTGAAGTCCAGCACTGCGAGTAGCTCATAGGTTTTGGGGACACCCATTTCCACCACAGAGATTGTCTCTGGGGTACGGGCTCGGAATACAAAGCCAAAATTCCTGGCTGCGGTAACCAGTGCTCCCTCATCTGGAGACTGAGCCTGGTAAAATAGCTCTCCTGTTGAGAAAGACAGAGTCTATCTTTACTGTAGATGCGGGCAAATCATATGGTTGAATGTATTTTCTGTGTATTAATACACTGAAAATCGGGCATGAATAGTCAAAAGTGTATTCAAGCATGCACTAGATGTCGCTCACCCTCAGTTTTCTCTTCTGGCATAACAGTGTGACAGAGTGCTAGCAGACGGAAGAATGATTGCACCTCTGGAGAGCCCATCTTCACTGTCTCCACCAACTTATAGTCATAGAAAGAGAACTTTGGGTCGGCCAGTTGGTTCCAAGAGAAGTCTACCTTTTCTGTCTTCTATAAATGAGAGGTAAAATGGGGGTATTTGTGACAACATATCCTTATAGTGCAGCATGCTTTCACACTTAATGGGGCAGGTTGTCACAGTGGGAACCTGCTTTTTAATGACGCTGATTTAAAAAGACCTTGTTTGAAATTTGAAATACTACTGTCCTCAACTGAATTTAAAATGTATTATATGCTATTTAATTGATATCCAGTTCAATGTATAGTAAATAAATTATTTGTTATTAACATTTTTATCGATTCATAAATTAACACAAAGAAAAAAACAACATATATATATACATATATATATACACAATACATATATATACACATATATATACATATATATATATATATATATATATATACATATATATATATATATATATATATATATATATATATATATATATATATATATATATATATATATATATATGTGTGTATATATATATATATATATATACATATATATATATATATATATATATATATATATATATATATATATACACACATATATACATATATATATATATATATATATATATATATAGTGAATCAATCACTTTTAACATAAAACTATAAAACTCTCACTATACCCCCCCCCCCCCCCCCCCCCCCCCAGTCAATAGAATATAGACACACACATAAAAAAAAAAACCACAAAACTAAAACAACAACAATAAAAGAAAATACAAAAATCAAGTATAATTAAAAAAAAAAAACCTCTAAATTACTCCCTCCGCCATCCCTCCTCGAGATTCCCCCAAAAATGCTAAGTAATTGCCCCATTTCTTATTGAAAAAAATCCCTAAATCCCATCCTTCTGCTTGACCCCTCCTCGAAGGCAGCCACCCTTCCCATCTCTGCGCACCACTCTGGGAAGGAGGATGCTCCATCTGACTTCCATCCCTTCAAAATAACCTGCCTACCAATTAGCACACTGGTCAAAACCAAATTTTGTATGTACTTATCCTTAAAATGTATGACCTCACCGTCTCCCAAAATACAGAGTCTGGGGCAGTATGAGATTTGAGTGTTCAACACATCACATACAAAACTTTGGATCTTATGACACCCCCCAAAAAATATTAGTGGTGTCTCAATCTTCTGAATAGCATAGCTAGCAGATGGGTGTGTCCTTAAAACCAAGCCTATACAATTTAGAAGGTAAAATCTCTAGATGGAGACGACGTTTTTTTAGAATCCTAGCCCACATTCCCTCCTCCAATACCAAATTTAAATCTTCCTCCCATAATCTTATGAGAGAATTTAAAGCTCCATCCCCCAGACTCTGAATTATCAGAGAGTAATACACTGATGCCTCATGAACCTTCCCAAAAGCAGCAATCACCACCCCCAGAGTATCTGCCACTCTAGGGGGCTGTGTGCTACTCCCAAAAATAGTACAGAGCAGGTGGCGCAGCTGTAAATACTTATAAAATTGAGATCTGGGAATCCCAAAACGCTGACTCAAATTTTCAAAAGATCTCAATACTCCACCATCATATAGGTCACCGAGTGTATTAACCCCCCTCACAATCCAATCTGAACAGCAGAAAGCGGACTTATTAATACATAGTTTAGGATTCAGCCACATGCTCTATGCAACGATTAAATAAATATCAGAGTTAAACACTCTGGACACTTTTATCCATATCGAGTGTAAATGCGAGATAACGGGGTGTGACTTAACTTCTCCAATTAGTTTGATAGAAGGGCTTTGCAGTGGCGAGATTGGGGCAAGAAATTCCTGTTCAATACAAAACCAGGGAGGGGCTCTCTCAGGTTGAAGCAACCAATGAACCAAATGTCTGAGACCGAATGCATAATAATAAAACAAAATCTTAGGTAGGCCTAGCCCACCTTTGTCAGTCGGCCTATGTAACTTGTTGACATGTAACCTGAGACATTTTCCATTCCAAATGAAGGACTTCGCTATACTACTGAATTGCTTGAAATAAGAGAGGGGAACATCTACTGGGAGAGATTGTAGTAGGTAGTTTAATTTTGGAATACAATTCATTTAAA
Organism: Moxostoma hubbsi; assembly: GCA_032164185.1. NCBI lineage: Eukaryota > Metazoa > Chordata > Actinopteri > Cypriniformes > Catostomidae > Moxostoma > Moxostoma hubbsi. Next base: position 24,260,409 of record JAVLUX010000038.1, read on the forward strand.
TAACATTAACCATCCCCATCATTGATAAATGTAATGAAGCCCACCTGCCCACATTGCTCGAAAACCTTTTTATTAAAGGTTCAAAATTAACTCTGACTAAATCACATAAATTTGCTGGGAATAAAATGCCCAAATACTTAATGCATTGTTTGGGCCATTGAAAGGTACCTGGTTGAAAAGCCGTTACTAGGCAATACGCAGTCAGAGCTAAAGCTTCAGATTTAGACCAATTAACTCTGTATCCCAAAAATTTAGAAAATGAATTAATAATGCTGTGGAGGCAAGGCATAGATCTAGTGGGGTCAGAGACGAATAATAAAATATAATCTGCGTAAAGTAAAAGCTTATGCGCCACACTTCCCTCAATCACCCCTGGAAAATAATCTTCCTTTCTTATCGTGGCTGCTAATGGTTACAGGGCAAGACAGAACAATGATCGGGAAAGAGGGCAACCCTGTCGAGTGCCTCTGTTCAGAGTAAAATAATCAGAAATTAATCAATTTGTTTGTACCACCGCTACAGGGTGTCTATGAAGTAACTTAATCCATCCAATAAAAGTATTTCGGAACCCATATATTTCCAAAATCTTAAAAAGATAATCACATTCTACCATATCAAAATCCTTTTCGGCGTCAAGTGAGATGGCAGCGACCAGAGTCTGATCATTCGCTACTTACCACATGATATTGATGAAACGCCTAATGTTATCAGAAGAGCTACGGCCCCAAATAAACCCCACCTTATCTATATGATGTTCGCATGGCACTTAATGCGCGGACCTCCGCTTTTAATTCCGGGAAAGCGGAGGAGCATAAACAAGCCAGTTATGCCCTCCATAACACTATCAGAGCAGCCAAATGCCAGTACAGGCACAAAATTGAAGTACAGTTCAACACCACCGACTCTAGAAGTATGTGGCAGGGAATTGACATCATCATGGACTACAAAGGGAATAAAAACTCCGCCGTGAACACCACTGCCTCTCTCCCAGATGAGCTTAATACATTTTATGCTCGTTTTGAGGAAACTAACACTGCCCTCGCGGACCCGATCCTTCCAACGGGTGCACATCTGTAAAGCCGCGGGTCCAGGTGGCATTCCGGCCATGTCATCAGAGCGTGCGCAAACCAACTGGCTGGTGTTTTTACAGACATTTTCAACCTGTCCCTCTCCCTGTCTGTAGTCCCCATGCTTCACAACGTCCACCATTGTGCCTGTACAAAAGCAATCAAAAATCACTTGTTTAAATGACTGGCATCTTGTTGCTCTGACCCCCATCATCAGCAAATGCTTTGAGAGGCTAATCAGAGATCACATCTGCTCTGTTCTGTCCACCTCTCAAGACCCATTGCAGTTTGCCTACCGCAACAACCGCACCACTGATGATGCCATTGCATCTACAATACACACTGCTCTCTCCCATCTGGAAAAAAGGAACACATATGTGAGAATGCTGTTTGAAGTCTACAGCTCAGCATTCAACACCATAGTGCCCTCCAAGCTTGATGCGAAACTCCGGGCTCTGGGCCACCCGAGTCACTGCTACCATCATGCTCGCTGTGCAGCTGGATCCTGGATTTCCTGTCAGGCAGACGTCAGGTGGTTAGAATGGGCAGCAACATCTCCTCATTTCTGACCCTCAACACTGGAGCCCCGCAGGGCTGTGTTCTCAGCCCACTCCTCTATTCCCTATACACACATGACTGTGTGGCTCCAATGCCATCGTCAAGTTTGCTGTCAATACGACAATGACAATGATGAAACAGCCTACAGAGAGGAGGTGCACACTCTGACACGCTGGTGTCAGGAGCACAACCTCTCCCTCAACGTCAGTAAGACCAAGGAGCTTGTGGTGACACAGCCCCATCACCAGTAATGGAGCACCGATGGAGAGAGTCAGCAGCTTCAAGTTCCTTGGTGTCCACATCACTGAGGAACTCACATGGTCTGTCCACACTGAGGCCATTGTGAAGAAGGCTCACCAGCACCTCTTCTTCCTGAGATGGCTGAGGAAGTTTGGAATGAACCACCACATCCTCACACGGTTCTACACCAGTACTGAAGAGAGCATCCTCACCGGCTGTTCGGCAATAGCACGGCCCACAACCGCAAAGACCTGCAAAGAGTGGTGCAAACTGCCAGAAACATCAACGGAGGTGAGTTTCCCTCCCTCCAGGACATCTACAACAGGTGGTGTGTGAAAAAAGCTTGGAAGATCATCAGAGACTCCAGCCACCCGAGTCACTGCTACCATCAGGCAGGCGGTATCACAGCATCAGAACCCACACCAGCCAATTACATGACAGTTTCTTCCCCCAAGCAATCAGACTTCTGAACACTTGATCTCTCATGATCAATATACACCAGCACTGCACTTTATTAATCTGTTATCTCACACTGGACTGTCATAATATATATATATTTTTTTTTTTTAATTTTTTTTATTTTTTTTTTATTTGATATATATATATATATACTTTTTATTTTTTATTTTTATTGTATGTGCACTCTATATTGTGTGTATTGTTTACTGTACATTGTATATTATATTGTGTAATTATGTGTACATTTGATATGTAAATCTGTTGTTTATTGTAAATTGGTATAAATCTCGTCACTGTCATGACTGCTATGTTGCTTGGAACTGCACAAAAGACTTTCACCTTCTGTTGCACTTGTGTATATGGTCGTGTGACAATAAAAGTGATTTGATTTGATTTGATGTATAAGAGATGTCATAACTTTACTTAATCGGTTATCCAGAATATTTGCCAACATTTTTACATCTAACTGGATCAGGGAAATTGGACGGTAACTTTTACACTCACTTGGATCCTTGTCCTTTTTAAGAATCAGACTGATCTGGGCTTGTGTCATGGTTGGCTTTCCATTCTTTAATGATTTCCTATAAACTTCTAACAAATGTGGATAAGATCTAAAAAAATTCAGAGGCAAAGCAATTTAGCCCCGGAGTCTTGCCAGTAGGAAGGGCCTTAATTACCTCGTCAAGCTCCTCCAAGGTTACTACAAAATGAAGATAATTTTTTTTTTACATTTTTTTTGAAGTTTCTAATATCTTCATCAGTAGACAAAGACGTGTAACTATAAAGATCATTATTAATGCCAATGGCTGAGGTAAAATGTTCACCACCAGCAGAGTGCTGAGGGAATGGTAGAAAAAAGACTCTCTCTGCTAAATATATCTAGCTAAAAGCTTCCCTGATTTGTCCCCCAACTCAAAGTATGACTGTCTTGCCCTGAATAACCAAAACTCCACTTTCTGCGACAAAATAGTATTATATCTGTATTTCAATTGGGTCAATCTCTGAGGCCATCAGATGACATTTGGTGCTTCAGCGCTGCCTCTGCACTTTTAATATTCCCATCCAACTCCACAAGTTTTCGTGCTTTGGATTTTTTGGTCAATGAGGCATACTGTATGATCCGACCTCTAAGATCTGCCTTAAGTGCCTCCCAAGCCACACCCTCAGAGGATACTAAGGACCAGTTGGTCTCCATATAAACATTGATTTCAGTCTTTAACATTTGTTGGAAATCAGGATTTTGCAAAAAGGAAACATTAAAGCGCCAACTATATGATTTCCAATATCTCTAAACTCACCAGGGTATGATCTGAGACTAAGATCTTCCAATTGAGCATTCAGCTCTGATGAAAGGAGGGACTTGGATATAAAAAAAAAATCTGTTCTAGAATAAATCTTATGGACTGATGAAAACAATTTTTAGTCCCTATCAGATGGGTTCAAAAGTCTCCAAATATCTGCAAGACCAAGATTTTTACACATCCTGTGAAGCGTCAGTGTTGCTCTAGGAGGCATACACTCTTTTGCTCCACAAAACAAATTCCAGCTGATATAAAGCTGTTCAGTTTACTCGGACAAACAACCAAGTAATCAGTGAGCCGGCTGTTTATGAGTTCAGCAGATGACATAATCATTCTAATGTCCCTTAAAAATTCTCCACAAAAACAAACTCCATCCAACAGGAGGCATGAACACAAAGAGCGAACAGATTCATCCACAACAGTCCTGAAGCAGTGTTATTCCTCAAAACAAACTCCGGCCACTAGGCAGAACCAGGTCAAAAAGTAGCAAAACGGACATCCCGGTTCCTCTGACATCAAGAGCCAAACTCACTCGGAGGCCACGCAAATTTTTTTTATAAAATACACCGTGACTTACTCAGCCTGTCAACTTCATAAAAGGCATCCTTTATGTGAGCATGTAGATATTTTGCGATCAATAGTGTCCATTCTCAATCTGGCCAGGAACTTCAGTGTAAAAGCGATCTTCTGTCAATGCAAAAGTTTCTTGAAGGAAGTGTCATTCCACAAAACAAACTCCAGCTGCTAGGCGGAGCTCAGACAATCTAGTCACTGAAAAGAGAGTCAGTCCACTAATATAAGAAACATCAAATGGCTTACTCACTCCAATGTATTTATGAAGGAGAGAGCCTGTTTGGGACATGTCATTTTTTACTTTGCGACCGTCCTTCATTTCTATTCGCAGTCTTGCCAGAAACATCAGTGCAAAAGCGATCATCCGTTGATGCAAGTGTTTCTTACATTCCTTGAACCGATCGCATTTCTCTCGTCGAATTCGCAAAGTCTGGGAACAAGAAAATATTGTGATTCTTCCAAGAAAGTTTTCCTTTGGTCCTTGTCTGGCACAACACAAGATCTTTATTAGATGATCTCAGAAATTTCGCCAGGATTGATCAGAGCCTGTCTCCCTCAGCAGATCCGCGAGCCGGGGCTCTGTGAGCTCGCTCGATTTCCATTTTAAAGCCTGTTTTGTCGAGCAGACTCGGGAAGAGCTCGTCAAGGAATTTCACCACATCTCTGCCTTCTTCATGCTCAGGAATTACAACAATCTGTATGCTATTCCTTTATTTTCATATTTTAATATTTTCGAATTATTTCCAAAATCTGTTCCAAGTCTGTTTTGGATGCAGGCGGATTAGCGGCAATTCCCTTTCCGATGACTCCAGATAACTAATCCGTTTCTCAACATCTGCCACTCTTGTGACCAATTCAGAGAATTTTGCTTCCATCGCTATAATCGATCGACGTATTATAGCAAGATCCTCCAAGTCAGCAACAACCTTCATCAGCATCACCGAGATGTTGGACAGTTGATGCTGAATTTCTTTTGATGTCCAAATCGAGTCCCTGGCTCGCAAGGCTGTCAGAGGCCTCAGCTTGAACACATAAGTGTCTTTTAATGTCTCCGAAGTCTGATGACTTTTACTTCTTCGCCATGTTTACCTCAAAGAGCAAGTATGTAACTGGGTGTATCGAATCTCATCGGATTGTAATAAGAAAATAATAAAAAACCTAGCAAAGTGCACAGAGCTCGTCTTTGCACGTCTGCTTCTCGCATGGCGTCACGTGTCCTCTAGTAAATCCATTATGAAAAATCAAAAAATTCATGAAACGGCAACAATGGAAAAGGCCAACAGAAACTGTAATAGATTAATTATATATGATTACAATTTATAAAACATGTGACATCTTGCCCCAGCCTAGTATTTATAAAAAAATACCCTTCATGTTTGAATCAGGTTTTTGAAACCAACATACACAAGCAATGCTAGAGAAAACACATTTGTGTAATTGGATTTTTTAATATAAAGTTATAGCTTTTGTGGCAACTAGCCCCAGTCTCCCCTATTGCTTTAAAGAGAATATTGCAAAAAAAAAACAACAAAAAAAAAACAACTAACCTCAGTGATTTCTATCCTCTGCCCAGAAAAGTCCTCAACCTCACCTGAGGAACATAAAAACATGAGTTAAGTTACACACACTACTTAAAACTCTCACATGCAAGTGCAAGCTCTTTCAGCTCTTACCATATGACTTTCCATTGATGGAGCACCTGTTGAAGGTCATGATGTTCTGGGTCAATGTTCCCGTCTTATCAGAGAAGATATATTTGATCTGACCCAGCTCCTCATTGAGAGTGGTTGTTCTGGCCTGGGCTGGTGTGTCGCTCTTCACATGATACATTTTACGGTCCCAGTCAATGAAATAGCTGTTTCCCAGACGAAGGATCTCCACACTATTGTCAGTGTGAAAAGGGATTTTGAACCAAAATGAATGGCTCAGCTAAAAACGTAACTTCTAACTTCTTCAATGCCATTGAATTGCGACATCAGCTGTTGTTTACAATAATTACAATAATTGTGTTTTTCAGGTCTTAAAGCTATAAATAAAAATAACCAAATACTTTTTGGCACTTTATTAAGTTAATATGAGGACTGACCTGACATAGAGAGAGATAGGCACAACAGTGTTGAGAATAATGACATAGGACCAGAAGGTGAGAAATGCTGACAAGGCTGCATTTGCTCCATCAGCTCTGGGAAGGAAGACAATGAAAGAGTTCCCCTCCTGGTATTCCCAAATCCCATTCCCAATGGACAAAATGGTGCACATGAAGGCCAGGAAACCAAAAATCTGACGAGCAAAGAAAAATGTTTGAAATTAATTTTATCATTGGGTGGCAAACGTACATGTGTATACACTCAATTAAACTTGTCTACTCACAAACAGCACCAGGCCATTCATGAGGCGGTCAATGCTGGTTCTCTTGAAGATGGACTTGCCAGAGTTCTGCATTAGCTTTGTGTCAGGACCTAACCAGATTTGGAAATGCTCATCATTATTATAGAAATGATATAAACTTCATATCTTTATTTTAAGCTTCATATGGCAATTTATCAATATATCGCAACCTCCAAACACCACGAGTCCAAAGCACCACTCTGTGTTTCTGAGTGTACATCCTCTGAGCAGAATTCTGTCATTATCTAGAGCAAACGTCTCTCCTCCCATCGTCAGAGTTCCTGTGAACTTATCCAGACGGTTGTTTGGAGGCTCACAACGCACTTCACCTGCAAGTGAAACAAGGACATTTTTATCCATCCATCCAACCATCTATGATTACTAAAAACATGTTTTTTTGTTGGATTAATTATATGAATTAACTGTAGATACAGATACTGTAGATATACTGTGCCACTCACCATTGAATGCTGCTAGTTTCTGGATGTCATTGCCTAGATTTCCTGTAAGAGTCAGTGCCTGTTTCACCTTCAGGTTAGTCTCGCTGTGTGAGACAAAGATACAGACAGAAAGACATGATGGCTCTGGAACATTCATAATAGAGTCCAAGTATATATTCACATGTTCAGCTACTGACCCATCCAGCTCTGCTGTCTCAATGTAGACGAGATTCAAAGGTTCACTACTGGAGAGCAGCAACAGATCAGCCTACAGCACAGGGGAAACATTTTTCAGTATGTCAGTAAGAATGTCAGTAGATTGAAAGGAAAACAAATGCTACATGTTACATCCTGTTAATCGGTTAACTGTAAGTTAGTTACCTTACGATGTAGAGTTAACTTTTTTATTATATTTAAGATGACAATGGCATGAAACTTCCTAGTTTCCTATTAAAGCCTGTAGACTGATTTTCATGAGTAGGGAGCGGGTTGGTTTTGCCGGGAAAATCCAAAGGATGTCACGTTTATGCACTCTCCCGAGAGTCTTCTAATGAATCCCGTCTGGCTAAGCGGGAACGTGTTCGTGGTCGAGCGAAAACAAGAGTGAACATCAGCAGGGCATTTGATTCCTGGAGGAAACTTGGGAAACCTGAATTGGCATTCTTCTTTTTGGACAGGTAACCTTACATCACTGCACAGCATGTGAAATATAGTACCATAGGATTGATCTGTGTAATTTTAGCTAACTTGATCTTGCCTGTTAACGCTGATGAATTGCAAGCTACCTTGCTTTGTAACTTTCAAATAATTTAAACGATCTTCTCTTTATACTAAAAGTCAGGTATACAGGATACATTTAAGCAAATTCGCTGGTTTCTTGATCGTAGTACAATATATGACATACAAAACACACAATAGTGCAACATAACAGTGCAACAGTCAACTGTCTGGTATAGTTCAGTAGTGTGTAGCTGTATGTGTGTATCAGTACGCTATGTTAGCTGATAAGTAGTTTTAGTTTAGTCTCAAATTTTGTAGCAAAACAATCATAACTGTGTAATTTTAATTATGCTACCTCATCTGTCAGCATGATGCCGGTGAATCACATTCTCTCTTTGTACGATACGTTATTGTTTTGGCTGAGGCTTGCGTCCCAATTGAGTGTGTGCATGAGTGCGAGCAACAGGTAGCTGGCTGCAGTTCACTTAACGGCCACAGGTGTCATTAAGAACAAGGGTTTCTTAATCTTACATACTGAACTTTTAACAAGATTTTCGTTTAAGATTTATTGTATCGTTACTCACTGTGACAAACTCGTTGTTTTCCAGTTTGATGATATCACCCACTTGAACATTCATCCACTTCTCACTCTTCAGCCTGGTTGAGATGATAAAAGAAGAGTGGTGTAAATGTTATTATATATTTTCCTGATATTGTAACTGTATTTTTTTTACCTATTACCTTTTACCTATTCTCATATATACACAAAACTTAGGACAGTTTAATACCATTCATCACAAAAGATTTCTTGGAAAATGCAGATGGAGTACAGTACATGACAAACGTATAACTCTACAGTGGTGAATACTCACTCTCTGTCAATGAGCACTTCGACTTTTCTATTGTTCACCTGCTTGTCATTCTTGTGTCTGGTCTGTGTAAGGTGAATATGAGAACACAAGATGAAAGAGAGACATAATATGAAAAATGAAGACACGTGATTTCATGTAGTGGACACAGACAGGAAGTGGACTCACAATGTCATCAGAGAGATCTTTGGCTAGAGTCATAGACAGCACCAGCAGCAGAGGGACTACAGTAGTGAACCAGGACAGGGACGAGATCTGCGGGATCAGCTGTTTAACACAAACACTAAATTAGTTAGCAATATTCTTTTCACCTAATAAAAGCAAAAGATTTGTTTCTTTAATCAGAAACACTGATTAAGATTTTATCATTTGAAAAGATTATAGCTGTGCTTTCAAGATATCGTATTTTCCCACCATTGAAAGTTATGAAAATTCACTTACAGTATGTTTTTTTGTTCAGCTTTCCTATAATTTATCCAACTCATCCCATGGGAAATACATTTACCCTATAGACATATATGTGATGATCTAAGTGTCTAGTTAAGATACCTGCAAGATGAGGAGAAAGACGAAGTAAGCGTTAGCCAGCCTCTGAAACTGCTCGAACAGATTGAGAGGGAGGAAGGTGAAGATGTTGTACTTTGAAGTCTTGATGGCATTGTTCTATAAGGACAGACATACGATACACTCAGATCACACACACTGTATGAAAAATAATGTCCATTTTTCATTTTAAGGAAATCTTTTTCTATTTACCGCATATTGAAATGACAGATTGAATTCCCTGTCATTTGCTCGCAAATGCCTCTCCTCTGTGGGGAAAATTAAAAAAGTAAATAGATATATAAAACACAGCATTGGAAACATTAAGTTAAGAATCAGTTTGAATTGTGCATATATGAACTGAAAATGAATTAAGATGTTTTGGCCATTAAACATCAGTGTAACTGCTTATGTTATACCCTCTGTTTCCTTTTTCTTAATGTTTATTCCACACGCTGACAGCAAGGAGCCCATCTTTCTCTGATTACATCATCACACTAGTATAAAAAAAAGAAGACAAATAAATTCCATAGTCATAAAAATACAATTTAAGAAACAATATTCAGTTCTCCAGTGAGATTTGTTGTGCATTTGGGTTGAAGGCAGAGCCAGAAATTAACAGAGCTCTGAGCCAAAATATTAAAGAAAGTAAAGAAAAACAAAATGAGAATAATAATAATCAAAACAAAGCCAATTCCTCGGATAATATTCCATTCTAAGCCTAGTTATGGGTTTAGTGTCTCTGCAGACATATTGAGCTGTAGCTGTCAGATATCTGTAAACACCGTCACAGAGGCGAGACTTGTTGAAAGTGTAGCTAATATAAAGTTACTTTTGAATTATTGAAAAAATCTAAAATGTGAAGTAACTAACTAACTCTAAAGTACTCCAAAACATTTAAACAGCCATAACATCAAATTCTACTCAAATATAGAGATTGGCTAATTATTTAAAATATATTCTAGAAGTTTTTATTGTGTTCTGATATCTTGTGTATTTGAGGTTGATTTTATTTTATAGGTAAGAGCTATAATTGTTCAGATTAAAAATGTATTCCAATGAATTGATTGAATTGATGTATTTGACATATGGATGAGACGATGTGTTTGGGGGGAAAAAATGTCATCATAAAATTAAAAGAAAAGAGGTGGAAATATAACAACATATTTACACTGGAATTTGGTGTGTTGTTCCGAATTATTTTCCGTCTAAATTCAGACCCCATTTGTCGAATTCCTGACAAGCACCACCATGCGACAAAAGTTCATGTGCCAAAAATGCTTTTGATGTCACATCAATTTTGATCTCTGGCTAGCGAGAAACTATATTTGTAAAGAAGTGAAATATTGCTGTTTTGGTCTCAGTACTGTTAGGGTTTGGGTAAGGAGTATACTTAATAGTCAAATGTTTCACTCATATAATATTTGATCATGTCTTGTGCATGCGGGTGCACAATTGTAGTTCCAGCTGAGACCACTGGGGGCAGAACGGAAATTCACAAAGCAGACAAAACATTCTTTCAACTTCAACCTTCAAACGTCTGAAATATTGGCATTCAGTAAAAAGTAATCTCTGACACTGGCTGGATGTTCTATAGCACTGTGTACAGTTTGGCTCTAATAATAACTTTTCTAATGTCATATAGCTGCAGAAGTCACATTATAGCTACAGTCTCTTACAGTTATAGCCAGTCTACAGCTGTACACTGACAAAAACAGAGTGTGGTGAAGTAAATATAGCAGAAAAGATGAAGTACATTCTACATTGAATAAGTTGCCTGTAGTTTAAGTGTGAACTTGAAAATATTAGGTAAATTCTGCATTTGTAGCCATCTCAATTCAAACATTTAAAAATGAACGCTCAAGCTTACAAGAAAATATTATTTATGATTGTTTATCTTTACAATGCGTCATTGTGTATTTATCCTAAAGTAGAAAACCTTAACACTGCAGACACATTGTTACTTTGAATTCATTTCAAGGGTAAACAAAGTAATTACATTTTACTCAACTTTTTGAAGCTGGTGTTCCCAGCATGCTTGAATAATTAATGACCTTGTATGCGTGGTTTTATTGTTTGCAAGTTTATTTACATGTTTATTGCTCTTTTATTGTTGGTTTTGAAGTTACATTTGGTAATTTCTTGTTTTGTAAAGTCTGAAGTTTATTTTATACTAATAAAATGAATATATGAATATATATATATATATATATATATATATATATGTGTGTGTGTGTGTGTGTGTGTGTATGTATACATATACCATTCATGATATAAAAAAATGTATCTGTTGATCATTTCCATCATCATGTTTTGTGCACCATGTGATCAGGTCTGCATGTGCAGGTCTGTATTTTGTTCCTAATTCCAAGTTGATGTTGTCTGATAGACTACATATCATGCATTAAGCTTCTCTCTGGAAGGCTTTTGTGTGTCATGTGGTACACAATTACGCATTTGTTTATAAGGAAAGTTAAAAATGTTAATTTTTTCTAATAAAATATTCATTTAAATTTCACTAAGTTTATTTAAGTACCACGTACATCATTGTTGTAAGTAAAAGTTACTGTTTTATGTTAAATATATTCACTCAGTTCAATAATCAATAACATGTTGTGAAGAAAAGTATATTTTACTTTTAATATTTACTAAAACGGTGTGCAAAAACTTTTGGAATAAAAATTAAGTAAATCTTACAAGTCATTCATGTCCATGTTTGTAACATGCATCTCACAAAATCTGCATTAATATAAGAGAAAGTGCAGGTACAAGACCTTATCACAGGCACATCATAATGGATTATTTTATTTGTCTGTTAATGTCTAACTGTGGTTGATGATTAACAGGAAGAGTTCAGTGTATTTTACAGCTCTGTGGCTTATCAGCATAATGTACGTGTATAGACTAATTACACACACACACACACACACACACACACACACACACAGGGAGATTATTTATTTCAACCATTTTCATAGACAGTAGTCGTTGTTCATTTAACACGAAACATTCAGTCTACCGCTTGATGAATTTTAAACATAGGCTATATACAATTACTGTTAGAGGCAACAATTCATGCTTGATCATGGTTTGTCAATGCCTGTGTAACACATATAGAGTTTGTGAAGGATTCGATACATATATTGTATTAAAAAATAATTCCCAATCACAATAACTGACCCATCTGAAATTGGAAAAAAAAAGAAGAATGCTGCCACTAATAACCCTGAACATTAGACCGAGCTCACATACCTTCATCTTAAACTTTATCTAATCTAATATTACAATGACCCATCTAAAACCACCGCGATCACTTAACAGTCAACACACCGTCAACGCCCTTGAAATTAATTCCTATGTAGTATCATAGTAGCCACTCCAGAAAAACTGGATTAAATGATCAAATTGAATGCCTATATCTGAGGCTTTTACTGTTTACATTTTGTTTTCTTAAATCTACTGTAAAACCACATCTGTTGTTGCCAGAATGTTACCGAAAAATACAGTGATGGCATTTCCAGCATTTCACAGTTCCCAACTGTATACATAATGATTTTGTGTTAATTAACAGTATTTTGATTAATACTTTCAAATGTACTGATAATTACCATAAAACACATGTGGTATAATGAAAGGCTACATGATCACTTACAATTAAACAATAATGGCCTCTCCTGCAACTAGCATTGGCCATCAAAACATGGGCTGTTTGAATGAATTTTGGCGTCTTTATATAACCTTTGGTAGCCTATAATATGACCCTATATGGCGGTGTTATTTTTGAATTTATTCATTTGTCTTTGTACATTTGTTATTATAATTTATTTATTTAATTATTCCCTACATATCCTTTTTTCTCTCATGTCTATTTGTATCTGTATATATTTAGAAATCTTTATACCCCTTGGCTCTGAATTTTATTTCTATTTGTGTTTTTCTGTTCTGAAACTCGTGTCCTTATTGCAAAACAACAAACATGAAAAAATGTTTTTGGTAGAAGACACCGTAATCTTTACCATCACTCGAATGTGCAGTTCTGTAAGAAAGTCTGTAAAAACATCCAAAGATAATGTCGTTGTCTTTAATGAAATTTAAGGAGACTTGAGTCTCCTCATCACTCCAAGTGTACCTCTCCTCTATGATTCTTGTTGTGAAGACAGATGTAAATTATGTCATGTGACATCATTTTTTTACATGAATGTAATTTTTTGTTTCCAAAATAATTAATCACGACATTTGACATGTTGATATAGGATTTATGTGCTATAGTTAAACTGAAAAATATTTTTAAAAAATGCCCTAAACCTTTTTCACAACAAATCCTTGGATGGAAATGTAGCTTTGGTAAGTCTATGTCATTTTTAGTCACTTTGGAGGTCAGTTACAAGAAAATACAAAAGTCTGATCAGTTAGAAAAGATATAGTACGCTAAGTTAGAACAGTCTGAAGGTCTGTCCCAAGTTTGGTGGAGCTCTAGGTGTTTTGATCTTGGTTTAGGGATTTTAGGGAACCCTAAACAAAGTATGTATACTAACAGAATGTTGTCTTTGTCAAGCCATAAACATAATTATTACAATACTGTACAAGTATTAAAAGTATATGTATTTTCTTTAAGTATTTTTCACAGGAAATTCTAAGAAAATTTTCTAACACTTTATAATTAGTTTGTATTTATTAGCATTTGTTAATGAGAACTAATGGTAACACTTTACAATAAGGTTAACAACTTAAGTTAACATGAACTAACAATGAACAATTCTTTATTAGCATTAATTCATATTGGTTAATGTTAATTTCAGCATCTAGTAATACATATTAAAATCAAAAACTGTATTTATTAACTATTGTTAATGCAGTATGAACTAACATGAATAAAATTATATGTAATTAATTGTAAATGATACCAGTAATTCATATTTTTATATCTAACAGTTATAACAAAAGTAGTCTTTTTATTTATAGTATCAAGTTTGACAGTAAGATACTGTAACTAATCGACATGTTTTTACTATAGCATTTTTATGTTCTTTTTGGATTAAAATGACTAACATTTTACAGTGCTCTAACATAATCGATAAATGTCTCATTGACTGAAGGTTCAGTGACCATATATCGATGTTGGCGGTTAATGGCGTCAGTCTAGAGATCTCCCCTCAACACCAGGAAAACACCTGACCCTTCACCATCTTTATACAAGAGCCAACATGGAAAATCACACACCCTTAAACATACTCACTTTGCCCGATGCCTTATCTCTTTGCCTTCAGTATCTAGACAATACTGTTGATAAAGACTATTATGTGCCGTGTTATGTTTTCTGGCTATAGAGTTTCAATAAAGTTACTTAATTTATTATTCATTTTTTCAACAAAGCACAATTCACCACATGTGCTTCTAGCTAATGTCAATGAGTAACTCACTTTGAGAGTGAAAAACTATTTTCTCTTTAAAAAAAAAAAACTTACAAGAATTACTCCTCACAAGGTCACTAAATGTGTATTATATGTGAAAAGTGGACCAACCAAAGGAGTGAGAACATATAGCCATACCTGAGTCAAACGTCTGTCATCCAAGATCTCTAGAGAAACAGCAGCGTTACAGAGTAAACCACTACAACATAAACATGCGTGGAAAAAGGCACTTAAAACCTCACTACAGTTCCCATAATGCAACAAAAAGTGAGGCCCTAGTTGATAAGAGATTTGAACAGGTATAAGTTAAGGGTGTAGTCTGACGTGACAAGGAAGAGGTTTCAACGGTAAACCTACGGTAGGACTGGGTGGAGTTACAGGCAGCAGTTTGGTCTATGGAAAGGGTTAAGTGACTGGGAAGTTGAGTATGCTTTGAGGAAATAGAGGATTTTACAGAGTATCGTGTCAAGGGAAAGAGAGAAAGAGCAAACAGAGGCTGATCTTTGGACTCTGGTGGGTTGGAAGAAGGAAACTGGTAAAACGGTTGGATTAGGGAATTAAGTAGGTGAAACGTTAGAAACCATGAGACACTGCTGTTGACATGGCTGACTATATTTAATAGGCCCTATTTAAAATCTTTCCTAGATTTTAAGACAGAAGCTGTTTTGCTCCAAGTAGTCCATATAACTTCTGAACAAGCTTCAAAAAAATAAGGCTGGGCATAGAAAAATATTTTCTTCATCAACTTGTGTTTTCTGTTGTTAATATTGCTGGTGGTCTGGTTGAAGTGAAACAAATCAGTTTCTCGCTTGAATGACCCATCTTGCCAGTGAGGCTGCGCAAACTGCTGCTCTCATGAGCATGCACAGGAGATCAACTAAAATAAAACATTCGATTTCGATTTGTTTCTCACCAAACCTTTTCATATGCTTTAAGAACAAAGCATGAGTCGCATTCAATAATTTATTATACTTTTGGGCCTGTAATCACAAAACATCTTAAGGCTAAAAGTAGCTGCAAATTCAGAAATTTTGGAGCAACTCTTTAAAAATTAGGGG
Organism: Moxostoma hubbsi; assembly: GCA_032164185.1. Taxonomy (NCBI): domain Eukaryota; kingdom Metazoa; phylum Chordata; class Actinopteri; order Cypriniformes; family Catostomidae; genus Moxostoma; species Moxostoma hubbsi. The sequence continues at coordinate 24,276,036 of JAVLUX010000038.1, forward strand.
CTAATTTTAGGACTCGTTTTTTTAAAACTAAAAGTAGCTCCTAAACCCATGACAGATATCTTGGGTTTATATATTAATCAGAGCTGTCAATCTATAAAAAAAATGTATCTAATTAATTACATGGTGTCCCGATTAATTAATCGCGATTAATCGCATATACAAATATTTGCTGAGAAAGCCCCTCATATATATAATTCAATATATAAAGATTATACATATTTATATCAATATATAATTATACATAGTTATCTTTAATTATTTAAAAATTATATATATATATATATATATATATATATATATATATATATATATACACACACACACACACACACATATATATATACATACATATACACTCACCTAAAGGATTATTAGGAACACCATACTAATACAGTGTTTGACCCCCTTTCGCCTTCAGAACTGCCTTAATTCTACGTGCCATTGATTCAACAAGGTGCTGAAGGCATTCTTTAGAAATGTTGGCCCATATTGATAGGATAGCATCTTGCAGTTGGGATGCACATCCAGGGCACGAAGCTCCCGTTCCACCACATCCCAAAGATGCTCTATTGGGTTGCACATGGTGCATTATCCTGCTGGAAGTAGCCATCAGAGGATGGGTACATGGTGGCCATAAAGGGATGGACATGGTCAGAAACAATGCTCAGGTAGGCCGTGGCATTTAAACGATGCCCAATTGGCACTAAGGGGCCTAAAGTGTGCCAAGAAAACATCCCCCACACCATTACACCACCACCACCAGCCTGCACAGTGGTAACAAGGCATGATGGATCCATGTTCTCATTCTGTTTTCACCTAATTCTGACTCTACCATCTGAATGTCTCAACAGAAATCGAGACTCATCAGACCAGGCAACATTTTTCCAGTCTTCAACTGTTCAATTTTGGTGAGCTCTTGCAAATTGTAGCCTCTTTTTCCTATTTGTAGTGGAGATGAGTGGTACCCGGTGGGGTCTTCTGCTGTTGTAGCCCATCCGCCTAAAGGTTGTGCATGTTGTGGCTTCACAAATGCTTTGCTGCATACCTCGGTTGTAACGAGTGGTTATTTCAGTCAAAATTGCTCTTCTATCAGCTTGAATCAGTCGGCCCATTCTCCTCTGACCTCTAGCATCAACAAGGCATTTTCGCCCACAGGACTGCCACATACTGGATGTTTTTCCCTTTTCACACCATTCTTTGTAAACCTTAGAAATGGTTGTGCGTGAAAATCCCAGTAACTGAGCAGATTGCGAAATACTCAGACCGGCCCGTCTGGCACCAACAACCATGCCACACTCAAAATAGCTTAGATCACCTTTCTTTCCCATTCTGACATTCAGTTTGGAGTTCAGGAGATTGTCTTGACCAGGACCACACCCCTAAATGCATTGAAACAACTGCCATGTGATTGGTTGATTAAATAATTGCATTAATGAGAAATTGAACAGGTGTTCCTATATATATATACATACATATACACATACACGTGTGTGTATATATATATATATATATATATCCAACTGCATAACTTCAATCTAATCAATCTAAAATTAGGAAATTAAAAATGAAGGCAAGCAGACAACACAGTCTCTGCAGCCACAGTTATTATTGTTATTACATGATTTATCAGTTCATGTAGGTGTTCTTTTATACCAGATGTCCGCAATCCAAAACATTTTTGTATATTTTTTCGTTTCAACTTCTAGAAATGTAGGTTTTTACTGAAGTGAAGTTAACATAAATCCACTTATTTGCATATGCAAATCACACATACGCATATAAAATAAATAAATAAAGAGCAAAAAAGCACCAAAAAAGTAGTCCATTTGTGTGGTATATTCCCAGTGTTCTGAAACCATACAATACATAGTTACAAACAAACAAACAGAAATGTAAGTTTTCACATAACAGAATTGACAGATGAAGTTTTTGGCAAAACTTGTGTTATCTTAGACCTGTGATCACCCGAACTTTAAGGGAAAAATCATGGAATCTATTTGTTTTTTCTTTACAAAATGACCGAGGCAACTCAAAATATTGTTTAAGATACTTTATGTAGAAAATCATTTGTTGGAGTGCGCACACAAACATTTTAAGAACACAATTTCCTTTATCCGTGACAATACCAATAAAACTTAAAAAATGTGGAGTAAACTCATTCAGTTCCGCACATGCCAGATCTTTACAAGTATTTGTTAAGGAGTTCATTTGGATAGAAAAAAACAATTACAAATAAAAAACTTCCACAAGTTGGCACAAGTAACAAGTATATTACAAAGAGTGATAGTTCCCTCCTATAGAGCAACGATAACAGTACTCAACAGTATATAAAGTGACAAAAAGGTTATATTATAAGAATCATGATTGGCAATTTCAACATACATTTTAAATATTGTCAGTGTTTTCTGTGAAAAATATATTTTACATTGATTTTAGATTTACGAGGTGAGACTTTTTGCACAGGCACCAAACAAGAGAACAAATTCTATACGATATCTTCATTTTTCCCACTTAGTATTTGCAGTTTGAGTGGTTTATGAAAAACAGACAACATAGTACAAAATGTATCAAATGAAAAATTATTTAGATGGAGGGACAGTCATCAGAACCCTTTTAAAAGAAGAAAACCCTGTTAAACAAAATGAATAATCGGAATTACAAGACTTTGCAGAATAAATCAATCACAAGTCTTAAACGGAAAAACAATAGAGTTTAAAATCACAAAGAAGAAATCTGAACAAATGAAATAAGGCTGCTTTGAAATGAAAGAACACATTTAGTCACTATTATCTTTAATTGATCAGTGATCTTAATAGACTTGATCATATTTATTAAATATATTTTTTAAAAGTCCGTTAATGCCATTTTCACATCTTACTACTGTACGATTAAACCGCCCTTCCAGTGAGCATATAGTTTAAATATAAAGTATCCAAAAATATTACACAACAGCCCGTTAAATCATTCACACATTTAAGCAATGCTACGTAGATGAATAATAATAATTATAGCTTCAATACTGTCCGATAATGCTGCAAATGATTGTGTGATATATTCTCATAGGAAAGAAATCCACCATTGGCGATGAGGCATGTGTATAAGTGAACTTAACCTTGTTTTTTTTCCACCTGCTAGTTGGACTGGTCTCAGGGTGGCTGAAGGATCATGCTACATTTAAAATGAATGGCAACCATAATAGAGATAACCTATAAGAATGAATAGTAACCTATAAAAAAACCAGATGGCATGTGACCTGGTTGGAAATGGCGTGTGAAACGTATACAGTGCGAGTTACTGGATATTCACTCATGCAACGAAACACTCCAGAACACCAAGTGAATGATTTTTGGCCCCTTGGATGTTAAAAACATAGGGGCCAAACAATCACAATCATTATAATTACATTTCTCTTCAACTTGACACATTCACAGCATCACAATAAGGCAACAAACACATGGTGAAAAGAGATTACAGAGAAAAAAAGTGCACAAACATTAAGTGGATTCTGTGTACTTTACAACAGATGCTACTGAACTAAAGACCCAACACATTCATAGCGCCACCAAGTGGAGGTCAAATCTCAAAGTCCAACATTATTAACAGTGATCATTGGCAGAGTAGATGCCATGTTTAATTTGACACAAATGAAAATAGGCTGAAAGGCATAGAGGTACAGCCTTTTCAATAAGATGAATGATGAAAAACTTAATTGAAAATGATTGAATCATTGGGCGAATCTCACTAAACACACACAAATATATTTATTTATTTATATAAAATGGGAAATGATGGAAAAATTAATGGGGGTATAAAACAATTAAAAATTAAAACATCCAGTAACATTATGGTAATGAGGATTTGAGGGGAAAAATTGCCATGAAATTAACAAAAAAAAATTTGCAATGCAAAAAAAATCGTAATGGCTCTAAAAATAGGCTTAATTTTATATATATTCAAAAAACTATACATAAATTTGTATAAATTGTTATTTCTTTTTTTCCCAGTTTGGGGTGAAATGTGACTTGGGCATGTTTTTGTAAGATTCTCTCAAATATATCCAATTGACAAAAAGCTTTCGAAAACACAACCTAAACACAGTACAGTCCATTAAAATAGACTACGGATGGAACTGTCTTTTACTCACAGCCTTGTTTTAATTTGCGTCAAACTTTGTGTGAAAAGGCCACCCTCTTCTGTCGAAATGGCAGTGTAGTGAACGAGGTTCTGCAACATCCAAAACTAACAGTGCTCTCTCAAAAATGTTAAATGACCTCTCTTGTGCCACCAACAACCCTTCTGTGTTGGACTGAGGTGGGCATGAGTAGCCAGAAAAAGTTATTGTTGACAATAAAAGGTGACAGAATTACAATCCAGTCAATTTACACCAAATTATGTACTTTTTCACACAATTGCAAGTGTCCTAGATCGTCTTCTGCCATTAGGGAGCATTCTCACCTACCCTCCTCAGCTGAGCGAGTCTCGGATTTGAGTTTGACGAACTCTTTAGCCACTTCGTCACCGGAGCGCTGGGAGAGGATGCGCATGACGGTGAGACCGGTGTCGTCGATGTGTACCTGTGGGCCCAGAGGACACCAGCAGGCACAGCTGGCTTTCGGTGCGACGTCGCGCAACTGAATGACAGCGATGCCAACTACACGGTCTGCACGGCCGAAGCAGTAGTCTTTCACACATACTTGTAGCTCATAACACTCCGGACCATCCTCATTTCCAAGAATACTGTATTAGGCAGAGAGAGGAACAGAAAAAAAAAGAAATTTCACAATATTTCTTATAATTATTCTTTGTCTGTCTGACTGTTGAATGAATTCGACACCTCTCTGTCTGTCTGTCTGTCTGTCTTTCTATCTATCTGTTGGTCTGTTGAACGAATCAGACATCTGTCTGTCTATCTGTCTGATGAATGAATCAGACATCTCTGTCTGTCTGTCAAACGAATCAAATATCTCTGTCTGTCCAGCTATCTGTTAAACGAAACAGTACATCACTCTGTCTGTCTGTTGAACGATTCTCTGTCTGTCTGTCTGTCGAACAAACCAGACATCTCTCTGTCTGTCCATCAATCGGTCCTTCTTTCTGTCTGTCTGTCGAATGAATCAGTTATCTCCGTCTGTCTATTGAACTAATTAGACATCTTTCTCTTGTCTGTTGAATGAATTAGACATCTTTGTCTGTCTGTCTGTCAGTTGAAAGAATCAAACATCTTTCTCTGTCTGTCTGTTGAATGAATTAGATGTCTTTGTCTGTCTGTCAGATGAAAGAATCAGTCATCTCTCTGTCTGTCTGTCTGTCAGTTGAAAGAATCAGTCATCTCTCTGTCTGTCTGTCAGTTGAAAGAATCAGATATCTCTGTCTGTCTGTCGAACGAATCCGACATCTCTGTCTGTCTGTCGAACATATCGGACATCTCTGTCTGTCTGTCTGTCTATCTGTCGAATGAATTAGATGTCTTTGTCTGTCTGTTGAAAGAATCAGTCATCTCTCTGTCTGTCTGTCAGTTGAAAGAATCAGATATCTCTGTATGTCTGTTGAACAAACCAGACATCTCTCTGTCTGTCTTTTGACCGAATCGGACATCTCCCTATCTGTTTGACTGTCGAACGAATCGGACATTTCGGTCTGTCTGTCTGTCTGTCTGTCGAACGAAACGGACATCTCTGTCTGTCTGTCTGTCTGTCAAATGAATCGGACATCTGTCTGTCTGTCGAACGAATCGGATATCTCTGTCTGTCTGTCTGTCTGTCTGTCGAACAAACCAGACATCTCTCTGTCTGTCTTTTGACCGAATCGGACATCTCCCTGTCTGTTTGTCTGTCTGTCTGTCGAACGAATCTGACATTTCTGTCTGTCTGTCTGTCGATGAATCGGACATCTCTGTCTGTCTGTCTGTCGAACGAATCGGACATCTCTGTCAGTCTGTCGAACGAATCGGACATCTCTGTCAGTCTGCCTGTCTGTCTGTCGAACGAATCGGACAGCTCTGTCTGTCTGTCTGACGAATCGGACATCTCTGTCTGTCTGTCGAACGAATCGGACATCTCTGTCTGTCTGTCGAACGAATCAGACATCTCTGTCTGTCTGTCGAACGAATCAGACATCTCTGTCTGTCTGTTGAACGAATCAGACATCCCTGTCTGTCTGTAAATCTGTCTGTTGAACAAACCAGGCATCTCTCTGTCTGTACATCTATCTGTCTGTTGAACAAAACAGGCATCTCTTTCTGTCTGTTGAATGAATTAGACAACTTTATCTCCCTGTCTGTCTGTCCATTGAAAGAATCAGACATCTCTCTCTTTATCGGTCTGTCTGTCTGTTTATCAAACGAAACAGACATATCTCTGTACAAATCAGACATCTATCCATCCATCTGTCTGTGGAAAGAAACAGACAGCTCTCTGTCTGTCTATACTGAAATGATATTGGCAATTTGAAACTTATTCTTCAGTCTCATTTGATTACTCAAGTTTCAATGTTTCATGTGATGTTAGGCTAGTCATTAATCTTATTAGTCTAGATTGGCTGGGCTTTGCACTCACAAATGGAAGGTCTCATTGAATTTGGGCGCCCAGCTGTTGTTCTTGGATTTGGTGGCAAATTTACGTTTCTTGTCACTAAGATGAGGGCCGATCATGGTGACCTCCACAAATGGTCGGAACATTCCAGATGTCTGCCACTTCAGATCATTAGCTGCCACAACTGGACATAGAGAAATGAGATTCGACTATCAGTAAATGCATTTGTTGGGCAGATTACAAGGCTCAGAGTAAACATAGCTCAATTAATCACAGGAAGTTATGTTTTACCTTTAACTGTAACCTTGTGCTCTCCGGTGCCTGGGTGAGTGAAGAGGTCGATCTGAATCGATACTTCCCCTACTGATTTATCAACACCAGAGCCTACACACACACACACACACACACACACACACACACACACACACACACACACACAAACAGTGAAATACAGGCCTCACATGCATGGCACAGCTTAAAAAGATACAATTTTAAGTCTTTGAAAAAAGTAGCAGAAAAATAGGAAAGCATAACTAGCTGGGCGCAAGTTAAACTTTACAAAAATAGGAATTCCTGAAGGTGATGATGATGATATCTGAGAGCACAGAACCTAATTTTGTGTGGGGGCACATTGGGAGAATCTACAAAAAAAAAAAAAAAAAATATATATATTTCACCCCAAATAAAACAAAAAAAGAATTAAAAGGACATTTCGACTATTAAGACCATTCAGGTTGTTTGCATTATTTAAATGATAATTATGCACATAAATTCTTATTTCTGTAATGCAGAAACGCATTTCTGTTATTATAATATAATAATTAAAATCATCCTGTCTAGAAAAAACAAACATATCTTTATATTTGTCTTTCATTACACTAATTTTTATTACTTTATCGATGGGGTAAATGTGCTTCAATAATCCCATGGAGTTAGGCCATCTATATGCTAGTGCACACCTAAAAGTTGACCAAATTCATTTATAGCAGATATACAAATTTAAAAGTCTTCATCTTACTGGAAAATGGACAGAATTTATTGCCGTCTCATCTTGTACTTACAGGTTTATCCAAATTTTCGGCCAGTAAAATGCACGCTAGAATGAAACCGTCCCAACCAACAAAAAAAAAAAAACAAGTAGAAAATCCTGGTTCATGGCTGTGACGTAAACTAATGACTATAGTTATTACATTTTTTTTTTAAATAAGCAAAGAAACCTGCGCTCGTCATGCCATTTCATGTCTTTAACGGTCCTAAAATATGATAAATTTTTTAAATGCAAAATAACATTTCATATATTTTGATTTTGGGGTGAAATATGACATTGACATGTTCTTGACCGGCTTTGTGAGATTCTCTCCGTAAGAGGATATTAAAAAGTGGTACGAGCGGGATGAGGAGGCTGTGATTAATTGTGTCTCAGGGAGTCAGTGCTGACCTACCCCTGTAGGGCTGTATTTTCTCACTAGGTGTTATCCTCATACCCTTCCCATTATGTACTGCGACAGAGAACAGAAGCAGAGAAAAAGCATAGGAAAAGAGGAGTCAAAGCAAAGCATATTACAAGAACAACAACAGAGAAATGTGGAACGTTGATATACAGTAGAAGGAAAGGTGGACAGAAAGATAAAGCTTGGAGACAGAGTAAGCTTGGAAGCTTTAGTACAAAGTACACGTACAAAGTACACAAATGGGTCCAGTGTTCCGTGATCTACAGCTCAAGAGTGACACCTGGTGGTGTAATGCAACTACTCAATGATATCTGATACAGAACTGAAGAAACGTAGCATATGAACAGCTTAAAGGGATAGTTGACCCAAAAATTTAAACTCATGTAACATCATAGCATAATAACAAACCCTAATGTAATAACTGCACATAATGTAATTAGTATGTGAGAAATGCATTATGCACTCACAATCATATTATGTTTTGAGAAAATTAGTACATTATGAAAATGTATTAAATTTAACATATAACATAATGCTTTGCTATTACGTTTTGAGATGTGGAAAAATGGCCCAAATCTGAATAAAAATAAATAAATAAAAAAAACTTAAATTTCAGTATGTTCTTCACACAAAGCTATTGTATGGCATCTGAAGACTTGGCACTTTATGGTACTTTTTCCATTTTGGAAATAGACAGCCCATGCCCACTGTTGATTTTATTATATGTGAAAGAACAGCACGAACATTCTTCAAAACATCTCTTTTTTTTGTTCCACAGTAGGACAAAAGTCATACAGGTTTGGAACATGAGAGTGAGTAAAATGAGAGAATTTTCATTTTTTGGTGAACTGTTAAAAAAATGTATGCTATCTTGTTACAGGTACGCAAGTCTGTTATATGTATACAATTATGTGAATGTGTTAATAGATGTATGGTGCATGTGCCGTTACCTTGAGCATGCTGAGTTGTAACAAAAGTCTTGATGAGCGTGTCTGTGGTCTGTGTGTAGAGCGACAGCGCGTGTCGCAGTGACGACAGTTCTGGACTCTTCTCCAAGAAGGCCTTTTTCAAACCATTGCCACCAGCGTGGAAGTATTGCTGCAGTAATGAGACAAGACAAAGTATGATCAAAGGCTCTTTGTACACCAGACTCTTTGAAATAACATGGAAGTTATTAACCTGTGATCATTCGTACCTTTATGGTGTCAAGAGCCACATCCATGACTGCACACTGCTTGGGCGTCAGGCTTTTAGCATCACCAGACATGTGATCCTGAAGATTAGAGCAAAATAATACGTGAGACAAGGGTAACCATGATTTATCTGAGTTCTGTGTTGGTGCTGAAAAAGTACGGCCTTACACTCCTCATCAATATTCTCCAGCTAGGCTGTGAGCGGAGTCAAAGAGATCATAGTCAAATTAAATAATAACGCCTGGAGCTGTACCTTGAGTTTGGAGAGCTGACCCAGTTCTTTAGCTGCTGAAAAGATCATCCCCTGACAGGAAGAGAGCAGTGTTAGATCTTGTCTGTTTGGTGTCTGTCACCAATGGTAATTAGATTTTAAATTATTGGTATTATTTCATATTATGTAGGAGTATCTTTGCAAAACTGGCATATGGGCTAAAATAATTCAAACGGAAGGTCTGCTGTCAGGAATAAGGAACTAAAAGATGGAGTTCTTACAAAGGTGTCATTGCCTTGAGGAAGGATTATGTTTTTCTCAAGACTGTTCATTACGATCCTCCACAGCTCCTTCAGCACTCTCTTGAGCACCGTCTTCTCACACACCGATGCAAACAGCATCAGACTGCTCACAAACATACACACTCAGATCAGGAGATGCTTTAGTAATCTGGCTTCACTTCAGGTGAGTGCAGGAGAGGTTTCACTCACTTTGCATCAAGGAAGTCCATCAGTGGCCGCAGCATGTTGTCAGAATCGGCCTCCACCTGGTTGCGGTTGTTGGCATTCACGGGACCCTTGATCTGGTTCAGCAGACTGGCCATCTGACGCATGCAGTCATCAATCCGAGTCTGAAAACTACAGAGGGAGATCGGAGTTCAGTATGTGAAAAGAACTAGAAAACCTAACTGGACTGAAGCAATGGATGGATGGTTCAATTGTGCAAAAGTAGTCGGACATAAATGTCACTTACATTTTTTTCCCTTTTAATTTTTTTGGGGGGCTTTTAAATCTTTACCTGACACACAGAAACGCATGCGCTAACAGCGCTGAAAAATATATTTTTCATTAAATGTCAATATAATTTTATTTTAAGGTTCACTGAGTGTTGTTATTTTCAAAGCTCTACACATTTTAAGTATGTGGGTAAATCTCATGAAAACTGTCAATAACATGTCTGGGTCACATTTGACCTCAAATTCTTTTTTTTTTTTTTTTTTTTTTTTTACATAAAATGATAACATTTAGCATTTTCAGCACATTTTCCCAATTCTTATTATCATAGTGCAACACATATAATCCAATATAATACATGGATTAAAACATTAACTAATTAATTGCATTCATTGTTTTTTGTGATTAATCATGGTACATGTTACATTAAAACAAAAAACAAAAATACAATCAGAATTAAATTTACTGTACTTTATAATTTGTCTCAAAGAACCTGCAGGAAATTGGTTAGTCATCATTTATTTTAATTATTTAAATAAGTACATGTTAAAATGTTCAAAGTTAATTATAACATGAAATATTTTTTACTGGTATAAATCTGTGATATATGTTTACATGCCATAAAATCAGTGAACATGCTGTAATTAAAAGTTGGGCAAAATCAGTCAGTAATCTTTTTTTTAATAATAAAGATCAAATGGGCAGATTCAATTCATATGAAGCTTTGTTGGCAAGATAAACTTAAGTGTACATTGCCAATGCATTATTATACTGCTGTGCCAGGGGAAAGTCATTCAATTTTTGTAGCACTTTATGTTATAATGTATTTAATACTTCATGTCATGTATTTGTATGTAATTTTGAGAGGACAGGCTTTTTATTTCACAACAAATTTTATCAATGATACAGAAATAACATCAGAATAATGATACTGACATTTAGCCTGACAGAATCTTATATCACAGCAGATATTTAAACAAGACAACACGTTTTTCTCAGGTCTACTTCAGCTATGTTTTTACAGCTGAATTTCCAAAGTCATTTTTCCTGAGGTAAGACACTTATTACTTCACAAAAATAGACTTTTATAACTATACATCAAAACATGTCACTTCCTGTTGCCAGTAGGTGGCGCTATGACTATAACTGAATATTGGCATGTAGGTGTATTCAGGCTGGGACTCTTATCAAGCATGTGAAGTTTGGGGCAGATTGTACATTGTATGTTTGAGTTACAACAACTACCTGTTTCATGGCAAAACATCGAAATATGCCAGTCCGTCATGGACACGCCGTTCAAAGGCAACTCAAAATCTTTGTAATTTAGCATCACCAAGGGCTTTAGATTAGACTGACCAAATATGATTTTGATCTGATTTAACCTCTAGGAGTTTGTTAAAGTACGAGGCCTGGAAATGGCAAAAACTGAGCAAATATGGATATGGCTATGGCTCCAAGAGAGTTTTTTTTTGTATGTGTTGACATGTTACATATGCCTACGTTATTTTCTTAAGTGTAGGTGAAACGTGGCATGAGGGCTGCTTTGTTGAAATTTTGTAGGTGGCGCTATTGAGCCATTTTGCCACAATTAATTCTAAAACCTGTATCAGATGTAAATTCTCCCCACTTTTGAGGTGTGTGCAAAGTTTAGATTAAGACTGACTATATATATATATATATATATATATATATATATATATATATATATATATATATATATATATATATATATATATATATATATACACATATACATATACATATACACACACACTATCTCTGGGAGGAGTTTGTTAAAGTACAAGACCTGGAATTGGCTGTTGCCAGTAGGTGGCGCTATGACTATAACTGAATATTGGCACATAGATGTATTCAGGCTGGGACTCTTATCAGACATGTGTGGTTTGGGGCAGATTGGACTTTGTATGTTATAACAACTTCCTCTTTCATGGCGAAACATCAAACTTTGTCAGACCGTCACAGCCACGGCGTGCAGTGAAAACTCAAAAGCGTCACAATTTAGCATCGCCAAGGCCTTTAGATTAGAATAACCAAAAATAGATCTGATGAAATCTATAGGAGGAGTTTGTTAAAGTATGAGGCCTGGAAATGGCAAAAACTGAGCAAAAATTGAAGAGAAAAATAAAAATGGCTGTCTTTCTATTGCGTTTGGGGCATGGGTCCAAGAGACTTTTTTGAATGTATTGGCATGTTACACATGTGTACTGATTTTCATACGTGGAGGTGAAACGTAGCGTAAAGAGCACATCGTTGAATGTTTGTAGGTGGCGCTATTGAGCCATTTTACCACACCTAATTCTGAAACTCATATCAGACATACATTTTCACCAATTCTGATGCGTGTGCAAAGTTTCATGAGTTTGAGTATGTTTAGGCCCACAAAAATGCGATTAATTTGGGAAAAAATTATAAACTCCTAGAACAACAATAGGGTCCTCGCACCATTGGTGCTCGGGCCCTAATTAAAGGCTAAAATTTAAAATCTCTAAACTATTATTTTCTCTGGCTGCTGTTCAATCTCTATTGCGCATATGACGAGTCTCTCACGTGATTTCACTTTTGACACTGGTTTAGATGACAGTGAGTAAGCGTTTTTGGGTGATGCGTACAGAAGCTTGCTCGTATCTCTCCCACACCTGTCTCACCACTTGCAGGTGAAGTGTCCATTGCCCGGGACATGTAATGAATAAGCGTGCACTGCTCTATTCAGCTCCATTCAATCAGATTCTCTGCTAGGATGTGCAGACGAGCGGAGCGTGTACCTCCTGGAAATTTATAGAAGCCAATTTTTTCCACTTGAAGTGGCTAAATTGTCATGGACAATAATGTGACAATGCAATAAATATTAATGGCTCTTCATCTTCCTTTTGCAAAATATAATTTCTTATTTTTATTTTTGACATGTTTTCATGAGATTCATCCATGTATTTGATAAATAAACACTGACGTGTTTCCAAAGGTGCTGCTCAGCTCATCCAGGACGTTATTCAGCTTGACCTGCAGATCATTCAGGATATCACTGGCCTCTGTGTCCAACTGCAGGAACACACAACACAAACATTTAACTCATAAATTCAGTGCTGCTTGTGAAAGCTGTTTGGTTTCCAGTCACATTATTTCAAGATTCACCATTTCACCTAGTGCACAAACACCATTATAAAAAACCATTGCTACTTTGAGAGTTCAGAGGTGGTGAAAAACACAATGGTTGATGGAGACAGGGAAGAGGGAACCTGAGAAAATTCACACCGATGAGTAAAAGGAACAAATGAGACAAGACAGATCTGGAGACCTCTTTTGCAAAAGTGCTCTGTTTATAACCTTTCAAACTAACACGTACTATGTGACTGCACAGGCAGCAAAACCCACCTGTTCACTGCTGATCGCCACCTTCAGAGAGAGCAAAGCAAAGGCACATGCTTTAACTTTCATTGCAACAGTTATGTCATAACTAACCACATAAATCAATTCAATTAATCAGCAGCATTAAACATGGGAGGAAGGACTTTGGGTTCACTCTAGGTGAGAATACCATTGACGTATAATGTCTAAAGGATTTAGTGTGTACTACATTACAGGTTCATTATTGCAGGCCTCACGTTTACCCAATTCTGAGTGGAAAAAAATATATTTGAGTAGGATCACCCATTTGGGACACAGTAGCACATAGTAGCACCTATAACAACCAGCCAATCACCAAATGTCACTTGGTCACATATAATACATTACTCTTATTCTTTCATTTAATAGATCTTTTCCACAGACTGAGACAACATCTCCCATCTGGCGGTCTTAATCCACCGCCCTCTATTTTATTCCTTTTCTGGAAAGTCATTCAAACATATGAGTGGATTTTTTTCTGTTGGTCTCGGAGCAAATGGGCAAGTGAAAATCATTTTTGCTGTGATCTACCATGCATCACTGTCGAAGTTTACCCTACAAACGTTTACGTCCGCGTTCCAAAACAAGGAGTGTGAAAAAGGTCTATACAGTACATCTAGGCCTACAAATCAACCTAGCTAGAAAAAGTGTATTAAATTAATGTTCCGGGTTGTAAAAAAAAAATCTGTTTCTTAATAAAAATTAATCTAATAATATTTAAAGTGGACTCATCCTTCAGATTGTGTAAAAAAAAACGAAACAAAAAAAAAAAAACTTTCACAGTAATGCACTTACCATTTAATTCAATGGGGCAAGTGTACGGGAGGGTTTAAAAACAGAAATGTGAAGCTTGTATTTTTGTTAAAAAACATGAATGTGTTTTTTGAGCTGTGAAGTTGAAATCTACCATTTTATGTTGGGACTAAATTGGAGTTTTGATACTTATAGCTGCTGATGTTTAAAGATTGGATGTAACTTTGCACAGAAAGAAAGTTAACAGGTATAATGTCCTCTGTACAGTACATACTTGTGAAAGTGTGTATTTGAATGTTTATTGCCCTATGAACTTCTATTGTGAGGGCAATACTGAGGAAGTTACTGTCAGTAGAGCTTAAGTTACAATAAATGATTGTTATTGTTTGTTAATGTTAAAGAGGGGACAAAGATCACAGGTTTGAGAAACAACTCAGAGTCTGTCTGGTTTCTTATGTTATATTATTTAAACATGAATATTAGAATGTGCAACCAGTGTCCAAAATTGTGTGTAACACTTCTATGGGCAAAAGGTTCATATCACTTCAAGACAATTCATATCACTTCCTGACAAGGTACACAATACACACCTTGTCCTCTGAGATCTCCATCTATGGGCGGGGTTAAGAAAAAAAAAGAACCTGTCAAAATCTGTATATACGTGTCCACCTCCACATAAAGACCAGTAAACCAATTACTGTGATTATGTTTATACAGGGGATATCACTAGGGTGATGGTTAACAGAGTAAATATTTAAAATAAAAGATGATATCTAAAAACTATAAAACTAAGAGATAACAAACACACCTTCCCTATATCAGTCTTTCAAAATAAAGATAGTTGAAACAAATTAAATGATTTGTAAAATACTATTTTTTTATGTTGATTTTAATGAACAGAACCCACCTTTGCTTCATCAGACTATTGAAGGAAAGCAAAAGGAAGAAAACGGATGCTAATTAAGAATGGACAGCTTAACAGAAACCATTCTATAGTTCATGTCCACTATACATACAAATTAAACAACTCCATTTGCATGTGTGGACACTTTGATGGCTTCTAAAGTCACCTGTAATGTGAATGGCTGCACAGACTCAACTCAAAACGTAATCTCACTTAAAGACTTACAAAATGTTTGTTTAGGTCACAAGCTATGTTTATTTCGCTTTTTGGGCAAAACTTCTGAAATCTGTCAAGAACACTTCTGAGTCACATTTTACCCCAAAATCACATGAAATAAATTTTAAATAATATTTTGCTTAATGATAATGAAACTTAATTTTAGGACCATCGAGATTTTTTATTTTTATGAAAATTAAGCACATTTTCCACACAAATTCTCATTACTGTAATGAAAAAAACTCAAAACAAAAACATGATATATTTTATTTAAAATGTAGATTTAAAGTACTTATGCATCATGGAAGCATTTGTTCTACTGACTTAAACAATTAAGCCTGACTAAATAAAAAATAATAATAATTGTATTACAGTCAGGGCTGGACTGGCAATCTGGCATACTGGGGACTTTCATTTCTTTCGGACTGGACATCGGGAGAACCGATCGGGCCGGTGGGTCGGCTGCGAAACGTGCCGAATGGGCTACGATTAGTAAAAATAAGCCGCCACGTTATGCTGAACGGAGCAGAAAACGGCGCCGCGATATGCAGAACTGGACTGCGATTATTTATTGATTTAATTAATTGACTTACAAAATTACAGAATAAAGTTAAATGTGCAAATTGGCGAAAATTGGCTTTTTTCATTTCTTTATACAAAATATAATTTCTCATAGCTTTCTTTTCATTTTTGGGTGGTCTGTGACCTGGAAAGGTTTTCGTGAGATATAACCCATGATTATTTTGAACTGAGTCTGTACTTTAAGGCTGAGGGTTCACAGTGATTTTTGAATCTTGTTGGAGATTCTTTAAGGGAATGAGTAGGTTTGTCCCCTTTGTGTAATAAAATCCTGTACAAGACACAAACACTAAATGAAAGTCAATAAGAACCACTGTGTGACACTTGATGGCAGAGAGGGGGTTCAAACACAGTTTATCCACGCTTGCTGGGACAGCAGCGAGTCTTTGGATTGGGAGAGGGCGCCTGGGGAGATTGTCGGATTAAAAGGCACAATAATGGATGAAACACAGCCATGAATCCAGTACGGATGATCCCACCCAACCCCCTTCGCTCAAACAAACCTCCTTAAACTCTTCCTCCTCCTCCTCCTCCTCCTCACTCTCTTCCAGCTGAAGGAAGCACAGAAGGGACAAAAACATACAGTCATATGATCAGAATGAAGCTAGTTTGTGCCCCCCATAAAAATAAAAGCCTTTCATTATTTATCACCTTTCTAACCAATCAGAGCAAATGTATGATGAGCGGATACGATATCTGGCCAGCAGATGCCACTGAAGAGCAAAGTAGGAAGTCCTGAACATCTTGTGATGTACAATACATTTGTTTCAGTTTTAGAGATCGATTCATCAATGACAAGCTACTTTCAGACTCAACCTTACGTTTACATTATATACACACATTAAAGCATTGGACGGACACTTTTATCCAAAGCAACTTGAACATTCATGGTACCTCATCAAATCACCTTATTAAAAGGTTTTTGTTTAATTGCGCCTTAAGTTATATAGGCAACAGTATATCTAAAATACAGCTAAATATTTAGACATTATTTGACCGAAATACATTCAAATGCATATATTCACAGATGCCGAATATAACAGATGTTATTTAAGTTACCTTTGTATGAAATTATTTAAAATTATTTACCAAAAGAAAAGGAAATGTCCAACAAATCAACACGTTTCAACTAAATATCAACGGGTGTCACAACAACAGTCTGAAACAGAGATTCTTCAGTGCTGCTGTCCTACATATCCAACCAAACTATCAAATAAAAGGAAAATAAGCAGATCAGAAATGTTATAATTCTTATGAAGCACCAGTCATCCATAGATTCTCTTTCAACTGGAGTGTCCGATTTCATTGTTTCATGTGCAGAGAAATATACACAAATCCAGTAATCCTTCACTAATCAGCTCGAGACGCATCATCAACTACTGCCACATAACTGAGACACACACACCTCAAAACTAACAGCAAGCTTTGCATCCCCAAAACAGATGAAACCAAAAAAGTGTCAAAGTCACCTGATCCAACAGAATTCATGGCAACATATTCTTTTCAATCTTACATTGAATATACCACACCAGCAACCATTTTTCTAACTATTGTCTTTTTATCACGGTGCTTGCAAAGCAAGGCTGTAAAGATGTTCCATACACACTCCTCTTCTTTACAGACAATTCATTCAGCTCAAACCGGTTGCCGACTAATTTCAAACATTATTATTTTTTTCCGATAAATTCAGCATTAGGAGTTTGTAAATCACCTTTGCTTAAAACTGCTCAACATTCAAAATCATCAGTGATGACTGCATTGTGATATTTGCATTCAGAATTGTCACTGGTCTCCTTCCTAGCATATACTGCATATGCACTTTGTATCGTGATTGGTCCTTTATTTCTTACATCTGCATAGGCATTGATTCTTATGGGTTGCTTAGAGAAAACAAGACAAGTATCATGAAAATGTCAAAGCTGAATTTAATATATGCAGAACCCAAGACTAAAACCTAAACATAACTAAAACTTTAACACTATTCTTTAGTTGACTTGCCAGCACTGCTGTTACCCTAAAATCTCGATTCAACTTTACTTCTACTTCTGTCTACATCTTCTACATTGCTTCTACAGTTTGACTCAGGCTACGTCTACATTAATCCAGAAACATTTGAAAACGGCATTTTCGTCCAGACTAGCGTTTTCCAAAAGTTGCTCATCCACACCAAAACGTATGAATAACACGGGTCGCCATCTTGATTGTTTTGGTTGGACAGATCATATGACTGCATCACATGACAACAAATACATCATAATTTTCAGATACATCCATTTTCACAGTCCACGCTACAACGGCGTTTTCAAATGTATCCACTTTGGAGTGCGTTTTCAAAAAGCTCTGTTTTCGCATAGTAAAACGCCATCTCAGTGTGGACGGAAGGCCAAAACGGAGAGAAAAAGATGCGTTTTCAAACAAAAACGTATTAGTGTGGACAAGGCCTCAGTATTTAAGGAGTATTCTAGTTTTCTAGAGCTTTCTCCAGGCTGTACAGTTCCCATCTCACGGTCTTTCTCCTCAATAACATTTAGACACAAACAAAAGTAAAGCAATGATCCTCTCTCCATATGTATGCACTGTATGTCCATGCAGTTTTGTATTTTGGGACACAACATCTCTGCATTCCCACCTCCTCTTTCTCCTCCTCCTTCTCAGGGTTCACAATCTCATCCAACTTAATTTCAGAAAAGAAAATAGTACTCAACTGCTCAGATCTTGAGCATTAAATCACATCCAAGCTCAGGCACATCTTCTGAATAGTAATGATTACTCTAGAGTCTGCTCTATAGAGAGTAACAGTAGGGTAATGAAAGCAAAAATCCCATTCATTTTCACCATAGAGATGTTCATTTTTAGCAACAATGTTTAAACCTACCATGCACTTTGTGGTTGTTGGTATATGCTTTTGTTGAAAACACAAGAAAACACAAGTTAATAAAGTCAACTTCATAAATAAATAAAAAATCCTAGTGGAGAACTACACTACCCATAATACTGAAGATAAATCCACCAATCAGAGAAGCTATTTCCATGTAAAACTGAATTGGCTTGATGCAGAAGATGGTGCCTGCGAGCTTCCATGATACAAGTGTGCATGCATGTTTGCTTCTGAATATCTCATCTTAAAATTTTGCAATAAACTTAAAGCTGAATGATGTAATGTTTTACATTACATGAATGATGTGATGTTGTTTTCAAAACAGCTTTCTGAATATACTCCCCTTAAGCTGTTGATCGGACAGACAGACAGTCCAGCCCCCAACTCACATTAATGTTATTGTCTCTCTTGAAACGGGTACTAAAAACAAACAGAGGAACTTTCAAAGTGCCACAGAGACACAGTGCTTACATTTTTCAAGACAATTAACCTACAAATACTTATAGTTGTCTCTACATATAAAGCTGGCATAGGAGAACATATTTTAACACTGAAAAAGTAACATTGTAACATGTTTTTGGTTCAGATATGTCATTAGCAATGCTTAGCGGGATAATTAGTTCATTTAAACTGGTTGGATTGGTTTATGGCTCTTTATTGAAGAATTGTTTTGAAATGCCAAAAAAAAAAAAAAAAAAAAAAAAAAAGAATGGGAAAAACACTTCCATGTGCCAAAGCTGCTCAAAAAAATGATTTGCTCTATTGTCAGCTATAAATTACATGAAATAATTCCAACCCTCATGTTGGTAATCATCAGGATCAGAAATTACACCTGAAATTCAAAATGTGGTGGCAGAAAATGCCCCAATAACAAATATTTCTCTTTTTATTTATAACAAAACTGATTAGTAATAAATCTGATCATATTCTATTCTAAGCTTAGTTATACATAGTATCACATACAATATGATTTGACGTTGATTTAATGCATTCTCAAACTTATTACTCAGATTGAGAACTTATGTTAACAAATAAATCTAATAATATAGTGAATAAAACGATGTCACAGAATATATTTAGGAAAAATTTCTGACACTGATGATCATCCACAAATCTGAAACACAACACTATGTTTCATTCCAACCAGAGGGATCTGAATGTCAACAGTGGACTAGTCATGCCCCAGCTTCCTCTGTGGCAATATGAAGACAAGAGACATACGAAGCTTCAATAAAGCAATATACAAATGCAACACAAGCCAAGAAGAACGAAACATACACAACTGATCAAGAGATTGGACACAGCTGACTGAAATGTTTCTCATGATTTTAATTTGTTTTTATATAAAGGCTTAAATGCATATAATTAGTTTTGTAGACCATATTCCAATGTATGAAGTTATTTACAAAAAAAATAAAATTGTAATTATTTATTCATGGTCATGTTTATCAATTTAGTCATTTACTTTAATGGATGAAATGGGCATATGGTAAAGGAAAAGCCTTCCACTCATTGTCATTTATTGGACATGCAAGCAGGACACTTTTGTATTTGAAAAATAGTGTCCTTAATTATTTTAATATGCTGTGAGAGAATAAAGGACCCTGATGTCCTCTGATGTCCCAGAAAATTGAGGAGAGGATAAATGATTGCTTTGCTCATGGAAGGTCACTTTCTTCTGCAGTTCTCCTACCTGTTTAGCACCCATTGATTCAAACATCTTCTCAAGCTGGACACGCAACTGCTGGACATTATTCATCAAGATGCACGGCTGAGGAGAAAAAGACAGAGACGGAGACAGAGACACAGAGAGAGAGAGAGAGAGAGAGAGAGAGAGAGAGAGAGAGAGAGAGAGAGAGAGAGAGAGAGAGAGAGAGAGAGAGGTTTATTAGAATAGACAAGCTAAAAGAAACGCCAACATAACCGTAAGTTTAGCATACAGTATGTCAGAAATGTGATTTAAATACAAATCAAATCAAGATGTAGGATCAAGATGTAAGCTACATACTTTAATATCAACGCCCCCAAGATATTTTTTTAATTTTAATATCAATGATCCCAAAATGACAATAAAGTCATTTTGGCTGGAAATTCAATGATTGAAATTATTAAATGAATATACTGTACACTGATGAGCAAAAACATTATGAACACTCACAGGTGATCATCTCCTAACAAGGCCAC
This sequence comes from Moxostoma hubbsi, assembly GCA_032164185.1. NCBI lineage: Eukaryota > Metazoa > Chordata > Actinopteri > Cypriniformes > Catostomidae > Moxostoma > Moxostoma hubbsi. The sequence goes on from JAVLUX010000038.1 coordinate 24,297,071, forward strand.
ATGTCAAGGTGTGGGTAGATTAGATGGTAAGTGAACAATCAGTTCTCGTATTCAACGTGTTGAATGCAGGAGAAATGGGCAGGAGTAAAGAAACTTTGACAAGAGCCAAATTGTTAATTTCAGATGACTGGGTCAGAGCATCTCTGAAACGGCAAGGTTTGTGGGGTGCTGGTCAGCACTGGTTAGTACCTACCAACAGTTGCCCGAGGAGGGACAAACCACAAACTGGCGACAGCCCAAGTTTCATCGATGCGCAAGGGCAACAAAGGCTATTCTGTCTAGTCCGAACCGACAGAAGGTCACTGAAAATTTTATTGATGGTTACAGGAGGAATGTGTCACAACACAGTGCATCGCACCCTGCTGCGTATGGGGCTGCGCAGCAGTCATTCATGTGGGTGCCCCAGTCATTCATGTGGGTGTCAATTTGACATGTGCCAACTACCTAAACATCATTGCAGACCAGGTACACCCCTTGGCAATGGTATTCCCTGATGGCAGTGGCCTCTTTCAGGAGGATAATGGACCCTGCCATACTGCACATATTGTTCAGGAATGGTTTGAGGAACATGATGAAGAGCTCAAGGTGTTTCCCTGGCCTCCAATTTCCCCGGATCTCAATCTGATTGAGAATCTGTGGGATGTGCTGGACCAACAAATCCGATCCACGGTGGCTTCACCTCGCAACTTACATGATCTGCTGCTAATGTCTTGGTTCCAGATACCACAAGAACCTTTCAGGGGTCTTGCAGAGTCCATGCCTCGGCAGGTCTGCACTGTTTTGACGGCACGTGGAGGACCAACTGCATATTAGCGGTGGTCATAATATTTTGGCACCACTAGTTTCACCAAATTGAAATTGCTGAAATTTTTTATTTCTCTAACGTGTGTCTTAAAAAGTCCCGACAATGTATGTGTATGTATTATACATGTATGATGGTCTGTCCCAAATGCTATCTGGTGAACCAATGTTGCTGTGTTGGCATGATCGAGATGTTCCTCACACAACCATAGCTATTTACATTTTCAGGGGAAATCAACTTAAGTATGGCTTACTTGTAGTATCTCTGCATATTAAGCTGGGATACGAGAATATATTTTAACTTGGAGAAAAATAACACTTCATTTTAAATAACATTGTGTTAATGGCCATTTTTGGATGAATCAGTGAATTTCAAAAATAAAAAAAGAGAGCGACAGATTATTTGGAAAACACAATAAACAGAAATGCCAATGTAAACGATCAAGAAAGAAACTTACAATCTTCTCTTTATCACAACAGGCTGGAAAGTTCTTCTTCAAAATGGCACTGTACTGCAGGAGAACTTTATCAATGGTCTAAGAAGAGAAGAAAATAAGAACTGAGATAAACTATTTTTACCATTTAAATATGTTTGGAGGATTACAACAACACTAAAACATTGTATAAACTCTAGAATTTCAGCAGGATTTTAGAGTGGGTTAAGCTGAGATGTGGAGCAGGAGCTCTCTGTGGCCAACTCAGTATTCAACCATAAAACTGTTGGACATCAGCCCAATAAGCTCTCCATGTGTCTGATAAAGATTCTTGCGGGACTATCAATTTCAATGGATGTAGGAGAAGCTTGCCAAGCTTGGCCTGGGGAATGACTGAGGCTTAATGGAAAGGGCTGCATTAAACATTTTTATTTGATTAGAATAGAATCTCATTCTTCCAGGCAAATGTTTTTGTTCCATTAATATTCTTCATCTGATTTGCACAGAGACGCCCTTTGGCTAAAATTGGTCCATTCTCCCTGAAATCGAAGATCATTTTAGAAACAAAATCTAACAGAGACAGCTGATATATTTTGACATAAATCTAAGATTAAGGGGATAGAGGAATGTCGCTTCACCTTGGCGAAGCGGCGGCTGTAGAGGGCTATGACTTTGGGGTCGGGACACTCCAGTTTTTTGATGATCTCAAAGCTCTGGTTGAGCTGGGTGAAGACGTCCACCACCGAACAGGAGAAGAGAGCATGCTCTGATGTCTGTTGGAACTATAGAGACAAACACAAAATCCATTACATTATGTTTTTGGTGGGACAACTCTGAATAAATGCCCTTTCGCGTGACTTGCACTCAGGGTATAAATGCCCCAAATGCAATAAAAAATTTCCTGACAAGTAAAATGTACCATCAAGTCTATCTATGATGTCTAGCTCCATGTGGTGACACATATGTTTAACATTCCTAATATTAAGCCACCTAAATGAAAAAATTCACGATTTAAGTTTTGATGTGCCGTTTCAAAGAGATAGCTAATATACAGTATGATGATGTGAGTGAAAATTGTCAAATGGACCCAAATAATACAAATCATTAAAAATATCAAAATATAGTAAGATATTATTATTGTGCGTCATTTTTATTGTTTTACCAGTGCTGTTTGTCACAAATATGCAAAAAAATAGTTAAATAATTCCATTTTCAAAAGGACCCAGATGATCAAAGTAATAAATAAAATGAATAAAATAAAAAATTCAAAATATTTTTGTTTTTGTTTTATTTTTTTACCTGTGCTGTGTCACAAATATGCAGTAAAATAGTTAAATAATTCCATTGTCAAAAGGATCTAAATAGTAAAAATAGTACAAAACAAAAAGTTCAAAATATAATAAAATAATGGTAAATATTTTTTATTTTTTTTAAATATTGTTTTTTTTATACCTGTGATGTTTGTCACAATTATGCAATAAAACAGTTTAAAATGTATATATATCGTCAATAGAACCCAAATAGTAAAAATTATTTTAATTAAAAATATAAGCAAATTAAAAAATTACAAATATTTTATTTTGTATTTTTTAAAATTACTTATTTTTTATTTTCTGACCTGTGCTGTTTTGACCAGTGCAAATTTGCAATAAAACTGTAAAATAATTTTTCAAAAGGACAAAAATAATACAAATAATAAAAAAAAAACATTTTCAGGGCACATAAAAAATTATGTCTCAATTCACCTGCCATTGGAAGGTGAGGCAAAAAGTTATTTTAATTTTAAATGTTCCACAATACACCTAACTTGCGTTAGAATTAGGGTGTTACCCACATTGCATGCAAGTGAAACACATTTGCTGCTCACTTTTTGCATGATGCATAAATCGAAACAATGGGAGAAAGACAAACTGATCCTATACTTATCTATATACATTATCTAGACAACGTCATAAGCATGTCATTACTCTCTTATGAACGTATATCAATGACATCTTGATTTCACTATTTTCACTGTTTATGGTGTACACTTCCCGCTTTCTTGAGACCTAGCAACCTCGTAAAGAGTCCTTCTGTGATGCTTTCTGCAATGCTTTTGAGATGGAGGTCAAGAGGTTTGAGAACAGCTTGATGGTTTTGAATGGCAAAATGACTCGTTTATTGGCACAATGGTACACTGTACCAGTGAATAACACCAACATTATTATCTGTGAAAGATAATAGGCTATTATAGGTAGATAATGCAGAAAAACAGCTTACTCCATCTTTTTTATCTCTCTCCAGGGCTCCATGCATGAACTCCATTGACACATCTTCATTCTCATGCAACCACTGCAGGACAAACTGCTGGAACCAGCTGGAAAACACAAAACACAAGATCAACAAATATCCAAAACATTTGTTCTTTTGCACTTGTGAGGTTGAGATCATGAAGTGTTCTCTTACATGGGGTATTCTGGCACAACTCCCTTGAAGGCTGGCAGATCCTTTACATATTCATTATAGAGCCATTTGACCTTGAAGTGCAGATTCATGTAGTCTGCACTCTTACACAGTCTGTGTTTCTCATGTTCTGAAAAAGTAAAATCACAAAGAATTTGAATGGGTGGGAATCAGTTTATAAAGGACCATTAAAGCAATATATTCAAAAATGAAAGTTCAGTCATAATTTACTCATTAACTTTTGATAACAGTTAGAAAACTCATAAAACTTCCGCTCTTACATAGAACACAAGGTTATTTTCTTGGGTGCTCCTTTTCATATAATACATGTGAATGAGGACTGGGCCAGTCAACCTCCAAATGACAAAAAAGCACCATAAGTGTCCTTAAAGTGATCACTATATTCAAAGTCTTCTGAAGATATATGAAAGCTTTGTGAGGTACAGGCTGAAATTTAAATCATTATTCACTCAGTGTTTGACTACAAAAATTATTTAGACACTATTTGGCATCAAACGTCATCCTTAACATAGCGTCTATCATATTTGATTTGAGAAATGCAGTGGAAGGGAAGATTTTCATTGATTAACAATTTAAATTTCAGTCTGCTCCTCACAAAGCTATCTTATGACTTAGAACTAGACCAGAACAAAACCAACACCATCCTGAACAAACCTGAATAAACATGCGAGACTATGTTCACATTTTTCACCATGATGAATATATGCAACATGGTTATGATGTTTACACTGTATAATGTTAACAAATCTGGTAATGTGTAAATGGCCCTGAAGGTTATGCATTTATAAAAACGTGTGTAAACAAGTGCCGAACTGTTGTGGAAATACACACAAAGGCAGAACAAAGGCACATATTTTGTCTCCATTTAGCTAGTTTCAATGTACTAAAGCAATGGAGCAAACCTGTGTTCTCTGTAACTGACCTTCCATGGCATATTTCATATCCTGAGAGAACTGATTCCACATGACCTCAGCGCTCAACTTCCCAACGCTTAGTTCCTGAGGAAACCTGCAGGAGGACAGGAAAAGATGGTCGAATAAAAGCAGGACAGAGTTAGACAGGGTGCCTAGGATCATTCCTGCTATGCAGAGCATTTTCATGTCCTCATCAAATATGTCTTAATTTACTGGATAAAATATTAAAGTTTCCTTTCATCAATGTATGACAATTAAGTGAACCTAGGGGGAATTTAAAACTATATTAATGATTTTATTTTTCAAATAAAGTTAATATTAAAAACCATTTAAAATAAAAATAGTTTCTACAATTGTTTTTAGGGATAGGTAAGGGTTGTTAGGTTTAGGGTTAGATAAGGGTTGTTAGGGTTAGTTTAGGGTTAGGTAAGGGTTGTTCGGGTTAGGTTAGGTAAGGGTTAGGTAAGGGTTGTTAGGTTTAGGGTTAGGTTTAGGGTTAGGTTAGGTTAGGGTTGTTAGGTTAGGTAAGGGTTGGGTAAGAGTTGTTAGGTTTAGGTTTGGGTTGTTAGGTTAGGTTTAGGGTTAGGTAAGGGTTGTTAGGGTTGTTAGGTTTAGGGTTAGGTAAGGGTTAGGTAAGGGTTGTTAGGTTAGGGTTGTTAGGTTAGGTTTAGGGTTAGGTAAGGGTTGTTAGGTTTAGGGTTAGGTAAGGGTTGTTAGGTTTAGGGTTAGGTTAGGGTTGTTAGGTTTAGGGTTAGGTAAGGGTTAGGTAAGAGTTGTTAGGTTTAGGGTTTGGTAAGGGTTGTTAGGTTTAGGGTTAGGTAAGGGTTGTTAGGTTTAGGGTTAGGTTAGGGTTGTTAGGTTTAGGGTTAGGTAAGGGTTAGGTAAGAGTTGTTAGGTTTAGGGTTTGGTAAGGGTTGTTAGGTTTAGGGTTAGGTAAGAGTTGTTAGGTTTAGGGTTAGGTAAGGGTTGTTAGGTTTAGGGTTAGGTTAGGGTTGTTAGGTTAGGTTTAGGGTTAGGTAAGGGTTGTTAGGTTTAGGGTTAGGTAAGGGTTGTTAGGTTTAGGGTTAGGTTAGGGTTGTTAGGTTTAGGGTTAGGTAAGGGTTAGGTAAGAGTTGTTAGGTTTAGGGTTAGGTAAGGGTTGTTAGGTTTAGGGTTAGGTAAGGGTTGTTAGGTTTAGGGTTAGGTTAGGGTTGTTAGGTTTAGGGTTAGGTAAGGGTTAGGTAAGAGTTGTTAGGTTTAGGATTTGGTAAGGGTTGTTAGGTTTAGGGTTAGGTAAGAGTTGTTAGGTTTAGGGTTAGGTAAGAGTTGTTAGGTTTAGAGTTAGGTTAGGTTTAGGTAAGGGTTGTTAGGGTTGTTAGGTTTAGGGTTAGGTAAGGGTTGTTAGGTTTAGGGTTAGGTTAGGGTTGTTAGGTTAGGTTTAGGGTTAGGTAAGGGTTGTTAGGGTTAGGTAAGGGTTGTTAGTGTTAGGGTTAGGTAAGGGTTGTTAGTGTTAGGGTTAGGTAAGGGTTAGGTTAGGGTTGTTAGGGTTAGGTTAGGGTTGTTAGGGTTAGGTAAGGGTTGTTAGGGTTGTTAGGGTTAGGTAAGGGTTGTCAGGGTTAGGTAAGGGTTGTTAGGGTTAGGTAAGGGTTGTTAGGGTTAGGTTAGGGTTAGGTAAGGGTTAGGTAAGGGTTGTTAGGGTTAGGTAAGGGTTGTTAGGTTAGGGTTAGGTTAGGGTTAGGTAAGGGTTGTTAGGGTTAGGTAAGGGTTGTTAGGGTTAGGTAAGGGTTGTTAGGGTTAGGTAAGGGTTGTTAGGGTTAGGTTAGGGTTGTTAGGGTTAGGGTAGGGTTAGGTAAGGGTTGTTAGGTTAGGGTTAGGTTAGGGTTGTTAGGGTTAGGTAAGGGTTGTTAGGTTTAGGGTTAGGTTAGGTTTAGGTAAGGGTTGTTAGGTTTAGGGTTAGGTAAGGGTTGTCTACCTGTAAACAATTCCATCCTGTTTGATACAATTACAGAACTCCGTTTGATATAAACAATGTTGACAAAAAAAAGATATCAAGATCACCCTCAAGTTTACTTTTAAGTTCCATCCAGTTAGAGATCCTATTAATTTAACTGCCATTGGGTAAATAATCAAGATATATTTAATTAAGTTTAAGTGCTTGAGCAGAGCATATTTCTGAAAGTCTGGTCTACACGTTCCAAGCATATTGATGTTTTAAAAGTTACAGGGTTAGGGTTAGGAATTAACCGTATACATTCAGGTGTGCATGCACACTCACTGGTTCAACACAGGAGTGTAAGAGTTACGGTCCTCCTCTATGATGGATACTATAAGAGTAATGAGTTTGGGCCAGAAGTCCAAGTTCTTGATGCTCGGGCCCTGATCTTCTGGGGTGCACTCTTCCTTATTCTGAGAGAACCAATCAGAAAACATGAATTATTTGCTTTGTTTACAGCAAAAAAAAAAAGTTTACGTATATAGCTGATCATATTCAAATCATCATGTCATTTTGTATTCAATAGGAAAAACAGATTGAATCATCTTTATCATATTAATTTGAGGTTATCAAGCATCACTAAAACAACTGTTTAAATTATGTCTAACCGTGTCTCCAATCTGAGAGTATTGGCGACTGTACAACTCTTGACAGTTGTTGAAGATGTAGTCATATGTGGAGTTGAGGCAGGCCTTCACACAGTCTCGAACAACCTGACTGGCTCTCGGGGGACTTTGCAATTCCTGGACCTGTCCAGCATGTGGCAGTAAAGATTATAAATAGGTGAATGCTATTGGCGCATTATCTATGCTTTGTTGGAATAATGACAAAATTCAACAGCTGGAAAATAACAGCATTCTTTCTTGAACTCTTAAAACTCTTTTCATTCTTCACCTTCATTCTGAAGAAGGTGATGCTGGTCAAAAGGTCCACAGTAGATTTGAGGTCTTGTAGACGCTCCTTACTGCTTGCAGGGAAGTTGTTCTAAGAGAAGAGACAGATTGATTATCACAAAGATTTATCATGAAATAGGTTGAAATTGGAAAAGCCAGATCAAGCACCCAGAACTCACTCGATACGTAGAGAGATCAATGCGCAGGGAATTGTGCAGCTGATCCAACAGCTTGACAAACCGTTCTTTCTGTTAGAAAATAAAAAGAGAGATTTTCAGTCATTCAGGTACATTGTAGAATGTCAGGAAAAAATACAGTTGACAGCACGTGGACTTGGCGGCTATCAGTTTAATGCGTTTAATGGAACTGAAAATCATTTTCACACCTGAAGTTTTCTCCACTACATACACTACATCTGAGAGAACATTTTAATTCCTTCAATAAACTGTAGACCGTAGACAATAGACCGTCTCCATTTTCGAAATAATCTTGCAATTTTGCACTATTTCCTTGTTGCATGCAACAGCTTGAAAAGGTTAAAATTATTTAGTGCTGCCACATTGAGACAGTGTCTGTATCTGCAGCCATCTCAATCAACAAAAATGCAGAAAAAAATAGACAATGCCACAGAGAATGAGACATTAAGAGTGCCTCACTTAGAGTTTCTATTCCTTAATTCATCCTCTACTTCCTGCTCCATTTACAAGTATGTTTGTCATTGAGACATATTGCACAACTGATTCAATCGAGCTTTACTTCTTTCTACCTATCCACTACGGAAGCTTCAGAAGGGTTTAAGGGTTCACACTGAGCTCTATGCATCTAAATGATAAGAATTAATATTTGTAAATCATTTTTCACATCCTAACAAATCCAAAACAAAAGTCAATTGCAGATTTTTTTTATCTTTCTTTTTAAAATGTTCAGATATCCGAATTAATTTCTTTGGCATCTGAATAATAATAATAAAAAAAAAAAATACAAATAAATAAATCAAAATAAATAGTTTGGACACACTTCACTTAATTTATATTTCTCATTATCTTAATTGATCTAAATGACTATGCTTAAATTTTTAAATATTAATAATAAAAAAGTTATTAACCCTAACCCAATTTTTCATATCCAATTTCCAATGCACTAGGTCCTTGTGGTGGTGTAGTGACTCGACTCAATCTGGGTTGCAGACGACGAATCTCAGTTGCCTCCGCGTCGGAGACTGTCAATCCGCGCATCTTATCACACGGCTTGTTGAACACATTACCGCAGAGACATAGCGCATGTGGAGGCTTCACGAACAACTCGCCACCCGAGAGCAAACCACATTATACAAACAACAAGGTGGTTACCTCATGTGACTCTACCCTCCCTAGCATTTGGTTGCTTAGGAGACCTGACTGGAGTCACTCAGCACACCTTGGATTCGAACTCGTGACTCCAGGGGTGGTAGTCAGTGTCAATACACCCTGAGCTACCCAGGTCCCCCATAAATTAATAAATATAAAAAAATCTAAAGCACAAAAAAAAAAACATTAAAAAAAGAGATGCTGCAAAAATGTATCTTCTAAGATCTGTAGCCAGTAGTCAAAAGCATGATTTACCACACAGAAAGTATGCAAAGAAGACGTTTTGTGCACTTCATGATCTGTATGCTGTGTGATAGCTGAACGTACCCCAAAGTTGGATGCAGAAAATCTATCGCTAGCAGAGACATTGGTGGATGCAGTTGTGTGGGCGTAGTAGGCGTTGATGTTGGCCAGCAGTGTGCTCATCACAGCAGGGACCCCGGGACACATATACTTAGATGAGAGACATGCAAAGTGCCTGCACACACAAAGACCGAGAACACACAGAGGATCATTTTGCTGCTCGATAAATTAATACAGTCACTTTGATTTATACTGTAGCCCAATAACCTTGGTAACAGGGTTGAATGGTTGAGCTTGAAAAGAGCAGTCAGCACAAAAAAAATAAAAAATATTGACCAGATATTATATAACATATCTTATATTTCTCACATAAAAAAAGTATTTTTTTGAGAAACCAAAGTTTACCCATTTCATGGAAAGTGTCTTTTGCACAGCAAGACAAATAGTTTGCAGAAGGCTTTGCAATGAAATGAATTTAGCAAGATGAAATGTTCACATGAGACTACCTGTACACTTTTGGCTATAACTCACTGGCAAAACCTCTCCAGAAGGTCATCTTTGGTCTGTTTAAAAGAGGCTTAGTTAAGTCATCGTGGATTGGTAGATGGGCCTGTCATTGCTCCAATCGGCCCTGCGTCTCATTTAGTGTGAAATATGTGTGCGTGTGTGCTTAATGTAAGTGATGTGCTCAGTTAATGAGCATCTCCTCACAGTCCTGATGCCTGACTCACACTCAAGCCATTAACATCCAAAGACACCATCTAAGTATTTAACTTCCTTATTGCCCTTGCCCAAACAAGATCCAGCCACTGTCGTAGAGAAGACTATGCATGTTTATTCCTTTACTTTGCATGTATCAGTTTATTTCATTTATTAGAGTTAAGCACAGAGTTAAGCAGGAAAAATCTTTAGGTATCCAAGGTACATTTATTGTTGTTAGAAAATGTGCAAATCAAGACAGATACAAATTGCTCACAGCCAGGGTCAGACTGTCATTCTTAGAACGGATTTAAAACATATATTATGTTGCAGCTTAAAAATAGAGTTACCGGTCAATTGGCGAGTATCTGGTCAGCAGTGCTGGGTAGGTTACTTGTGAAATGTAATCGGGTAATGATTACAAACTACACAATTGAATTTGTAATCTGTTACATAATCTATTACATTACAATTTTAGGTAATCTAATCTGATTGCTGTGGGATTACTTTTGGATTACCCACTTCAATGTATTTAGCAGCAATTAAAACTCCTTTCATGCTTAGATAGAAGACAATAAGAACATGTTTTAATGGTCTGTTGTATTTTACATTTTTAAAGAATTCTTGATATTTCTGAAATAAGGAATAAAGAATGGATTTTATTAACAAGTTGTCAAGGGCTTGTTTAAAATACATCATTATTGATGCAGGGTGGAAATACACACAGTCTGGCATGTATTTGTGCATTAATTAAAAATGCAATCCACAAAACATGGGGCAATATGGTTTCTGTTTTAAATTGAGTTTAAGCACTTTCAATGCAGAGTATTAATTTCAGTGTCTACATCCACACATGGATAGATGATACATTGAATAATTATTCCAATATTTAATATTTAGAGAAAATATATACATGTATAAAAATATAGAGAACATACAGAATGTTCAAATGCTTCTTTAGATTGAGTGTGAAGGATATCATTTCTGCAAGGCAAACACTACATTGCTCAGTTATTTCCACCAATGTCCAATAAAAGTATAGTTATTTCTGTATGGGGTTAAATGAGGAACGGGACACACTGTCTTCAATGTATGTAGTTCTACCTGGTCATATTTCAGGCTCTGGCTTAGAATGGTCTTTGTTATCACGTCAGTAAATATAATCATATAATCCATAAAAATGTAACTATTTTAATTTTGCACATTATAAAATGTAATATAATTACAAGTGCAGATTTTAAAAAATCTGATTACATAATCTAAATTACATGCAATCTGTAACTACCCAGGCCAGCACTGCTGGTAAGTATATTTTCTTGCCAAAACCAAGTTTACCTGCATTCAGCACATGGCAAGTGTTATCTTTGGAGCCTGCACAGTGGCGCTGCATTAAAAACAGTTTCTGGACATGCATTTTGAATCCTGATACTAACTGGATATTCTTTTGCTGGATTGCATTAACATCCTGTAGTCAAGTGCATCTCCATTGTGATGGGATAGAAATACTACTTGCAGCTTACATCAGAGGCTGGAATGACTGAACCGTTTCGATCATTTACCAAATTTTAAAATCATTGATGCATAATTCAATATGTTTCCATTTTTTTGATAGATGAATAAGGTATCTGGTCAACTGTGTTTCCCTACTTTAGAAACATTCCAACAGTAAAGGATGCAAATTTAAGGTTAAGAAAAGGGGAGAAAATGAACCATACTGGCAAAAATCCCCAGATCCTTGACTATCTCAAAATATGTTTTCAGTGACCTGATCACAATGTGTCTTGGGTGCATTTACACCTGGCTTTAAAATATGTTCAAGTGCAATCCGATTGTGATCTGGTCACTGAAAATGCATGTTAATGGCAGGTGTAAAGGAGGCCATGAGAAATAATACATACGTCATGGCCTGGTAGATGGATTCAATCCCATAGCGCATTGCAAACTCATCCACAATCTCTTGCGCCACATCATCAAAGTAGACCTTCCACGCATCATCACCACGGGCATCTGGGATCTTCACAGCACCCTGACCAAGTACATCTGTGATGTGGTGAAAGAGGTTCTGAGAGAAAGAAAAGAGAACATGTTAGTGACATTTGGCGATGATATCCCAAATGTGGCTTAAGATCCTAATGTGTCAGTGTTGCTGTACCTCATGTAGACAGGTGTACTGGACATGGTAAGGAGCCACTTTCTCTTCACCCTTAATTTCCACATTGATCTGAAGACGGATGGCACCGGAGACGGCAGACTTGTCCGTTCTTTTCTCTGTGATATGGCAAACAGAATATTTGGAATGAAAAATTATGTGCTATCAGATTCGACTCAAAAGGAACAGTGCGGTACAAATAACCGCTCGAGGTTAGTCTGGGTCTGAATGTGTGTTTTTATTTCTGCGTGTGGTGTCTGCAATAAAACCACTTGCCAAGGGACTGTATTATGGGGTCAGGGCTCTAAACAATCCTCTAATCCTAAGTATTAAACTTGAGAACGTAAATCATCCTGCACATATGTGCTAGGGACATGAATGATGACAAAATCTGGATTGATGCTTATATTTTCATGTTTAACATTTGCCACGTCTTTCCAAACAGAGCAAAGCCTGTGGAGGTCTTTTAATAGAAACACCATGCTCTTCTCTCCCTAACCATTTCTCCTGACAGGCAAATTATTGGGATAATTTATATGTGTCGGCTAAGTGGAGAATTTCCGACTGGAGGTGGCTACATAATAATCAAGGAGGATCTCTGTTCTAAAGGAGAGAGGGAGAGATAGAGAGGAGGATGAAGGGTGAGGAGAGAGAAAGAGACAGAGGACATGAAGCTGAATTACTGCTATTGAACGTAATTGTTATAGCAGATGTGGTGGCCACTGATTCAGAGAAAGAGGAGTAAATAAGAAGAGCTGCACATAGAAATCTGTGCAGACAGTAAGAAAATGGATAGTTCAGCCAGAAATACAAATTATTTACTCATGTCGTTTCAAACCCGTGTGCTGTTAGTTTTTCCACTGTACACAAAATGAGAAGTTTTGAAGAACCTTCGTGTTGCTCTTTTCTATTTAAATGTCAGTTCATAGTGACCACATCTGTTAACCTCGAAAAGTGACTAAAAAATGAGCACTATAGTCCAAGTTTTCTGAAGTCATACGATAGCTTTGTGTGATGAACGGATCTAAATTTAGGTTGTTGTTCACTGATAATCTTCCCCTCAAGTGAGCCGTCACCTCAAGAACCACTGAGAACCACCTCGTACCGAATGACTCGTTCACAAAGTTTTTTCATACAGGTTTAAAAAAAAAAAACAAGAAGGTCAGCAAAGAATGATTATTGAAAGATTATAGCAGTATGATAGAGCGACATGGAAAGAGAAAGATTGGGAAATGGAAACATAATGGGGAGCAGTATATTTTTTTCATTTCATGGCTAGGAAGTCCTGAAAGCCTCAGGGCTGTTGCGCACTGAGGTAGTTGGTTGAGCTGTCAAGCAAGATGATGTGGGTAATGGACTACACACACAAATCATGAACTCTAGGGTGACCTCCCACTTAACGACGGCCAGAGAGACGGCCAATACATGTCATTCATCATCTTGAGCAATTCCCAGAATTCAATAACTGGTTTCTGTTACTGCAGAAAATTAAAAACATTTAAATTACATCTCTGTGGAGCCAGAGATCAGACAACTGTCAGACACATCAGGGTCATTCAAGAACTGCAACATACAGTACCAATACAAAAACAAGAATTGCACAATTTAATGTAAAAAAGCAACAGTTCAGCCAAAAATGAAAATTCGGTCATTATTTACTCGCCGTCATATCACTGCAACCCACAAGACTTTCTTTTGTCAGTGGAACACCAAATAAATTTTTTTTTAAGAATGTTCGGGCTGCTGTTTTCCATACAGTAAACGTATATAGTGACCAGTGGCTCCAAATAGGGTAAAGGGCACTAAACACCATACATATCGTTCATACAAGTCCTTTTGCGTTCCTTGGAAGAAATAAAGTAATTTGGCACAGACATCACTCATTAAGGCTTACCCAGGTTGTACCAGACGTCCATTTCTCCACTCAGTGTGCGCACTTCAATGATACTTTGACCCAGGAAGTCATCGGATTCTCTCTTCAGACGCTGCTTCACTCTGGACTTTATGTCATCATCTTCGTCCCAAACACGCACTTTGATGCGGTCAGAGGAGTTGTGGCATTCACTGAAATACAATACGTATGGATGCAGTGGTCACTTATAGTCTGTGTTCAAGACTGGAACTATGATATCACTTCCTGTTTCACAGGAAGGGCTGGGTCAAGATGGTCAACTCTTTGTTAGTAAGGTCGAAGCAGGTCATCTAAATACGTTTTTTTGTGGCGAAGCTTTAAAATGGATCCATTAAGGATTTATCTTCTCTCAGAGAAATTGCATCTCTAAATTAATTCCCTTGAAAGCACTGAGGCTTTTTCCTGCCTTAAAAAACTAATTTGAAGACCGTTGGGCCTCAAATAATCTGCTGTAAGCGTACATGCTCCCTTTATTATGCATAATTCGCAGGTCTCTATTTTTTGTTGTTGTAAGGACTGTGATAGTTTTTCTATTTGAATCATGCAACAGATGGCCATTGCATCTCACTTGTATTGAGACCCCTGCATTCTGTTAAGCTGTTTTTAATGCAGGGCCATGTTCAGTGTGAAAAGTATTAGCAATTAGCTTTGAGCATCCTAGTGGTGTGCTAGCAAATTCTTAAGTTCACTTAAAGTGAGCACATTAAGGTATGTTTGCATTGAGTAAAATTAACAACAGGCCAGTGAACTTTGTTTAGTGGTCATTTTAGTAGCATTTGTGCTAAAGACGAGAGACAGAAAGTGACATTTATAGTCGTCAGACTGAGCTTTCTTTTGTAGAGAGCACAGAGTGCTGTCTGCTCAATCATAGCCTGTTCCCTCAGACAAGTGTACTCCACTATTAAAAACAGAGATGAGAACCAAAACTAAGTGACACATTCGGAGTAAAATTGCCTGGGGCAAAATACAGAGGATGACACTTAAATCAAAGAGATGGTTTCTGATTGGTGGAATCATACTTACAAATGATATTTCTCCTCCCAGACAGGGTTGAGGTTGCCATAGATAGTCTTGGTTCTCTTCTTGGTTTTACCGACCTGGACGGTCACGTAGGGGTCACTGGAACCAGTCTTATCTTTCGCCTGCAGGCCCTGAGCGCAAACAACTACAACAGGTAGACAGATTGGAAGACTGTATTCAGAGTTAGAGATGAGAGTTCACATTGGTTTATTACTTAATCATAACAGTCACCAAATGGATTTGCAAATATAATTCGTGTTTTCAAACTGCGTGACGGTTTTGTAGGAAATGCACCTGTTATGGTGATCTTGGCTGACCACTTGGAGGTTCCGTCCAGCACGCTTTGCTTTATTGTCTTCATCTGCTGAGCATGAATAGCCTTGCTTACGACAAACACATCTCTGATGACTTCAAAAATCTCAGGTTTGTTCCTCTCACGGATCTTCATGCGATCCTTCATTGCCATGATGATGTTCTGAGTACGATCATCAGCACCATGCTTAGAGCTTTTCTCAGCCGCTCCTGATTGAAAGAGGAAATAATGGTTATCAGCATTTTGTCGAGTTTTATTGACAGAATTTATTTTCAGGGGTCGGTTGCCTAAATCTGTTTTAGACTAGTCTTACAAGTTAGACGTCTACCATTTTAATTTAAGACAGGTCTTAACATTTTTAAAAATTTGATCCATCTAATTTAAGACCAAAATGTAAGACTACATACCCCCTTGACTAACTTTTATTTATATTCTATGTTGCCATGGAAAATAATTGTCAGCTGAGCTAGTTTCACAAAAGGCGCTTGGGATGAGGCTTTGTAGAAGACTATTACCGTGTCCCAAATGGCGCTCTACACACTAAAAACGTATACTACGCATATAGCCATGTAGTTTTTTTACAACACGGAAGCATTCCCCTTTTAACAGCTGATGGAAGTGATGTTTCAAATGTATGCAATATGTTGCCTCTAGCTTTAGCATGTTAGCCAAGTCAAGTCATTTTTATTTGTATATTGCTTTTCTCAACACACATAATTTCAAAGCAGCTTTACAGAAAATCAGGCATAAACAGAAGATAAAACTGTAATGTCTATAATGTCTTTGAGTCATCATTGTGTAGTTTGATAAAATACGATTGTGAATTGTGTTTAAAAATAAGTAATTAAAAAATAATTGTATTTATAACCCCAGTGAGCAAGACTTGACTTGTATGTTGGTAACAAAACTACTAGTGTTGTTTTATTATGTGTGTTAAAATCACAAAATTTGTTCATTACAATACACTTCTATTATGCAGAGAAGTTTGTGTTAAGCGCACAGTGGAAAGATGTCTAACAGTATCAAAAGTAGACATAATAAGCAACAATTTATATATTTTGTATTATTAGGCATACATGCCAACATCAGGTTGTGAAAAATAGGGGGATATTTTGGGAGGTAGATGTGGTTCATATGTGTTAGAAACGGTATCCGGTGGAGTTTCTTAATAAATGCTTTTTGTGTTATTAATAATAAAAAGTGAATATCCTTTCTTATATGCCGAGAACTTTCCTGACCCATGACAAAAATAATTTTTATTTCTTCGATTATTTATCTTCTTTATCTTATTCATGTATGCATCCGTGTTGGTAGTTTATTTTTTATTTTATTTTAATTATCTTCTTGTCTTTATGACTCTGTGATTTATACATTCTATACATTATGGATCTGAGTAATTTTGAACATCAAATTGAGCATTTCATCTTTTGTTTTTCAATAAAAATATCCACCACTTTAGCACAATGTGTGGACTTTTTTAGATAACCCCTTACCCACCCTATGAAAAATGTCCTATATCAACGTTAAACTAACATTCTGGAAAATTTTCACCGTGATGCCATCTAACCAGCTATACGATACAAATACGTGTCCTGTATTGATTCAATATGGGATGCATCATTTCATATTTAAATAGGGGTCGATCCTGTATTTTACAGGGCAGGTGACAACCCTACCTAGAGGTCTAATATATTCTCATGAGCAAAGTGTGGATGTGGAAATTTATGTGAGTTTACTAAATGAGTTTACATTTAAAATGTAAATCGGGACTACAGCAGGAGGAGGAGTGGAAAAATGGGAGAAACCCAGTAAAATTGTGAGTGTTGGCAGGTAAGGTTATAGGTGATGATTAGAATTTTCTTTACACACAATGTACCATTATATTTTTTTTTCTATTGATTTGAATGAAAATTAAGATGTTACATTATTGCCTGCTAATCCTATATATACACCTGCCCACAGACCATAACTTAATTCAAATAAATACAAATTTATATAATGTATTTTTATATATTATAAAATGCATTCAGAAAGTATTCAGACTCCTTAATTTTTTTTTCCTTCACATATTATGTTGCAGACTTACACTAAAATGCTTTAAATAGTGTTTTTTTCCCCCCATCAATTTACACTCCATACCCAATAATGACAAAGCAAAATCCAGATTTTAGCTAACTTTGCAAATTTATAAAAATAAAAATAGAAATATCACATAAGTATTCAGACCCTTTGCTATGACGCTTGAAATTTAGCTCAGGTGCATCCCATTTCTCTGGATCATCTTTGCGATGTTTTTACACTTTGAGTCCACCGGTGGCAAATTCAATTGATTGGACATGATCTGGAAAGGCACACACCTGTCTATATAAGGTCTAACAGCTGAAAATGCATATCAGAGAAAAACCAAGCCACGAGGTCAAAGGAACTGCCTACAGAGCTCAGAGACAGGATTGTGTCAAGGCAAGATCTGGGGAAGGGTACAAAAACATTTCAGCTGCACTGAAGATTCCCAATAGCACAGTGGCCTCAATAATTCTTTAATGGAAGTTTGGAGCAACCAGGATTCTTCCTAGAGCTGGCCACCCAAAATGAGCAATTGGTGGAGATGGGCCTTCGTAAGAGAGGTGACCAAGAACCCGATGGTTACTCTGGTTGAGCTCCAGAGATGGGAGAAACTTGAAGGACAACCACCACTGCAACACACCACCGATCTGGGCTTTATGGCAGAGTGGCTAGACAGAAGCCTCTCCCCAGAGCAAGACATAAAAAAGCACCCAAAGACTCTTACACTGTGAGAAACAAGATTCTCTGGTCTGAGGAAACAAATATTGAACTGGCCTCAATTCCAAGCATCATGTTTGGAGGAAACGAGGCACCACTCATCACCTGCGCAATACCATCCCTACTGTGAAGCATGGTGGTGGTAGCATCATGCTGTGGGGGTGTTTTTCAGTTTGCAGGGACTGTAGGACTGGTCAGGGTTGAAGGAAAGATAAGGCAGCAAAATACAGAGATATCCTTAATGAAAACCTAGTCCAGAGAGCTCAGGACCTCAGACTGAGCTGTAGGTTCACCTTCCTACAGGACAATGATCCTAAGCACACAGCCAAGACAAGGCAAAAGTGGCTTAGGGACAACTCTGTGAATGTTCTTGTGTAGCCCAGCTAGAGCTCATACAGAACCCTGAAAATGGCTGTCCAACAACGGTTCCCATCCAACCTGACAGAGCTTGAGAGGATCTGTAGAGAAGAATGGCAGAAAATCCCCAAATCCAGGTGTGCAAAGCTTGTCACATCATACACCAAAAAGTCTTGAGGCTGTAATCGCTGCCAAAGGCGCTTAAACTAAATACTGAGTTAAGGGTCTGGATACTTATAAAATAACAAAATGTCACAATGACATATTTAATAAATGGGAAAAGTTATAAAAGTTAGATTGATGTGAAAAAAATAATTTAAAAGCATTTTAGCATAAGGCTGCAATATAAAATGTGAAAAAAAATTAAGGGGTCTGAATACCTTCTGAATGTACTGTATATTATTAGTATCATTATTTTATATATATATATATATATATATATATATATATATATATATATATATATATATATATATATATATATATATTTTTTTTTTTTTTTTTAGAGTGGTCAAAATTAACGCTTTAACGCATGAGATTAATTGCATTTTATGTGTTTTTGGTTAATGCAGCATAAACACTGGTTGGAATGGTGAAAACTTTGCGATGTGTCTGCCTGGAGTCATTACACATGACACACACACCACAAATACACAAAGCAGTGATTCAGTGTCAGTGATAAAGTGATGTGGAAAGAAGTTCTTAATGCTATTTGTTGAATAAAACAAGACTAGATGGAAGATGTATTTTTCAGCCTATGCAAGGCACATTTTAATTACAACAGAAGCACGTCAATTCTTAACTATCACCAAAACACAGAATAAGATGTTTTTGTCTGCAAGTGCTTTTCATGTGGAGTTCAAATTGGCAATGACACCATGACGCAAATCATGAACCCGGCTTTCGACTGCTGTAATAAAGCAGAGAGCCACAGTCTGCCGGCTGATTCATATTTTGGAGGGTCTGAGTTTAAGAGATTTAATGCCCATTGCAATGAAAATGCAATCTATGTGGGAACTAGTTCTTTCAATTAGTCAAATTCCCATTTAATGTTATATGAATTGGTGCTATTTTAGTGCACTTCTCTAAATTAATACTGTTGAAGGCTTTGTTTGGAATATGTTAATGCATTATTCTTACATATTATTTTGCTTTCTTAGAAATAAACAAATGCATTTTGACAGGAAAAATACAGTGAAATTTCAACACTTTCAAAATCTGTGATTAATCATGATTAAAAATGTTAATTGATTGATAGCACTAATATTTTTTAGAATATATAATACAAATTAAAATAATATTTGTCTTTGGAAGAAACATTACTAATATTTCCCAAAATCTGTTTAATAAGGTTTCACAGCTGTGTCCCTACTATTTGTCAACACCACCAGATATTTATGAAAACATTTATTAAATTAGACAAAATCAAGATTAGCCTTCATTCTGAAAATCCTCTGTCTGTATTTTACCTGATATTTATAAGAATTCTTTAGTACATAAACTTATTTTTGCACTTCTGTAGCCCGTTTTATCCCATGTCTCAAGAATCAGAGATCTATTCACCATCCATTTTTCAATCAAATGTGTTCCTGTAGCTCAAGAGCACGATGCTTGCAACAAAAAGGTCATGGGTTCGATTCCCAGGGAACACACATACTGATAAAATGCATACCTTAAATGCACCTTGAAAGCATTAGCTGATTTGGATAAAAGCATCTGCCAAATGCATACATGTAATTGTGATGTACTTACGCTGCAAGCAGTCTGCATTCAGCAGCTCTTGGCACTTCTCGTGACACTTGACGCCACATTCGGTGCACCGCATGCCCTGCCGCGCAATGCCCCACAGAAGCCCCTCGCACTCATAGCAGTAGGTGGGTGTGGTGGCTGTCCACACTTCAAAGTTGTGAGGCGTGGTACAGGAAATGGGGTAGATTAAAGCTTGTAGTGTTTTCTTATACACATGGTTCTTCTGCAAAAGTGAACACAGAGATTAAAATTAAAAAAAGATGATCAGTACTTGCAAAAAAAAACAAAAAAAAAACACCTAGTATTACAACTTATATATATTAGTTATAGGGGGTTCCCAATTTGATGCATGTATACAGTATGGTCTGAGACAACTAGACAAATTTTACTAACCAGTTCCTCATCTTTTATGGAGGAGCGTGAGGCCATCGCAGATGCAATACCTGCCTTCCTGGCCTGAACCAGAGACTATAATAGGAAGTACAGATGTTAGAACAGTGTAAAAGATCTCAAAATTCCTTTAAACAGATGATGGAAACAAAGTGTAAACAATCTGTATGCCAATAACAAACATCTAAACCAAAGTGCAACAACCCAGAACTCATAAACTAGGGATGCAACTACTTTATGGGTACACCAGAAATAAATAGGGAAACCAAAATGAATGTGCAGTAAAGGGATGAGGGGTTAAGGAAAAAACTATACCAAGCCATCACTAGTAAGCCTGGGCATGATCTGTAGTAACCAAAACACCCTGTTAAATATAATCTAATAGCACCTTATAAAAAGCCATTGAAGATAATGGCCAACACATGTCAATGCATGTAGGAGAGAAAGCAAGTAATCAAAAGTAAACCAGTGGAAGATTGTGATTTTAGGGCATTTCTTTCTTTCTTTCTTTCTTTCTTTTTTTTTTTTTTGCTTGTACAGTATATCAAGTAAGATTCTACTAGTTTGCAAATACATTCAATATTTATAAAATGTTGCATTGCATGATAAAGACCCCATAAAATGGTCAGGAGAACATTAATTTTGTTATTGTGTTGACATACTTCGTATTGAAACAGAAGGTTGGGGCAGGATATATTGAAGGACTTTTGTAAAAACATTTGTTATGTGGTCTTTAACAATTTGTCATGTTCTCTAAGTTATCTATCTATAATTAATATACTATTGTAATGACATTTTATGAAGAGTATTCAAATAACAAATACAAATTATGAAATTCATTTAAATGGCAGATACTGTAGTTCACTATACATGTATTGTATGTTCAAACAAGGAAACATTGTTTCATCATAATGCACCTCGATTCACAGAGACAAAATGTATTTGCATTCTATTAGAGCAATACTGCTCGCATGAATACAGTATAGTCTAATCCAACTTGATATAAACAAACAAAAAGTAGGTTCGATCTCATCTAAGGGTTAATATGAAAACTTACCATAGCCTGACCATGCAGAGGGAATGCGTTCAAGAGAGTTGTAGAGGTTTAATTTTAGGTTTTTCATGGGGAGAAGAGAAGAGTTTATTTTTACAGTGATTTCATATCTATTGAGTCATAACTAAAAAGGTATTATGCTAGTCCTTTATATCATTATAATGCTCATATAGGCATTTTTCTTTTGTATGGAGTGATTTAAATCCAGAAATAATCCTGAAATGGTTGACTTAATATTTCATTGATGATCAAGCAAGTAAAATTTGAGCAAGATTGGAGTCTTATTTGTTGACATTGGGGAATAACACCATGTTGAGGAGAAAAAAAAAAACACAGGTAGCACTGTTCTTCATTGTACTGCAAGACAGGCCACATGGAAAGCTTCGATAAACACTTACCACATCGCTAACCAAGGGAATGGCTTTCTTCTTCCGCAGATCAGGCATACTGTCAATTCCAAATATTCCACTCCCATTTCTGTGAATATCAACCCTTTTTAAAAGAGTACTTTTCATGATTACTGATTAATACATTAACAGCAAAACACATTAATAATATATTTATAGTTACATAACACATTAATTAATAATGAAAGACACATTAATAGTTACATAAAAACAAAGAAAATTAAAGTTACAGAAAGTCATATGCTCAATGTATATTATCAACAGAGTTCTATGATAAACTTACCCAGCTTTAATCCAAGCATGTCTGGAATTATCTCCATTTTCTTTGCCCTATGGCATCAAAAGCACAGTTTAGAATGATTACTGTGAGGGGGCGGTCAAAAACAATGTTAGACTCAAAAAACAAAACCCGAAAAAGACCTAAAATATATGAAGAGGACAAAGGATTGGTTGAGTTTTACCAAAATGCCTGACAAAGCAAAGCAAGACAAGACAACCAAGACTTCATATTGATGATGACATCCTGACAGATAGAAATACTTAAACATCTGATCCAAATGACGCAACTCATGAGATCAGAGCAGGAGACAAATGCAAAAACTAAAATTAAAAATCAACTTTTGAAACAGAATTACACAAACACTTCTGTAATGCAGAACTCTCAAAACTTGCCAAACCATTTAAATTTATAAACCCTCGACATTTACAAACTTATAGTTATAAACTTTCAGTATAGTTATTTTAGGTGGATAAACAGCAAACTTCAGAATAACTTTAAAAATCTATTTTGCACCTCAGATCATGTTTTTACACATTTTGTAACTGCAAAAAGCAAATTAACAGTCCAACATATGGTGCTTCAGGTTTAAATAAAAGAGAATAACAGTTGTAAACAGATCAGAGATCAAGAAAATTACAAACATTAAGTAAACTGTTACTGTTTTTCATATGAGGTAAACCATTAATGGCAACATCCCTCCCTAAATTAATGTACAACTATCCAGCTGGCCATCCCGAGTTCCCCAAGGCATGTGATATGTTTCCACTACTTAAAACTGCAACAAGTATTTCAAATGAATTTAAAGACATGGCACATTAAATTGATCTAGGCATAACAAAAGATAAGTCAAATAACACACAAAAACAAGAAAAAACACAAAATAAAAGGACACAATGCATTGATATTTCAAGTTAAAGCTCTTCTGTGTTTGACAAATTAAGTACATGTTGAAGGCAAACTTATACATATATCATGTTGCAATAAAGAATGCACATTCAAAAAAAATGGATGAACAAAACATTTGCAATAATGTTGGGGTGGGGGATGAAAAAAGCAACAACTGGGAATAGACTAAAACATTATCATGACCTGATCATCTTCCCTGCTTCCCTCTGTAAGACGGAGTAGAATAAATAAGAAAGAAAAACGGTAGATTTAGATCACAGAAACAACAGTACATTTTGTTTAGCTGAATCACAAATATAACTAAGTAACAGCACCCAAAATTAAAGATAGATTTTTGAGTTGTGACCTAAAATAAAACTTTACCTTGCTTAAATTCTTCCTCAGAGAAAGTGTTCTTTGAGGTACTGGCAATCCGGGACAGTCTATGTCGATGTCTCTTCTCTTTGAGAACTCGTTGAATATTGGCAAGGCACTTCTGGTGGTGAGGGTCTACAAGGGCAGGTTCACTGTCAATACACTCCGCCTGTCTTGCATCAACAACTGTCTCCAGTGATCCTGAATTGGTGCCCTCTGGGCATTTTTCAGTATTACATGAACCAGATGTCATTTTGTCAGGATAAGACTCAATGCTCCCTGAACTGGGGTCTAAATGTTTTTGGTTGAGCTCTGGAATACACTGCGAATTGGAAAGTTCTGGATCTGTCAAAGGTTCCCCTACGGTATCTGAGTGGTCCACTGAACAGTATTCTGTTGGAGTGTGTGAAGGGGAGAGAGTGCTTGGAGTAGATACTAGAGGGTCAAAAGATTGATAATTGCGTCGCTCAGTTCGTAATTCCAGATCAATTTCATCACCCTTTTTTCGGAGTGACACCCTGTGATCTGAAGTCCTACAGTCAGAGGCTACAAAACTGTCTAAATTTGATTTACCAATGCTCAAGCCTTCATCTCCAAGTTCATTTGATATGTATGGACTTGAGACAATAGACTTGTCCTCATCTAGACATTGGTGTTCATGTGTGTCCAGTTGTATCAGGGCTCCCCTTAGAGCCGACTGGAAAGTTAGTATGGATTTGCTCATCTTTACAATATCATACCCTAGAGTAGTTGGCTGCGGCGACTCAGTGTCTGTGTTCTCAGAGTAATCTGGATCATTCCGATCTTCAGAAACACTTGGGCAAACCCCCTCTGGCCATTCCATATCTAAATTTTCTTCACAAAGGCAATGCACACAAGAAGAGTGTAGATTCTGGCAACCATCATCATAGTCTGTCATTCCAACGGTCGAGCAACTAAGGCTTCGAGATGGTCCGCTACATGATTCATCTGCGTAGGCATCCATTGTGTGGTATCCTGAACTTCGGGAATACATGCAATTCGATGTACAGTTAAATCCAACATCACTGACGGTTGGTTTCTTGGAATGTCTCCAGTCTACAACACTCGATGAAGTTGATAGTGAGTCAGTATGGTTTCCAAACAGTAGGGAGAGGTGCTCTGAGCTGCTACGTGATGAATGACCTGGTGTGCTGCTGGTCTCGCCACAATTGTACATGTACCAGGTATCCGGATGCCCATCATTTTCCAATTCATCAGCACTGTTCTGACAAGAGCAGCAATCTTCTTCACTCCATCCAGTGTCTCCACTCCACCCTCCCTCTCCACTCATACTCAGCTGCATTTCTGAACTTCTCCAATCACTATTTTGTTGGTCAGCCTCCCTAAAATGATAACTTTTATCTTGATCTCGACTGTTAGAACTATGACCTGAGGACAGGGAGCTACTACTTGTAAACTTGTGCTCATAAACTTGTTCAAGATGACAGTAGCTGGAATTCTTGACTTTAGAAGAGGGTCCATGGAAGGTCTCGGATATATCAGAGTTATGTAATTTGACTCTTCGAGTTGCATCTTGATAATTCCTTTTTGCGTCCCACACTGAAATATTAGGTTTCGTGATGTGAGGTCTACCGTCATTCTTATCCAATTTTATTTGCTTAACTATTGGGCTATTATTTCTGCTTTGAGAGGCAGCACCAGGATTCTGCCTACCAGGGCTCCTTTGATGAGCCACAAGTCTTCGAGGTGACGGATGGCCTACAGCACCAACGGAGTACAACTCCTCGATTTCCATCAACACAGCATCTACACAACAGGACACCTCATCAACCGAGCCACTCACAGAAGTCAGGTATTGTCTCAGGTCTGAGATCTCTTCCTGGACTTTATTTATACCCTGCAGTTCTTTCAAGATGTGTTCTACTATGGTGCTCGAGCCACATTCTTTTTTCTCACCTTCCTCTGTGTTCTTAATTTGGCTTTGTTTGTTTTCCATGGCACATCTTCTATCTACATAACTAGAGCCACTGTCTTCTGCTTGGCCTGTAGGCTCTAATGCAGGTCCATTGATGCATGGGATCCTGATATTGCCCTCACTGTTAAGTTCCATCTGGCCAATGAAGGTATTCATGGACATTTTAGTATGACTGTCAAAGCTACGTTGAGTTGAGAGACTATTCTCATAACTAGAAGGGTCTCTCTTTATGCCACAGATGAACATGTCATCTTCAATCTCCACGTGAGAGCTCTGGGAGTTGGTGTCCTCCCCTGAGCTCTGAAGGAATCTCTGAATCTTCTTGCATAGGCCCCGACTGACCTTGGGACTCGGGGTCCTCTTCTTACCAAGCTCTCTTTTCTTGGACATTTTTTGCTGAAGTTCAACTGAACCATTTGTTTCATCTTGGTCATTGGAATGGTTCCGTGATAACATCCCTTAAAACTGGGTGCGACTCAAGTGCTCACCAGAACCTTGCTCTGGTGCATGTGACTACAGAGCTGTTGCATTTCACCTACAGTACAGTTTGAGTGTTGAGATCATTACAGAGCCCCAGGTACACCTGATATTTCAGAATAATGACATGCATTGATTAATATTAATAAAAACATATTTATTTTGTAATTTATTGGAGGCTGCAAAGATCTTCATTGCTTAAGTGTTAATATGCATAATCCATGTTGATTCAAAAGATTCAACAAGTGCACTCAATAGAGCTGTCGACATTCACTGGCAGCCAAAAGTTTGGATAAATGTACAGATTTGGCTCTTATGGAAAGAAATTGGTACTTTTATTTAACAAAGTGGCATTAAACTGATCACAATGTACATTCAGGGCATTAATAACGTGAAACATTACTATTACAATTATTTTTTTTTCAGAACTTCTTAAACTACTTCAGAGTTCTCATCAAAAAATCCTCCCTGTGCAGATCTTTGCTGATCCTTGGTATTCTAGCTTTCAGTTTGTCCAGATACTCAGGTGACATTTCACCCCACAGTTCCTGTAGCACTTGCCATAGATGTGACTGTCTTGTCGGACAGTTCTCATACACCGTACAGTCTAGCTGATCCCACAAAATGTTCAATGGGGTTAAGATCCATAACACTCTTTTCCAATTATCTGTTGTCCAATGTCTGTGTTTCTTTGCCCACTCTAACCTTTTAGTTTTTTTTTCTGTTTCAAAAGTGTCTTTTTCTTTGCAATTCTTCCCATAAGACCTGCACCCCTGAGTCTTCTCTTTACTGTTGTACATGAAACTGGTGTTGAGTGGGTAGATTTCAATGAATCTGTCAGCTGAGGACATGTGAGACATCTATTTCTCAAACTAGAGACTCTGATGTACTTATCCCCTTGTTTAGTTATACATCTGACATACCACATCTCTTTCTGTCCTTGTTAGAGCCAGTAGTCCTTGAAGAATGTAGTGTACACCTTTGTATGAAATATTCAGTTTTTTGGCAATTTCAAGCATTGTATTTTCTTCATTCCTTAAAACAATGATTTGCCATTTTTTACCTAATATTAATCTTAAGACATGCCAGTCTATTGCATACTGTGGCAACTCGTAAAGAAACAAAGACAATGTTAAGCTAAAATAGTGATGTGCTGTTTTTACATCAGTAAAGTCCTGAATATACTTTGTGATCAGTTGAATGCCACTTTGGTGAATTAAAGTACCAATTTCCTTCCGAAAGAGCAAAATCTGTAAATTCTTCCAAACTTTTGGCCGTCAGTGTATGTATAACCTATGTGATTAAATGATTCACATGTTAATTTTTTAACAAAATTAACATTAATTCAATTTGCCATTGTACTGTAACGTTATGAGTGTTATACATCCAAATGATCAAACCAATAATTCTACATAAGCCTTTTTTTTGTTTTCTATGAACTGAATGCATTAACGTGCAAATTTTGAAAAAGAATTCTGGTTAAATATTTTAAGCGATTGACAGCCCTAGTACTCAAATGTTCATGCTCATTCAAAATGATGCACTCCACCTTGACACTGCATATTTCATTAAGACAGGTTGTAATTAATAATCTATACTAGTGGAAACAAAGCTACAGGACAAAGTTATGAATGACAGACAATCTAAAGATCATGGCTGATGTTATGCTCTCCTTATTGCCATCTCGCACACGCACACACGCACGCACGCCTCAACAAAGCAACACCCATTACAGAAAGAGGGTAAGAGTGAGTATGCATGGACCTGTGCCATGTAGTGAAGTACCACAGAGGGCAAAATGGATTATAGAATTGTCCCCTTAGTGGCGTCTGGGGAAATCACCAGTCAAACAACAGAGTGGTTTCTTAGTGAAATCATCCATCACTAAAATCTGATATCGTAAAGCTGGCCTTAGCTTACTAATTAACCTGTCATTAGGAAGTTAAATTTAAACATGTACTCAAACAATTAAAAAAGATCATTGTGATAGTTCAATAAAGCACAAAAAGCAACAACCATAAGTGTTTCTAAAACCATAAGTGTTTGCCTGTCAGCAGGTTCTGCTTGACAATAATGATACATAGTGAATACAGCTGGGCTCTCATTGCCTGGCTTCATTCTGTAACTGTTAATGTTAGAACAAGTGACAGACAGGAAGATAATATGTTGAGCTTTTTGTGCGGAAAATGCCCTACAAGTTTGACAGTCTTAAACCTATATCATTTCTACAACAGAATGCTGTAACAAAATTGTAGCTTATGAGTTTTCATATAAACGCATGATTAGGGTTTAATAGCAGCTTCATCCTATTTCCTGCCTGTCAGAGCAAAATGTGAACTAGTCTCATCTGGGCAAACTAGACTGTTTAGTTTCTCTACCTTGTCATTATTTATGGGTTTTAAGAAAATATAATTCTAGAAGGCTAAAAATGCTGCTGCTATCTATTATTATGATTGTCAATTTGATATATTATGAACTCATAATGCTCCCATAAAAATACAAGCAATTTTTATGTCATATTTTAATTAATAAAACAAATAACAAATCCACTAATAACAAACCAACATTTCCTCAGAATGTAATCAATATTTTCACTGTCACACCACTGTTATACAGTTAGCTAGTTGACTTGTTCCTATCTAACAAGGCTTTCATACTGTGTCACATAATTGTTTTTTTTATGTCTATTCTCAACATAATGTTCTGAGATCATTTATATGCAGTAATAGCGCAGCTTTGTATGTAAAAGTAACATTTTCATCATATGTGCTTGGGGAACAAAAAATCCTACAAGGCAGTCATTCAAATTCAGAGACCATCCTCTTTGTTATCCTCCAAAAGCATTTAATGGCTAACATGACCTTTACTGTGACTCTAGAAATGAGCATTTAGGTCAGTGGCTTTCAAGGGCACTTTTGTGGCTACTATACATGTCAGAGACAGCAAACAATAAAATAAAATATAATATAGTTCTGCATATAGTTCTGCCCCTAATTCAAATTCATGAAACCCATTACTGGACACTTCAATAAAAGGCATAATTCTATGTTATATATACACAAAATTCTAATACAAATCTCTGAGAAGCCACATCTCATATATTCCTATTGCACTCCTAATAATGCTGCAAGTCACCTCAACATGTCCACCTGACATTTAACCTCTGTCCAACACCACTCTAAAGGGTTGACTTGTGTGTTCACATATAAGAGTGCATCTGGCAGAAAATAATAATTACACACTTTAAAGGATAGCCTTGCAGACCAATGAGGTTATTCCTGATATGTGGATAAAAAGGCTTCATTAGACTGGATTTACGTAAATGAGATTGTGAAATAATTTCTGTGACATTCACTCCGCAGATAGCAGATGTATCATAATCATTTACATTCTTGCCTAATTTACAGACAGATAAATGCCAAGGAAGTTCTAATAGGAAATTAGGCCAAGTTGAACCTTGTCCTGGGGCCAGATTCACAAAACGTTCTTAAGAAATTTCTTCTTACCTACCATTTTCATCTTAATTTCTAACTTAAGAAAAATGTTAAGAATGTTTTGTATTCGCGAAAAAACTAAAAGTTCTTATCTTTTTTCTTAAGCGATCAAAATATTGAAAAAAACATTCTTAAAAATCGGCATAAATAATATCTTAAAGTTAGGAGACATCAGAGATGTCTTAAATTCTAAAAGGTAAGATGTTTAATAAATTAACTGGGTTGTTTTAAATGTGATGCGTTCTATCATGCCAAGTCTGAAGTCACAGTGGGCTGTTAATGTAGAAATGTGATTTTAGAGTTTCTGACTGTTTTGCGATTAATTATTTTTGTATTTTCAGTTTTCAAACCATGTAAATATCATCACCAAATTCAAACAATAAATGTTGTTTTGAAGCTTCTTAATGTGGTGACCAATCATGCTTATTCAAACGGATGTGCTGCATATAGCGCTCTCTCTCTCTCCGATCAATAGAAACATAATAATTATAACATTTTACCCCCCCATCCACATCAATATCAGAGTTGGGCACAGCAGTGACAGCCTCAGGCACCCTTTCCCATTTACCCACCTCGTAATTTCCAACGTCCATGTCAAATTAAAAGTTATCAAATGTTTAGCAGCAAGTCAATTCTCCAACGGCGGTTAATGTCATTAACCCAACGCATCTCACGCACTTTACACTCGTGAGGTGCTTGCTATTAAAAAAATATGTTAAAAGATACATTTATTGTTACGATTTACCATTGATGAAGGATTTTATCAGTTATAGGCTATTAGAAAAGGCAGTTCCATTAGCAGTCTGATCAGACAATGTAAAAGTCATTGAATAAAATGACTAAATGTCTGTCGTTTTTCAAGAATTGCACTTAGGAACGTTCTTATGAACTTCTTTTCTTAAGAACATATTTGTGAATCCAGCCCCTGTTGTGGACTGAATTAATTACTTTACATGGAATTCATGATTGATGTTTAACAAATTCCAAAAGAATATTTATTTAAATCACAACACAACTAGTCTCAGTGGAATTTGTTAAATGGAAAATTTACTGGAACAACCTACTGTTAACGTCAACATGAAATCAAAACTGACAATATTTACTTTCGTAATATACCTTCCTGGTCATATTATGAACAATTAATCAAAAATGTCTTCGTTTACTCCGATCAAAATGTAATCATTTACTTCGCCTCTATAACAACTTTCCTTATCGGATTATTCTTCCTTATTTTTCAACCCCTGTCATATAGAGACCACTTTCTACAATTCAATCAATTCCAGCTTAATGCAACCAAGTTCCACACTACATCATCTTCTCATTCAATATTCTGTTTTACCCAAAAATATGCTATTTATCATTAGTAAATGTGTTGTCAAACGCATTTCAAATCAACTTTAATTGCCTCGCTCAAGTGTGCAAAGTTCACATCTTACACTTTGTGAGGCTTGAACAAACCACCTTACTCTTACTAGCCGTGAGTTTGTCCACACAACAAAACACAAGACAAGTCCCAAAGCAGGGGCTTCACCCCATCTGTCTTGCTGTAATCCCTAGCTTTACAGTACTTCTTAAACTTACTCCTAGTGTTTAGTTTCTGTAACCACTTGCAATATTTTGAAGGCATGAACAACTGAGAACGATCACAACCCACTACAATGTGGACAAAAAGGAATGAATAACTATGCAACCTTAACTTTATATACTGCATCCAACAATTACTGATTTTGAAGTGCAAAACTTACCTCATAGAAAAAAAGACAAGTTAAAAAGTTTCACCGTTAGTATTCCAGATCATGCTAACTAAATCAAGTCTCCTGTTCTGCAAGGAATTATCCAGTCAGCTACATTGACAAACCAACATATCTACAACACTGAGGCAGCAGCAGCAACACAGCTCTTCACACAGTGACATCCGAACAGTTGAGTGGGTTACAGTCTAGGCTAGTGTAGCACTGTCAGAGTGGAGTATCTCTCCCCAAAACAACCTCCTTGCTCTCTCTCTTTCTCAGTGTCCTCTGGCAATGTATTCCAGCACAAAGCTAATCTGCAACTGTCAAAATGCCAGCGATCCATCCCTCCTCTGTTCCCCTACTCTCTTATCGCCATTCTCTAGCTGTGTGCCCACCCCCTATTAAACATCTGCGCTTTGGTTTTTACCCTTCATAAATAAAAACCATAGTCAGAAGAGGTCTGAATACAATTAATGGTATGATGTTGCTTTTATATTAACAGTGTATTACAAACAGTGAAGAATCCCAGTGCTGTTATCCCACATATCAGCACTCTTGGAATGCCACTTGTCCAATCAAATTAGTGGACCAGAGGATCTAACAGTTGTATCATTACCCATAATTATGACACATGTTATAACATAATAATAAACCATTAAAAAATACAAACGCATTGTACATATTTAAAGGAAGTTCATTTATAATGGGAATAGCAATACAGATACCGTAAATTGATTTTTTTACCGATATTCACACTTTTCTACTCTGTAAGCCATTCTTGAATAATGGGTCTACCGATAAATACCAGCATCTATGGGTCTTTAAAGAAGAGCAGCCAACAACGCCATTAGGAAATGGTAGATAACTATATTCACAGGTCAAGTAACTTATTTAAGATATTGTTTGCATTAATTACTCAATGTAACAAACAGTAATTCTCAATTCTCAAATAATAATAACGACAACAATTATCATTCTGAAACATTCATAAATAATTTTATGCTTTATAATGTTACACTACCGTTCAAAAGTTTGGGGTCACATTGAAATGTCCTTATTTTTGAAGGAAAAGCACTGTACTTTTCAATGAAGACAACTTTAAACTAGTCTTAACTTTGAAGAAATACACTCTATACATTGCTAATGTGGTAAATGACTATTCTAGCTGCAAATGTCTGGTTTTTGGTGCAATATGTACATAGGTGTATAGAGGCCCATTTCCAGCAACTATCACTCCAGTGTTCTAATGGTACAATGTGTTTGCTCATTGGCTCAGAAGGCTAATTGATGATTAGAAAACCCTTGTGCAATCATGTTCACACATCTGAAAACAGTTTAGGTCGTTACAGAAGCTACAAAACTGACCTTCCTTTGAGCAGATTGAGTTTCTGGAGCATCACATTTGTGGGGTCAATTAAACGCTCAAAATGGCCAGAAAAAGAGAACTTTCATCTGAAACTCGACAGTCTATTCTTGTCCTTAGAAATGAAGGCTATTCCATGCGAGACATTGCTAAGAAATTGAAGATTTCCTACAACGGTGTGTACTACTCCCTTCAGAGGACAGCACAAACAGGCTCTAACCAGAGTAGAAAAAGAAGTGGGAGGCCGCGTTGCACAACTGAGCAAGAAGATAAGTACATTAGAGTCTCTAGTTTGAGAAACAGACGCCTCACAGGTCCCCAACTGGCATCTTCATTAAATAGTACCCGCAAAACACCAGTGTCAACATGTACAGTGAAGAGGCGGCTGTGGGATTCTGGGCTTCAGGGCAGAGTGGCAAAGAAAAAGCCATATCTGAGACTGGCCAATAAAAGAAAAAGATTAAGATGGGCAAAAGAACACAGACATTGGACAGAGGAAGACTGGAAAAAAGTGTTGTGGACAGATGAATCCAAGTTTGAGGTGTTTGGATCACAAAGAAGAACGTTTGTGAGACGCAGAACAAATGAAAAGATGCTGGAAGAATGCCTGACGCCATCTGTTAAGCATGGTGGAGGTAATATAATGGTCTGGGGTTGCTTTGGTGCTGGTAAGGTGGGAGATTTGTACAGGGTAAAAGGGATTCTGAATAAGGAAGGCTATCACTCCATTTTGCAACGCCATGCCATACCCAGTGGACAGCGCTTGATTGGAGCCAATTTCATCCTACAACAGGACAATGACCCTAAACACACCTCCAAATTGTGCAAGAACTATTTAGAGCAGAAGCAGGCAGCTGGTATTCTATCGGTAATGGAGTGGCCAGCGCAGTCACCAGATCTGAACCCCATTGAGCTGTTGTGGGAGCAGCTTGACCGTATGGTACGCAAGAAGTGCCCATCCAACCAATCCAACTTGTGGGAGCTGCTTCTGGAAGCGTGGGGCGCAATTTCTCCAGATTACCTCAACAAATTAACAGCTAGAATGCCAAAGGTCTGCAATGCTGTAATTGCTGCAAATGGAGGATTCTTTGACGAAAGCAAAGTTTGATGTAAAAAAAATCTTATTTCAAATACAAATCATTATTTCTAACCTTGTCAATGTCTTGACTCTATTTTCTATTCATTTCACAACGGATGGTGGTGAATAAGTGTGACTTTTCAGGAAAACACAAAATTGTTTGGGTGACCCCAAACTTTTGAACGGTAGTGTATATTACTTTATTTTTGAGTTGAATGGCAAAACGTTTAAATAAAAAACAATTCTGTCTTTCAAAAAATGATCTGTATCAATATTGGTTGTAAACAAAAAAATATATGTCTCTCTAAATAGCAGAACTGGCAACAAACCAATGAACAACTTCTACATGAAATGATGATGATGACGACAAGCCCAACCAGGCAAAAAGCCAAATTTAGCCTCATTACTCTTTAAATGCAGTTAGGTGTGTAACTCTTTATCAGCTGTCCAATCTGCTTCTGACTTATGGATTTAAGATGGGATTTGAGGAACTGATATACAGTTTAAACTAAATCACCTTCATTACACACTTTAATAAGAACAAGCATATCTTTCATGTCCCTCATCGCACAAGAATGTATATGGCTGAGCCACACCCATTGTCTCCACTTTATTCAATTAGCAGGTTTTTACATACTGTAACATTTGCCAGCAACTCTCAAGCAATCACTATAATGGAGCCTCAATCAAGAGTGTCATATGTAAGAGCACTTAATTAGCATTTGCCGTGTTAGGGTAATGGAATAAATTACACCACCTGCCCATATATATATATATATATATATATATAAATAAAAATAAAGCAACTAGAAATAAAACAACATTGCAAAGCCCTCTATACTAATTTAGCATGTGAAGGGTGGAAACTCTGTACTCTGTAATGTGTCTGGCCAGAATCATTACACTGATGCACACGCCACAGTGCCAGAGCCCTTCTACCAATGATTGCCTACAAGCTTAGCATACGCTATGGTCCCATAGACATTCTATGGGCAGAACTGTCTTAAGAATCTAGCTGACAATTACGCTCTCTCCTATGATAGAGCAGCGAAGACTGTTATCTCATTAAATAAAAGAATCTCTGACAGCACTTCCCTGTCAGTGAAAAATTAAGGAGAAAGGACCTCTTAACACTATTGGATGTACAAAACAAGCCCACATGTGACTTGTGACAGAAATCAAGTTTTTTTTTTAGCTAATGTTAGGCACGAGTTCAAAGAGGCACTTGAAGCTGGTGTTGCCACCCTGATGCATATCATGAATGCAGCTTCACGATTGCTGTAGGAAAGTGGATAGTTTTCTACCAGCAGATTGACAGTTTGGATGATGAGAGTTTAAGAGATTTAATGCCCATTGCAATGAAGATGCAACCTATGGGGAAACTAGTTCTTTCAATTAGTTAAACTCCCACTTAGACTTTGGGAAATGTTTAGTGTTACTTGAACTGCTGAAAATTTAGTGCATTAATGTTTATATTGTGGAATGCTTTGTCTGGAAAATGTTAATAAAGCATAATATTGCTAAATATTGTTTTGTTTCTTCCTAAGATGGAAAAAATACATTTGGACAAGAAAATAAGTATATATAGTGTCATATTTCAGCACTTTCCAAACTACCAAACAAATGATGCCACATCACAATTAGAAAATGTAATCGACTGACAGCACAAACAAAATGTATACTGTATGTTACTGAATGTTTATCAAAAACATAAACCACCACACGTGTACAAAATAATAATTAAATCTTAAACCATCTTCAGCATATTCCTGTTGAATAATTAGGCCTAACCAACAGGCATGTACTTTCCTTTTTTAACTTTACACATCAGGTCCTCAATATATTTCAACCTGTCAATAAATACTCTTCAAGACACAAACACTATCTCTAGCTCCTGCTCTATGTTTAATTACTACCTGTGACTTTATCAGTGATATCAGACAGCAACTCTTCAGACTTTGACGTTGGCTCTGCAGATTAATGCTGTGTGGTCTGGGGTAAGCAGGCATCCTCAGAATTCACCCTTCAGGATATCTTACAAGGCTAATACCATATTGGTAGATTACCAATCTCAAAAGTCTCAAAAGTGTCCATTTTACTTATTAAAATCTTAAAAAAGGTAAAACTCAACCAATTCAACACAGATGTTAATAAATGAGCTGAGTGGGGTTGTGTAATCCATACTTACATGCTGGAGTGCAGTAAAAGTAAATCAAATTCAACTGATAGTTGTATAATAGATTGATAATAAGGTGGGTGGTATGACCAAAATCATATTTCACGGTATAAGCATATTTTAAATGATGGTGTTTAAATCACAATATAGTAATTTCTGTTGGAAAAATTTATACAGTTTACTGTAAATATTAAACAAATTAATTTAATTAAATTAATCTTGAAAATTCATTTTTAACTTGGATACAAACCAAAAGATAAGATTGCTCATCATGAATTAATTAGTCTGCAATCATTGTTGAAAACAAATTATTCAAAACAGTCAAACAAATATTATAAAAACAGATGGTTCTAACTCTTGATTATTAGACAAGCCAAATCTAAAAATAGGCAATACACTCGTACTGTACCTTCTATATTAGTAAGGCAAATTGCAATATTCTCAGCAGCCCTAAAAATTTTACTCCATTTCATGTAACATCCCTTAATGTGTACTTCCTTATCTTGACTTACATAGCTTTACATAGCTGACAAAAAAAGATTTTCTGTGTAAAGGACAAAGTGATGCTCAATAGCAATTTATATATACACAGTATAAATGTTATAGCAAAGTTTCGATCGATTTACATTGTATATACTGTCATACCACCCAGCCCTAATTGATAAGATGCTGGTGACTAGTGCAGGTTTATAGGACAAAAGAGGGTAGTTTTTGAGCTGAAGTGTGACACTGGATAAATCGGAGAAGGAATAGACAAAGGAAATGAAGGGTATGACCTCCCTACTATACCTCCTTAAGCTGAATTCTCACTTTGTTGATTGCCTTCAGCCAGCGCACTCTAGAAGAACAGAATGGCAAAGGTGATCGTGTAGCATCCCGTAAGCTGGAAAGAAGAAACATCTTATGCAACTGAACTCTTTATATTGTACGTACATATTTTACCAATTACACTGCATGAAATCATAGCAGGCCCAGACAGAATCTTTGGAAAAAAAAAAAAAAAAAAAAAAAATGAATGTGAATTTTTTTTTTCATTGATTTTGGTGAGAAATCTGCAGAATTAATTTATACATTGTCAAATGTGTTAAAGCTTCATGGAACTGAATTAGCACTATGCAAATCAGCCAAAATATTTAACTCACAAACATGCAAGGTGTGGGAAAAGTGTAGAAGTTTGAGAATGACAGTCATCTGAATTCTGCATATGCAAATTCTGTGTGGTCCTGCTCATAAATTCACATTATATACCTTTTGATAGAATTATCAGTTGTTTTGTCCACTTGAGAAACAACTTCCTTTTTTATGCCACTGCCTAGACTCCTTACATTTTCTTGGGAGGATTTTAGTCCATCATGCTCCCCCCAAGAAGTTTGTCCATTGACAGGGTGATGCCCATTTCTGGATGGCCGATAGCCTGTACTGTGGTAGGAATGGTAGGACTCCTCCAATTCTGAACAGGCAGCGTTCTCTTGACCAGTCTCACTGAGCTGAGAACTAGCCTGGCTGAGGTTCCCAGAAGATCCAAAGCGACTGGAGTCCACAGGGCTAGTAACAAAAAGAAACAAAAGTGAGTAATAACATATATAGATTAAATAGAAATTATCAATACAAATTCGAAATTTAAGATTTAGATTTTTGCAGTCATAAATATGGTCATGTGATTTTAAAAACTACATGCTCTGCATTAGCAGGTCTAAACTCTAATCACTTATGAAATATGGTAAATGCTACACACAACTAGAAATGCGAAGTCACAAGGAAGCAAAGCACAGTTACAAAAGACACATAAGCACTGAGGAATGACAATCACACATTGGGAAAGCCATCATTTCCTGAAACTAAAACTCAGTAAGCGTGTTTACATGCACATTACAATTCTATTCTGCATATAGGAATATTTTGATTATGAAAAGTTTTGATAATAAATACTATGCACTATAAATACTATGCATAAAATAATTTAATTTAAGTGGCATAGCAAATATAGCTGATACCTGTGAGCGTCAATTTAACAAATTAACAAGAAAGCCGAATTAACAACTTGGGTTATTATCACTAAATCTCATTTACTGATTAGAAGCATGACTGTGCATGTAAACTGAGTCAGTGCAACCTAAATGGTTTACAAAACCATTTATTATGCTGCTACTAGCCTTTTCGGAATCAAAAGGTCCTTTTCCTGCTGTAATCCAGAGGAGACATCTGTAGAAAGTGGGGTCTGGATATGGATTTCTATCTCTTTTTGAGAAAGAGGATCAGTTTTTGATGTATTGATTTGGAGGTTATCTGCTAAGACAACAACCCCCTTTTGGACTTCTGTATCAGGGCTCTTTTCATAATGTGCAACAAATTCTTGTTTAATGTCAACAGGGTGTGTCATTTCACCATTTTTGTCCTTAGAAGTAAAGCTGCCATTTCCTATTGTACTTGTTTTATCTTGAATATCTACTTTATTCTGCTGAGCTTTAGGCTGGGTTGTAACAACAGGGGGTGTTTGCTGTGCAGGGGGTGCTGAAGTTTCTTTCTGCCATGAGAAACCTAATTTTGTTCCAAACAAAGATGTTGGAGTTTCTTCTTTTGATGCCACTGTCTTCTCATCTTGAAACAGCCCAGCTGAAAATGACTTGAATCCAGAAAGAATATTACCACTTTCTGTGTTTGGTATTGTGGGAGGTGAAGAAAATAATGATCCAAAAGACTTTCCAGTATCTGCAGCTCCAGCCATGAAACCAAACTTGGGTGCTGTAAACCCTGGCATGCCAAATATAGACTGAGAGGGTTCTGTTGTCAGAGGCTGATGGGTCATTTTTGAGGTAGTGTCTATTGAAGGTACTGATTTGTCTGCAATCTTAGCTTCAGGTTTAGAAACGTTGACAATGGGATTCTCATGCAT
This sequence comes from Moxostoma hubbsi, assembly GCA_032164185.1. Lineage (NCBI taxonomy): Eukaryota > Metazoa > Chordata > Actinopteri > Cypriniformes > Catostomidae > Moxostoma > Moxostoma hubbsi. The sequence goes on from JAVLUX010000038.1 coordinate 24,335,739, forward strand.
TACTTCACCTTCATTAATAGGCTCCTTAATAACTGTTTCGATTGTTGTGGGGTCCACAGTTGCCAGTGTTAAATTACTTGAAGTATCATTAGTAGGCATTTCTTTCAAAGGTAAAAAAGTTTCAACTATAACTTTATCGTCTTTGCCTCCAGACAATGTAACATCACCTGAAGATGCTGATAATGAATAATTATGTTCACACTGATCTTTGACTGACTGAAGGGACTGAGGAATAGAGGTAACAGCTGGTGCTATGTCAGCTGATTTGGCTGGATCTGGTGACTTGAACATACTAAAAAGGTCATTTTTTATGGAATCTGTTGGTAAGCTACTGGGAAAGTCAAAAAGTGAGTTTTTTTGTTGGGTTTGAGGCCCTGGTGCAGGTGAGGATTTCTGAAAAACTGAAGACTGTGGTTGGGAGAAGAAACCACCTGATGAATTTGTTGCTGAACCGGCACCAGAGAACATTTTAGACATGAAGCCAGTGAGTGCTTCAGCTGGCGAGTCCATGACAGATTTCTGTGGTTCTGAAGTTTTAGGTTGCCCCTCAGAGTAAGGAACTTTTGGCTGTGTTGAATCAGTCCCTTTTATATGCTGATGATGGAAACTTGTAGATTGGATTTCTGTTGTTGCATTCTGCCCTGAAATTGAATCAATATCCTTTGATACACCTTCTCTAGATAAACTATTATTATTTGTCTCTTGAGTAACATCTAAGTTATTTCCTTCAACAGAAATTTTCTCAGCAACTGGCTCAATGCGTTTTTCTGTCATATCAGCTGGAACTGAAGAAACAGAAGCTGTTGCTCCCTGATGGGTCATGGGAATGGAATGCTTAGAGACATCATCCTGAGGCTTCTGTGGTTCGGATTTCTTTTCCTCCATGAATGCCATATTCAACAGGCCAAAGCCACTGAACTTTGTTTTATTATCCTCAGAGGCATCCCCTTGTGAGAATAATGATGTGAACGGCCCCTCAGTTTCAGATGTTTTTGATGTTGGTGCTGTCTGATTAAGTGTAAATGTTTGACTGGGACCACTAAACATGGAAAGAAGGCCTTTTCTAGGTGCATCTTTAGAAGCTACTCCAGGTAGAATACCTCCTAATAATGAAGATGCCTGAGGAGTGGTCTGCTGAGGACTTGACCCACCAAACCTAGAAAATAAACCTTTTCCTGGAAACTCGTTAGAAGCAGAAGCACCTGGTATACTATTCTCGACTTTATACGCTGCACTGGGCTGTGTAGTAGGTCCAGAAAACATAGAAAACAGACCATTACCATGAATTTCCTTTGATCCTGGGGCACCAGAGAAAATTCCACTAAGAACAGATCCAGTCTGAGACGGAGCATTTTGAAAGCTTGACCCAGAAAACATTGACAACAAGCCTGGGGCTGCCCCCTCTTTTGGTTGCGCCATATCCTGGGCAAAAGAACCCTCTTGGTGCACTGGTGACTTGCAAGATTCAGAAGATATAAAACTATCACCAGCAGCTGTCAATATCTCTTGAGGTGCTTTTGGGGCTGGCATAGTTGGATCTGAGCTTGGTGTAACCTGTGTCTCACTTAGCTGAGGTGTAGCACCTTTACCAAGAGTTTCATTTGATTGCAGTTGGCTTAGAAGTGAGGAGGGTTGAGAAGAGTCTGGCTTTGTAATTAGTCTAGTGGTCATAGATGACAAGCCTTTATCTTGTGGCTCTTTCGATTCTTTACTATCAAGAGCAGTTAAATGTGCCACTGAATCTGGTTTTGGGGATTGCTGATGGCTAGGTCCACAAGACAATGGGGGAATTTCAGTTACAGAGGACATTTTACATAGCTTATTAGCTGGGACAACCAACTCAGGACTAAAGCTACCATGCGAAGGTGGTGGGTGACTAGGAATGCCAGAAATGGGGAGTAAATCCTTTGGTGGACTATCCTTAAAACTAGTTTCTGGCAACATTCTACTAGATGTAGATGTACTCTGAATCTTTAATGATGTACTTTCTGGTGGCTGTGGGTTCTGGGATCCAAACAAAGAGAATAAGCCTTTTGCTGGACTCTCACTAGAGCTTGAAGATCCACCTAATCTTCCACCAAAAATTGATCCTGCCTGCTGCGAAGCTGACTGTTGACCAGAACCACCAAACACAGAAAAAAAACTTTTACCCAGAGGCTCTTTTGGTTGTCCAGTCTCTTGAGATATGGTCTGAGTGGTAGATCCTGGTTGTGATGTTTGATGGTGGCCACTGAACACAGACAGCAGTCCTGTTATTGGTGTATCTTTTATTGGATCAGCTCCAGTAGGAGGAGTCTGATTTGAGGCTACAGGTTGTACAGAAGTGTGCTGAGTGTTGGAACCACTAAGCATGGAGAGAAATCCCATGCCTGTTGCTTCCTTTGGAATGGCAGTGCCAGGTGTTTGTTTTTGATCGGAAGAAACAACATTTGTTGAGGACTGCTGTGTACTAGTGCCACTGAACATAGAAAATAAATTCAGACCAGGAATCTCTTTGGGAGGAGCAGATCCTGATGTGCGAGTTTGATTTGAGGATCCAGATTGTTGTGAAGTCTGTTGCATACTGGAATCACCAAACAAAGTCAGGATGTTTTTCCCTAGTGGCTCTTTTGCAGATGCACCCTCCATTGATTCTTGAGAAGAGGCAGAACCAGTTTGAGGTGGAGCTTGTTGCTGACTGGAACCACCAAATATGGACAGTAGTCCTTTGCCTGAAGATTCCTCTTTAGTTGCTGGGGACCCAGAGAATATATCCCCAACAGAGAAGCCAAACAACCCACCAGATATCTTGGGGGAACCTTCTAGTTTTGTTGGTGGCATAGTTTGAGATCTCCCTGGTACTGGTCCCATGTTAGCATCAGTAGAAAATATCTGAAAATCTGAGATGCTCTTTCCTTGAAATGAATGTGATGCAATATGTGATTCTGACTGACCACCTTGCCCAAATGAAGTAACAGTTTGTTTTTTCTGAACGCCTATAGGCATTGTTGATGTTTGGCCACAGTCTTTGCTTACATCATTTTTCAAAAATGATTGTGAGGGAGACTGCTGCAGATTCGTCTTTGTTGCTTTATGAGGAGGAGAACTTTCTACGTTAAAAAAATCCCCTATTGACCCTAAAAGGCTAGACATTCCAGTTTTTTCTTGGTTTGGAGTTGATGTTTGTATGCCAACAAAAGCAGATCCATCCTTCTCTTGTTGTGTAGTTACTGATTGAGTGGGTTTAGAGGGTTCTGACTTTGGCTCCTCTATTCCCACTGCTGACTTGAAAAGGTTTAAAAACCCACCTGTTTGCTCAGATGAATTTCCACTATATGTATCCACTGAATGAAAAACGTCTGGAGGAGTAGATCTGAAAGTAACATTTGAGTCTATTGAAGCTGAAGTAGTAGAGCCCAGGGATGTTAAAGGAACAGAAGATTGTTGTGACATTGTAGCTTGTCTAGCCAGTATGGGTTTCTGAGATGAGCTTGACAGGGTTTCACCTTGAGAAGCTCTGGAAGCTGGTGACGGCGTTAGAGATGTTAGTAAAAGTCCAGAAGTTGTGGAAATTGGTTTTGATGCCAAATGATTTGAACTCTCTGACTGAGTTATTGCAAAATATGAGTCCTCCTTTATGACCTTTGATTTAAGACTCTGAAGACCTGTTGTGATAATGTTTTTGGCTTGTTGATCAACATGTTGATTTTCAGAGGCTTTATTCATTTTGGTTTGAACCTGTCCTGCATATTGGGCATCTTTGGCAATAGGTAACCGTGAGGCATTTGTGTTTTTGGTAGATTCTAAAACAGGACCTTTTCCAACAATGGAGGACAGAAATGAGGACATTTTCTTAATGGATCGGTTTGGCTGCTCCTCATCAGGCTGTATTCTCTTTTGACACTCTTGTTCTGAAACATTATCTATATGCTTTCCTTGCACTCCAGTGGAGGAGCGGCGCCTTTGTTGAGGCTGGTAGCAGCTGTATACACCTGTGGTAGTTGAATCTGTGGTAGGGGCAGCACAAAATGAAATCGAAACCTTCTGGGATAACAGTTTTTTTACTCCTTGGCTATTGAGATTTGTACTATTGTGGTTGGCACCATGACATGAAAGGTCAACAGCTTCCTGAGATGGATCCCTGTAGCCACAATTGTTCTGGAACTGTTGTCTTGTATCCATCTTAATCTTGTTGAATCGATAAGTGAAAAAATCCAGACATTGCTGTCTTTGATTAAGAATAGAATCCTCAAACATCTGAGAGAAACGCTCCAGGTTCAGATTCATGATTTGGTTGCCTTTTCTATAAGCTGCAGATAAGTCAAGAGGTGCAGTCAGAAGTTCGGCTTGACTTTGGTCTTGCCCTGGAAGCCATAGAAGCTCATCTTCATTGTAAAGAGGTATCTTAAAACCACAAACTCGAACCATGTCATTATATAGCCAGGCACTAGGATAGAACTCTCCTGCATTTCCCCACTCTTGTTCAGGAGCACATGCATAGACATATTGTCCAGATTCATCTGTCAATAGGGCATAAATATACTCATGATCAGTGTAGACAAAATATCCACAATCTCCATCATCTGCAGGCCACCACATTCCTTGGTCCAAAAGTGAAAGCCATTGTTGATACCACTCAGACTCCTCAGTATACATATGTTCCTCCACATCAATGTTGCTTGTTGAAGAGATGTTACAATGTTTAGGACCTGTAGTTACATTAACATAGCTTCCATTACTCCCAGTTTCACTGAAGATTTCTGATGTGCCTTGATAGATATGCTGTCTATTAGCAGAGTAAGACAGATGGGGAGGAGTTTCCTCATAATAGCCCTCGTGATATGAGATACTGTTCAGACTGTTACAACTCTCTGCACTAAATGAGTGCCACTTGCCAAATTTAGCATTACCTTTCATGCTCAAATTCAATACACCTCCCAACTCTTGGTTACTCATCATGTCCAGGCTGTCATGGCTTTTCCACACTCTCTGTCTCATTGAACTATTAGGGATATCATTGAAATACTCTGGTTGATTATAGCTCTCTCTGTTGTTAGTATGCAATCTAATCCATGGTTCTGTAGGACAATATTGTTGATTAGAATCCATATTGACATTATTTAAGCACTGAGAATATTCTTGGAATTCATCACCTGGTTGTCCATCAGGATAGTAGCCCAATGACTGATCATTTAGCTGTTGCCACAAAATAGATTCTTGGATCCATGATCCAAGCTGCTCATCATTGGGACTAAGTCCATAATTTGTATATGATGCCGAGTCTTGCTGGCAATCATACTGTCCAGATATACTATGTAAGGAAGGATAACTCTGCCTTAAATATTCCTGTGACATTATTGATTTTGACGTAAAACCAAGAGGGAAGCTAGAAAGATTTTCAGTGCTACATGAATTGTCTCTCATATGACTTGACAGAAAAAAGTTTTGAGAGTTATATAAGTGCGGTAAATGACCAGTGCTACTTGAAGTGTATGAAGCACAATTCTGATGTGATCTTGCATAACTAGCTGGTGTCCTCAAATCAAGGCTCTCTGCATCACAGCTGTTAGGCACATTCATTTGGTGTGCTACCATGTGTCTAGAATCTCCTGGGGAGATTGTAGAGCTGGTCTTCAGATGTGATTCTTCCACAACCATTTCCACTGGTTTGGCAGGGTAAATATCTGTTGTATACTGGCTAAATATTCCAGAAAAGAAACCTTGTTGAGTAGGGGGTTTTTGGTTCTGCATTACATCTTCATTTTGAGAGGGTAGCTGAGGCAGCGGTCTATTGGATTGACTTTGCTGAGTAGTAAGCATGGTTGGCATATTTTTCTGCTCAATATAATTCTGCCTGTTTGATGATGCATCTTCAGATGAGGACATAATTTTACTGAAGAGACCAGAAAAAGTTCCTGACTGAGAGGACACATCTTGCCTCGCCAGAGGAGATTGCTTTTTAACAGTTGGCTGTTCCGAACAAGGATGTTGCTTGTTTTCTTGAGTGGTGTATTCAGGTGGTGTATTCAGTTCCTGCGACTCAGTGGAAGACATTTTAAGAAAGGTAGAGAAGAGCCCACCTAACTTGGGTTTTTGTTTAAATGAATCTTGAGAGGAAAGGCTTCGTCTTAGTACATTTTGAGTTTTTGGCTGTACAGGAGTGGACTGATTGGTGGATGCATGCATTTGTTGTGTTGACTGAGGGACATTATCTGAGGCGGCAAACTTGAAAAGGCCAGAGAGAAGTCCATCTTGTTGGGAAGGTACTTGGTGGGCTACACTATCAGTTTGTCTAGTTTCATCTAATTTGCCTTTTTGATGTGGGTCTGATAGCTGATATTGGATTCTGGACTGTTGAGGTGGTTTAAAAATCTGTTCCTCTATATTCTGTTGGATCGGGTGTTGATGAAAACTCTCACTTGATGATACTTGTTGCTGGGATATCTTTGTTTGAGTGTATGAGACATTGTCTGCAGAGGCAAATCTGAAAAGGCTAGACAAAATACCTGCTTGTTGAGGTGATCCATGTGCAGACGTCGACTGTTGTTGAGAGAACTGACTGTCTTTTTTTTGCAGATGAGGTTGGTTTTGTTGACAAGTTTGTGGTTGATTTATTATTTGAGCAGACTGACTCCTTAGTTGTGACTGATTAAGTGGAGTACCTTTTTTCATGTCACCTGTGGAGGCAAATTTCACGAATCCTGAGAGTATACCTCCTTGTTGTGGTTGATTAGGAGCTGCTCGGGCACCTGATGCATCCTCAGATGCAACTGACTTAAACAAACCAGAGAACAGGCCCTGACGTTCAGAATTAGATGTTTTTTGTTCTGTAACATACGGGACATCAGTTGGACCAGAATTTTGGTGTCTTTGGTGTATTTCTTCCTTAGCAAAAGCTGGATTCTGCTGCTGCACACTTGCAATATTTTGATTTGACCCTGGAGGCAACAGAGAGCTCTGAATATTAGGCCTTTGGGTAGGTGGAGTACCAGGCTGCAGATCTTCAGCTGGTGCCATCTTAAAAAGACTAGAAAACCAGCCTGTTTCTTTATTCCCTTTTGCCGTTGCCTCAAGGGGCTCTTTATGGTTCTGAGGTGTTGAATTTGCATTGCCATGTACTGGAGAGAGAACTACATCTGTTACAGGAAGAGTTTGAACTGATTTAACTGAATTTTGTGGCATACTTTTGGATGCATTATCATCATCAACAGATGCACATTTAAACAGTCCAGAAAACAATACCTCTTCTGCCTTTGCAGGCTGAGGTGCAGAATGTTTTGTTTTGCCTTTAAGAGAGGAATCTTCTGCAAGATTTTCTGTCCTAATGGCCTCTGCTGATCTGAAAACAGGAAAAACTGTTTGTGTTTGAGCCTGCAGAGGCACTGGAGGACCATGTGAGATTAATGAACTGAGAGATTTCTTGAAAGGACTAAAAAACCCTGACTCTTCAGGTTTTTTTGGGGTTATAGGCTCTATGTATATATTTTCACTATTTGTCATGAAAGAGGTATTACCATCTGTTTTCCATTTTCCTCTGACAGAATTCTGATATGCATCCATTTTTCTATTGCCATTCACAACTCTGGACTGATCACCTGGCTGATTCTGATGTGCATCACAATCATTTACAGCTAGACTGTCATTTTGTGAATAGCTTTTGCCTGACCCATTCACCACATTTTTTCCATTGAAAATGTTTAGTGGGTTCACTTTTCCAGACACTGACTTTACAGAGGATGGTATCTCAGTGGGAGTTGAGACACCACTGTATTTGATGGGTTCACTTCTGATTGGTTGAGCGGTTTGGTTTACTCCCTGTGTCTTGGCATCAGATGACTGGAAAGGCAAAAGGGATGGAATTGAAAACTTCCTCTTAGACTGAGGCTCCTGAGTAGGGGATACCACAGCTACTGGAGTTGGGCTTGGGGACTTTGGCATAAAGGAGAACAAGTTTGATATACCAGAACTCACGGGAGCATTACTTAGTGTCTCGGATTGTTCAACAGACTTAGAACCCACTTGTTTTGAGCTTGAAACTTTATCAGTTAAAGAGCTAAACAATGAACTCATGGCATTCTTTACCCCTGCCACTCCATGGTCAGAGGTACCACCAGAAGGTCTTTCTTTGGGATCTATGGGTTTCTCTTTTACTTCCTTAGAGGTGATACCTTGCTCATCTCCAAAAGAGTCTGTTCTAGCACTACTCTGAGATGACAATCTTGATTTGTTAGACATGGGCAAAGATTCATATTTACTGATCTCCTCTTCTTTTTCTGCTAGATATTCTGATACGGTTTCAACCAGGCACTGAAGCTCATCAATAGGATCAACATATTCATCACTAGGTTCCTCTACCGGAGACAGCATGACCTCTGAAGCCCATCCACCAATTTTACCTTTTCCACTCTTCTTTTCACGGTAACCTTGAAGCTTTTCAGTTTGGCCACCATAAGTAGAGAAATATCCATGGTGACCATAATTTCTCTTCTCCTCAGCTCTGAGCGCTTTAGCTAATGACGTCATTTCCTCTAACTCTTCTTCAGAGCCAATGGAATACTGCAGCTCATCTGAACCCTCAGAATCAAAGCCAATATCTTCCCTTAGTCTGGCTGCTTCCTCCTCCTGATATGCAACATAATTCCCCAGTGTGTTTTCTACCTGATTTTTGGCCCACATTCTAGTTTTGTAGAGTAAGCCATTTTTATATGGCCTCAGGCATGGCATCATATTTTCATCAGCCTCTTCCATTTTTTTCACTTGACGTTGCACAAGCTCGCCTCGTTTTTGACGGAGGAGTGCAAGATCAGGTGGGAAAGGATCTACTCTGGCATCATCCATCCCTCCTGGGTCCCGATTTTTTTTCCTTCGTCTTCGGTCAATGGTGGCATAGCTCTCTGGGTATGCAGTCATCAATGAAGCATTTTTGGTTTTGGTTGGAGACAACTGGTGGACTATGGGTTCATGGTAAGCTTTTGCAATATGAGCAATTTTATTTTGTCTGTCATTCTCTTCAACCCATGCCTGTTCCTCTTTATCAAGGAACTCATCCATTGCACTTATACCCTGTAGTTTGAATTTGACCTCCCAGTCATCCACACCCATGCCTGAATCTACTGGGACAATTCTAACCCTACCCCTCTGATTAAGAGTTCTAGCAGAGATTAAAAAGGATGGAAAAGATGCAAAAAGAGAAAAGAAACAAAGAGAAAAATATATTTCAACATAAGAGATAAAATGCTGCTGACAAGAACATAAAAATAGTGATGTTTTAAGCAATGACGTGAAATAGGATTTTACAGTTTAAGTTAAAGGGATAGTTCACCTAGAAAAAGCAAGAGTAAGTATAAAACAACTCTTCCATTAAGAAAAAATAAATAAAAATGCTCATTGCTCAAATGTCATTACTATACCAAGAAAGCGCTTTTAAATTTCACTATAGCATTATGATCAAAACAAATAAAGGCTACCACTGTAGCCTTTTCTGGTTTAAAGTGATCTGAATTAATAGAACTATCTGGATTAGTACTCTACACAAGAGGCCCAGATTAACCACAATCTAATACCACCACATTTCAGCCTTTCCTCTGAAGTTAGTCACAAGTGCCAAAGACAAGAGATTCATTCTTACATTTCAAGTAAGTTCTGCTTAACAATCCAGGATAAATTGCAACCAACAGGCTATTTGCCAGACAGATTCGGATTCATACAGATTAATTTAGTTATTTTAAACTCTCTATATATCTCTAATTAGCTTAATATCAGAAATTTGATCCTAAAATACATATTAAAAATTGTAATGCATTTTTCCGATTGTGTTTTTATCAACAGGGCTGTCGCTAAAATACACGGGGCTTGGGACAAAATTTGTACGGGGGGGGGCCCCTTCCTCGTTTGATGCACAGTTGTCCTGTTTACTAGTGTAGTAAGGATGCATGTTTATGAGAACAGAATGTACCTGCTTGCATGGTGGTCTCTATAGTCAAATTCAAAGCTGTGCAAAGAGTCAGCACATGAGTCCATGTGCTGCTGGAAGCGTGGTCCCATGGAATACTGGTGCAGTGAGGAGTTGGGCTGGGCTGTGGTGTGGTAACGGGGAGGCAAACCACTACTCGTCTCACTCCTGTAGTCACTGTCCCTATCATCCACAGCACTGTCCAGGTCATCCAAAGCTATAAAGAGTGAGATTTTACAGATGACAAACACATAAAGTAACAATGGACTTCATAATTGTATTTTGTAAGTGCTATTGTGAACATTTGAATTAAAATAGATAAGGTCCCTTTGATCAATTGATGAAGTAAAACGTATTCTCTCTAAAAACAAACTAGTCACGCTAGTCAATAAAAAAAAATAAGTAACATAAAATAAATGCAGGATATTTGAGGCAATGCACAATGTATACAAAAACAAACTTATGTAAAAATTGAAGGTAAAAAAAAAAATAAACGAAGGAAATTTGGGAATAATTCCATGCATACAGACTGAACAAACCACCCAATTATTAAAGTGAATGACTGTTTCTATGCAAGAATAGAACAGATGCAATGACTAACAGAGGTTGTTTAGAAGTGAATATTTAATTTCTTCAGGGCTCATCCGATGGAAGATGGGCACAGAAGCAAAACTAAGGGTTTTTTTGGGGGGCTGGGTTGGGATACTGTATCCAGGGAAGGATTTACAGTAAAGGGTTACTATATAAGGTCTATATAAATACAAATGACATACTCTGGCTGTCGGCCCATCCAAAATAGTTGCCTGTTAAGTTTCAAAATCAAGAGTGAGAGATGTGCAGAAACAAAATTATATATCAAGACTGACATTTCAGATACAATGCGAAATATTATTAATAAGAATTATAGCAAGTGAAAGATGCTTCACTTTAAGACACAAAACATTAAGTGAACATTTCAAAAGTGATAAGGTGACTTGTGAGAATAAAGGAGTGTAGAGTTTTGTGAAGCATCAGGCATGATGTCATGGCTCCATCTAGTGTGGGGAGAGATATTTTCACTCACAGCACTGAGAGGCAGCGCATGGCAGCGGGCGTCCCGCTACTTCATCCTGTAAGGGAAACTAACAAGAGGAGAGAAAACAGGGCAAAAGACAGTGAGAGTCAACATCTGCCATATGTGTACAACACACCGCATAACTACTGTACTCAAAAAACATAATCATAAGACTATTGCTTTCCTCTCAAGTTTTGATTAGAAAATGCTGTGAAGTTATCAAAATGTATATAAAAGTATAGTTGAAAACAAATCACTCTTAACAGCCTTAGTTACTGAACATACAGATTCCAATAAGAAATGTTATTTGAATCTGTAAGTGGTAAAAACATTATAGGAATATGTTTTATATGATAAAACATTATCAGCCGTTGCGATATTTTCTTCTTTTTTCCTTTTTTTTACTTCTTCATTTGTGTCCATTTTGTGAGAGATGCCATTTCACTGAGAAATTGTTTCTGATGCTGTGAGAAACAGAATAACCTGCCCTATCTGACACAAATATTCAAATGAAACTGAATAATTCCTTTATTTATGAAGAAAAAAAAAATGCTAGGAGTGGCAACATTTTGGACTCTGCCTCATACAGTTTAGATAAATGATGTATTATAACATAGATTATTACTTGTGAAACTGGTTAATTTAAGAAATACTTAATTAACATTTTTTGGCTTGATTGTGTGAAAGATTAATGGATAAGAATAACATGTACAGATCTGTACTTAACAGTTTAAGCATGCATGTTTTGTTAGTCAATCAATACACAGCAAAAAAAAAAAAAAACCTGCTCAAAGCACACACATGCTGATCCCATACCAAAACTGTGACACTACTGTTAAAATAAAAGAGAAACAGAAAAAAACACAATAAGACTGGCTCCTTGTGTAATTTGACTCAAGTTCAACATGTTTATCTAAAGCATAAACATTTTCATGGTATATTTGTCTTAGATGTATGGTTCTCATGCATAGAGTAGATGCACAGTAAATTACATAATGTGAGCAATGTTGAAAATAGCAACATTAACACTGAAAAAATAGCAATATTAATACTGAATAAACATATCTATATTTCACATGCAAACTGCAACTAAATTAGGTTTCAAAACGGTGTAGACATTGCTGACAATCTGCAAATTAGCTGTATATAATTATTATAATTATTAATGTATTTAAAATTATGTTGAACCATAAATGTAATTTCATTATGTCAATAACACTAACATGTAAATGCAATTTTTTTTTAAATTATTAGAATTATTATTATTGTCATGTCATTTTGTCGATCGCTCTGCTTTACTACAATATTTCCATTACAAATCCTATGCAATGACGGTCAACTACTATATGTATCGTAAGCAACTTCCCATGTACTGAAATACTGAAGGCATGCTGCTGTTTAGCTGCACATGCAGAGCCCTCACCTCATCATGCATGCCCATAGAATTGATGCATTCCAGTTTGCCAGTCCAGTATCGAGCCTCGTCCTCTGGGATTTCTGGAGGAGAGATGGAGAGTCATGAGATGTGTCATTGTCCAAGACATAGAACTCTATGCAAGCCTTTTGCTTGTCCCAACATGCTATGATTATGTATTCAGGTCCTTAAATGTATAATGAGCTACTTGGCTGAGGGACCTCAAAAATAGTTTGCTGGTTAAAATACGAGTGCATTACATTGTACTTCACTTTAAAGACCACACAAAATCAAAATTGGAGTTAATCTGATCCAAAATCTGCTAGCTTTGAGGCCGTCCACAGGTTTTTCTAGTGTACTCCTAAAAATTTAGAGAATTAACTTTTAGCAGATATACACATTTAAAATGTGCAGTCTGTTACTAATCTCTGTCCGATTAGTGCTTAAGATACTGTGTCACAAGGCCCAGAGGGAATGACATACTCTGTATCCCGTAGACTGTTGGTGCTTTGAAGGCATTCAGGACATTGAGAGATAGCTACACATGAGGAGTGTAGCTTCAAAGTGTTCAGATAAAACAGACAGGTTTATGAATGGGATCAATGGGAGTTAACCAGGCCAAATATGCTGCTTACGAAAGTTCGACCTTTCAACAACCTGTGTCTGTGTTTACAGACAATTCATCCAAGAGCTTCACTCACAATGGAGACAGCTGTCAAGCATTCTTTTCTTTATTTTTGTCAAGTCTTATAAAGAGAAGCAAATCAAAGTGATGTTCAACCTGTAAATGAAAAGCACAAGCCTCCTTTTATCTCTCCATCAAATGGATCCTCGGTCAGCGTCAGATAGAATGCCCAGAGTCTGTTCCCTGACCGCTTGATGCGTTTTGCAGAATTTTTTTTGGAATATTTTTGAGGAAAAAACAATCAATAGACTTGCGGCTTCAAATCTATGAAAGCTATTCAGGTGAACCTCACGAAAACATGTCAAGGTCATATTTCACACCAAAATAAAAAAAAATTTCCCTTATTTATTTATTTAGTTATTCTAAAAAAAAAAAAAGCAGATTTTTAACCATTAAGGTGTTTTGTATAGTGACATTATTTTCATGACAATTAAGAACATCTGACCACAGAAAGCAGGAAACCGAGTGCGTACCCCGGGTAAGGGAAGGAGGTATTGCCCCAAGTGAAGGAGTTCAAGTACCTCGGGGTCTTGTTCACGAGTGAGGGGACAATGGAGCGGGAGGTTGGCCAGAGAATCGGGGCAGCGGGGGTGGTATTGCACTCGCTCTATCGCACCGTTGTCACAAAAAGAGAGCTGAGCCGGAAAGCAAAGCTCTCGATCTACCGGTCAATTTTTATTCCTACCGTCACCTATAGTCATGAAGGCTGGGTCATGACCGAAAGAACTAGGTTGCAAGTACAAGCGGCCGAAATGGGATTCCTCAGAAGGGTGGCGGGATTCTCCCTTAGAGATAGGGTGAGGAGCTCAGTCATCCGTGAGGAGCTCGGAGTAGAGCCGCTGCTCCTTTGCGTGGAAAGAGTCAGTTGAGGTGGTTTGGGCATCTGGTAAGGATGCCCCCTGGGCGCCTCCCTAGGGAGGTGTTTCAGGCACGTCCAGCTGGGAGGAGGCCTCGGGGAAGACCCAGGACTAGGTGGAGAGATTACATCTCCACACTGGCCTGGGAACACCGCGGGGTCCCCCAGTCAGAGCTGGTTAATGTGGCTCGGGATAGGAAAGTTTGGGGCCCCCTGCTGGAGCTGCTGCCCCCGCGACCCGACTTCGGATAAGCGGTTGAAGATGGATGGATGGACGGATGGATGACCACAGAAAATTCTAATTTATTGAATGCATCCTGATGTTTTTCCTCAAAGAAACTTCTGGTTTAAGCCCCGCCCACACTCAGTTCTATCCGAGACGGATACAGATAATTTTGTCATATGAATGGATATATTACATTACATCCATCCATCCATCCATCTATCCCATCTAATGCCTTCACTGCACACCCCTAGTTATAGCATAACAAAATAATTTATCGCAGATAATAATTATGTACAAAAAAATAATTGTACATAAAAGCTAATTAAATTTGGGCCAGTGGTAGCTCAGCGTTTAAGGCTCTGGGTTCCTGACCGACAGGTCGGGGGTTCAAGCCCCAGCACCGTCAAGATACCATTGTTGGGCCCTTGAGCAAGGCCCTTGACCCTATCTGCTCCAGGGGCGCCATTTCATGGCTGACCCTGCGCTCTGACCCCAGCTTAGATGGGATATGCAAAAAAAACTGCATTTCATTGGCTCTGTACCTGTACTCTGCACAATGACAATAAAGTTGAATCTTAATCTGAATCTTAAACACAACAATGACTAAAGATTTGTATAGCATGCAGACTTGTGATATTAGTAATGAGATTTCACAGAATGAGTTTCATTCTGTGCCATTCAAGTCATCATTTAAGTCAGTGACGTACTTGGCACCATCTCCTGGTTGCCATATGTAACGGTCACTAATCGCATGTCTCTGCCAAAATTGGGATGACTTTTTGCACCCAATCTGATTAGTTGAGCATTCCATGATGCTATATTATTTCCGATGACATCATCTGATCCAGGAAAGCTTGTGTTTTCAGCCAGATTGCAAGATGCCAGATGCTGCGTGCACCATGCACATTGTGCTTCGTATCAATTATCTAATGATATATGCATCTGATTGCCTTGTGTGTGGGCTTGTTGTAAAGATAATCAAGTATTGCTATGATATTTTATGTTCCGTTTATTTTCTGTGAAGTTATGTTCACATGAAACATAAATGTCAAGACTGTAGTTATTAATATTTGGAAGAAATAAATTTGCAGGCTACTCGACATGCCATCAAAGCAAAACTATAATTTCTTTATTTTGATTTTAGGGTGAAATATGACAGTATTCACCATTTCAGACAGTGAGAGATATAGAGAGACAGCGACACATCACATCCATAAGCTAGCGTGCATAGATGCAGAATTCATAGTGGAAGTTTGATAAGTGATTAAATGGAAAAGAAAGCAGCTGCCTGAAGAGGGCTCACTCAACCCTGATGGCATTTAAACAAATCAATCTAAGGCACAAGCATTAGAGAGGCATACAGGAGAGCACTCTAACAGCTGCGGTGAAACGTACCACATAAAAAGCCTGCAACAATATTTCTGCCATTCTTTAACATCTTCCACCTGAACTGTGAATCACAATCAATGTTGTAACCACTAATCATTATGGCAGTCCAAGAAGTTTCAAGTACTGTATTAAAAGGCACTTATTACAGAATGAAGAAATGTATACATAAAGATACATTTATCTTAAATCTTACCGAACGGCAGCTCAAAGCGAGTGTCCAGCAGAACTTTATGTGGTGTTGGATTTTTAGTCCCATATATCTCATATGCCTTCATCAGAACTTCAGAGTCCAGGAATGTCCACTCGCCAGGGCCCTCCTGTTCAGACAGGGGAAATGTTACTCATCACATTAAACTCAGCACTTCAACTTCCTGAGAGCAGAGTGTGACTGCTGTGTGCATGTTCATATAAGTAGTAGCACCTAAAAAACATGCAAAACAAAACAAAAAATCTAAAGCAAATAGTTTTCCTAAAAATGTATGTCAACATATGTGGACAGATGGACGAAGTTGCAAAATTTTTAAAACCAAGCTATGGAAATATTTTTTTTAATTGTTCATTTAAAAACCTACTGTATTTAGTAAATGACCACCAGTGTGCTGTCTGTCTGCATTTTTAAAATGGCATATTGGATGAAACTAGAGACAATCTTTTGACTCAAACAGGTTTTCACTGTAAAACTTAATTCGGTTTCTTACCAGATGTAGTTCTGTTGGTATTTCTCCCAAAGACAAAATCCGCTGTGATTGGCGCCATGTTGTTTTGTCACATGACTCTGTTTGTCAAAAGTTTAACCCTTTACTGACAGCCCAGTGTCTTCTGAACTGATACAATGTACAGAATACAATGTCCACACATGTGTCTGCGGGGTCGTACGTGGTTAAAGGTGTAATTCTTTTGTTTATGTTTTGGTGACTCATAGCGGTATAGATTCTGCACTCTAGGAGCTAAAGTTTCCGAAGCAATAGAAATGCACTATTTGCATTTAGTCCCGATTAATTTATTCTATTAGTGAATGTCTAATTACGGGGGATTATAGAGATGAAACGGGTAATATTCGGCTTATCATATGATCTCAAAATATCGCTGCTTGCGAATGTGCACCCAGCACCATATAATCTTTAAAAGTGCACTCAAATAAAGCTGATTTTTTCCAAGACACTGAATGCCCCTTAAAACTAAACAGAAATTAAAACTGCAAAGAATGTGATACACCCTAATAAGGTTTTAAAGTTTTCCTGACCTCCTCTGAATGGCGAATGTTTTTGAGTGGGATCCAGGCTGTTCCCAACATGGTGTCCCAGATCAGACCTTTGTTCCACACCTCCACAATGAGGCCCAGGTCCAGCTGACTGATCTCACTGGAGATGACAAACAGAACAACAGTGAAATACAACTTAATGATGTCATGTTAAATATTGTCAAGGGAACATCATTAGATATCATCCTCATTCTCCTCAAATAGAAAACTAAAAAAAAAGTTTAGTTAGTTTCATTATTTTTGCAATAGTTTTGATGTCTAGTAAATCCTCTAGTAAACAGATGCCTCTGAAATAACTTTTGTTGCTTATAGCCCAAGTCTGTTAGCTTTGAAGCTAACTGTATGAGCTACTGTAAGAGTAAACTCCTAAATATATTTATATTCACTGCAGATTTAAAATGCAAGTCCTTTTCATCCAGGAAATTGGATCACAAATATGGATGACTAATCGGGTTCGCACAAGGATATTTGAAGTGCCTCATCTCCATATTCAGAGTTTGTGGGTCACTTCATTACATGACCAAGAAAAAGATAAAAGGTGGCAAAGCAGTTTTAATTAGCTTTAGTTTTATGATCTAAGTGTTTTAGAAGATCCCAGGTGCAATGTGGCATTATACAAACATAACAAATATTACAATCTCATACAGACCCACACCTGATTTATTCTGCATTACACAGCAAACATTCAGTAAATGTTGCTATATTTCTGGTCATAAGAAATGGCTCGGGCCCATTCTGCAGTGCAAATCTGCGTGATTTTTAACTCATTTCACTGTTTATCAGGCAAACGAACAAAAAGTTACATGCTGAATTTAATGTTTTTTTAAATCCCTAACTCTTACTACACATGATTATTATGGCGATTCTTGCCTTAGCGAGCGCCACTAAATACTGACATTGTCCTCTTTTTTTTTTCTTATCTGATTAAGCCTTTGAAATTCTACTCAGTACATGAATGTATTGAGCACACACAGTATTTACAGTGCCATATTTTTGGCATTTTATGTTGTAGGACATTCTATGTTTAGCGTAGATTAATATTTATTTCCCATACTTAAATCCAAATGCATTAATTGATCAATGAATGGCTGAACCTGGCCACCCCCTGTCCAAGGAGTATAAGTTGCTTCCATCTGATCACAGACACGGTACAATCTGTCAAAATGTAGGACATTCAAAATGGAAGAACACATTTGTCCTGGCTGCCATTTGTCTTATTAAATAATAAAATCAAATTTTTATATGTTGTATTTATTGTTCATTTATTATTGTTTGTCTGATGGTTGTGTGTTTACTGCTGACTGTACAACAAATTGCCCTTCGGGGATAATAAAGATATCCTTGACCTTGATATCTAATGTGTTCCTATAATATGCAATTTACATTTCAAAAGCTTAAATTACTATTCAAACACGGAATCATAATCAGCATAATCTTGTACAGTGCAACAATCTAAATAATGTTTGTGCTGCTAGAACCATGTCTCTAATAATGGAGCTTCACACCATCAGCAAAGATGAAAAGCTTTTTTTACCTTCTACAACTGAATGAGACAAACGTGGCTTTTATCTTCGTTATAAATAGAGAAGACCAAAGCGCAGAGGAGTGTTTGGAAATTCATTCATTATTCATTTAGGCTTTCAATTGTCTCCAAAGTGAGGTGAGGATGAGATTGCTCCATTTCTCTTATTTCCAGTAAGCGTGCTGCATGATGGAGAACACCATGTTTGAATATCTGCAATTTTTTTTATTTTCATCATTTTCTACCGGCATTGCATACATTGCATATATGTTTTTTGTGCCACTGCTATGGTTAGCTAAACACTACCCTTCAACAGTTTTAGAACCATAAGGCATTTTGCTTTTGAAAGCAATAGATTCTTCTCCAAGGATGCATTACATTAATGAAGAATTACAGTAAACATGCATAATGTTATAAATGACTTTCTATTCAAATTAATGCTGCACTCATCAAATGTTCCTCTATGTGCACCAATGCAAGATTTGCATGCATTGTTCATTGAAGCTGCCATTTTAGGAGCTGCGAGGAGTCTGTTTCTTAAACTAGAGACTCTGATGTGCTTGCCCTCTCTTCTCCTGGGAAGATCCTGTTTGATTTCTTCTTTCAAAACAATAGGGCATAAAAAAGGCTTCACTTCTATAAAAATAGTATAATGATACATTTTGTGAGAAATTAGCTTCTTTTTGGCCATACTTAACACCAAAATTTCACATGCAAGTGTAAAACAAAACACATCAGCAACGTTCACCTGTTCAAATAATAATAATTTTAAAAAATATTGTGTACCAACTTAACATATTCAAATGATTCCTTAAAGAGATAGTTCACCCAAAAATTTAAAATTCGCTCTTCATGTGGTAGAAACGGAAAAGGAAATGAATGGGAACCACTAAAAACCACAGATTTTTTGGTTTCATTATTTATTATATAAAATCTAAAAAAACGGCCACAATGCAGAAAAAACACACACATACATGAAGGGGTGAAACTAACAAACAAGAGCGCAAAACACAAACATACACACAAAACTGAACTGGTCAGACTATAAAACAGAACAATTTTTTTTTTTTTTTTAAATAAAAATAATTCAGCCACAATGCAGAACACACACACTAAAATGAATTGGTGAGACCATAACACATCTACAATGCTGAACACAAACACAAACACACACCTTGTTACAACCATTAGGTTATTCCTTGTTATTATACTCATTTCAGGTATGCAAAAAATGTCATCTGTTTTTTTTTGTTTGTTTGTTTTTTAATGGACAGAACAGTTTTCAAATGGTATATAATTTATGAGGATTGGTTCAGTATTTGAGAAAATATTCATAAGAAAAGTCAAAAAATACATTTTCAAACTCAATGTATTATATATGAAATAATATTCATATATATGAAAATACTTTTATGCTGCCTTTTATGTGATCTTCTTAATAAGTAACGTACTTACCCTCAAGAGAATTATTTCTTCAGTAGCAAAATTTTTCCTTTTAGGTTATCTTTCCACTACTGGTAATTACAAATTGATAGGTTGCTGTAGAGACCGATAGATCTTAATGATGCCATGCATACATGCTAAAAGATGCAGACCCAGTGAGACTCACGTTCATGTAGTTAGAAACCTGCTTTAGTTTCTTTCTTCTGCAGAATCCAAAGGAGATGTTTTAAGGTCCGTCTTTTTAATACAATGGTCATTGATAAAAGACAAAATTAGAACAAATATTTCAGTGAAAAAGTATAAATAATTAATGGTTTCTCATCTAAGCCTAAGGTGCGCATTCAAAAGGCTTGGACCATGATTCAGGAGTCACATGGGCTACTTTCGTGATCCATTTGGTCCTTCTTAAGCTTTACAGTGGGTCACTATCTACTTCCATTGTTTGGAAAAGATGGACTGTGAAATTCATTAAAACATCTCCAAGAAACATGTCATACGGGTTTTGATCGACATGAGAGTGAGTAAATAATGTAATTATAAATTTTATCCCAGACCAAGACTTGCAATCCTAAATAATGAAAACCCATCCTAAAAATCTGAGAGCTACTTCCAAAACATACAACACTGATGGCTGAACATCACATTATGAGTGGAGATGATGTGTTGTGGGGTTTCATGACCCTTTAAAGCACATAGTTGAAGAAACACCCAAAAGACAGAAAGGCTGATCTATAGTGAAATGTCTAAATGATACAATATCTCTGATCAAATAAAACCGCTATATAAACTGCTGTAATCCATCTGGTGATACTCTAACATCATCATATTATTTCACTTACTCAAATAGGCTCAGAAAGAAAGAGCAAACAGAAAGCAGGCAAGACGTGAGCCAAAACAGACAAAAGTTGGCGGCTAATCCTGAACAGAGAAGGAAGTAAACGCAAATACATTGCATGTTTTGCATACTGTTTAAAAGCAGCTAGAGGCCATTTTTGATAGTCAACAAAGAGCTATTTGATGCTATAAATCATTAATAACATAATGTTTACCAGATAGTTAAAAGCAATGCACAGAAAAGCACTCAGAACACCTTAGCAACTCAATAAATTGCAATCCCCTGGCAAATATTGTAGCAGTGAGTTTTGACCAGGCAAACATCATTTATTTTCTTAAAATGTGATGCTATACGTAAAATATGAATATATATATATATATATATATATATATATATATATATATATATATAGTGATTCTCAACTACTGAACAGTTCAAATGTCACATAATGTCTATAAATAACTTTATAAAGTTAATATAAAGTGCTGCAGAATTATTGTAAATAATAAAAGATTGTCAATGACACAAAGAATGAAAGTGCCTCATTACTTTACTTGTGTAAGTTGTTCATAAAACCATTAAGTTTACGTATAGCACAATTTAAAAGAATGTAAATCTCCAACTAAAAGACAAAGTGCAGAAATGTACACAAACAATGTTAGTAATTATGTTCAGATAGATACTGTTGAGATGGATTCACTATGTATGATGCACAACTCTTGATGACTGTACAATCAGTAATCATTACCTAATAAAATGTGCTCATTGTCTATCCTCTCTGGTGGACTGAATCGGTTGCAGAGGGAGCACACATTATTTAATGAACCTGGATATGGCTTTTAAATGCCCCTCTGAGTGCAAAGACACACAAAAGCTTGACTACATTTAATGTTTCTATTAACTTCCAATGATATCTTTCTTTCTGTAGTTCCATTAGGACAAGAAAGCATCAAGTCATTAATGGGGATGAAGGGAAGTTTTGTTAACCTGTGACCAGGACTGGTGACTGAATTCATGGGGCCCAAGACACATTTTTTATGGGTGGTTACTGGGTTTATCTGCATTATGTAGTCATGACTTTGAATTTGAAAGATACACATAACTTGAAATCGACCAATCAGAAGTCACCATGGCAATGGGAATCTCGGTAAGGGGTCACCACTGACCAGAACTTCCTGAACCAATGCACTGAAAATATTGGGTTTCACTGTTGCCCTGTTACCATTATGAATAACAGTTGATGCACTACATATAAATGTCTTCCATATCTTAATAAATTATGACTAATTGACAAACTACATTTACATGGGCTTGAAGGAGGAAGAGGGCACTTTCAATATGTACACAAATAACTCAAATGTAGTATTGTCACAAAAGTAATAATAAAAGCATATAATAATTAATTAATACATGAGCTTGCAACATGGACAAGCTCTACAAATGTTCAATAGGTGAACAGGTAATACTCAAGCTGTGGTGAGACAGCATAGCAAACTACATCCAAGTCACGGGGTGTTAAGAACACATAAATGTAATGTGAAGACAGGGCAGGAATCTAACAAAGCAGATATTAATCTCTGAGAGAGAAACAAATAAGCAACAAAGAACATGGAGCCATTTCCATTTACTGGAACAAGCCACCTGTTCTTTGCATAGAAAAAAACAAATTCTTGGAAATGATGCACGTTCTCTGGGTGAGAGCCATAAAGCCACGTGGTGCACTATAACAACAGAAGCAGCGGCATGAGAAATCATGGTAGATCAGGGGTGTGTTTGAGGTAGGTGTTGTGCCAGCTTACACATTTATTTCTACCACCAATTGATGCTTTGTGTCTGCAAGTCGCATATGATGTGACTTCAGTTCTGTAGGGCAGTAGATGTCTGCAACACGACACCGGCATGGCAAGATCTTGACAAACTACAGAGTCTCAGGCCATTATCCCCCCTTTTGCTCTAGTGTAAAACTAGCGATGTGCAAAACCACCCATTTTTATAATTGACTATTCCGTCGTTTGTTTGAATGATTAGCAGATGTAAAGGATAATAAAGTATAATTAGGCTTTGTTATGTAAAAGTTAGATCAAAAATAAGGCTCCAATACAGAGTGGAACAAAATATTGCTTATGCGCATCCTGAACGCAGAATGACGTGCTTCAGTTTAACCCGGAGTGCTTCAGGACGATCCTCGCTGCACATTGAAAAGTGCAGAACTACAAGATAATATTGTGGGTATCCAGTTCACAACAGCCAGCAGTTTAAACCTTTGTTTACGGCAACTATTCATTTAAGCAGTGTCTTAATATGGGAATATTACTCACAGCAGAGGGTATAACGCCTGACAGAGTAGTTTTGAAATGTATTGTTGATGCAGCGCTTTGCTGTAACAACAGCGCATAAAAAGACTAAACCAAAAACTTGAGACTAAACTTCTTGCAGAAGGTTTTACTTTGCTGACTGTTATTCACTGTTAAAAACAGCAAGCTATCATGCAAAAACACTTTCTAAGAAGTTACATGTCTAAATTAATTAGAGAATTGCACCTCACATCACCATTAAAAATATTAAATGTTAGTAGTCCACACCACTAATCCAAAAGTCAGTTGTTGGATGAGACCTTGACACATTGGTAGTTAAAACGCTGAATGTTTACTGTTCCTATTCTGTTTCGAATGTTGCATATGATGCTTGCAGTACATAAAATACAACCTCTTGCAACAATACTTGCTTGGAGAAGAAATTATAAAGAGAGTGAGCGATTTCTGGTTTTGGTTTAAAATCTGTTAGAACCGGTCGAGTCAGGTAGGGTTGGGTCACACAGTCTCAGTTACTTGTCGGATTTAGGTTTCATTTTAAGGCCCCTGAAGACCTCAAAGCAGAATGAAAATGTCTCTGTCCACAAACTGATTCCCAGTGTATTTGTGTCATTTGTTTAGTGTGGTAACGCAAAACGGCCACATATATTTGCAATTATGAGATTGCTAAATATACTGAAACTGGTACATAGGTTGGGTTAACTGACACATTGACATGCTAAATGATGTAGCCCAAGTGTAATTTATTCTTGGGCTACAATAACTACAGGCGAGTCCCCAATTCCCCAAATAATTCATTTAAAAAAAAAAAAAAAAAGAGAGAAACATTAAAAATAAATTCGGAAATAAACAATTCCCTCTACTGACTGAAAGTTATAACGATTTCCCTTTGAAAAATAAATCACACTACATACAGTGTCACAGCATGCTCAGGTTTGCAAACAAATAATCAGCACAAGTTTAATTACGATGATAATGATTGCATGACAACATACAAAATTTTAAAGCACTCCATGAGGGTTGGACGACTAGCTGAGAGAATTCTGGACCCTCTCTAAATTTCAGAGTGGTACATTCCTACAGCTCTAGTATTATATCAATACAGAGTTGTTTCCTAGGATGTGGTGTGAAACCCAAAGTATAATTAGTTTTTTGGATGCGAACGCTTAGCGTCTGCATACAGTCTAACACTAGCCTTTCAAGCTATACTTCATTTGACTATGCACGCATACACAGGAGGATAGTATATGCGCGTTACAACTGCTATGAGAAACTTCACTATTTATCTTAATGAGTTTAGACCCATATGGATGTCTTTATAGTCCTTCAAACTTGAGTTATACACATGCAGGTTTCTCCTGGCCTCTTGACATACACATCCACTGTTGTTGTTGTTGTTTCCACCTTCGTCTCCTGTTTAGCAGCGATTTCATCTCTTCTTCTTGCACTTCTTCACTCAAATGTGAGTGTTGCCACCTTGTGGACCCACTAATTACTTCAGAACATTCTGACCGAAGTATAAGCACTGTGTTATGCTACCAAAACATGATAAAGAGGAAATCTCTAACTTACAACATGAAGTCCTGCTCCCAGCATGGCTGGTCTCCTCGCACGTTGATGGTCGTGCTCTTCACATTTTGGACCTTCAGTGTCACATAGGCATTGAATTTATCTACAGGTAAAAGAGAAAAAACTTTATCATATGATGTTTTAATAAAAATAATTAGTGGTATTTGCTAAGACAAGCATCACTATTAACATAGCTCAGTGCTTCTCAATCCATTCCTGGAGTACCATGAACACTACACATTTAGGATGTTTCCCTTATTTGACACAATCAATTCAGATCATGGAACACTACTAATTAGCTAATCAGTAGAATCAGATGCGTTAGCCCGGCGCAACGCTAGCTGATTTTTCCAGCAATTTTCAGGTGAAAACTTCATTTACATAATGAACGGCCAATATTTGAGATGGCGCATGCATTAGCGTCTGCTAGCGGAAGGTCGTTAACCCCTTGACTGTCGGGAATCCTTCCAGAGGGAATTGTTGCAGTATCTGGAAGTGTGCATAAAATCTGTTATGGCCCTGGTTAGGGCTGCACGATTATAGCAAAAATCTTGCTAAAAATCTAGCCCTTGATTTGGAATCGCGATTATTAATGTCAATTAAAATATAAAATTACAGTGACGTCACAAAGCAAGCAACCGTGTGATTCTTCGGAGTAGCAGATTTCAACGGTGGATATGAGCGGGGCTCCAGTTTCTTTTAAGCATGTTTTAAGCATTATATAGCTTTGTATTTTAGATTGTAATAATGTTTGTTAAGGAAAGGCAAATAAAAATGATTTTAAATGAATATCTATGGTATATAATCAATTTAATTATTGCTAAATAACTTAAATTATTAGTCCACGTACAGTAAATAATATTACATATTCAACATTCAAACTTATTAACAACCGATTTAAATTGACCAAGTTAATCTGTTCAGTAAGCCCTGTGGTGGCGAGAAGGGTGCCCATTCATCCCGTTAGATCTTCATGGTGATCTTGTTCGTGTAAGATTGTCATTAGATAATTTTTTGCCTCAGTGGTTGCACTTTTGGAAATTAAAAACAGTCATTTGCGATCAGAGTTTGTGTGATTTTGTGTATGTTAAATCTACCAATACCATCTGCGTGGCAAATGGGTCACATTAGAGCAGGCGTGATAATGACGGTGATTCCTGAAATATGCTATTCAAGCCAAATCATTTGTTGTCTACACCTCCAAAACACACTTAGAACAGTGAATTATTTTATTGCAATTTTGTACAAATCACATTCACATTGGTCTACTTATTAACGTGACAAAACAAAACTGTCATTACATTTTTTATAAATTGTACACAGAAATCGAGCAACACAACAAACTCTCCCATTACATTGACTGCTGTCACTCAATGCAGGTTAACACTGATTGAGATCTGCATTTGGACGTGAGCTCAGCGACGCTCCTGACAATGTTCTGCACTCCCGTGAATGCTCTCATTAAAACAAAGCTGTCGAATCAGCATAATAAATCAATTATTTACACCGCGTCATTTCCTTGATTAGAACGGGAGCCTTTTAGTTTTGTCCCGTTGCTCATTTACAGTGTTAACATCTGCGTTCAAGCAGTGCAATGTGCAATGAATCCAAAATAATTACAAAGTGCTTTTTGATCTTGTTCTACAGCTTCTTTTCAGGTGATGTTTCTTCAGTATTCATTTTCATGTGCCACGTGAACAGAGCTAGAACATAAAGTAAGCATCTGGGCATTAAGATGCGTTAAAGCTTACGCATTAGTGTCAGTTGTCTTTACTGATAGTATGGAGGACTAATCTAAGTGGCTCTGATTGGCCATTGCCATTTCATTGCTCAACAGACATGTTAGTGATTGGTTAGAATACTCAACCGCTGCAAAAACACATTGCGAATAGAAACCATTGATGCAACCGTAGCAGACTTAAATTGAACGATGTAATCAGCAGTTTTCACGATTACATATTCGTGGAAGCTGTAATCGCGTTTAGTTTTTCTATTAATTGAGCAGCCCTGGTATACTTCGTTTTTCTGCATTCTGAATCTGATTGCTCCCGGTCGACAACGTTGTCTTTCAAAGTATACTTTTTTTGACAGCGAATATTGTGAATATGAACATGTTCAACGCATGTGCACTACAACTGCTTTGTAATAGGCTTTTGGTACAGCCAACAGCAAGCATTTACGACAACAATGTGCACAGACAAGGACTGCCCGTGTGTCGAAAAATCTGCACCATGCATGTACAGTCCACACAGACTGTGCTGATAAGGAAATCAGTGTCACACATGCGGTGTACGGAGCGATCAGCAACATGGAGAACCGAAGAGCCTTCAGAAAAAAAAATCTGTTGTGGGGGTTGGCTCGTGTTCTCTTCAAGTGACCAGTGAGCTTTTCTTTCACTGAAGAATTGACAAGATGTCATGCTGATCTGAACATAATCAACACATTGATTGTAATCATTTAAAATGCAGATTGTACACAGCAATGACAGCAAAACAGTCAGCAAGTGTGAGGCCTTTAGCTTCTAGTTTGAGTCTGGATTTATATAAAGGAGACAATTCAAAATATTTAGTGTTAGGAGAGGATTGAAAAACAGTGACATAGCTCATAATTTTGAGCAAACCCTCAAACTATGAAAGACCCCCATGAAATCAACCCTAATAAGATTTGTGGTTTTTGTCTATTTGCTTTAAGCCATCTATATGCTAGTGTACTGTAGTTGCCAAAATTAACTTTTCACAGATAAACACATTTAAAATAAAATATTTTCTCATCAGGGAAATTAGCCTAAAAACACTGATGACTTATCTTGCACTCACGGGTGTATATACAGAATCTTTCTAGAATGAGAATGTCCTCCCACCCCCAAATACCACTCGCCAGGGACTAGCAAAAGCAAGTAGCAAATGATAGTTCATGGCTACGACGCGAGTCAAATCATATTGGCCATTTGAAAAAGGGACAGGCCTTTAAAATACCCCAC
This sequence comes from Moxostoma hubbsi, assembly GCA_032164185.1. NCBI lineage: Eukaryota > Metazoa > Chordata > Actinopteri > Cypriniformes > Catostomidae > Moxostoma > Moxostoma hubbsi. The sequence goes on from JAVLUX010000038.1 coordinate 24,363,216, forward strand.
CTAAACTTTGTTTCAATAGGAAATACACTGTATTAGGAACACCTAATTATTCATCACGATTATCTAATCAGCCAATCACTTGGCAGCAGTGCAATGCATAAAATCATGCAGATACGGGTCAGGAGCTTCAGTTGATGTTCACATCAACAATCAGAATGGGGAAAAAATTAGATCTTCGTGATTTCGAGTGTGGCATGATTGTTGGTGCCAGACGGGCTGGTTAGTATTTCTGTAACTGCGGATCTCCTGGGATTTTCACGCACAACAGTCTCTACACAGTTTACTCAGAATGGTGCCAAAAAACATCCAGTGAGTGGCAGATCTGCGGACGGAAATGCGTTGTTGATGAGAGAGGTCAACGAAAAATAGCCAGACTGGTTCGAGCCGAGTGTGCCATTACTTTTTAAGTGATTGGATTTTTTTGACTGGCAGACGATAAAACTGGTTGAAAAAAAAAAAAAAAAAAAATGGTGTACACATGTTGGTTGCTAAAATACTAATGCAGGTTTGTGGAATGATTGGGAATCCCAAACCACATGTGGCTGGATTGTGACCAAATAAAGCCAGAGCAATAATGCTGTGAGTGAGAGTAAAGATTAGTGTGATCCCCAACCCCCAACACCAATGAGACAGAGAGACCCGACCTTCATAGTATAGCATGAGATCGCACAACAGAGGCTAAAAGCATTAGTTAATCAGCAGTTCTTTGTGAATTCGTCGCTTACAAATGATTCATAATTCATTTACAAGGATTTAGACATAGTCTGCAAAGGCTGTACATAAACTTGATCTTAGCCTTGTTAAAATCTGTTTCACTTTTGGTTTAATAATAAGCATCACTGTTACTTTTGCTCATACTTTATACTTGGAAGCACAACTTGTCCCACTCCGGTTGGGATACGGACTTGAGGAGAGGAGTGCCATTACTTTCCAAGTGACCAGATAAAGGATTTTCACATGACAGATGATAAAATGGGCATGAGCCATATCTAGAGACCAGAATATCATAGACACTAAAGCTTGTGGGCTATTTGGAATTATTTTTAAATCAAGGTGTTACACAAAGTTAGTCTGTATGGACCCTTTTAAGTCAAACTGATAAAGATGGTCCTTTTGGTATACTTCTTCATGCAAAAACACACGTCACGTACACACCAGAAATAAACAGCAGAAGGATTAGGAGACAGTGACATAACCAACAATCTACATTTCCTGCTCTGCCAGTGATGGGGGCTGGCCAACACGTGCCCCATGATGTACTCAGCCAGCGTGCCACCCACCAGTCCCCTCCCACCTATAGTGCATCAATCCACCACTACATCCATCCCCTCCAGAGTATCAACAGACATAAACATTTGCAGAGCCAGACCATTACCACACATATGCAAGCAGCCACTGGAAAGATCCAGATGCAATGCCCCCATAGCCTGACCATGAAATTAATAAACAAAGTCTCGCTTTGAAAAGTAACATTTCATATCTTCTAAATAAGATACACAATTTAATGTATAATATATCTCTTGCACAAACAGTGTGGAATGAGTTACGCATCGCACGGTTTTTAGAAACCCCCAATTCTTAAAGATGAAGAATGTAACTTTTTCTGTGTTAAAATACTTTCTACTATCCCAGCTTAATATGCAAAGACAACTATAAGTAAGCTAACCATAGGTTAATTTTCTCGAAAACTGTGAACACAGTCTCTACGAAAATGTATGTTTGTTTTGAGCGACCTGCTTGGACCCGCTCCAACAAAGTTACTCAACCAATGAAGTGAGTTGGGGTGGGACTAACTCTTTGTTTGACTAATAGCAGATGGGGGGGCGTATTCAGAAAGCTGTTTATTTTTGGAATTCCATTTGTTGGCGCAGAAATGAAATACTTGAGCTTTAAGTCAGAACAATTCTATAGTAATATTGATGCTTGCCTTAGCGAGCACCAGTAATTCTATATTGCAAAACAAAGTAAATGCCAGTCAAATTCATTGTTTTTGGCAGAGCAATATACAAGTTTACTTTCCAACATAAAATGGAAAGATTTTACTTGTGTCAGAACGGCATTCTGGACCATTTTAACATATTAGCACACAGTATAGGGGCAGTATACAATAATAACATACAGTAAAGGGCATCACTCCAGTGTGCCTATTTTGTTTATTTAGAGTCCCAGACACCATACACCAACCCCAACCCCTAAGCCTAACCCTGACCTTCCATTGCAAAAATGTACCATGGTTTTACTACAGTAACCAAAGTTTTACCATGGTATTTTGTTGTAAAATCATAGTAACCACAAAATGAAACATGGTTACTATATTAACAACATATTACTGTCATAACACCATGTTTAATCGCATATAAACTATGGCTTCTGCCAAAAAATATGGTTACTACAATATTACTATAATAAAACCATGGTTAATTTTACCCAGATCAAAACCTTACTCTCAACTCCCTAACATCACCGTGACTAAATCACTGCAAGTAAATAAACTTTTGATTCATTTTTATTTCTAAGTAGTATTGAAGGAAATATTAAGAGTGGAGATAGAAAACAGGATGGGGAACAGTGAGACAAAAGGGGGGATAGGGTCTTCCGCATAAAAAAAAAAAGCACATCCACACCATCTTTTTAACACTACACCATTGCAGCAGCTTGTCTTTAATTTGTATGTTTCAACTAGAGTACTTGAGTGAATACAGCCACGCTGTGTGGCAGGTGCTATTTACACCTAGCTTTTTTATGCATTCCATTTCAATTTAGCGAGTGTGCTCTCAAAAACACCTTTAAAATGTTAATTGAATAAGCATTATGATCTAGTCTGTGTTGGAACCTGGTCTCTTATATTCGCCAAGAGCGGCACTCTTTACAGAGGATTCAGGTTCCCCCTTTAGTTTAACCCATGGTTATAACCAAAAAAAGTTTGGATAAACATTTTGCTTTATTGATTGGCAACAATAAACAGTCTAAATATGGTAACATACTACAATACTTGGCAGAATGATTGTTTATTGCGATTATATATAAATGTATTGAACATGGTGTCTTCTATCTTATTGCTTTTCTCACCTAATATATTAAAGCAATAAGCCGCACGAGATGCTATGCATCACAGTGATTTTAAAAATGCTTCTTTATATTTTTACTATAAACACCCTTTAACCATGGTATAATCATTGTAATGCACAGCCTCTTGTGGTTCATTGTTTTTTACAAAACAGCTGAACAGCTTTGTCCATGAGTTCAGCTCATGAGAACACGTCAGCTGTTAAAACAGATATGATGAACTTTCAGTTGGCTGTGCAGTGTTGGTTTCCTCATTTCAACAGGTTCCCTCAGAGACAAAAGGAACTGGGCTTCTCCATGACAACAAAAATCAGCACGAACCAGTTCAAATGAGACAGAGGGGCAAAAATATTAATTAATTAATTCACAAAAGATAAGACACCAGTTTGTATGGGCAGGTGCAATTGTCTTCGTAATCTTTTAGCAAAATGTTGCAACTTGCTCCACCTCTGAAACGACTTTGATTTTTCCGCTGACGTTATTTTTCAACCCCTCCCCTCCAACCACCTGGACCAATTTCAACCTAGTCTCATAGAATGAACAATAAAATAGCTACATTTTTTCAAAACTGAGTTTGACCTGCTGCGTTCTGTTTTGATGCAGTTTCCTGGTGAAAATAACACTAGAGGTGCATTTTATTCACTTTCACAAAAATCAAGACTACAACGGCTGATTATGACTTTATAAACACTTATTATGATCTCGAAATACTTTTACTGTTGCATTTGAAAAATTGTACATTTTAACGCTTGTATTAAAGACCCAACAACATTTATACATGTATTCCAACATGATTAGCTCCCCCTCTAGCTCACCTGATAGTGTGTTGGATTCTGGACTTGGAGACCGAACATCGAGCCAGGCAAGGACACTCTAAAGTGCCATAGAAGTGACACGAAATCAAGTGGTTGCTTTAGTAAATGTGCTTTATGTTAAATTTGCTTTTAAAACACTATCGGTTAGGTTAAGGCATTGGTTAAGAGTAAGGACGTTGGTTTTGTTTGTTTTGTTGCTTTCATTTATCTTTTAAGACACAATTTTTAGGTTTAGGCTAAAGGTTAGGGAGGTACAGTACGTTTTACTCATTAAAACATTCATCTAATATTCACCTTAAAAAACCTTGTCCGATTAAAACATTTCACAACCCCCCCCCCCCCACCTTACTGCACAGTATATTTTATATAAACACATATACATATATATATACACATACACACACACACATGCATTTATTTATATATATATATAAATATGTATATATATATATGTGTATATATATATATATATATATAAATAAATGCATGTGTGTGTGTGTGTATATATATATATATATATATATATATATATATATATATACACACACACACACACACACACACATGCATTTATTTATATATATATATATATATATATATATATATATACACACACACACATGCATTTATTTATATATATATACACACACACATGCATTTATTTATATATATATATACACACACACATGCATTTATACATACACACACACACACACACACACACACACACACATACATATTTTTAAATTGATCAATTGTCACATATTATACATACATTTCTGCATATACACAGTGAAATTATTTATTTTTCACATATCCCAGCTAAGCTGGGGTCAGAGTGCAGGGTCAGCCATGATTCGGCGCCCCTGGAGCAGATAGGGTTAAGGGCCTTGCTCAAGGGCCCAACAGTAGTGTTATACATATACATATACACACACACATACACACACACACACATACATACAAATGTATGTGTGTATATACAGTGAGGAAAATAAGTATTTGAACACCCTGCTATTTTGCAAGTTCTCCCACTTGGAAATCATGGAGGGGTCTGAAATTGTCATCGTAGGTGCATGTCCACTGTGAGAGACATAATCTAAAAAAAAAAAATCCAGAAATCACAAAATATGATTTTTTAACTATTTATTTGTATGATACAGCTGCAAATAAGTATTTGAACACCTGTCTATCAGCTAGAATTCTGACCCTCAAAGACCTGTTAGTCTGCCTTTAAAATGTCCACCTCCACTCCATTTATTATCCTAAATTAGATGCACCTGTTTGAGGTCGTTAGCTGCATAAAGACACCTGTCCACCCCATACAATCAGTAAGAATCCAACTACTAACATGGCCAAGACCAAAGAGCTGTCCAAAGACACTAGAGACAAAATTGTACACCTCCACAAGGCTGGAAAGGGCTACGGGGAAATTGCCAAGCAGCTTGGTGAAAAAAGGTCCACTGTTGGAGAAATCATTAGAAAATGGAAGAAGCTAAACATGACTGTCAATCTCCCTCGGACTGGGGCTCCATGCAAGATCTCACCTCGTGGGGTCTCAATGATCCTAAGAAAGGTGAGAAATCAGCCCAGAACTACACGGGAGGAGCCGGTCAATGACCTGAAAAGAGCTGGGACCACCGTTTCCAAGGTTACTGTTGGTAATACACTAAGACGTTATGGTTTGAAAACATGCATGGCACGGAAGGTTCCCCTGCTTAAACCAGCACATGTCAAGGCCCGTCTTAAGTTTGCCAATGACCATTTGGATGATCCAGAGGAGTCATGGGAGAAAGTCATGTGGTCAGATGAGACCAAAATAGAACTTTTTGGTCATAATTCCACTAACCGTGTTTGGAGGAAGAAAAATGATGAGTACCATCCCAAGAACACCATCCCTACTGTGAAGCATGGGGGTGGTAGCATCATGCTTTGGGGGTGTTTTTCTGCACATGGGACAGGGCGACTGCACTGTATTAAGGAGAGGATGACCGGGGCCATGTATTGCGAGATTTTGGGGAACAACCTCCTTCCCTCAGTTAGAGCATTGAAGATGGGTCGAGGCTGGGTCTTCCAACATGACAATGACCCGAAGCACACAGCCAGGATAACCAAGGAGTGGCTCTGTAAGAAGCATATCAAGGTTCTGGCATGGCCTAGCCAGTCTCCAGACCTAAACCCAATAGAGAATCTTTGGAGTGAGCTCAAACTCCGTGTTTCTCAGCGACAGCCCAGAAACCTGACTGATCTAGAGAAGATCTGTGTGGAGGAGTGGGCCAAAATCCCTCCTGCAGTGTGTGCAAACCTGGTGAAAAACTACAGGAAACGTTTGACCTCTGTAATTGCAAACAAAGGCTACTGTACCAAATATTAACATTGATTTTCTCAGGTGTTCAAATACTTATTTGCAGCTGTATCATACAAATAAATAGCTAAAAAAAAATCATACATTGTGATTTCTGGATTTTTTATATTAGATTGTGGACATGCACCTACGATGACAATTTCAGACCCCTCCATGATTTCCAAGTGGGAGAACTTGCAAAATAGCAGGGTGTTCAAATACTTATTTTCCTCACTGTGTGTATATATATATATATATATATATATATATATATATATATATATATATATGTATATATATACACACACACACACACACACACACACATATATACACATACATACATATACACATACATACACACACATATATAAAATATACTGTGCAATAAGGTAAATGCCAACCATAAGCACAATCAATCGCTTATGGTCAAGTAATATAAAAATGCAAAGAAGCAAGACTTTATTTTGGTCATGATAATGACTTTAATTAAAAAAGGGGGGAAATGCCTTTGAAATCCAATCTCAACTTTGGCTCTTCAGGTAAAGAGTGAAAACAGGTGAAGACTGGAGTTGACTAAGAAACTAAATTGCAATAAGTGTCTCGAAAGATGCAAGAGAGCAGTTATGACATCACGTGTCACACCTGGGCGGATTATCAGAGAAACACTTTCCATTCATCCACCAATTACGGATTCAGCATGTCTCTTGATCAACCATTATGTCATGCAGCGTAGGAGAGAATGAGGTGGGGGAAAAGCTGCACACAAAAGACATACAAGATGAGCAAAGCCGTTTCTGCTGCCAGACTTTTTAAATTTTGGCATAAATCCTGGTCCATTTTGCAGCTTATTCAGTGCATTAACTGTCCACTTCGACAAGAAAAGGTCTTTCTGACTGACTTGAAAACTGACTAAACACGGTTTTGTTTTTACATACTTTTTAGGGACTTTCAAAACTATCAAAAGCTCCAAAAAGCATGCATGATGTCAAACTACACAAATATGGTACAAAACATTTGAAATTAAAGCATATTTGTAAGAACTTGTGTGTGAAGATGATGGTTTGATGGGTTCTTTCAGGTTGCACAAACCATGAACCCTCATGACTGCGCCACATGTCATCTTTAATTATTGACTCCAGTTGAGTTTTCCGTTAAATTAGTCAGAAGTAGCGCTCAATCGAGAGTTGACATTCCCGTTCAGATACCCGATGAATGTTGTATGAGGTACAGCATGAGTTTGCTTTGTCACAAGGATTTTGTTGTTTGTGTATAAGAGAGTTCACATAAGGAAGTCCTATATGTGTGCAGCCACTGTAAATGTATCTGCAGTTTATTGGTCAACAGAGATACTCCGAAAGACATATGGACAATGGTGAACGACTGAAATATATCATTTTAAGTTATAAATGAGAAAATGAATGGCAGCATATATCAGCATGTTTCTCTCAGCACTGATGTCAAATACAAAGACAATTAGAAAGACTATTTTCATTTTGGGGGAACTATCCCTTTTTAAACCATGAAAACATGTTTTATTTTTTAATCTAGCAATGCAATTTAGAATATAGGTCATACATTGAGGCAGGATCAGTCTGGCTCTGACCAAACAGTATTAGTGGTTTTAGGGAGCTAAAATAAACAGTCTCTATCAGTGGAACCAGTAAGACAGATGTCTGACAGGCATATTCTCATTCCATTGTTTACTTTCTTACACAATAGACCCTGTTCCAAAGTGTTGCAGTTAGCTGCATGTACCAAACTGTATGTTTACTTAAGAGATCAAGACATTATTTCTACAGCTCTTGTTATGACAGAGTGTGATGCAAGTTAAGAGTAATTAAGAGTCCCAGAGGGTCAGAGATGCCCAACAACCAGTGTTTCATTCATTTGGCTTTATTATACCACTGCTACTGTGGACTATTGGGAAAACACACCGAGAGCAAATGAATGTTTGTCTAAACTATTCTTATGTAAATTCTAACATAAAAATGGTGTGTGTGTGTGTGTGTTTTTTTAAACAACGATTTACACAGACATTTGTTCTGCTTGTGATTAACGGTTTGGAGGATATATACATTATCTGCCTTTCAGTGCTGGGGAACTTTATTTTTTAAATGTAATCCATTAAATCTTTATGTTACTCCTAATATAAATAACTAATTACATTTTGTTGTTACTTTTTTCCCTTCTGCAATTGACTGAGGCTCTCTCATAACAGTAGCACTATGTATTAGATAAGTTTACAAATACGTTCTCCTATTCCAGATTAATATATAGAGACAAGAGCAAAGTAATTGTAGGATGATTCCCCTGAAAAGTGTAAATACTGTGGCACTATTAAAACATTGTTAAAACATCCCAACCAGCTTGACATGCTGTAGCAAGATGCTGATAATCTCAAAATAGTAAAATATTGTGCCATTAATTGGTTTAGGTGATATATTGGTCCATCAAAAGTACACAGTACTGTACCATCTAAACAATAAACAACAAACATTAAGAAATAAAGACAAGAGAAGGGAAAACAGACAGACATACAAAAAGATGGCATTAAAAACAGAAAGAGAGAAATTAAAAAGACAGAAAGACAGACAGACAGGGTAAAAAGACAGGACGACAGACAGACAGACAGACAGAGAAATTAAAAAGACAGAGAACAGACAGACAGAAATATAGAATAGAAAGAGACAGTAAAAAGACAGAAGACAGAAAGAAAGAAATACAGACAAAAAGAGAAGGAAAAACAGACAGACAGGAAAAGACAGACAGAGAGAAAGAAAGAAAGACCGATAAAAAGACAGAAAGAGAAAAAAGCAGAAAAAAAGACAGACAGGTAGTCAGATAAAAGACAGATAAAAAAAACAGAAAGACAGACAGAAAGACCACCAGAGATGGATAAAAAACAGAAAGATGACTAGAGACAGATAAAAAAAGAAAGACAGACAGAAAGACGACTAGAGACAGATTAAAAAAAACAACAAAAAAAACAGAAAAGGACAGAAAGACCTTTTATATATATATATATATATATATATATATATATATATATATATATATATATATATATATATATATATATATATATATATATATATATATATATAATAAAAAAATTAAAAAAAATTAAAAAAAACATTAGTAGACAGATGGCTTCGAAGTCTCATGATTTTTTTCTGCAAGCAGCAACACCTTGAACAGTCTCCATCAGCAAACCATAACTACTAGCAGATAATAATCAAACATGTTTGGAAGGCTGGCTTGGCATGCATTTTCACAAAACAGCACGCGGCATAAATTATTCTATTGTTCCTCATAGAGCATTGTTAAAGAGCACTACGATTCAAGAAGCGATTCAACATTTCTATTCTGTATCCTGATATAAGAGTAATCTGTGTACATCAGTGTTCTTAAACTTCCATTGCTGTCAGTCATGGAAATCACAGTTTCAATTATTGGCCTTAATGATTATTTAGAGAATCCTGGCTTTCAGAAGTGACAAACATTGATTTAAAAACCTACAGACCAATAAACAATGACGCATTAAACAATACCCAAAATGACGTGTTTAGAGCCTGTTGTCCACTGTATATCGATCAATGGTACAGGTATATGCCATAGACTCCCACTGAAGCATTGCTTTAATGGGACTCTATGGGCCATGTGTGTACCAAGTCCTATAGATTAAAGTTGATAACATTAATTGAACAGCGCTCTGGCTCTGTGTGGTATTGTTCAATTTTTTTTTTAAATGCTCCAAGAATTATTTGTAATGTGTATGTGCATGGACACAAAAGGAGATGTTAGACAGAATGTCAGCCTCAGCCACCATTCACTTTTATTATATGAATAAAGATGCAATGAAAGAGAATAAGACCAACATGCAGACAAGCATTTCCTTTTGTGCTCCACTGAAGAAAAAAATAAAGTAATATAGGTTTGGAACAACATGAGGTTTAAGTAAACAAATGGCAAAAAACTAAAGTTTTAAGAGGTTAAAACTTCAGCCCTAGTTCCCTCCCACTGAAGCAAAACATTAGATTTACTAGTATAAAGCTTTAGACATCCTATAAACTCAAGGCAAATAGCTGTACTATGCAAATAACTAGTGCAAATGCATTTTGTGCTGTCCTAATATAACACAATCGTTGTTTTTTTATGTGGTTTTTAGCCTATAATTTCTAAGAAAAAAACATTCCAGCACTAAAACAACTGAACTCCCAGACTATGTACACAGTAACTGGGCTTATGGGATCGGCATGAAGGCCATCACTGTGTGGATTTGCATATAAAGAGAGTGCAGGGATTAACCTACAGTGATCATATACACCAGCTCACAAACTACAAGTTGGAGAGCTAAAAAAAAAATCATTTAGAATCAATTATCACTCAAACCCCAAGACCTTCCTGATTTCATAATGAGAGGAATCAAGGGTTAGATTTAGCCTGACAGTCTCCTTCATGGATATTATGCTGATGTCATATTTCAGATGCAATTATGACATCAAATATGAACCATTGAGTAAAAGGGTGTTGTAGCACAAATCCAAGTCTCAAAACATCACATTGTCCAAGAACCACAAAAACCAAGATTTGCATGAGTTTCCCATGGCCCAGAACAAAGCAAATGTTGCGTTTACATAATTCTGAACTGCATGCAAAAGAACAGGAGAACAATTGAGAATGAGCTTACCTGGAGGTCCTTGAAGTTTGGCTTTTTTAACTGGAAAAAAAAAAAAAAAAAAAGGGTCAGAATGACAAAAGAACATTATTATTTTAGCTTTTAATTTTTATTTACACAGTGGGAAATCATACTGATGCACATTGACATAGTTCTGGAATGCTACAGGGTCAGTAACCAGGGATCTTTTGCCTTTATCTAAGAGGAAACTGAAGACACTCTGTTGTTGTTTACATGTCAAGCATCACAACTGAGAAAAGCATTTACATGCCTTAAAAAAAACAGCATTTTGTGTCGACTCAAACACAGAGCTTTCATAGCACACTGACAGACACAAAACAAAACATTTGTTGTGTTGTGTTTTATTTGTGCAGTCACCTTATTGTTTCCAGTCAAAAATTTGCGTCCCACTAAGATAATTAATAAATCTTTCATATTGATGTATTATCCCAAGATATTGCATTTGACCTTTTTGTCAACTCTTTTTTTTTTTGTATTTATGACAGGTTTTGTACTTTTTGATATTTTTATTATATATTAGGGCTGTCAATCGATTAAATTTTTTGAATCCAATTAATTACATGGTGTCCCGATTAATTAAATCGCGATTAAACACATATACAAATATTTGCTGAGAAAGCCCCTCATATAACAATAATTCAATATATATAATGATTATACATAGTTATCTTTAAATATTTATAAATTATATATATCTCCATTTCACAAGTGAATTTGTCAATCAGTTTGAGATTTATTATGAGGGCTTGTTTAAGGACCCGTCAATTTACATCTGGGTCAGACATGCTTGTGTAGCGTCTCAGGTGCATTGCATCATAAACATAGACATTGCATCTCAACATCAAGGCAAACCTCATGTGCATACCATCCATTGGCACAATGGACAGTTTACCATCACATCCCGTATTTATGATTCTGAGTATCTGGACTTGTCCAGTGACTGCTGTGAAAGGACAGCTGACAACATAGGAAAGTCTGTGTGACAGCTTGGAGAGACAGCTGACTGGAGGGAATAGTACCCACTGGGGCTGTCATGGGCTAGCTACCCATGGCGGCAGTCTCCGACGCTGCTTCAGTTTGTTGGAGACACCCGCCGAATGCTACAGAAAGTGAACAAAGGAACATACCCCCAGAGCCTGCGAGAGCGGGGGCGCAAGATGGCTCAATGACTGACAGCATGGTTACAGACCCAGGAACGGACATGATTACGAGCAAGAACACGGCACATGAGACAACCACAGCAGCAGCTGGACACTCTCTTCAAGTGTGCACCTGTGGCTGGGCGAAAATAACATCATACAGGGGGTTGAGGACCCACCAAGGAAAGAGAGGGTGCTTGAGAGAGCAGAAACAAGGGCCTCGCATTGACCAGAAGCAACCAGTCAAATCAGTCGATTGAAGCACAGCGACGGGATAAAAACCAAAGTTCGCAGAGCATCAGCACCATTGTCACTGAGGAGGATAATACAAGCACAGAAATGCCGGTGGAGAAACCCACTCAACCACAGAGACCTCCCAAGGAGGAAAAGATCAAAGGGCACAGAACGAGTGTGAAGTGGAGCAAAGCTGTTGAAGAGAGAGAGTGGGAAATAGTCAACAACGACCTGACAAAAATCCTGGAGCAACAAGTGGGCAAAGCAGGAAAAAAGCTGGAAAGGATGGGTGACATCATCTACCACTACGGAGAAGAGCGCTTTGGAGTAAACACAAGGAGAAGTGACAAAGCAATACCAGCACCAGCCAAATCCAGGAGGCAGCAAGAGATCGAAATGCTGGTCAGAGAGAGAAGGCAGCTGAGAAAGCAGTGGAAGAAGGCCTCTGATGCAGAGAGAGAGGGTCTCATGCTACTCCAGGGGGACATCAAGTGTCGGTTGGCAACCTTGCGAAGAGCAGAGAACCTGCGGAAACTTCGCAAGAAGGAGGAACACACAAGAACAAGGTTCTACAAAAACCCCTTCAAGTTCGTTAAAGATCTCTTCGCTAAGGAAAAAAGCGGAATCCTGAAAATTCCAAAGCAGGAACTGGAAGAACATCTGGAAAAGATCAACCATGACCCAAAAAGGCACGAGCAAATAGTTATCCCACATGACATCCCACCTATCCAACCTCCCGAATTCGATTTGGAGACTGACCCTCCAAAATGGAAGGAAGTAGAGTGTACAGTACGGCGTGCAAGATCAGCATCAGCCCCTGGGCCGAATGGAGTACCGTATAAGCTCTACAAGAACGCACCAGATGTTCTACGCTATCTTTGGAGGCTCATGAGAATAGTGTGGCAGAAGGGAATAATACCTAAGGTGTGGCGAAGGGCTGGTAATTCCCAAGGAGAAGGATGCGACAGACATTAGTCAATTCCGGCCAATCTGCCTTCTCAACGTTGAGGGAAAAACCTTTTTCAGCGTGATAGCACGGAGGTTGTCCACCTACCTGGAGAAGAACAAGTACACTGACACATCTGTACAGAAGGCCGGCATTCCTGGGTTCTCTGGTTGCTTGGAGCATACCAGCATGATCTGGCACCAGATACAAGCGGCAAAGAAAGACAAGAGAGACATCCATGTCATCTTCCTTGACTTGGCCAATGCCTTTGGATCAGTTCCCCATAACCTCCTCTGGGAATCCTTCAACTTCTTCCACGTTCCATCATCCGTCACTAGTCTAGTAAAAGCCTACTTCGAAGACATGCAACTGTGCTTTACAACAGCCGACTTTACAACATCATGGCAGCGCGTAGAAGTAGGCATCATGGCAGGCTGTACAATATCACCCCTGGCCTTCACAATGGCCATGGAGGTCATCATCAGGGCCTCAAGATGGGTGGTGGGGGGTGAGCGAACTAAGAACGGGATTCGCCTTCCACCTATCCGAGCATACATGGATGACATGACCACCCTGACCACTACTGCAGCATGCACCAGGCGGCTACTTGGAAAACTGCAAGAGAACATCAAGTGGGCCCGGATGAAGATCAAACCGAACAAGTCACGAAGCATCTCAATAGTTAAGGGACAGCTTAAAGATGTGAAGTTCTACATTGGTGATGACTCAATACCAACAGTGTCTGAGCAACCTGTCAAAAGCCTGGGTAGATGGTACAATGCAAGCCTCAGGGACAAAGACCAAGTGCAGCAAGTAAGGCAGGACATTACCAACAGTCTGGAAAACATCAACAGTACCCTACTGCCAGGGAAGCTCAAACTCTGGTGCCTGCAATTTGGACTTCTCCCTCGGGTAATGTGGCCACTCACTATCTACGAGCTCCCAGTAACAACTGTGGAGAAGATGGAGCGAACCATGACTTCATACGTAAAGAAATGGCTCAGCGTCCCACGCTGTCTGACTAACATCAGCCTCTATGGCAAAGGGGTCCTTGAATTGCCTATCACGAGCCTCACAGAAGAGTACAAGTGCTCTAAAGTGAGACTCCAGCTGACTTTGAAGGACTCCAGAGACCAGACCATCAGCAATGCTGTTCCACCCCTATTAACTGGACGGAAATGGACACCATCCGACGCAGTGCAGCAAGCTACGTCAGCCCTGAAGCACAGTGACATTGTAGGGCAATCATTTCCCTCCCAATTATTTCAGTTTCCCTCCCAATAAATTTTGCGTTCCCTTGCAATTATTTTAGGTTGCCTAGAAATAGCGAAATTATGAAAATTAACAATGGTTTTTCAACAGTAACCAACATCAACTAGGATATTTGTTGTAAAACACCACTAACCACAAACACTAACCGATACAAGTGTTGTTGTTGTTTTCCTTAAGATATATACACTACCGTTCAAAAGTTTGGGGTCACTTGTCTGAAATGTTTCTCATGATCTTAAAAATCTTTTGATCTGAAGGTGTATGCTTAAAAGTTTGAAATTAACTTTGTAGACAAAATATTATTCTGCCAAAACATATACATTTATTTAATTACAAATCTAAAATTTCCTAAAAAAAAAAAAGTTTTTGAAATGGATGACTTGGATCAAAATATGAAGAAAAGAAGCCAATAAGTGCCCAACATAGATGGGAACTCCTTCAATACTGTTTAAAAAGCATCCCGGGGTGATTCCTCAAGAAGTTGGTTGAGAAAATGTCACGAGTACATGTCTGCAAAATCTAGGCAAAGGGTGACTACTTTGAAGATGCTAAAATATTACATAGTTTTGGATTTATTTTGGATTTTTTGGTCACAAAATAATTCCCATATTTCCATTTCTATTATTCCATAGTTTTGCTGACTACTATTATTCTAAAATGTGAAATAAATAAATAAATAAATAAAGAATGAGTAAGTGACCCCAAACTTTTGAACGGTAGTGTACCTCATTATGTGGGCTGATTGGGGTACTCCTACATATGATGGAAAAAAACTGTAGTTACACATTATTTCAATATAAAATAAAACAAAAAACGATTACTTAGTTTACTACACATTTTTAATTTCTTTATTTCAACTAGTCAACTGGAAATGCCGCAGTAAAAATAAAAGTAATTGCAGTGAAACACTTCAGTTGAAATGTAGCCAGTTCCCTTTACACATTTTTTTTTAACTTGTATCCAAAAAAATTTTGTTCACTTCAGCAGTAATAAGATATCAGTCCACTTTTCAAATCACAGCTATTTTTTTGTAACTCAGTCAACTTAGATATTATTGTACTTCAATAAAAAAAAAATTACAATAAAATTATAATGTGGTAGGGCAGAGGGCGGGGCTGGGTCGTGACGATACACGCCCAGTCCCGTATCAGGCTAATCAAGCCACCGAGAGGGATAAAGGCCGATGGCAGACGGTGGTGCGATGAGAGCGAGATCATTTATGGACATGTCCGTCATGTGTGTGTTTGTCTTTTTAATTTATCATTAAAATGTCATTTATGTTGACAAGCCGGTTCTCGCCGCCTCCTTTCCATTGAACTGCTTTACACTGGTGCAGAAATCCAGGAAGGAGGAGGGTTGCGCCGTAGAAGAGTTCTCGCAACTACCGTTCAACCCCAACGGAGCCGCCGCTGCCATCTGCCAGGGGACGAGGAGCCCAGCCACCTGGAAGCGGAGGAACGGCCGCCGACCGCGAGGGGAGAAGGGGCTCCTAGCCGACCACCTGGAGCAGTCAGGGCTGCTGCCAGGGGCGGAGGAGTCCCCTACCAGCCGCTGAAACGCAGCGGGGTCCGAGACCGCCGACCATGAGCGGGGAAGGGCTCGCGACCGACCGGAGCGGGAGAACCGCTGCCAGGGGTGGGGGAGAACCCCTCGGCTCCCCGAGAACACGGCGGGGCATTCAGTCCGCCAGGGGCTGGAGGACTGCCTCTGATCTGCCCGGAGAGGCACGGCTGTCGTCCGTTAGACGGTGGAGGAGTAGCAGAGGAACAAGCTACGGTGTATCGGTGAACCGGCGAGTAATTTTAAAAAAAATTAAAAAAATTTTGCTCTCTCTCTTGCTCACTGCCGCTCTCCCCTCCCCCTTGTCCCCTCCCTCGTCCAGGTAAATGGGGATGACCTGCCGGCAGACGGTGCGGAAGGCGCGCCCCTCCCCAGGGAAAGGGGGGGTGGTGTATGTCAGGCCGGGGGCTCCCCAGCCTGAAAGAACGAGGGAGGAATGTGGCAGGGCGGAGGATACACACCCGGTCCCGTATCAGGCTAATCAAGCCTCCGAGAGGGATAAAGGCCGATGGCAGACGGTAGTGCGACGAGAGAGAGAGAGATCATTTGCGGACATGACATGTGTTTGTCTTTTTAATTTATCATTAAAATGTTATTTATGTTGACAAGCCGGTTCTCGCCGCCTCCTTTCCATTGAACTGTTTTACATGTAATTATTATTTTTATTATTAATAACAATAACACAGATTTTTAATCTGATTAGACAAAAGTAATGTATTTGTCATCATTTCCTAACTTAAATCCCTGGGGCTTTTTGACAGAACACTCGAAGATAACAGTGACCTAAAGGCCTAGACACACCAAACTGACATCAAAGAACTAGACTATGGTGTCGCCTCACGTAGCCTGCGTCTGGGCCAAAAAGTTGCTCTTGAACACACCCAACACCCAACTAGCACGTTCATTCTGGACCTGCGTGAGAGGAAATAGCTCTCCATACCAGCAGGTGGCAGTAGTCGGTATTCATCATTCAAAAAGGGAAACTGGAAGAGAAAGGACTGCGGATATACAAACGTAAACAAAGCAGCGCTTGCTTACCATTTTCACACCAATCTCGCTCACCACAGACGAATGCTCAGATGAGATGAAGATGAAAAATAAGAGCCTTCTGTGTGTATGCCCTCTTGACTTCCTTGTTTGCTCGCTTTTGTCACTTCCGTTTTTATTCTCGTGCACTGGTTCGCTAAGCTGTACAACCAATCAAACTGATCTGCCTCACCGACGGGCTCGCCACGATTCAAATTTCCAATCGTCCAAAAAGCCGCAAACAGGGGTCTGACTACTGCCAACAGTGCAGAACACACCACAAAAACTAGGCCAACATACGCTCAATGACGGCCCGACATTGGCTTAGTGTGTCACGCCTTTAGAGTGACTGTGTGTGGGCTAGTTCACAATCGTTTAATATGCTTTTCATTCAAAATCTGGTGAATTGCTTCTCCAGTTCCGATCTCAATGCAGGTTATAAGTGAGCCCAACTATCAAGCATCTACATCAGAGATATAGTTTGCGTTGAGCACTCAGATATCGGGTGCCGTTCTAAAAGCTGAAAAAGCCAGCCAGCACGTGCCAACACTGATCCAGGTTTCGGATCGGTGCATCCCTAAATTTTATTATAGTGAAAAACATTTTTTTCAGTGTGATTTTTACAAATTAGCTAAAATCATGCACAAGACTTGGCTTTAGGCTTAGAATAGAATGTTAAGAAATCAATACAAGTTTATCTTTTGCCCCTACATATGTCACTTTCTGTGGCACTTGTGCCTTGAACACTGGTTAATTTCTGACCCTGGTGCCAATGCATTCTGTGTTTGAACTAAAACGTAGTTCAAAAATAAAGACAAGCTTACGTTCCACATTTTTGAATAATAACGATGTTTCGGTTTAAGACCCTGTCCACCACCATACAATAACTATTATGGGATTAAGTCATGATTTAGAGGACATTACTTCTGATAGCTGCTTGAGCCCATGTGCTGGCTGCTGAGGGATGATGGATATGCCAGATGGATGCTGGAATTGGACGTTGACCTACGATGCATCACAGTGGATTACTAATGTGTACCACTGTAACCTCTCCCAGGATATCATCAGAGACATAGTACACATACAAGCACATGCTTGTTTACCAGAGACTTGAGGACATTGTGATGTTGAGATTACGATGTAGAAGTTAACAAATCACTGAGATACACACATGTAAGTGTGTTTCCAATGCATCCTTTTCCAAGAAATAATTACAATTCAAGATCAGAGACTCTGTGCAACAGAGGATGTGAGGGTCTTGGGGGACAACGTCTTTTGTTTTTAAAAAAAGGGGGGATTCTGACCCAAACACTTTTTCTGTACTGAAAGTGTGGCGTTTTTCTATGCATCAAAAAACAACGATAGTTGTTCATTGCAGCGCACATTTGTCATTAGCTTCGTTTCCGTGACAACAAGTCACTCACACCTGCAAATAGTCACCATCACAGGTGCACAGAGGCAAGAAATCTACCATTCGTTCTTTGTAACATCAAATGTTGTAAGGGTTTAGTTGATATCTTAATGAGGATCATTTGTCCTGTTAAGATTGGCACACACCAACAGCTACACGTTTTTTCTGAAATAGTAGTACAGTTTATTGGCAATTTTTTATGTACTCTAACATCCATTATTGTCTATACACTCACTGAGCACTTTATTAGGAACACCTGTATGCCTACTTTTGTGTGACAGCAGTGCAGTGCATAAAATTATGCATATATGGGTCAAGAGCTTCAGTTAATTTTCATATCAACCATCAGAATACGGAACAAAACGTGATCTCCGTGATTTCGACCATGGCATAATTGTTGGTGCCAGATGTGCACAAAAAAAAAAACATCCAGTAAATGGCAGTTCTGCAAATGGAAACACCTTGTTGATGAGAGAGGTCAACAGAGAATGGTCAGACTGGTTGGAGCTGACAGAAAGGCTACGGTAACTCAGATAACCACTCTGTACAATTGTAGTGAGCTGAATAGCATCTCAGAATGGACAACACGTCAAACCTTGAGGAAGATGGGCTACAACAGCAGAAGACCACGTCGGGCACTTTATTAGGACCATAGTGTTCCAAGTGCTCAGTGAGTGGATTTTATCATCATACAAATCCAAGAACATTTGTATAAAATTGTTTTGGGAATGTGTGTTTTTAATCAATTACTTAATATATTTTCCAGAATATAGTGTCACCAGATGTATAATATATAATGTAAAAAAACTTTAAAAAAAATAGCCAGTTTTACCATTAAGTGGTCACTACTGCATCACACATCCTGTGCATGGAGCGATCTGCAACGCAGACATCTGAAATACAATTTGGCCTTTATGGCAAAAAAGGAATTAAATATTGACCCGTTTCTCACCAACACCTATCATAGAAACTACATTGATTTACTTCTAAACATCTTTGTTTGTGTTCAGCAAAAAAAAAGTCAATTACATCTGGGATAGCATGAGGGTGAGTTAATAATGATGTCTTTTTTTGCGTGAACTATCACTTATATGGGTATCCTAAACATTTGGTAGATGTTCATAATAAAAAAAAAATATTGGGTTCATTCAAAAAGTTATCATTGCCCCTACAAAATGCAAATTAAGACTTTTTCCACTTATTTGGTGTGCCCATTCAAGCACAAAGGCCTAGGGGTATGGGCCAGCATGTCATCGGAAACTGACTGTCACTCATTACTGCTGGGTGCTAATAACGGAAACCAATGCACTGGCACGTTTACATGCAAGCCTTCCGCAGTTCTGGCCTTTATGAGATTGTGTATTTAGATGGGGTGGTTGAACAGGAACCTTTTCAATAGCTTCCTGAGTGTCTCCTCAGTGGAACATTTGGCTGTCTGATGAGCTCATTTTTATTATTTTATCATTTTTACTTTAGCTTATGAACATCAAGTTAAATATTGCTACGTGCGCTGTAGTGCCTCAGACTGCAATTTTAAAGGGCATTCAAAAATGTTAACTTTTGTTGGCATTGGCCTAGTTGTTAGCACATGTAGCATTTCAAGCTGGGTTGAACGTGTGGAAGCTGTTGCTTCGATTGTAGCCTGTGTCGTTTCTTAGTCTCATTTCCAAATTCTCATTTGAAAATTACGCACACGCACGTGCACACACTTGAAGTCAGAAGTTTACAAACACCTTAGCCAAATACATTTAAACAAAATTTTTCACAATTCCTGACATTTAATAATAGAAATCATTCCCTATCTTAGGTCAGTTAGGATCACTACCAGGGCTGGACTGGTAATCTGGCATATCGGGCATTTTTCCGGTGGGCCGACATACTTTGGGGCGGACTGGCCATCGGGAGAACCAAGCGGGCCGATGGGTCAGCCGCAAAACTACTAAGCCGGCACGTTATGCAGAATGGACCACAAAATGGCGCCATGATATGCAGAAATGGACAGCGACATGCTTGTGGTCATTGTCCATTTGGAAGACCCATTTTTGACTGAGCTTTAAGTTCCAGGCTGATGTCTTGAGATGTTGCTTCAATGTATCCACATAATTTTGCTTCCACATGATGCCATCTATTTTGTGAAGTGCACCAGTCCTTCCTGCAGCAAAGCACCCCCACAACAGGATGCTGCCACCCCCCTGCTTCACAGTTGGGATGGTGTTCTTCGACTTGCAAGCCTCACCCTTTTTCCTCCAAACATAACGATGGTCATTATGGCCAAAAAGTTCAATTTTTGTTTCATCAGACCAGAGGACATTTCATCAGACCAGAGGACAGTTCTTTGTCCCCATTTAAACTTGCAAACTGTAGTCTGGCTTTTTTATGGTGGTTTTGGAGCATTGGCTTCTTGCTTTCTGGGTAGCCTTTCGAGTTGCCTTTCAAGTTATGTCAATATAGGACTCTTATTTTGTTTTTACAGTGGATATAGATACTTGTCTACCTGTTTCCGCCATCATCTTCACAAGGTCCTTTGCTGTGGTTCTGGGATTGATTTGCACTTATCGTACCAAATTACATTCATCTCTACGAGACAGAATGTGTCTCCTTTCTGAGCGGTATAAAGGCAGCATGGCCCAATGGTATAGTACTTGCGTACTATAGTTTGTACAGATGAATGCGGCACCTTCAGGCATTTGGAAATTGTTCAAGGATGAACCAGACTTGTGGAGGTCCACATTTTTTGGGGTCTTGGCAGATTTATTTAGAAATTTCCATGATGTCAAGCAAAGAGGCACTGTTTGAAGGTACGCCTTAAAATTTATCCACAGTTACACCTCCAACTGACTCCAATTAGTCTATCAGTCGCTAATTGCCTAAAGGTTTGACATACTTTTCAAGTATTGTATAGCCGTCATTCCTCAAAACAACGATTGACTGACGAGTTTCTAGAGAAAGCCATTTCTTTTTTGTCATTTTAGACCTAATATTGACCTTAAGACATGCCAGTCTATTGCATACTGTTCAAAAACACAGACAATGCTAAGCTTTATTTAATTTAGCATGATTACTCAAGGATAAGGTGTTGGACTGATGGCTGCTGGAAATGGGGCCAGTCTAGATTTGATCAAAAAATCTGTACATTATTCCAAACTTATATAAACATGTATTTATTTTAAAACAAAAAATAGTCAATCTTAGCCATTTAAAATGTGCAATTTTTGCACCACTAGCAGTACTAAACAGAACTGCGTACTTTCAAGGTGAGGTGCTTGACATCTTAAACAAGTTTGTTGTTCATGTAAACAAGTAGTCCTGCCCCAAACTCTAGCCATCGGTTGAACTAATCATGTTGAACTGCTCAAGCAAAGCAATGTGTTTTGAAAATGCCTAAGAGCCACGGTCTTAAACAACCTACAAATGGCTTATAGTTGTCTCTGCACACTAAATTGTGATAGGAGAAAGAAATACAGACTAAGGCTGGGCAATATGGGTTAAGAATTTATATCTCAATATTTTTCAGCAAATTGACGATATATTATCTTGATAATATTTATATGAAATATCATACGTTTGTTTTGTTTTTTTAATCAGGGGAATAAAATAGAATATTAGCAGCATATTGCATAGAAATAAATTATTACAGAGTAAAATGTATTATTATAGTATAATACTGAATAATAATTTTTTTTTTTTCAGGATAAGATTTTTTAAATATAAATTAATAAATTTTCTCCTATTTACTTAACCCTAAACTGGGGTTTTTATTTTGACACTGCCGGTGCAGTTGTGTTTATTTCACCTTCACCAGGAGCTTTTATTATGAGTGTCGCTCATAATTACTGTAATTTCCAAAATTACTGTTACACGTTTGCAGATTTGTATACAATTTTATAGCGGTTACTAATGTTTGAAATTGGAAACTGGCAGTACTTCACAATTCAGGTGAACTGCACTAAAAACACGAGCCCCTGCAACCTGCCATCCCCTGTAAGGACAACAGCAGGCAAAAATTTGTGGAAACAGGAAGCGCAGAAAAGAAAGCAGGCAGTGGAATCAGTGTGTCCTGATGTTGTTGCAAGAGACAGCGGTTTACTATCGACTCTGCGAGGAGGAGGTGCTGGATGACTGGACAGAGTGCAACAGATGGCCAGAGGATTACATTTACAATCCCCCTCACCCCTACTCCTCCAATCTTTGCACTGACTCACCCTCACATACACACTCTCAGCCTCAGCATTTCTATGCAAATTTCATTGTTGAAAAACACGATGAAGTGAAAGGGGTTATTTTATTACTTTAAGCATTTAATTTTTCCTGGTGGTCGAATTATAAGGCATGGTAATTGCACTAAACTTTTTAATTTCATGACCATTTTCCATCCCCTCACTGACTCTTAAAAATAAATTGGCCATTATATTTGCACCAATATTTATACCATGATCAAATGGAAACATGTAAATGCTTCATGCTGAACAACAAACACATTTGACCTTTAATATTTGAATTCATACTTTCATTAATTTCAGAAAGCAAAGGCTTTAAAGAAGATACCTGTGTGGGAGAAAATGTATAAAGTATTGCCATTGAAAGTGATACTTACTAAAGTTTAGCATTATTACATTGAATGAAAAGTTTTTATTCATATTATGAATGTTAAAAACTATCATCCTATTTTCTAACCTTTGGTCATGTAAAACCCACTATCGGTCGGCCGCTAATCTCAACTGGTTCACATGTCAAAACGCTGCATGGTATATACAGTCTTAAATAAGCAAATAAATAAAAGTTGACGTTAGAATCACATGACCAGCCGAATAATAAATACTACTCACTTAATCTCAGTAACTGCCCTGTTATTGGACACTTTCACTCATGGATTAAATTAATAATGACTGACTGTGAACAGTAAATTTCCACAATGGCATCAGCAACTGAAAACTATTGATTTTGAATGATCAATAAAGGCCTCTAGGTATCAGTGGAGGGTGCTATTTTGCCACTGTTGTTTTTGACAGCTGTGAGAAGACGCACTGCTGGGTGACAGTTTCAACTGTACATTCATATCTATAGAGGGCAGGGTTTGGAAAGAGGGGGCGTGTCTTCAAGAGAACGGTTAACATCGCTTGCACCTTTAATTTAAATACAAGAAATGTGTGCTGCAACTAATTCTATAAAACTGCTGAAAATTCAAAATATCCAAATACATTCTCTCCTTTTGATAAATTATTCAAAAGCACCAGCATCTAAAAGGTACCTTAATTCCCACATCAGGTGGCTATGAGCAAGCAAGATACTGCAGTGGAAATGTAGAACCCATCCATGCATGCTTCCCAAATGCAGACAATCCACAAACACACAACCTTTGGTGTACAAAGCTCCCAGTCCAATGGCTCTCTTTATCTCTTTAATTAAACATAGTAACCAGACCAGAACAGCAGTCTAAATTACTATAATAAAGATAATCTGAAATATGCCTGCAAATGTGTACCAATTCAATTATTGTACAAAGGGAAAACAATCAGATCTAATGATCCATCCAATCTGTCATTGCAACTTCTTTAAATGCATATTAAATCTCAAGTTTTCCACAATTATTTTGTAAACCATAATACTTTGAACATGAATTGCTGCTTTTTAAGTGGATGTGCAAAGCATATAATCTTTATTCTTTAGTATGAAGGTCCATGTGACCCTATATGGGCGTTCTTTGTATGTCAGTCTCACATGGGTGCATGGAGGTTGCTCACTTGTGTGTGTGTAATGACATCACCATGGGGATGGGCCTTTTGTCTGAACAGCGATAAATAAACAAACAAAACCACGTTCCTAGTAAACAGAGGTGGACGGTGAGTCAGGAAAGCCTACAACGCTCATTAGGTTAGTCTAAATACAAGCCATTCACAATCTTGTTGACACTGATTGCCCCCAATGAGCAAAGCGGAAAGTGTTGTTGGGCATATGAGCGAGTGAGTTTAGCATTTTCTGGGTGTAATTTCCAAAAAAGGGGCGCTAAAAACAAATTGTGAAATGAGTTGTTTTCAACTGTACAGGCGGTTTACAGTTGAATAGGAATGCATATTTTATAAACCGAACCCCAAACCTAAACGTCATTGGAGTAAAATGTTATTTTTAGAGGGAAATATGCCTCCTAATCAGGCTCATAACTGATTATGCAAACACAATCACTTCCTGGTTTCAACACGGGATCCGAACCTGGTCTCCCATACTGCTGATGCAACGTGCATCCGGTCACGCTACAAGGGAAGGTAAACACACTGGAGTGGTTAGGGCCGATCCTAGGGTACCAGAACTTTCGTAAACAACATGCCGACTTCTCGTGTGATCATGTTGCCAGGGCTCCCGCCAGCATTAAGAAATGGAAAGAGGCTATGTTCGAATAGGAATACTGGTGTACAACTGGACTAAGCAACATTATGGTTACTTGCAGTCTTCTCTGCATATTAAACTGTGATAAGAGAAAGTATCTTGACAGTCCTACCAAATAATGAGCCATGACCAAGATGTTAAATATTGTGGCCGATACCACTTCCGGGTTCTTTCGTCACACTGAAAATGGACATTGAAGTACAGTGCATTGCATTGGGATCCAGTATTCCCTTGAAGCGAGGTCTGGTTGTATACAGCACATTTTGGCAAATGTTGCAAGTCAATCTATCTCAATGTCACATACTAATCATTATTTACTCGCCCTCATGCCTTTCCAGAGGTGTATGACTTTTTTTCCTTCTGCTGAACACAAATTAAGATTTTTAGAAGAATATTTCAGCTCTGTAGCTCCATACAATGCAAGTGATTGGTGACCAGATATTTAAAGGTCTAAAAAGCACATAAAAACAGCATAAAAGTAATCCATATGACTCAAGTGTTTAAACCATATATGAATCTATATGATAAGTGTAGGTGAGAAACAGATCCATATTGAAATCCTTTTTCCTATAAATCTCCACTCTCACTTTTAATTTCACATTGTTTTTTTTAGTTTTTTTGGCGATTCACATTTTATGTGCATATCACCACCTAATGGACAGGGAGCAGAATTTATAGTGGAAAAATTACTTGTATAGTCTGATTAACATTTTTTATTGAGTCGTACATACCACAAAGAAACAAAAACATATATACACTGAATCAACATCTATCTCCCACTATTACCCCTCCCCAATCACCAACCCCACCCTGACCCTCAACGAACATCCATGTGGTCACATATATCCCCCCCAAAAACAAAACTAACCCCAGAGAAAATAACCCCAACCCCCCATGCTAAACTATGCTTCTCTCTTCACAGTCCCTCCCCAAGAGGACCCCAAAAAACACCAAATCACTGCCCCATTTCCCATCAAAATGAATCCCAGATCTCCAACCATCTACATGACACCTCCTCAAAAGCTGCCACCCTCCCAATCTCCGCGCACCACTTCCGAAACAAGAGCGCTTCAGCCGACTTCCATCCCCTTAAAATGATCTGTCTGCTATCATAACTCTGGTCAGGACCCAATTTTTTTTTTTATGCGTTTATCGCCTATATTGATGACCACCCAATCGCCTAAAATAAATAGTCTGGGCCAAAATGAAATTTGAGTGCCTGATACGTCACACATAAAACTCTGAACCTTCAACCAAAATTCAAGGATCTTAGCACACCACTAAAAAACATGGGTTGTGTCTCCATCTTCAGATTGGCATCGCCAGCAGGTGGGCATGACTTTATGACCAAGCCTATACAATCTAGAGGGGGTCCAGCAGAATCGATGTAAAATCTTTAATTGCATAAAGTGCACCCTTGCATCTCTAGATGCAAACTTTGTTTTTTCGTATCCTAGCCCACACTCCCCCCCTCCAGTACCAACTTTAAATCTTTCTCTCATAATCTCTTGAGAGAAGCAGAAGCTCCGTCCCACAAACTCTGAATTAGCAGGGAGTTTTACACTGATGCCTCATGACCTTTTCCAAAAGCAGTAATCACCACTCTCATAGTATCTGCTGCTTTAGGCGGGTGTATGCTACTCTCAAATATAGTACAGAGCAGGTGGCGCAGCTGTAAATACCTAAAGAACTGAGATCTGGTGAATTCCAAAATGTTGAACTGTATTTTCAAAGGATCTCAACACTCATATAGGTCACAGAGCATATTAACCTCCCTCACAATCCACTCTTACTAGCAGAAAGGGGACTTAATACATAATTTAGGGTTCAGCCATATGCTCAAGGCAACATTTAAATAAATGTCTGATCACTCTGGTCACTTTTGTCCATACCGAGTGCAGATGTGAGATAATGGGGTGTAACTTAACTTCTCCGGTTAGTTTGATAGAAAGGCTCTGCAGTGGTGAAATAGGGGCAAGAACTTCCTGTTCAATACAAAACCAGGAAGGGGCTCTCTCAGATGGAAGCATCCAATGGGCCAAATGTCTGGACCGAATGCATAGTAATAAAACAAAATCTTGGGTTGGCCTAGCCCACCTATGTCAATCGGCCTATGCAGCTGACTGAAATGTGATCTGAAGCATTTACCATTCCAAATGAAGGACATCACTATACTATCAAATTGCTTGAAATAAGAGAGGAGGACATCTATAGGGAGAGACTGTAGCAGCTAGCTGAATTTTGGAATAATTCACTCGGTATCCTGAGAACTTAGAAAATGATAATTCTGTGGAGGCAAGGCATAGATTTAGTGGGGTCGGAGATGAATAATAAAATATCATCTGAGTAAAGTCAAAGCTTATGCACCCCACCTCCCGCCATTAACCCTGGAAAATCATCATCCTATCTTATAGGAGCTGCTAATGGTTCCAGGGCAAGACAGAACAATAATGGGGAAAGAATGCAACCCTGCTGAGTGCCCCTATCCAGATTAAGATCATCTGAAATTAATCCATTTGTTTGTACTGCTGCTACCACGTGTCTATAAAGTAACTTAATCCATCCAATAAAAGTTTTCCCAAACCCGTACATTTCCAAAATCTTAAAAAGATGAACCCATTCTACAATATCAATTCCATTTCGGCATCAAGTGAGATGGCAGCGACTGGAGTCTGATCATTCGACACTGACCACATTATATTAATGAAATGTCTAATGTTATCAGAAGAGCTACAGGCCCTGAATAAACCCCACATGATCTATATGTATAAGAGATGTCACAACTTAATCGGTTAGCCAAAATTTTGGACAATATTTTTACATCTAGCTGGATCAGGGAAATTGGACGGTAACTCTTACACTCGCATGGATCTTTGTCCTTTTCAAGAATGGTTGGTGGAAGCTTTCTATTCAGGACTAAAATATTGAGCTGTTTCTCATCCACACCTATCATTAAACTTCTGATGTTATGGATTTAACCACTAGATTCATATGGATAATATTTATGCTGCATTTGTGTGCTTTTTGGACCTTCAAAGTTCAGGCCACTATACACTTGTATTGTATGGACCTACAGAGATATTCTTCTAAAATATTCTAAGATATTTATCTGGGATGATATTAGGGTGAATAAATGATGAAAGAATATTCATTTTTGGGTGAACCATCCCTTTAAAATGAATCAAACTGAACAGGATTGCACTTTCCTAACATACTTCCTGGTAAAGCGGACAATGAACACCAAACGAATGCAATTCAATAGGGTTAATATGTGTCTCCGACTTCACAGACTGTTCCATTTGAGCTTACAGTGAAGAACAACAAAGAATCCGCATGACAAGTAAAAGACGCAGAGAGATTTAGTTAATAGCGAGCCACCCACAAAATCAAACTTCAATTGAAAACATGTTGTGGGAGTAAAATGTGTAATTTGAGGATGCTGTGAGTCTAAGGAGAAAAGCTATGACCTTTTAAACCTAAACCAAACAAAAACCCTTGTAAGACACACTGTGGAATTAAATGGAAGCCTGGTAACTGCATAAACATTTCCTTCTTCTCTTTGAATAATTGACTTGTTTGGAGATCTTGAGTGAACATGTTTCTTCTGCAAGTGTTTGTATCTACTCAGATCCACTGATTCTCGTTGCTTTACTTGCATAACTTTAATAACATCACTGTATCAGTGTGAGTTCCTGAGGAAAGGAGGTGATGTGGTAGGTCCGTATGGCAAAGGTTGTGCTTTTGTTTCCTTTCAACAAGGAAGGAAAGCTTGCTTCACATGATAGAAGCATGCAATTAAAGAAACAGTTCACCCAAGAAAAGTTCTGTAATCATTTACTTACCCTCAAGTCTTTCAAACCCTATATGACTGACTTTCTTTCATGAAACAAAACAGGATATATTTATTTCAGACTGTCTAAGCTGCTGTTTTTCATACAGAAAAGTGAATGGTCACTGTCAAGCAAGATTTTCAAGGCAAGATGTTTCCGATTTCTGCACACACACACATTTTATTTATTTTTTAAAGCTATATCACACTCGCAATCGTGCTATATGGCCCTACATCAGCACTGCTGTGATTCGTCCACAGTAAATCACAACAGTGCTGATTTAGGGACATATAGCACGATTGCGAGTGTGATATTGTTTATATACAACAGTTCAATGAACAAGTCAATTTTTGTTTTAAATTAGGGAAAACGGAATACGGCCATAAACGCATTTGTGCATGGAACTACTTTCTTACGTGACGGATCAAAATCTGCCATTGCTGGATCAAAACAAATGATGTGCCCAATCCTCCGTTAGTAATTCAAAAATGTCACTTCAGAAATAGCATCACGGCTTGTGCCGTTTCTAACAAGTTAAACTAACTGTTGTATGAAAGTTTCCAAAAGTTTGGATTATTGTACAGATTTTGCTCTTTTGGAAATAAATTGGTACTTTTATTCACCAAAATGCCATTCATCACAATGTCAGGACATTAATAATGTGAAAAATTACTATTACAATTTGAGAAAAAATTTCAGATCTTCTTAAACTACTTCAAAGAGTTCTCATTAAAATCTTCCACATGCAGCAATGACAGCTTTGCAGATCCTTGGCATTCTAGCTGTCAGTTTGTCCAGATACTCATGGGAAATTTCACCCCACACTTCCTGTAGCACTTGCCATAGATGTGGCTGTCTTGTCAGACACACACCGTAAAGTCTAGCTGATCCCACAAAAGTTCAATGGGGTTAAGATCCATAACACTCTTTTCGTTGCCCACTCTAACCCTTTTTTTTTTTTTTTTTTTCTCTTTTCTTCTTCAAACGTGGCTTTTTCCTTTGCAATTCTTCCCATAAGTCCTGCACCCCTGAGTCTTCTCTTTACTGTTGTACATGAAACTGGTGTTGAGCGGGTAGAATTCAATGAAGCTGTCAGCTGACGGCATGTGAGGCGTCTATTTCTCAAACTAGAGACTCTGATGTACTTATCCTCTTGTTTAGTTGTACATCTGGCATACCACATCTCTTTCTGTCCTTGTTATATCCAGTTGTTCTTTGTCTTTGAAGACTGTTGTGTACAACTTTGTGTGAAATCTTCAGTTTTTTGGTAATTTCAAGCATTGCATTGTCTTCATTCCTCAAAACAACGATTAACTGATGAGTTTCTAGAGAAAGCTGATTGTTTTCTTGCCATTTTTGACCTAAAGACATGCCAGTTTATTGCATACTGCTCAAAAACAAACACAAAGACAATGTTGAGCTTCATTTAATGAACCAAATAGCTTTCAGCTGTGTTTGATATAATGGCAAGTGATTTTATAGAAACAATTTAGCATGATTACTCAAAGATAAGGTGTTGGAGATATATATATATATATATATATATATATATATATATATATATATATAAAAACACACAGAAACAGACAAAACGATCAGCCACATCATTAAATCTACCTGCCTAATATTGTGTAGGTCCCCCTCGTGCCACCAAAACACCACCAACCCGCATCTCAGAATATCATCATTTAGAGATGATGTTCTTCTCATCACAATTGTATATAGCGGTTATCTGAGTTACCGTAGACTTTGTCAGTTCAAACCAGTCTGGCCATTGACACATTAGCAATTTTATATTGCCAATGTTATGAGATACAGAGAACCTTTTCCTTGCAATTATTTTAGAAAACTGTGTTTATTGTGTGTTTACTGTCTTTAGTTTGGTCTGCAGTGCAGCATTACATCATGAAGACAAACAGCTGGTTCACTCTAGAACAGCCAAACTTCAAATTATATAATATTTAAACCCGTTTCTTTCCCCTGTCCCAATTATGCGCAAACCCATCTTTTAATTAAAAAATAAACTTTATATAACTCCACAAGCACAGCAAACAGTACATAGAAAGTCCATGACAACCAAATATTTACAGATTAGAAAAGAACACTCGCGCTTCTGAACTTTTCAAGAAACATACACCTGATCAGGACCGCGTGCAGACAGGTGCAAACACATGCACTGAATTATAAAAACATATTTAAAAAAGCACTCACCTCTCACACAAAGGAGAGACATGGTAACCGAAGTTTTCCTATTTGTTAAATCCTGCGTTAGTTTACTCTAAGGTCTCAGCTATAAAGCGAACTTTCCGTTGACATTTCAAACGGTGTCGGCGCACTACTGAGGCTAGATGAAGTACGGATGCTCAACACTATTCCACAGGTGACGCGTACTGATTTCAGATGTCCCATCGCCATCATAAAACTGGATGTGTAAAACTCACAGAATTAGAGGCGGGGCTCAGCAGGTTATTTTAATAACGTAAGAATTGCAACTGGCCAAGGGGGCGGGGTTTACCGAACTGTTGACCAATACATGACATAATGGGCGTGGTTTATGGCTAGGTAAACAGTGTGAAAGAACAGGTGTGGCGGAATTCTACATGAGACATAGGGAAAACTCAGATAGATGTAAACTACAAAATACCTACTTATTTTGTGAAGACAGTTTGACTGCCGTCTAAATGACAAAAACCTATTTCAGATGGGACATTTAGTCACCAAATCAAAATCTTGGGCATAAATTATGCACTTATGTGGCAACATTTAATTTAACATCAGTTAATTTAACCCTCATGTTCTGTTTGGGACCTGAGAGACCCCAAGACCCTTTTACTATCTCAAAAATCATGCTTTAACATTGAAGTTTGAGGATGATATCTCATCATAACTTTTAACATCATTTAATTTTGAACAAAAAAATTGATCCTCTTTGAAAAATGTTACAATACATAGGTTTTGGGGTCTCAGAGACCCCACGTTCAAGATATGAACAAATGCAATTTATTTTCACGTTTAGATTTTCTGTGTAGATGCAACAAATCTAGAACAGGATTCATTTCTTCCACACTGAAATATTATGAGATGCAACTGGCTGTCAAACACACATTAAGCTACACATAACACATAATCTACACATAAACTACACATGTATTTTCTCAGGCACTTATTGAGTCTAAATAGATTTCAATTCTTCACCCAAAAGACAATAGCCGAATCATACTGTTCATATGTTACACTTGCTATAGTTTACTTCCATGTTGTTTCTTCATCAAATAGCAATGCCAAATGTAAATTAAGTCAGTCAGTGGAAACATCAGTGCCAGCTTGAGTAAGAAATAGCATGTATATTATGTATGTATACACACAAACAGGCACGTGCACACATAGACATCAAAGGGGGCTTGAGCACCTGCCCTTTTTATTCCTGGAGAGAAAGTGCCCTTTTTCTGGGGTGTTTTTTTTTTGTTTTTTTTTTTTGAAAAAATAATATATATTCCTGTTTGCGCACAGCTTCCCTGTCAAACAAATATTTTTATTGAAAAGTGTATCTAATATCAGGTCAGGAGTTCTGAAGCGCTCCCTCTCTCTCTCTCTCTCTCTCTCTCTCTCTCTCTCTCTCTCTCTCTCTCTCTCTCTCTCTCTCTCTCTCTCTCTCTCTCTCTCTCTCTCTCTCTCTCTCTCTCTCTCTCCCATCCCCCCATCCCCCCCGCGTCTCTGAGCAGCGGCGCACATCACACACACACCTGCAGGCAGCAGCAGCAGCGGCCCCAGTCTCAGCACAGCAGTGTTTTTCTTAGCTTGTGTTGAGGTGAGTGACTGACGATGAACAAAAGATTAAACTACCAGTGCCTCGATACTGCTGATTAGCCAAAGACAAATATAGTTAACCGCATGCCTCATGTAGGGTTGCCAACCGTTCCGTATATAATACGGAATCTTCCCGTATTTGACACATAAAAGTCTTGTTCCGTATTGAAGTGATATGGAACGCACTTTGTTCCGTATTTTTGAGAATCAATTCAGTGCAAATCAATGACAGATATACACAGGCTTCTAATATATGTCAGACAGACAGACTATGAATGAACGAAGACCTGCTATAATGGCAAATTCGGGGACTATCTGAGGCCACGCACGCCCTCTTGGCGGGCTCTGACGTGTAACGACGCCCGCGATGTGCAGCTGCAAATGCGTTGTACACATAGACAGTAGTTTTACATATAGGCTTCAGTAAATCGAGGAAAAGACATTTGTAGGCTATGATAAGAAAAACTACTAAATTTAAATATAATTTTTTGCACTGGAAAGAACATTCTAGAAGTCTAATTTTATTGAATAAGTTCGCACAAGGCTACAGAAAACTGTTGTGTTTATTTTTCTTCAAATGCAGTCTAAGCCGATGAGTTTTGATTGTTATATGTTGTATTTGTTTAAGTTAAAAATAAAACATATTATAAACTAAACAAATCCATGGTTCTTTGTTGTCACTGTGTGAATTCTATGGAGGAGAGGAGCAGAAGTTGAAAACAGAGCTCAGGGTTTTTCATGCATCTTTCCCAAACACATCCACCATGAAGGAGATGTTAAAAACACTGAGAGACAACAGTGGACAGGACATCTTTCCAACACTGGTGGAAATGATAAGAACTTATGCAACAATTCCAGTGTCAACAGCAACAGTGGAGAGGTCATTTTCCAAGCTCAAACTGGTTAAAGACACACTCAGAAGCCTATGCACTGAAGAGAGGCTTTCTGATCCCCTCCTCCTGGCTATTGAGAAAGATATTCCTGTAAACCACAGTGAAGTAATAAACATCTACAGGGACATGGCCCCCAGAAGGTTGCCGCTGTAAGGGAGGAAGGAGAGACAACCAGGGAATGGAAGTAACAGATTTTATTTTGAAGTAGAAACCTTTTTTGTAATAATTTTATTAAGTTGCTGTATTTTTGTATTTTGTCAATCATTTTTGCAGTGATTTTTTTTCAGTAAAATCAAGCAGCAACATCCCTCTTCAGTTTAGAGTGAATATTTGTGTTGATTTTAAAGTGTTATGTATTCTGATAACACCAAAATAATTAAAATGATGTAGTGCCGCCTTGTGCAAAAATAAACAAATTATTAGTAAAACACGCCCATGGTTTCTGTGTGAACTGATTATTTTGTAGACATCTTTTGAAAATGAAACAATTGCATGAGTTTGAGGATTTAACTTTTTAAATTATTTTTTAAAAAAGAAGTAAGAGTTGTGTTAATATATATTCTTTTTTGTTTAAAAAAAGTAAAAAAAAAAAAACGTAATTATGAGAAGTGCCCTTTTTTTCCACTTGAGCCCCTGCCCCTCAAAATGTCTGTGCACGGCCCTGCACACAAATGGAATAATGATAATTCACCATAATCACACAGAAAATTAATGTGCATTACTCATTTGTTTTGTAATACACAAAGAATTAGATATCTTGTGAAAGTAAACTTTAGATATTAAATATTCCTAAAAATATTATGGAAGCAAGAAAATAAACAAAAACAAAAAAAAACAGACACTATTATCTCGGGTCTTTAATGACACTAAACACTTAGTAAACAAACGTGTTGGGATGTGTTGGGAACGGTTATATATATATATATATATATATATATATATATATATATATATATATATATATATACATATACAGCTGAAGTCAAAACTATACTTAGGTTGAAGTCATTTAAACCATTTTTTTAAATACTCCGCAGATTTAATATTAGCAAACTATAGTTTTGAAAAGGTGTTTAGGACATCTACATTTTGCATGACACAAGTAATTTCTCCAACAGTCATTTACTGACAGATTGTTTCACTTTTAATTGACAATATCACAATTCCAGTGGGTCAGAAGTTTACAGACACTAAGTTCACTGTACCTTTAAAACGCTTGGAAAATTCCAGACAATTATGTCAAGCCTTTAGATAATTAGCCAATTAGCTTCTGATAGGAGGTGTACTGAATAGGAGGTGTTCCTGTGGATGTATTTTAAGGCCTACCTTCAAACTCAGTGTCTCTTTGCTTGACAACATGGGAAAATCAAAAGAATTCAGCTAAGACCTCAGAAAAACAATTATGGACCTCCAAAAGTCTGGTTCATCCTTGGGAGCAATTTCCAAATGCCTGAATGTACCACGTTCATCTGTACAAATTATAGTAAGCAAGTATAAACAACATTTGTGCGAAAATTGCGAATCATTCCCAGAACAACAGCAAAGGACCTTGTGAAGATGTTGGAGGAAACAGGTACACAAGTATCTATATCCACAGTAAAATAAGTCCTATATCGACATATCCTGAAAGGCTGCTCATCAAGGAAGAAGCCACTGCTCCAAAACCACCATAAAAAGCCAGACTATAGTTTGCAAGTGCACATGAGGACAAAGATCTTACTTTTGTAGAAATGTCCTCTGGTCTAATGAAACAAAAATGGAACTTTTTGGCCATAATGATCATCGTTATGTTTGGAGGAAAAATGGTGAGGCTTGCAAGCCGAAGAACACCATCCCAAACATGAAGCATGAGGGTGGTAGCATCATGTTGTGGGGGTGCTTTTCTGCAGGAGGGACTGGTGCACTTCACAAAATATGGCATCATGAGGAAGTAAAATTATGTGGATACATTGAAGCAACATCTCAAGACATCAGCCATGAAGTTAAAGCTTGGTTACAAATGGGTCTTCCAAATGGACAATGACCACAAGCATACCTCCAAAGTTGTGGCAAAATGGCTTAAAGACAACAAAGTCAAGGTATTGGAGTGGCCATCACAAAGCCCTGACCTCAATCCAATAGAAAATTTGTGGGCAGAACTAAAAAAGTGTGTGCAAGTAAGGAGGCCTACACACCTGACTAAGTTAAACATGATCTGTCTGGAGGAACGGGACAAAATTCAGGCAACTTATTGTCAATAGCTTGTTGAAGGCTACCCAATAAGTTCAACAATTTAAGGTTAATGCTACCAAATATTAACAAAGTGTATGTAAACTTCTGTCCCACTGGAAATGTGATTCAGAAGATATATATATATATATATATATATATATATATATATATATATATATATATATATATATATATATATATATATATATATATATATATATATATATCCAAATGTATAATTTATTTATTTGTTTTCACACTACTCAGAAGAGGAAGATGAAAGAATATTAGTGCCGTCTTGGCATAACTCCAAAAAAAAAAAAAAGAAGAAAAAAGAGGAGGTACAAGGGGTGGAATGAGGTCCCTGCCGGATCAATAAAGACCAGAGGTATGCATTAAAGGGTTAATATATTGGGATTTTTGGGACTAAATGATAAACTGCTACTTACAAATGGCTCTATATTTTTTTTTTTAATTATTTTTAACCATTTTACACTGTTGCATGAACTCCCGGAACGAACCATTCAGACTATTTGTTTCCCGCACAAACCCGGATGTTTCTCATTGACGCGCGTTTGTGAGTTGTAATTTTGGTTTCCGCTGCAGTATGAGGGTCACGTTTGTTGTAGGAGCTTGAGAAGAGTTCATTCATTTCTGTCAAATCTCCCTCGGCGACTGTTTTAATAAAATCTCTGACAATGCTGAGAACGGTGGTGTGTCGTGCAGGGAGCGGCCTTTTAAAGGTACTACATGCT
This sequence comes from Moxostoma hubbsi, assembly GCA_032164185.1. NCBI lineage: Eukaryota > Metazoa > Chordata > Actinopteri > Cypriniformes > Catostomidae > Moxostoma > Moxostoma hubbsi. The sequence goes on from JAVLUX010000038.1 coordinate 24,399,608, forward strand.
TAATGTTCTTCTGTCTGACACATGAGCTGAATTTCATGTCCTGTGACATTTTCATTTCCTAAAGTTCATTAAAACTAGTCCTTTTCACACCGATGGTACAAGTTCACTTTCAGTTAAGTAGCACTTTTGATAGTCAGTTTCGTTTGAATGTATCTAATAGATGCAATAGCAGAGACATGTGTCATAAGCCATCCACTTAACAGTATGTGAACTTTAATTTAAAGCTTTGCACAAAGGATTACATTCCAAGTCATGACATAAATCATGGCTGTTGTCAGTTATTTTAAAAACACCATTGACATTATGAATGTTTTGTACATTTTTACAATCACTTAATGTGCGGAATTGGGGAATTTTTAAACCGTTTCCAAGGTTTAAAGGTTTGACATATTGTATAAATTAGGGCTTTGGCTCATGTACTTATTAAAGTTATAGTGCACCCAAAAATTAAAATTCTTTCATCATTTACTCACCCTCATGAGTTTCTTTCTTCTGGTGAACACAAAACGATTTTTAGAAGAATATTTCAGCTCTGTAGGTTCATACAACGCAAGTGAATGGTGATCAAATCTTTGAAGCTCTAAAAAGCACATAAAGGCAGCATAAAAGTAATCCATAAATATAAGTGGTGTCTTCTGAAGTGATCCAATACATTTTTGGTGAGAAGAGAACAGACCAAAATATAACTCCTTTTTCATTATAAATCTTTTTCCCACTGAGAAAGTTAGTTGACAAAAAAGATTTGACCCATAAGAAGCTTAAAACAGGTATTAAAGTGCACCCTTTTGAAAGTCTACACCTAAAACAATTTTAAGATGTATTGAAGGAGTTCCTTTTATGCTGGGCTGTTTTTTCCTTCACTATCTGGTCAAAGTTATTTAGTAAAAAACGATAATTTGCAATAATATATACATTACATTTCATTATATTCTATCTCTCATACATGCAGCATTCACGGCATACTGTGCCTGCGTTGTGGGGGACCCGAGCCCAGCAGCGATGGGCTTCCAGCCTCCCTATGAACACTGTGGTTCTGTTCGTGCCCCAGCAGGAAGCTTGGGTCGTGGAGAGGATGGGACGCTTCCACCGGATTCTGGAACCAGTGAGTTCATCCTCCCTTCCTGAATGGATTCATCATTTATTCACACATTTGCTTTCATAAGAATAATTTCCAGCCCTTGAAATTACATATTATTCCTGCAGGGTCTAAACTTCTTAATTCCAATCTTGGACCGAGTTAGATATGTTCAAAGCCTCAAAGAAATAGTGATCGATGTACCAGAACAGTCTGCAGTTTCCCTTGGTAAGTATCAGGCATTGCAATATTTTCACTCCTTGTTTAGTTTGTCAGGTGTTATTTAAATTAATCAGAGTTATGTTGCTTTTAGACAATGTGACGCTACAGATAGATGGAGTCTTATATCTCAGGATACTTGACCCTTTTAAAGTAAGTTATAACAGTGCTTTGCTTCTTTAGTCTAGTGTTTCTTTTGACCTACTTCTGGTAATGTACTGTCGTTCTCTTCAAGGCTAGCTATGGAGTAGAAGACCCCGAATATGCCGTCACACAGCTGGCACAGACAACCATGAGATCAGAGTTGGGAAAACTGACACTTGACAAAGTGTTTAGGGTATGAATACCAGACAATGACACAGTTAAGCTACAAGTTAAATGATTTATGGATTATTACAGGCTGCAAGTACATGCAGCTAGATTTCATACCATTACATTTTATACATTATTGTACTATTAATAATCTATGTTCAATGCATTTTTGTTCTCCTACAGGAAAGAGAATCCCTTAATTCCAACATTGTCCACTCTATAAACCAGGCGTCAGATGAATGGGGGATTCGATGTCTTCGATACGAGATCAAAGACATTCACGTTCCCCCACGAGTAAAAGAGTCTATGCAAATGCAGGTAAGAAATTTTAGCCTTAGGAATATTCTCATAGACCATGAAGAGCCTTGACTTAATTGCATCTCAATCGCTTGACTGATGGGATGTCACATGAATCACTTTCAGGTTGAGGCTGAACGGAAAAAGAGAGCCACCGTTCTGGAGTCCGAAGGAAACAGGGAGGCGGCAATTAATGTGGCCGAGGGACGCAAACAGGCTCAGATTCTGGCATCTGAGGGAGAGAAGGCTGAACGGATTAACAATGCTGCTGGTGGGTTTACACTAAAGATTTTGGGATCAGATTAACATTTATAGAAGGCTACTAGGCTGAATCTCAAAGCCTGACAAGGACATGTCTGGGTTATGTTTCACCCCAAAATCAAAAGAATGAGAAAATTAACCCTATATTTGTCTGATTTGTTTTTTTGCATTGAGATATTATTGCGCATGTGGATGTTTTAGTTTTAAGTTTCTCGTTATTGGATTGCAGTATGAATAGCATGCTGTCCAGACAATTGTTTTTATTTTATTTTAATATTTATTGCATTTATAGTAATAAGAATAATATTTATTCATATTATGATATTGAAAAAGGGTGGTTAATTGTCATGAAAATGTCCTAGCAATAAATAGAAGCTTGCCAGAACACCCTAGCAACCATTCTAAACATGCCAGCAATGCTTAGCTTCTTGCTAAAAATGCTAGCAATGCCTAGCAGCATGATAAAGCTTAATACCAATGCCTTGCAACATGCAAAAACATGCTTGCAACACCTAGCACATGCTAGCAATGCCTATAAATATGCCAGCATTGCTTAGTTACATGCTAGCAACATCTAGCAATGAGTTACAACATATGAAATCATGCTAGCAAGGCCAGACAACATGCTAGCGCTACTTAGCTTCTTGCTAAAACATGCTATCAATATAATAATGAAAATGGTGCCAAAAACAAAAAACATCCAGTGAGCGGCAGTTCTGCAGATGGAAACACCTTGTTGATAAGCGAGTTTAAACTGACAAAGTCTACGGTAACTCAGATAACCGCTCTGTACAATTGTGGTGAGAAGAACGTCATCTCTGATGGGGGGGGGGGGGTTGTTTTTGATTTTTTTTTTTAAAACTCAAACAGCCTATTTTTTTTTTTTTTTTTGCCATAACACTCAAGTGTTGATTAATTTGACTCGGGCCAGCTAGCAGCAATTCTGTAACACCCTAGCAATTGCCCAACCACACCCTAGAAACCAGTCTGGGCACCCTACTAACCATATAGTATACTTTATATTGTTCATTTTGATTTTGAGGTGCAATATTACCTCTATGTTGACAGGATTCATGAAATTCACTCAAATACATATTATTTGTATTTATATTATACATTTAATTTATGTAATCACTGTGTGGAATTGTACATTTTTTTTGTCCATGTATTGAAGGGGTTATGATTATAATAAGATTATACGCAATGCATTTACGTTAAATTTACATTACACATCAAACCAACTGGCTTGTTTATGTTTGTCTTTTTTTCTCATTGTACTGTACAGGTGAAGCAAATGCTGTTTTGGCTAAAGCTGAAGCAAAAGCAAAAGCTATCAGACTACTGTCTGAGGCACTCACTCAACAGGTAAATATGAGGATTGTTTACAAGAATTTAAATGATAAACCATGATACACCAAGTTTGTAGTGAAGAATCATTTGTTATAAATTCTAATACAATGTTACTCCTCAGACTAATATAGTGAGAAACCAAGGCATCTTTGTTGACATTGCATAACCGTATCTGTACAGAATGGAGACGCTGCAGCATCTTTTACTGTGGCCGAACAGTACGTCTCTGCTTTCTCCAGCCTGGCCAAAGAGTCCAACACCATTTTACTGCCCTCCAACACTGGAGACATGAGCAGCATGGTGACACAGGTCTGACTTATTTCTGTTGCTGCCTGCCTTACAGAAACTTCATTTTTAATATTCCCTAATAATCATTATTACAATTGTATTTCTAGTTTACATGCATAACTCATTCCTCTCCACATTTTCTCTTCAGGCATTGACTATTTATGGGCGTTTAGCCAAGACACAAGCTCAGAGCACAGTGGAGAGGGCGACCCCTGAGATTTCGGAGGCATTGTTGGAAGGGAACTTTGTGTCTAAAACTGAAACTGGATAGAAACACTGATTCAGAACCAGACAAAAATGTATGTGTCATTGAGATTTGTTGAAAGTCTCATTTTGGCACATGGTATATAAGAGAGACACTGTTGATACCTCACACAGATGTGAGAAAATAGAGGAAATCGAATAAAAACCCAAAGTGCTATGTTGTCCTGATTTAATTACATGACTAATAATTATGTTATGTTTTTGTTTCTTTCTGTTTTCCTTTATAATAAATGTGTTTCTCCTTCTGAAAATTGCTGACCCAATGATTGTAGAGATTCCACCATTCTTCATCAGATCACACTAATTTTTAAACCGGTTTTCATGTCATTGAAAATGAATGCGGTTGACGCATTGATTTATTATAGAACATTGGCAATTGTTGCATGTTTATAGCAATACAACATTTACCAGCATTTGCACTCAAATCTACAGGAAACTAAATGATGTTTACAGTAAATGTTCAAATTTGTTCAATTTTGAGTTTTTTTTTTTCTAAGAACATTGGTAAATGTTACTATAAACGACTTTATAGTAATTTAATTTTGATATTTGACATTCTTCAGTCAATGATGCACAAGATGTTTAATAACTCCATATGAGTCTCTGATAATGCACATCTGTGCTGAAAAATATAAACATGACATTGTTGATTTTAATGTACAGTATTAACATTTATTGCAATTGTAAATGTTACATATTTTATTTTTTTGTGATATCGTCAGAAAAAAAAGCAATCAACCTAAAATTCACATTTTTATATAAGCAACATCCTGTCAGTAACAATTCTGTTTTTGACATCGGTTTATAAAAATCAACCATAAAACACATCACTCATTTATTTTATTTTTTAACACTTAAGAACTGTTTGACAAAAATAAAACAAACAAATGAAATCAGTGCATTCAACATCCTGAAAGGTAACATATATAAAGAAAACATTGATCAGAAAGTCTAATTTGCATGAAATTAAGTGAAGAAACTTCTATTGAGCTCATCCTCAAGTGTCAATAGTAATAATTATTGCAGTCTGTGAGTTGGTAGCACACAAGTCACTCACAAAACTCTAGTGCTCAGTCTATGATTTTTCTTACGCCAACAGTTCTGCTGTTACATTTTGGTCTCTGAAGCAAATATTACCAGGCTACTGAGACTTTAGCCTCAGTCACCATTCACTTTTATTGTACGGAGAAAAAAAAGTAATGAAAGTAAAAGGTGGCTGAGGTTCAAATCCTGTCCAACTTCTCCTTTTGTGTTCCAATGAAGATAGAAAGTCATACGGGTTTGTAATAACATGAGGGTGAGAAAATTAGAAATAATTGTCATGTCCCTGTGAACTACTGCTTTAAGTTTGGGATTTTCTTAAATGTCTGACTTTAAAGGGATAGTTCACCCAAAAATGAAAATTCTCGTCTTTCACGCCCTTTCATGTCATTGCAGATGTGTATGACTTTCTTTTTTCTGCTAAGCACAGGTTTATAGAAGAATATTTCAGCTTTTTAGGACCTCACAATGAACGGTGGCCAGAACTTTGAAGCTCCAAAAATCACATAAAGGCAGCATTAAAGTAATGCATACGACTCTAATGATGTCTTCTGAAACGATTCAGTCACGTTGGGTGAGAAACAGATCAATATTTCAAACCTTTTTTACTATCTCAGGAGATTAGCATTTACAGAAATACTCAAACCAGCCCATCCGGCACCAACAATCATGTCACGCTCCAAATCACTGAGATCACATTTTGTCCCCATTCTTATGGTTTATGTGAACATTAACTGAAGTTCCTGACCCGTACCTGCATGACTTTATGCACTTTTGCCACACGATTGGCTGAGAAGGATATTCGCATGGATGATTGTTGGTCCCAGACGGGCTGGTTTGAGTATTTCTGTAACTGCTGATCTCCTGGGATTTTCACACACAACAGTCTCTACAACAGTATTCTGAATGGGCCAAAAAACATCCAGTGAGCATCAGTTCTGCAGACAGAAACACCTTGTTGATGAGAGAGGTCAAAAGAGAATGGCCAGACTGGCGAAATGGACAGCTCTGCTCTGTCAAAGTTCACCCCGGAGTCTGGTGTGCAGGTCCTCTTGGTCAATTTTGACCGTCTGCTCGTACCAGCGATGGTGGGCGAGCAGGGCCAGATTACGGGCGGAGATGGCGCTCATCTCCATGGCACTGGCCGCCCACTCCACAGCATTGAGGTAGTACAGGCGATCATGGAGGATGAATGGAGGTGTTTTGCGGTGCATTGGGCTGTAGGAGGGGTAAGCAAGCCAGCGCTTCTCTGACACGGATTCCCAGGAAAGGAAAATTTGCTGCAGATGCTCCTGAGAAAGTGGCTGAGAGGAGAAGATCTTCCACACTTTGCTTTGGCTGGCTGGGGGATGAGAGTAGCCCTTGGGAATGTGCACTGGGGCAAGAGAGCTCAGGCTGTGGATGACTGAGGCTTTGTTTTCCATTGTTAGGACATCAGAAAACATAAAGTCTTCAGGTCTGTCTGTGGAGCCTAGATAGGACACATTGAGTAGACCGTGGACCAGGGTGGCCACCGTTTGGTGGTAGCGGCCAGGGAAGTGGGATGGGATAGAAGGGGAAAAGCCTGAGAAATTAATGTCAGATACGTCCTGGTGGAGAGGTGTGGCAACTATAACAATGTCATATAGGGAATGGGAAGCACCAGATTTGCCGACGTAATTCAGCTCGTAGAAAGTAGCAACTGAACCTGAAAGAGGATAAAAGATTATTATTATTGCTTATTCATTATTTACAGAGTTTATTAATACATTGATGAATAACTCCAAAACAACAAACTTCTTAATTTTGATAGATTGAAAAAACAAAACAAGACAGACATTTAGGAGGTATTAAATAGAACTAGCATTTTGCATAACCGTAATAGAAACTATACTCAAAATGTTGTACTAGTTGACATTTCTACTAGTATATTGATATAAATGGTATATCACCCACCCATTTAATGCATTTCAATAGCCTAATCACGGTTGGGCTCTAGACTAATTAACTAGTTATTGATTACTCTCTCTATGTTTTGTATCTGTTTATGTGTATGTGTATGCAGTATGTGTTTTGGTGTGCAGTGTGTTTGTCCAGCCATCATCAATTATCTTACACTGAATAAGTCACTGTGTATGATTTTGTTCCGCTGAACACAAACAGAAATTTTAAAAGAATATCTCAGCTCTTTAGGTCCTCTTTAGGAACTCTGAAGGACCAAAAAGCACAAAGCAGTGTAAAAGTTGTCCTTAAGACTCCAGTGGATTAATCCATGTCTATTGAAGTGATATGATAGGTGTGGTTGAGAAACAGATAAATATGTAAGGCCTTTTTTAATATAAATTATTTTCCCTGCCCAGTAGTTGGCGATATGCATAAAGAAAGTGAATCGCCAAAAACTAAAGAAAAATTTGAAAGTAAAAGTGGAGATTTATAGTAAAAAAAAACTTAAATATTGATCTGTTTATCATCCACACCCATCATATCACTTCTGAAAATATTGATTTAACCACTAAAGTTGTATGGATTACGTTTTTTGCTGACTTTATGTGATTTTTGGAGCTTCAAAGTTTTGGCCACCATTTACTTGCATTGTATGGACCAACAGAGCTGAGAAATTCTTCTAAAATCGTTTTTTTTTTTTTTCAGCAGAAGAAAAAATTCATACACAATTGGGATGGCACGAGAGTGAGTAAATAATGAGATTGAATAAATTATACAATTTTTGGGTGAACTATCCCTTTAAGTCTACCTGGACAGACTGACAAACTGCTAAATTAATTACCATGATAGGTTTAGGCTTATGTTCAATGATATGGAAATAAATTTAACAATATACTGACTTTCTAAAGCAGCTTTTTGTATTGTCTAATCAATGCTTTACTCGACTGACATAATAACAGTCTTTGAATTGTCTGAATTGTTATATTTATTACGTACATTATTTTTATAATTATTTTGAGAATTATATATTAAATCATCTTTATTTGGGGTCCTTTTTCAACAAATAATAATATATGTGATTAATTGTCATTAATTGGTTTAATCAGCATATCATGTAATTATTTTGATTAAAAATTGCAATCAATTGACAGCTCTAAAAAAGTACAACTTATATTCAGAAAAATGCAGTAATAAAATAAACACTGAATGACTTTACCAGTTTTAGATGGTCTCATCTTCACAGAGATGGTAGTGACACGAGCCGGGACAAGTTCAGCTTTGCTATGGTACAGAAGCCCGGAGCAAACCCTCTTATTTCCTCCATCCACTGCCCACAAACCTGCGTCAGCTCCTGCTAGAGCCACAGCACCTACAAGAGGAATACACCATATTCACAAAATGCATGACAATATTTGCTATTAATCTGTGTTATGTGCTCTAAAATAAAGCACCTGCTTTCTATGGCAATCATTGTTAAAGCTATAAGACTACAACACAAACATCCTATGTAGTACAAGCATACCCACAAATCCATTGACTCTGACACTCTGGCCATAGTTGACACGTGTGACAGGCGCTACAATGTCATTAAGAAAAACCTGTGTAAAGCCCTCAGCCAGCATGGCCTCCTCCAGCGTCTGATTGACCAGAGTGAGGAAACCATCTCCACCCATAGCATGCAGCAGGCTCTCCACACTAGAGAATGAGTAGCCAAACTGCTGGTACTGATATATCCTATAGAGAGGAGCCAAATTAGTTAATATGACTTTCAGTTTCAATACAAGTTCTATCAACATTACTGGTGCCATGATGTTGATTAATAACACAAATAATATTTTGACTTGTCACTTAGCATATTTTAAAATAGCAAAAACTGTGGATACAGTAAAAAAAACTTACAATGAAAATTGAGGCCAAATTGCTTTCATAAATTCTTCCTTAAAATTTGCATTACAGTGGCAAGAAAAAATAAGTAAAGACTTTAGAATTAGCTGGTTTGCTGCATTCATTGTTCATAAAATGCAATCTCATCTTCATGTTTGAGTGCTCTTTATAAGTCAAAGGAGCTCTAACCCACACCTCCAATCTTGTTTCATTAATTGGATGCGAGGTTTACCAACTCCTGACTCTAATTAACTTTTGTTGATGTCGTTAGACAATGGGGTTCACTTACTTTTTCCTTGGCACTGAACGTTAAATGGCATGTGTTCAATAAAGACATGAAAGTTTATAATTGTTTGTGTGTTGTTAGCTTAAGCACATTGTGCTTTGTCTATACTTGTAAATTTAATGAAGATGAGGTCACACTTCATGACCAATTAATGCAGAAAACTGCTAATTCCAAAGGGTTCACATAAATTATCTTGCCAATGTATTTGAGCATTGAAGTCGTTCAAATGGTCATGATTTCAGTGGCATAGCATTTGTACACAGATAAGTTTCTAGCAATTTATCATCAAAGTCTTTTATCATGTATTTGGATTTCTATATAAAAAATCCTTGTCTTTTATCCTAACATGCATCGTATGGAAATTAGAGTATAGTGGCTTGACAAGACTTGTAATATTTAATATAACTTTACACATTTTGATTTTACAAGTTTCTTAGCAATAACTCATACAGGATACAGGTTAAATACATCCCATCATAATACTCAAAAACAAAGCAACATCACAAACAAACCTCATAAACTTGTCCAGAATGCCCTCCACCCACATATGCATCCGAATTAATTTGAATCCATATCTCCACAGCATGCGTATAAAATTCACTATGAACCAGTCACTCTCTTCAAAAGTTAACTCCTTTCCGTCAAATATGGCCACTTTAGAAGCTAAATCAGCTCGTGGAGACAAACCTGATGAAAGGATAAGGCTTATTAATTTCATCTACCGATATCGTTTTTTTATTATGTTGGTTATGGTGTGGGTTTGGGTTATTCTAGAGTACTTACAATTAGCTTAATACAAGTCTATGGTATGTCCCCAATAAACATGTTCCAAATCAGTTACAGTTCCAATCAATTTAGTTGTCTACAATGAAGTTGTTGGTTTTTCAACTGGGTGTTTTTTTGCCAAAATAAGACACAAAGTTTGGCTCAGCAAGACTAAAGTGAAAGAATCCAGTTTTGTGTTTTGAAGTACACTATGAGCTTTTAAACAGAAGCAGCTTGAGAGGAAGTGAATACTAACCAAGTTTGTCCAGAAATTGCTTCATGTGCAGGTTGAGGGGGTGAATAATGGATCCTCCCGTCTCATACTCATACCCTCCAATGTTCTCTGTAGCCAGACGCCCCCCGACAAGCGATGCCTCAAACACGTCAATCTTCACTCCTGGCCCAAACTCCTGCCGCAAGAAATATGCTGCAGCCGTGCCTCCTATACCTCCCCCAACTATTGCTGAGAAAGAAACAGACATTTAGTCCCTCAATTTAGGCAGATCCCAACAATGTGCACATAGTAAGCCTTACATCTGCAATTAGTTCTTTCGCAATACATGCATAATATGAACGTGGCTTTACCAATTTTCTTTGGTGACTCTTTAACTTCCGGAGCTAAAGCCAAACCCCTGAGTCCGACTTGACAAAGCCCAAGGAAGAGTAGAGTCTTCAATGACAGGTTTCTCGAAGCCATTCCAGGGATTTAGTGATGGACAAATATTGACATCTGTAAAAATGTATAGGGTTAGTTCACCCAAAAATGTTAATTCTCTCATAATTTGCTCACCCTCATGCCATTCCAGATGTGTATGACTTTTTTTCTTTAGCAGAACACAAACAAAGATTTTTAAAAGAATTTTTCAGCTCTGTGGGTCTGTACAATGCAAGTGAATGGTGAACAGAACTTTGAAGCTCCAAAATCACATAAAGGCAGCATTAAAAAAAAAAAAACAAGACTCCAGTGGTTTAATCCATGTCTTCTGAAGCAATCCAATCAGTTTTAGGTGAGAACAAACCAAAATGCAACTCCTTTTTTAATAATATATCTTGACATCAGCATGATCCTTGGCGATCATGATTTCACAGACGATTACACTTCCTTGTGCTTGAAGCACGTGCATAGCACTAGATGGTGCTTGAAATTGTAATCATGATTGCCAAGGGGGCTGCTGATGTCAAGACTTGGTGTGAAAAAGGAGATGCATTTTGGTCTGGTTCTCACCTAAAACCACTGGAGTCTTATGGGTTACTTTTATGCTAACTTTATGTGCTTTTTGGAGCTTCAAAGTTGGTCACCATTCACTTGCATTGTATGGACCTACAGAGCTTGAAATATTATTCTAAAAATCTTCGTTTGTGTTTGTGAAAATTTACATTTTTGGGCTGAACCAACCACTGTCAACCTTACAGATTTTGGACGAAAATATGAAAGCATAAATACAGTTCACAATTTCAACAGTCTGCTCATGTGCAGCTATAATAAAATAGAAATAAATATATATATATATTATATATATATATATATATATATATATATATATATATATATATATATCTAATTCCCTAATCATTATATTCCTTATTTAAAGGACGAAGAACAGCAGAAGTCAAACCGATGCAACACGTAAGAGTTAAATAAATTTAATGCCAAACAACTCTTAATAAAATATCATGCCGACTTTGTCAAATACGGTGTGTTTAAGTAGGCAGCTGTCAAAATGCTCAGTATATTACCTTTTTAAGGGTCCAAATGAATAGTTTGAGGAAAAAACTGTAAAAGTATTAAAGTGCATTAAGTCATGTGCATGAAATCCAGAGGCAGCAGATTCGTAATTTAGATGAAACACGGAACCGGAAATGAGACACACATGGAGGCGGAAGTAGTGTGATCCACTTGGTAGTGTGCTCTAGGGATAGTAGGAGGTGACCTTACTGAAGTATTATTGAAGTCCTGCATTTATTTTTCAATTAATGTGAAATTAAATTCAGTTGCTATTTATTTTAGTCCAAAGATTTTTCAGCCCTTGTTAGCAACAGATGTCAGATTCGATTTATGACTTTGTAGCATTGCTAGTTAAAGTAAAAGCTTTATTATTGAAAATAAAAGCGGATTTTCTACAATAGCTCGTCTGAGATCAGGAATGGCAGAAGCACAGCAGGCTCGAATGCAGAAGTCAGTGGAAGATATGGTTCAGAGTCTGGAGAGAGATCACATCCGTAAAATGCAGGTAACCTTTATACTGGAGTGACTCCATATAGATTAAGAAACTAAGAATATGTTTGAAGTTACTTGTGGATGCACATTAATCTGAGGTAAATTGCATGCCTTTATTATGAATGGTATGAAAAAAAGAAAGGTTAACCCGTTTTTTCTGAAGTATGTTACAGAAATAAATATCATCACTTCCAAGTTCAACATAGAAGTGTGTCGATTAAATTATTATTTTTTATTTTTTTTACGTCAAGGTTTTAGGTTAAATTGTATACATGCATTAGGAACAGTGTATGCTTTAGATAATAATTTATTCTACCTTGTCAATCCCGTAAATAGTCCTGTGGTGAGACAAATGCATATTCCACATAGTCTCTCAAATTGGGTCATAAAAACTGTTTTTATCATAATTATACAAGAATTGGACAAATGCTGTTTAACCCTTAAATGCATACCTCGGGTCGTTAGTGACCTGGGACCTCCACATTATGCCCCCAATTCTTTAGAATTCCTCCATCTTTCTCTAACACATCTAACAATAAAAATAAAAAAGAAAGATCTTAAATTAAATAAATGTTGTTGGCTTAAATTATTAAAAATGAATTCTCAAAAGTGTCTGGGTCTTTACTGACCGGCTTGACTTGATTTACATTTGACATTGCAATTTGATGTAGAAACAACGTGGAAGTAAACTATAGCAAGTGTAACACATGAACAGTATGATATGATTATTGTCATTTGGGTGATCTACTGAAATTATATAAGTTGTGCGTCAATTTGATTTATAGAATCTAATCTTAATTATTAAATCTAAAATTCATATTATTTCTTTATTATGGCAGACAAAGAGTCGAAAATGTATAAAATTCCAGATGCAGTTTTTTGTTCCCAATAAAAACAGAACAAATTAAGATCTCTTTTGACACGTCACCTATCCCGAATAGTTTATTATTAATATTATTATTATTATTATTATTTAGTGTTCTTTCATTTTATTTATTTAATGTACTGGGCAAATTCTGTTTAAGATGAGTAAAATGTGGTTTCATTTTTGATCAATTGTTCATTCAGTAAACAGCTCATAACACTAACATTCCTCCATCTGTTTTCAGGCACGGATGTTCCACTGCAGTGCAGAATGCTGTGAGCATCCCGGCGACTCCATGAACCAGGTGCATCAGTGTATAGAGCGCTGCCATGCACCACTGGCCAAAGCTCAAGGATTGGTCACTAGTGAGCTTGAAAAATTTCAGGTACGTTGACTTTGGTAAGCTCATGTTTCATGTCACCTGTCTGCTGCCGGAAATCTTCTGTCTGAAATAATATTAATAAAAGCTACTTATCCACCCATAGGACCGTCTCTCAAGATGTACAATGCACTGTAATGACAAGGCCAAGGACCGGTTCGACTCCGGGGCGAAGGAGCCTGCTGTGCGGGCGCTGATGGACAGCTGTGTGTGCAGCTGTGTGGACGAGCACCTCAACATGCTGCCCAGTATGACCCGCAGACTGAAAGACAGCTTGAACTCAATACCTCAGTGAAGAAATAATTGAAACAGAGGCTAAACTAAATGATTGTTAGGGACTCGTGTCTTGACTAGATGGAAGAACTTGCTCTTCCTTGCTATCACCACATTGGGATGTTTTTTTTTTTTTTTTTTTTTTTTTTTTGTAAAGTGCAATTGTTTTATACATCATAGTATTTGATGTTTTGTTAATTTCATTTAGAATTTTTACATTACGGTAATTCAAATTTGGGTATACCTGTACCAAAACCTCACAATGCAAAATAAAATACAAAATAATTGATATTTTCCGTTTGATCTTGATCTGAAATATGACCTAGACATTTCCAAATAATTAAATGATGATAAATAGTGAACATGTAATTTGTGTTGTCAATGCAGGGGTTTTTTCTGTCTTCTTGTTAGGATTTCTATCCTTTGATACTTTGGTACAAAAATAATTACATTTAGCCAAAAACACATCATTGTGTATGTAACAAAAGTATACTGCTTCTTTGGACACCTATGGAAGCATATTAAATGCCCTATGGTAAAAACCAACACATGCCCGATAGACCATTGGTTTTCCTTCGGCAACAACAATGTGAAGTTAGCACCAATTTCAACCCTTTTAAAAGTCAAAATTGATAATAGATAGTATTCAGTATTTTTTTTCTCTTTAAAAATATGTGAATGCCTGATAACAAAACAACCAGCCTAACAAGAAAAATTACTTTGTACATGTAAGACATCCTCCAAACAAATACAAGCAGAATCACATAATCAAGTTAACAACAAAGATCACTTATCTTTAGACTTTTTCATATTTGGCTCTTTGATATTTAAATATAGCAAATTTTTTAAAAGGCACCTGACTATTTACAAATGAAGGATATCCCAAAAAAAAAAAAATAATAATATACATAAGAGGCTGACAAAATCAGGCCATGTTAAATGCTCGAACGGTTATGGTAATTTGTGTTTGGTTGATGGAGATTGGTGCTGGATCATGACACGCTGCGTGTACTGCTCTCTGGTTTTGGTGCGTCACTCCTCATATATATATTATATCATATCAGTTGAACTCTGAAGTTTACATACACTTAGCCAAATACACTTAAACTCAGTTTTTCACAATTCCTGACATTTAATTGTAGAACTCATTCCCTGTCTTAGGTCAGTTAGGATCACTACTTTATTTTAAGAATGTGAAATGTCAGAATAATAGTAGAGAGAATTATTCATTTCAGCTTTTATTTCTTCCATCATATTACCAGTGGGACAGAAGTTTATACACTTTGTTTGTATTTGGTAACATTGCCTTTAAATTGATTATGCTTCAAATGCTTCAAAACATCAACCATTGTGCCTGTACCGAAGCAAGCCAAAATCACCTGCTTAAATGACTGGCGTCCTGTTGCCCTCACCCCCATCATCAGCAAATGCTTTGAGAGGTTGATCAGAGATCACATCTGCTCTGTTCTGCCCACCTCTTTGGACCCATTGCAGTTTGCCTACCGCAACAACCGCTCCACTGATGATGCCATTGCATCTACAATACACACTGCTCTATCCCACCTGGAAAAAAGGAACACATATGTGAGAATGCTGTTTGTAGACTACAGCTCAGCATTTAACACCATAGTGCCCTCCAAGCTTGATGAGAAACTCCGGGCTCTGGGCTTAAACAGCTCGCTGTGCAGCTGGATCCTGGATTTCCTGTCAGGCAGACGTCAGGTGGTTAGAATGGGCAGCAACATCTCCTCATCACTGACCCTCAACACTGGAGCCCCGCAGGGCTGTGTTCTCAGCCCACTCCTGTATTCCCTTTACACACATGACTGTGTGGCGACACATAGCTCCAATGCCATCATTAAGTTTGCTGACGATACGACGGTTGTAGGTCTGATCACTGACAATGATGAAACGGCCTACAGAGAGGAGGTGCACACTCTGACACGCTGGTGTCAGGAGCACAAACTCTCCCTCAACGTCAGTAAAACCAAGGAGCTTGTGGTGGACTTCAGGAAGAAAGACAGAGAACACAGCCCCATCACCATTAATGGAGCACCGGTGGAGAGAGTCAGCAGCTTCAAGTTCCTCGGTGTCCACATTACTGAGGAACTCACATGGTCCATCCACACTGAGGCCGTTGTGAAGAAGGCTCACCAGCGCCTCTTCTTCCTGAGACGGCTGAGGAAGTTTGGAATGAACCACCACATCCTCACACGGTTCTACACCAGCACCGTAGAGAGCATCCTGACTGGCTGCATCACCGCCTGGTACGGCAATAGCACCGCCCACAACCGCAAAGACCTGCAAAGGGTGGTGCGAACTGCCAGAAATATCATCGGAGGTGAGCTTCCCTCCCTCCAGGATATATATAACAGACGGTGTGTGAAGAAAGCTCGGAGGATTATCAAAGACTCCAGCCACCCGAGTCATGGGCTGCTCTCACTGCTTCCATCAGGCAGGCGGTATCGCAGCATCAGGACCCGCACCACCCGACTACATGACAGCTTCTTCCCACAAGCAATAAGACTTTTGAACACATGATCTCTCACGATCAACAATCAGCACTGCACTTTATTAATCATCACTATGTCAATATATTCTCCCATTCAATTAGTGTTTATATATATTTATACCTTTATACCTGTATCTAGTGTATGTGTATTCTACATTGTGTGTATTGTGTACATTTGTTATGTAAATTGTTGTGTAAGTATGTGTACATTTGTTATGTAAATTGTTTTGTGTAAATATGTTGTTATTGTCACTGTCATTACTGCATTGTTGCACGGAACTGCACACAAGAATTTCACCTGCTGTTGCACTCGTGTACACAGTAGTGTGACAATAAAGTGATTTGATTTTGATTTGATTTGATTTGATTAACTTGGGTCAAATATTTTAGGTAGCCTTCCACAAGCTTCTCACAATAAGTTGCTGGAATTTTGTCCCATTCCTCCAGACAGAACTGGTGTAACTGAGTCAGCTTTGTAGGCCTCCTTGCTCGCACACGCTTTTTCAGTTCTTCTTTTAGTTTGTTAATTTTAAATACAAATTTTAACCATTCAGTTAATTAATTTTTATAAAACACCCCTTATTACAAGTACAACAATGAGCATCTTTAACTACATATTCTCACAGTAACAATTCTTGGTTCATTCATGACGAAAATGATGTGCAATTGTACTGTAGTGTGCTCCCTTAAAACACACTTCACTTTCCAACAAAAGTGAATAACTGGGTCTGTAAACAGTAGTCCATATGACTTGTGCTGTGTTCCATGTTTTCTAAAGTCACACAAAAGAATTATGTGAGGAAAAATTGCAAATGGGTAATTCTCAAGAAAGTTAGACTTTCCAACTTACAAAATATTTACATTTTCCATTTAGTTCAGTTTTTGCCTATAAATGCTGAGGATAAACATTTTGTAACATGTTGACCATAATCGTTATTCATGAAGGACAACTTGGCTGCTGTTCTTTCTTTTATTAATGTAGTTTCATGAACAAAGCTATGTTAACACCAACAAGGGTTAAATGGGTTACACCACCACATTTTGAGGGCTCAATGGGGTACAACACCAAATATTTTTGTGTGAAAATATGAATTAAAATGTGAATAACTGTTTAACCTACTTGTAAAAATCACTATAGGCATATTTAAGCAGCCTCTGAACTTAAACCTTAAAAATTATTTTCTACATCTTTTTATATAAAATTTTTTTAAAATTGATAAAACCGATAACATGAAAGCAAGGGACAAACGTTCTTCTTAATTTATTAAAATTATTAATAATAATTTAGGGTTTGCTTTTTTGCACACTGGTTCGGCCTTGCACTAATGCTTTTTTAAAAAAAAAAAAAAAAAATTTAATAAGCACAAAATACACAAATAATTATACATGTCATAGAAGTGGTGTACCAGATTAAGGGAACAAGGATTTTTTTCAAGCAATAAACAATTTCAAATATATTTTATAATTTATAAAATGAAAAATAATTTATAATTTAAAATTTGCAAAACAGTGTCATGCCATTTCTTATTATTAAAGGTAAGGTTATAAAATTATATATTTTTTCATGACTAAAGAATTCAAGGGACATGTTTGTCAACATTTTGATATTGACCCAAACAAATGTTGGCAGAAATTACCTATTTTGTGAGACATTTTGAGTTTCTTTACAGAAGGGGGCGCTAGACGGCCCACGAAACTGAATCCTCCATCGATCTCTTTTTTTTTTTACTCTGCAGAGTATATTGTAATTAAAATTGATAGTTGCAAGGATTCATACTTGTTAAATCCGTAACAGCAGTAACTATAAAATACATTTATTTTTAAATCCTCCAGTAACACTTGATTGTGATTGGCCCATTCTGAAAAGTAACACGTGACAGCGTCTATGCGCTGCCTGCTTCAGCTGTGGTCTAGTGATTTGTCGTCGTGTTTTTCAGAAAATAAATAAATACATTTCATTTATTAAACGATTTAAGCAACGTATTTTAAGATTTTCTATAATCCAATAACTTTTTAATCACCTCTTGGTAAAAATGGCTATTTTCAAAGGTATTCCAGGACTTAAATTTGAAAAAGCTAAATTCAAGTACTTAAAAGCACTTCAAGCACCTTATACGAACCCTCTCCTATGGCGTTTATACGTGTGTACAATTTTTTTTTTTTTTATTATTTCTTTTGATTTTCCCATGATGTCAAGCAAAGAGGCACTGAGTTTGAAGGTAGGCCTTAAAATACTTTCACAGGTACACCTCCAATTCAGTACACATCCTATCAGAAGCTAATTGGCTAATTGTCTAATTGCTTGAAATTATTTTCTGGAATTTTCCAAGCTGCTTAAAGGCACAGTGAACTTAGTGTCTGCAAACTTCTGATTTTCTGAAGTTGTGATATATTCAATAAACAATAGTTCCATGTTTATAATTATATTACAATAAAAGTCTATGGGGCCTTTGTTCCATATTTATAATAAAATTTCAGTACAAGTCTATGGGACATTTGTTCCATGATTATCATTTACTTACGATAAATGTCTTTGGGGCATTTGTTCCATGTTTATCATTTAATTACAATAGAAGTATATGGGCCATTTGTTCCATATTTATCATTAAATTCCAATACAAGTCTATGGGATAATATTTATAATTGTAAAAAAATCTGTTCTCATAAGATAAGGAAAAGCCATGAAGTGTCAAACTTTTATTTCAATGTTAAGTATGTTAGTGATGTGATAAAAGGACCTTGAGGTTTCTAAAACCCTAAACAGAATATGATTGTTAATCTGTATTTAACCTGGAATAATATTACATTATACCAATTGGAAGTAATGACTGTATTTGACTACATTGATTGTGCTCCTTTATGTATGTTATCTCTTATATCTTCTGTTATTTCATTGTTGTGCAGGTTTTTACTCAGAGCTGGAGATGGAAAGACCATGGCGACGCAGTACGCTACATGCCTTAGCCAAAGTCTGCCCCACTTCAATATCTCAGACCCAGAGATCTACTTTGACATTTGGGTGTCAATCAATGACCGATTTCAACAAAGGTCAGTATACAGTAGTTTACTGTGTATTCAGTTCACACTGGCATACATCTATGCTATTCAGATATGCCATGTACTTCTGAAGTATGATTTCTGTTCAAATGTTTTGTCCTATAGGATATTTGACCCACGTGTTGACATCGTGAAAGCCGATTGGTTGCCATTCTGCCCTAACTGCCTCTCGCAGTGGAGTAGTAAATTTGAGGAGATCGAGGGGTCTTAAGACAACCAAACTGAGGTGGTCTTCTTTGCTGACTTCCCAGGTTTTGTCTGCATTTTTTTGTATATATTTTTTTACTTATTCACAGGAATATGTTTACCTAATCTACCCAAGCAGATGCTACACTTATTATCATTATTGTTATTGCGGTGTATGTATACGTACAATGTGCAGTGCATCCAGAAAGTATTCACAACGTTCACTTTTTCCACATTTTGTTATGTTACAGCCTTATTCCAAAATTGATTAAATTCATTATTTTCCTCTAAATTCTACAAACAATACCCCATAATAACAATGGGAAAGAAGTTTGTTTGAAATCTTTGCAAATTTATTAAAAAAAATAAAAAAAAAATAAAAATAATTGGCTCCAATTAAAGACTCAAGTCTTTTTGTGTATGATGCTACAAGCTTGACACACCTATTTTTGGGCAGTTTCTCCCATTCTTCTTTGCAGGACCTCTCAAGCTCCATCAGGTTGGTTGGGGAGCATACCGATGCTCACAGCCATTTTCAGATCTCTCTAGAAATGTTCAAGTCAGGGCTCTGGCTGGGTCTCCTAGTCTCCCAGTTCCTGCCGCTGAAAAACATCCCCACAGCATGATGCTGCCTCCACCATGATTCACTGTAGGGATGGTATTGGCCAGGTGATAAGTGGTGCCTGGTTTCCTGCAGACATGGCGCTTGCATTAAGGCCAAAGAGTTCAATATTTGTTTCATCAGACCAGAGAATTTTGTTTCTCATGGTCTGAGAGTCCTTCAGGTGCCTTTTGGCAAACTCCAGGCGGGCTGTCATGTGCCTTTTACTGAGGAGTGACTTCCGTCTGGCCACTCTACCATACAGGCCTGATTGGTGGAGTGCTGCAGAGATGGTTGTTCTTCTGGAAGGTTCTCCTCTCTCCACAGAGAAATGCTGGAGCCCTGTCAGAGTGACTATTGGGTTCTTGGTCACCTCCCTGACTAAGGCCCTTCTCAACTGATCGCTCAGTTTGTCTGGGCAGCCAGCTCTAGGAAGAGTCATGGTTATTCCAAACTTCTTCTATTTACGGATGACGGAGGCCACTGTGCTCATTGGGACCTTCAATGCTGCAGAAATGTTTCTGTACCCTTCCCCAGATCTGTGCCTCGATACAATCCTGTCTCGGAGGTCTACAGACAATTCCTTGGACTTCATGGCTCGTTTTGTGCTCTGACATGCACTGTTAACTGTGGGACCTTATATATACAGGTGTGTGCCTTTCCAAATCATGTCCAATCAACTGAATTTACCACAGGTGGACTCCAATCAAGCTGTAGAAACATCTCAAGGATTATCAGTGGAAACAGGATGCACCTGAGTGAAATTTTGAGTGTCATGGTAAAGGCTGTGAATACTTTCATTTTTTATTTTTAATAAATTTGCATAGATTTCAAACAAACTTCTTTCAAGTTGTCATTATGGGGTATTGTTTGTAGAATTTTGAGGAAAATAATGAATATAGTCCATTTCGGAATAAGGCTGTAACATAACAAAATGTGGAAAAAGTGAAGCGCTGTAGATGTTGTGTTGATATTCACAGGCCTTCATCTTGAAAATTATGTGAGTGAGGATCTGGGGAACACCAGCGTTCAGGTTCTAGAATGTTTAGTGAATGTTGAGTTAGTGGATGAGATGAAGAACTACAGTTTACAACCAAGAGAAATGATGCAGGTACATTTCTCCCCTCCTCAATTATCAGAATCTGATGTTTCATTCTACTTTGAAATAATGTAATTGTTAAATTTATTAATATCTTTGCAGTTGACTCTCTATGTATTAAGCTTCCAGTTGGTACAAACCATATATAAGGTGTACACGGTGTCTGAAGGAAAATGTAGAATGATTTCCGTGTGAAATGTTTGCACATTTATTTAATCAAAAATACGCATGTAAGTGTGGTTAGTATGGCACCATTTTAGTTTCCACGATTCCACAAATAAAGTAATGTTTTGCTATGATACATGACAAGATTAAAATAGTAATATTTTGAAAAAGTCACAATTACAATAAAGTAGTAGCATTATGAGATTAAAGTCATAGCATTATGAGAAAAATATCTTCATTTTATGAGAATAAAATCGTAAGGAAAGTTACATCAAAATGACTTAAAGGGCACCTATTATGCCCCTTTTCACAAGATGTAATTTAAATCTTTGGTGTCCCCAGAATGTGCCTGTGAATTGTGAATACCCCACAGATCATTTAATATACCATGTTGAAAATGCCAATTTCTGGGTGGAAATAAAAATGAGCTGTTTTTTGATTGTGTGTGTGTGTGTGTTTTTAAATGAAAATGAGTTGCCGCTCCTCGCCCCGTATCCAGAATAGGGCGGAGTTTTGACATCTCTGCTTCGGATAACTAGACATCATAAGCAATATGACTGACAGCGAACATATTTTGAAGCATTCCATAAATGTCAGTTTATATTGTTTACAGAATGAACAGAGATTTTTCTCTTTTGGAGAATAATCATTCCACATCTCAGTATTGTTCACTTAATGGAATAGTTCATACAAAAATGAAAATTATGTCATTATTTACTCACCCGTATGTACTTCCAAAACAGTGTAGCTTACTTTTGTGAAACACAAAAGTAGATGTTAAGTAGAATATTCACAATTCTCTTTTCATACAATGATACTAAATGGAATCAGGGATTGCCAAATTCTACAAATAACAATATACCACCAGAAAAGTATAATAACATAGTTCAAATGACTTGTGAGCTACAATCCAAGTCTTCTGGAGCCACAAAAGAGATTTGTGTGACAAACAGTCTGAAATTTAAGGCATTATTTAATCTCTCAAATATGGTTTGCACTTATCAATTATGCATATTCAAACTTGCTGTGTCATTGTTTACATCACATAACAACCAATGGCATTCGTTGTCACTGATATCAATGTTGGTGTGTCGCATCTTCAAAAAGGTATATTTGAAAATCTGCAAGCATAATTGAGATTTGAGTGCTACAACAGAGGCAAAACTTTTTGTGAATAATGACTTCAATTTTTATTTGTTTCTCACACAAAGCTATCATATATCGTATAGCTTCAGAAGGCTTGGAATATAGCGCACAAGTTGTATGGACTACTTTTATGGTGTTTTCTTTTCTTTGAACCTTAACCTCTGTCAATATTTACTTTAATTGTATGGAAAAGAACAGTGGGAACATTCTTCAAAACAATTTTTTGTTCCAGAGAAATGAAAGTGTCTAAATTATTACAGAATTTAAATATTTGTGTGAACTGTTCCTTGAATTCTTACATTTTATTTCCTAAAGCTGCTTTTACTGGTTACTGAAAATTAAGTAACAACACTATGATTTACTTGTTCTTATCAAATGTTAAACAACAGTTTTATTTTATTGTATTGAGAGTTAAAAGGCCTTCAAAATCTGTGAAAGATGCTAAATGAAACCTGGGCTTTTAAGCGAAAAAGGTTGTCAGTTGAATATTTAAACCAATTTGCACCTTACTGTGCTTGAGGTGCCATGTCATGAATTGTGTCATCATAAGATTTTATACATTATATCAAATGCAGACAAAAATAACTTTCAAATTATTTAGGTAAATCTTGCTGGAAAATTGTGACAAACTTGGACAGTGATTACCTTGGACAGGTAATGAATTGTCATTAATGCATGTTTAATTATGCAAAATGCAGTGTTCTTATTAAATGCCTGGGTGGCATAAAATATTTTATGCAACATATGGAAAAACACAACATGTTACAGCTTTAACATGCAAATAATAATTGCAGGAGTAAGAATGCAAGTCTGCTGTTCAAAATGGAACGTGTCAGTTTTTCAATAAACTAAAAGCATAACTGGCCCCATGTGTCATTTAAAAATACATCATTTTCCAACAGATGCAACAGAGAGAGAATATTCAGCTAATGAATAAATGTGTTGTTTTATTGCTGTCAGTTTTCAATATTCATACATATTCAGTTAGAACTGATCTTTTCACACAATTTAAAGTGCATAAGACAACAATTCAAAGTGTCAATAACATTAAATGGAATGGCACATAGTCCAAACACATATTTAAGACATGTAATTGAAAAACACTTAAAAAGAACTGCTTGGCATGTATCTTGATGTATAACCTAATCAATTCTGTGTCAGTTTTACTGTCAGCATATTAATTAGCTAAACAACAGACAGCCTTAACAAAAGTTGTAAAAACATATTACGTTAACTCATCCATTACTTTCCCCATTACTAGTGCTAAAGATATAGTTTACACAAAAATGAAAATTCTCTTCGTACACCCTCATGCCATCCCAGATATGTATGACTTTTTCTTCTGCTGAACTTTCTGAGATTTTTAGAAGAATATTTCAGCTCTGTAGGTTCATACAATGCATTGAATGATGGCCAGAACTTTGAAGCTCCATATAGCACATAAAGTCAGCATAAAAGTAATCCAAATGTTGGTTAAATCCATATCTTCAGAAGGAATCCAGCTGGTTTTTGGGGATTACAAACTCCTTTTTGACTATACATCTTGCCATTGCAGTCTCTAGTAGGCACGATCACGATTTCAAGCTTGATTACACTTATTAGCACCTGATGCATGTGCAGAGCACTAGATGGCGCTATAGGGAGTGTAATCGAGTTTCAAATGATCTTGCCTAGAGACTGCTATGGCAAGATGTACAGTGTAATAGGAGTAATATTTTGGTCTGTTCTCACTCAAAACCAACTGGATAGCTTCAGAAGACATTGAGTAAGCCACTGGAGTCTTATGGATTATGTTTATGCTGAATTTGTCTCCTTGTTGGACCTTCAAAGTTTTGGTCAACATTCACTTGCACTGTATGGATCTACAGAGCTGAAATATTCTTTTAAAAATCTTCATTTGTGTTCAGCAGGAGAAAGAAAGTCATACATATCTGAGATGGCATGAGGGTGTGTAAATGATGAGAGAATTTTCATTTTTGGGTGAACGAACCATATAAAAGCTTTTAAGCTAACGTTTACATGCTCTTATGTATTAAGCTAAACAATTAGTTCCCTTTTTTGCTCATGATAAGACAAGGCTGGTTATCATTAATTGTCAAATCAACATACAATAATTCAGTAACATAATGGAAAGGTTCAAGGCTCTTCACTAGATGTCTTTCAAGCACTTTCATGATTCCTAAAAGATGTATTTGATTAAAGTCACCCCATTAGGAGTAATACAAGTTCAGTGGAAAAGTCATGACCTCAAATATGACATGTAAACTTGGTTCAAATTACGACATGTTGATTTGTTCTTTCTTACAGATGTGCAAATTTATGCTGAGGTCACACTTTCAATCTTGAGATGAAATGAGACACTTCATATGAACTAATAAATATAAATCTCTGCATATAAACAAAACCAAAAAACTAGGCAAAAATGCCACAGAGTGTAGACACCAAAAATAAAATTAAAACTGTGATGAGTGAGTCAGAGAAACTGGTAATGTGTGATTTAGTGTTGCTTATATAAATCCCTTTAGATCCATGAAACGGAGGTGATGTTGTCTGTAGTGCTGAGATCTACCTCAGCTGGAAGTCTGGATAGAATATTCCACGTAGCACACCTTCAATTACCATGTTGGAAAATGTATCTGCAAACAATTGAAGGAAAAAAATTGCTGATAAATTAATGACAATAAATCACATTAATATTTGCTAAGAAAGACCCCCAATAAAGAATTCAATATCCACTAACTGAGCACTTTATTAGGAACACCTGTACACCACCTTATTATCTAATCAACCAATCGTGTTGCAGCAGTGCAAAGCATAAAATAATTCAGATACAGGTCAGGAGCTTCAGTTAATGTTCACATCATAGTATGGGAGCAGAGCGGAGATAATTCCACCTGAGCGGAGAGCGCCTTTTTGAAGATTCCACTCCGCTCTCTCAGGCCGCTCACTCAACCCAGAATGCACTTCGTGAGATGCTGATTTAGGAATCTGCGAAATAAGCAATAGGCCTGAGGTTATGGAGCTCAAACGTTGTTTTAGTGAAGTTGCAAACCTTATAGCCTAAATAAATGCAAAGTACAAATCAAAATTAAGAACGAGGAAATTGAAAGGGAGTGTGGAGAGACTGAGAAGTAGCAAATATTCCTTTAGGAATCGTACACGTCACATTGCCAGAGAGCACGAGGATTTGCTACGCGAATATGGTAGTGCATCAAAAGATGAGCTAGAAGGCTACCCTACTATTCGATAATAAATTAATAGATAAGTAAGGTATCTTGTTGTTTTGCCATCATGTCAGTGCAGCTGCCAGCTAGATGCAGGCTCGATTCTGTGGGGGTTGCGAACGATAGAGCATCCTCAATTGAATATGTAAGCTTAATAATACTGTATATTGGCAAAGCATTTTTCCTTGAATAGGAACACACCGGCGAACACACACAAAAAAAAAAATCCCAGAATCAAAACCAATAAACATGTATGATCTTGCAGATTAATGTGTCCTAATTTGCAGGCACAGCATTCTGCTTTTATGCCTTCATTGTACAATTGAGCATTTGATTAGTAAAGATTTCTGCTCTCGCATAGAGAATTTCATAGCGGAATTATCTCACTTAATCGACTGCTAGTTGCTTTCGATTTCTGTTTCAGGATAAAGTGCACATAACTGCTGGTCAGTTTCCCAAAGCCAAATCCACATCTTTACAATAATTGTGACATATAAAAAAAACTGACTCTAGATTAGTAGTTGCGGATAATCTTACAACATCGCATTCATGCGCACAGAACAAAACAAAAAAAAAATCTATAAAATGTACATAAGAAAAAAAAAACTTCTTTTAAACGAAGGCAGTGTAATTTGTGAATTAAATCATTTGTATTTGTTTTGGGATCATTAAACTTGATTTCATCTAATTGAAAGAGATATATATATATATCTCTAATAGGACAAAATCTCACTTTATGCAGGACAAATATTTTTTATTTGTTAAATCCATGATTAAAACTTGCTGTACATATAAAAAGCACATGCTCAAGACATGATTGTTTGACGCAATTTGAAGTCCAGATTCACTTTATGCTGCTTTAAAAATATCAAGGAAAAACAAAGGGGGCACATGGTATCTAATAATATAATAATTATTATATAGATAACCACAGTCCTTTAGATTGCATATGATTCGTACATATGAAATTGAAGGAAATATTAATAAAGCAACAACACTGAAAAAGAGAAAAAAAAATATTCACTGCTCTTTTCTGGATAACTTAATACACCCTTTAAAACTGAACACAAAATTAGGATGAGAAATTGCTCATTTTAATTTACAGACCCAAAGTCTGATATCATTAAATCAGAAACGTATTAATGTATCAGTATACATTATTATTGCCATAAATAACTCGAACAAACTTTAAAGTTGAAAAAATTGTGGTTTTCTGGGTCGGTTTGATCACTCGGGTCCAGTTTAAAGTGAAAAAATAATAATAATAAATAAATAAATAAATAAATAAATAAATAAATAAATAAATAAATAATCGCAAATGTGCACATATGCGAGTTTCCGTGTAAACGCACATATGTTTTATCACTTGTAGGGTCATGTTTGATGACTTGTTTAAAATAAATAAAACTACTGAAAACAAACATTATGGCATTATTTGAAGATGTTCAATGGCATATGTGCTAACAGAGAAATATGATTATAAATTATAATTAAGGTCTGGTGGACCCGAATATCTATCAGCAGTTGTAAATGCATCCAAAATAAACAGCAAGATTTGATATACTAGAACACAACAATACAAACTCATCATTTCAAATGTTTTAGTTACTAAGCGTTTGATAATTTAATAAATGTTGGCCTATAGTCTACATTTCACGCAGAGGGGCACCTCGGCCCATGTGGACAAAGGGGCAGTTGCTCAGGCTACTGTAGCGACCCCCTGTGTACGTGCTTGGAACCAAGTATACTACAGAGAAATTGAATGTCGCAGCGGGATTTGAGCACATGCTTTTTTATCATCTGCTTGGGCCAGGAGCAGTTGAGTGAACATGCACACATGCATGGAGCGGGTTATTGAGCGGAGTGTCACACCGATCTGCTTCGCTCACATGCTCTGGTTCACATCAACCATCAGAATAGGGAAAAAAAATTATATCAGTGATTTGGAGCGTGGCATTATTGTTAGTCCCAGACGGGCTGATTTGAGTATTTCTGTAACTGTTGATCTCCTGGGATTTTCACACACAACAGTCTCTAGAGTTTTTAACTGTCCAGTTTTGGTGAGCCAAGCTTTCTGTTTTTGGCTGACAGAAGTGGAACCCAACATAGTCTTCTGCTGTTGTAGCCCATTCGCCTCAAGGTTTGACGTGTTGTGCATTCTGAGATGATATTCTGCTCACTATAATTGTACAGAGTGGTTATCGGAGTTATCGTAGCCTTTCTGTCAGCTCGAACCAGTCTGACCATTCTCTGTTGACCTCTCATCAACAAGGCCTTTCCATCCGCAGAACTGCCATTTACTGGATGTTTTTTGTTATTGGCACAATTCTGAGTAAACTCTTGAGACTGTTGCACATGAAAATCCAAGGAGATCAGCAGTTACAGAAATACTCAAACTTGCCTGTCTGGCACCAACAATCATACCACAGTCGAAATCAATGAGATAAAAAATGTTCCCCATTCTGTTGGTTGATGTGAACACTAACTGAAGCTCCTGACCTCTATCTGCATGATTTTATGCATGCACTGCTGCCTCAAAATTAGATGATTAGATAAATTGCATGAATATGTAGGTGTACAGGTGTTCCAAATAATGTGGTTGGTGAGTGTATAATAAACAGAATAATTATAAATGTATAATTATAAATGTATATAATAATTTAAAATTCAAAACATTATTATGAATTGATGAGACAATACAAAAAGTGACTTAAACAAAGTCCCCTTTGAGTGTCTCGTAGCTAAAATATGGGACAATAGGCATTCTGTACAGGATTTTGTCATTTCAGCCAAAATACGTGACGTCTTGGCAAATATGGGACAGTTGGCAACTCTATCTTCAAGGGATGTTCTGGGTTCAATACAAGTAAAGCTCTGTCAAAAGCATCTGTGTCATGCTCCCGATTACATCAGAATTTATTTTCGACTTTTCCATCAGTTTGTAAAAACAAACAAAAAAAATCATATATAATATAAGCCACTTACAATGGGAGACTATGGGGCACATTCCCTGTCTTAGGTCAGTTAGGATCACTACTTTATTTTAAGAATGTGAAATATCAGAATAATAGTAGAGAGAATTATTTATTTCAGCTTTTATTTCTTTCATCATATTACCAGTGGGACAGAAGTTTACATACACTTTGATAGTGTTTGGTAGAATTGCATTTAAATTGATTAACTTGGATCAAACTTTTTAGATAGCCTTCCACAAGCTTCTCACAATAAGTTGCTGGAATTTTGTCCCATTCCTCCAGACAGAACATGCTTTTTCAGTTCTGCCCACATATTTTCTATCAGATTAAATCAGGGCTTTGTGATGGTCACTCCAATAACTTGATTTTGTTGTCCTTAAGCCATTTTGCCACAACTTTGGAGGTATGATTGAGGTAATTGTCCATTTGGAAACCCACTTGCGACCAAGCTTTAATTTCCTGGCCGGTGTCTTGAGATGTTGCTTCAATATATCCACATAATTTTCCTTCCTCATGATGCCATCTATTTCGTAAAGTGCACCAGTCCCTCCTCCAGCAAAGCACCCCCACAACATGATGCTGCCACCCACATGTTTCACAGTTGGGTTGAGTTTTTCTGCTTGCAAGTCTCACCCTTTATCCTCAAAACATAACAATGGTCATTATGGACAAAATGTACAATTTTTGTTTCATCAGACCAG
Organism: Moxostoma hubbsi; assembly: GCA_032164185.1. Lineage (NCBI taxonomy): Eukaryota > Metazoa > Chordata > Actinopteri > Cypriniformes > Catostomidae > Moxostoma > Moxostoma hubbsi. The sequence goes on from JAVLUX010000038.1 coordinate 24,428,974, forward strand.
AGGACATTTCTCCAAAAAGTAAGATCTTTGTCCCCATGTGCACTTGCAAACTGTAGTCTGGCTTTTTTGATGGTTTTGTAGCAGTGGCTTCTTCCTTGCTGATCAGACTTTCAGGATATGTCGATATAGGACTCATTTTACTGTGGATATAGATACTTGTTGTTAGATAATTTTGTCATCCAATGTATTTAATTTATTTTCTTGATCTGCAATCCCCGTCTCGATATGGCTCAGCTGAGGGAAGAAAGAAATGACACAGACACCCAATGCTATCAAATCCTTCTTCAACGTTTATTGTTCAACACTTTGTTATATGGTCCAGAAAAACCACATTCCACTGGACCCTCACCAATGAAATAGTTCATTACCTTATATTGGGGTGACATACATGTTTGAGCTACGTGTGAAACTTGAGAGTAGAGACAAGAAACACATTCCTATAGAACATCCTTCAAACAGGGAACAGTTGCAGTTACACCAACAGAAAACGTTTAAAAGATGCCTCCATTATTCCACACTTGTGTACCTGTTTCCTCTATCATCTTCACAATGTCCTTTGCTATTTTTTTGGGAATGATTTGCACTTTTAGCACTAAACTACGTTCATCTGTAGGAGACAGAATCCATCTACTTCCTGAGCAGTATGATGGCTGCATGGTCCCATTGTGTTTATACATGTGTACTATTGTTTGTACAGATGAACGTGGTTCCTTCAGGCGTTTGGAAATTGCTCCAAAGGGTGAACCAAACTTGTGTAGGTTCACAATTGTTTTTCTTGAGGTCTTGGCTGATTTCTTTTGATTTTCCAATGATGTCAAGCAAAGAGGCACTGAGTTTGAAGGTAGGCCTTAAAATTCATCCACAGGTACACCTCCAATTCAGTACACATCCTATCTGAGGTTAATTGGCTAATTGCCTAAAGGCATGACATACATTTCTGGAATTTTCCAAGCTGCTTAAAAGCACAGTTAGTTTACTAAATGTAAACTTCTGACCCACTGGAATTGTGATAGTCAATTAAAAGTGAAACAATCTGTCTGTAAACAATTGTTGGAAAAAATTACTTGCATCATGCAAAATGTAGATGTCCTAAATGACTTGCCAAAACTATAATCTGCTAATATGAAATCTATGGAGTGGTTAAACAATTAGTTTTAATGACTTCAAACTAATGCCGAGTTTACACTACATGATTTTTGGCCCCATTTTCACTGGCCGACAGTTTTGTGGAGATCGGCAACAAAAGCCTGAAATCATAGGCAAATCAGAGTTCGCTCCCGTGAGCAACGAACGCAATGTATGAATTATCAAAGACGTGATCTGAGAGAAGCGCAGATGCGTCGCCGATGTCAGCGAGATGTCTAGCATGTTAAATATCTGGACCTGTCTGCGATTCCAAATCACGCAATGTGAAATGTGTTTTGACTGCAGCGTTGACCTACAGCCAATGAGAGAGCAAGAAACGGGGCACGGGAAGTTTCAGTGGGAGGAGTCCTGATGTACCTGCAACAGAACATCAACTAGCATGGCTACGGTATCAAGAAAGTCTCATTGGAATGAAGAAATGGAGGAAAAATTAGTGAAACATTTGCAGGGGCACCAGATTTGATGTTTAATTTGAATTGTACCACAACCGGGTGGAGAAAGAGAAGAGTTGGAGAAAAATCGCCAATTCTCTTGGACAGTCAGTTAAGCAAATAGATAGATGTATCTGTAGGAGGTACTTTTTCATATTGTAAGCAATAAAATCTATGATTAAAAACATAAACATCATACTCTAAAATGCATAACATATGATCATGTATTTGTTTTCGTATCTCGTACCACTTCTCACGTGTACTCTGTTGTGAAACATAATTTCTCATAAAGAGTCCAGGCTGGGTCATTTGTGATTCGTCAATAGTGAAATGTTTTGTAATGTGCGTTCACCCCTGTCGCCGATTCCTCGTGTATTTTGAAAATTTCCATGACAAGACAGACAGTTGTGTAATATGGTACCACACTCTGAAGTCTTTGAAAGTCATGTAGTGTGTAGGAGGCATAAGTGTATGTAAACTTCTGACTTTAACTGTATATCGGTTTTACCGATTAATTGTGCCAAGTTGCTTTAAGGAACAAACGGTTATCTGCTCAAATCTATGCTGATAGTTGCCAGAAGTTTTTACTATTATTATTATTCCTCCATGCTCCTCAGTGGCCAGTGCTGGAGGATTCTACAGTATAAAAGCTAAAAATCACTGACACCTTGTAGGGATTTGTTGTATCTAAATCTTTTGTTATTGACAATATTCATCCATATTTCTATCCTCATGTAAATGCATATTTTATTTTGATTAGATAAATCAAGTGTTCTAAATTGAAGCGAGGGCATGCAAAGAAAAATGTGACTATATAGAAATATGCCCAGCAGCACATACTACTTTCTTGTGAATAATTATTTTAAAAAATCATCTGGTGGTGTATAAAATCCTTAATCTGGTGAGCATAGCCTACAATACCTAAATTTGGTAATACTTAAATATAGAGCGTTGTAACAGAGCCAATTCTCCGTTCAAAATAGGAGTCAAGTAAGGATGTATTCCGGGCTTGTTTACAGTTAAAAGTCCAGCATTATGCAGCAAATCTTAATTTATTCTGGTTATAACAGGGATTCTGAACCTAAAACATCCACTTAAAATAATGTAAGACAGAGATTAGGCCATAGAGTTTTACCATTTGTGGTCGGTAGCAGATATGGATCCCTCTGGAAGAGCAGTGCTGGCTGGTGTGTCAGTTTACTGCAATGTTTGGAGAGGAAAGTTCAGAGAACAAAATGACTCATAAACTAGTTCTCTTTTTGATAAAAGCTTAAAAATAAAAAAAGATGACTGTGAAATGTATCACATGGGTGGACGTGTAATTTCCCAGGGCCAGCGAAATTACTTCTCTAATGCAGTTTTGTAAAAGAGCTCTTAGCAGCTCAATATGCTACTCTGAATAGTTTGTATATTACACATTTATACAGAAAACAGAAACCTGTCAATGATCTAAATTTTGAAACCAGTTTAAAACAATGTTCTGTGCGTCCTTCAGGTTTTAATATTTTAATAACTTAACACACATACCTTGATTCCTCTGATTCAGTTTCAAATGATCTAAACATGAAAAACACCACAACTTTAACACAATCTATATGCAATTCATAGATTTTTTAAGTTGACTAGATTGAAAAGCCTTTCTACAGAAGTCTGCTTTCTAAGGCTTCTTCGTTAAGACAAAATTGCACACTATAAAAACTTACCCGCAACTCTCAGTTTTTGGCAGTGATGGGAAATGGCGGATATTGAGGAAATCCAAGAATATCTTTGGAAGAACCTCATTTTCCATAATTATAGTCTATACAACACAAAAAAATCAAATGGTTATTTCAGAGTTTTGGAATGGGGCTGTTTTCTACACTGCATTCACAATTATTAGGCAAGTGAGTATTCTGATCTTATCAGTATTTCCATGCACATTTTCCAACTCCAAACATATAAACTTGAATGCTTATTGGATTCAGTCATTTTCAGGTGGTATGTATTTGTGTAATGAGGGAGGGTGTGGCGAAAGTGACTAACACCTTATATCAATGTGTGCATAATTATTAGGCAGCTTCATTACCTCAAAAAGATTTAACTGACACTGAAAAGTCAAATATTGTAAAATGCCTTTTAAGACGGCTGCAACACTCTTGAAATAGCTAAACTATTGAGGCGTGACCACCGGACAATCAAACGTTTTGTTGCGAATAGTCAACTGGGGCGCAAAAAATGCATGGAGAAAAAAAGGTGCAAAATAACTGCAAAAGACTTAATAACTGCAAAAATTAAACGTGAAGCTACCAGGAACACATTATCCTCCAATGCTACCATATTCCAGAACTGCAACCTACCTGAGTGCCCAGAAGTACAAGGTGTCAAGTGCTCAGAGACATGGCCAAGTTCAAAGGCGGCTGAAACGTGACCACCACTGAATAAGATTCACAAGATGAAGCATCAAGATTGGGCAAAGAAATCCCTGAAAACAGATTTTTCAAAGGTTTTATGGACAGATGAATTGTGAGTGACTCTTCATGGACCAGATGGATGGGCCCGTGGTTGGATCACTAATGGACACCACTTCAAGTCAGGTGCCATCACGGTGGAGGAGGGGTACTGTTATGGGCTGATATCATTAAGGATGAAGTAGTTGGACCTTTTCGAGTTGAAGATGGTCTGAAACTCAACTCTCAAACCAACTGCCAGTTTCTAGAATTTACTTTCTCCAAGCAGTGGTACAGGAAGAAGTCCTCAGCATTCAAGAAGGCCATGATCTTTATGCGGGACAATGCTCCATCACTTTCATCCAAGTACTCCACTGCTTGGCTAGCCAGCAAGGGTCTCAAAGATGCTCAAATAATGACTTGGCCCCTCAAACGTGAGATTTACAGAAAGGGAAGACGATACATCTCTTTGAACAGCATTTGGGAGGCTGTGGGTACTGCTTCAGCAAAAGTTGAGCATGAACAGATCAAGTAAATGACAGACTCCGTGGATGGAAGCCTCATGGCAGTTACTGAAAAGAAAGGTGGCTATATTGGTCACTGAATATTTTTGAAAGGCCAAAAATGTTATGTAATTGTCATTTTCTTACTTATTTGTTGCACTTACTCTAAAAATTGAGAATAAACAATTGAGAAATTATTTTTGTAATTTAGTTACCTAATAAATGTGCACACTTATAAATTCCCCTGAGAAAGACAAAACTCACCTTTTCTTTGTTAAACATTCAGGTTTGAGGTTCAATAACATTTTGGATTGATTGAGAGCATTGTGTTTATTCAACAATAAGATTAATCCTGAGGAATTCAATTTGCCTAATAATTGTGTACACTGTGTATTTTGTAATTTCAAATGTTCAGCATATAGGTGGGTAAAATGAACAATACCTGAAGATAGAGTTCTAGTCCTTGTCTTCTCTGCTCAAGAACCTTAGGCACCCAGTTCCTGACATGTTTTGAAGGAATTTCAAGAGGTTTAATCATCTTTTTTAGCTGTAAAAAAAAAACAAACAAACATGTTTCAACATGTTTCTGGACAGAAGGTGTCTCAAGAATTTAGGTGGTCTGTCTGTTTGGAGACCCAAAAATGACAATTCATTCATCAGTGGAATTTCTTTATTTTGCCAAAATTGTGAAATTGCGAAAACTTCCACAGCATTTATGACGTTTAACAACAGAAAAACATTCTCTCTTAAATGTGCATAGACTGTAAACTTGAAATTTCAAGTTTTTGTCTCATAACTCAAATATATAGGCTATGCTCCTTGAATATATTTATCTTAAAAATCCATAGACTTATTTTAAGTGTTAATAACTCTAACTATTGAGTAAAAAATTGAGGCTATGGGGAATACCCATAATGCCTTGCGCTTTATTTAATTATCTTTCCATGGTCAAAGGCGGCTCCCAGCACAACAACGACTGTCTCCTACACAAACTCAGAGTAAGTAAAAAAAAAACATTTATCTACTGAATTCCATCTGGCTAAGCGGGAACGTGATCATGGTCAAGCGAAAACTAGGGAGAACATCGGCAGGGCATTTGATTCCTGCAGGGACCTTCGTTCGTTTTGGGGATCAAAACTGACCCTGAATTGGTGTTCTTCTTATTGGACAGGTAACCTTACATAACTGCAAAGCATGTGAAATATACTGCCATGTGTACTGTGTAATTACTGTGTAATTTTATCTAAACTACAATAACAGATTAAATGAATGCTAGACAATGTTCAAGATAATGCAAAAAGCTCCATTCATTAATGTATAATGTATATATAGAAAATATATACAATCTATTATTATAAAAAAAATAGCGCATTGATATATCAAAATTACAGTTGTGTTGGAATCACATTAATAGAATATGTTGACACAATTCAATACTGAATTGTGTCAACATATTTATAAGATACAGTCTATTTTATAAGCAGCTACTGTCATCATCCACCAAATTTAGCTAACAGCTATTGATAAAGCTGGATATCTTGCTAACGCGACATAGGCTATCGTATAAATGCAGTCAATGTATCATGCAAAGAAAAGTGATTACTTCAAACTACAGTCTCTCATAGTCAGACCAATATCCACACTTTGTTTTAGCTCTGTTCCAGCACTGGAGAGTCAAATATAATATACAGTCTCAAAGTTTGTAATAAAAAAATCATATCCGTGTAATTTTAATTATGCTACCTCATCTGTCAGCATGATGCCAGTAAATCACATTCTCTCTTTGTACGATACGTTATTGTTTTGGCTGATGCTCGCGTCCCAATTGAGTGTGTGCATGAGTGCGAGCAACAGGTAGCTGGCTGCAGTTCACTTAACGGCCACAGGTGTCATTAATAACGAGGGTTTCTTAATCTTACATACTGAACTTTTAATGCCGAGTTTACACTACACGATTTTAAGCCTGATAGTTTTGTGGAGATCGCCGACAAAAGCCTGAAATCGTAGGCGAATAGGAGATCACACACGTGAGCGACGATCGCAATGTATGAAATATCAAAGACACGATCTGAGAGAATCGACAACGTGTCACCAATGTCAGCGAGATATCTATAATGTTAAATATCTGGACCTGTCTGCGATTCCAAATCGCACAATTTGAAATATGTTTTGACTGAATACAACTGCAGCGTTGACCTACAGCCAATGAGAGAGCAAGAAACGGGGCATAGGAAGTTTCAGTGGGAGGAGTCCTGATGTACCTGCAACAGAGTCGGGGATTCGTAGTGAAATTCACCCCTGTCGCTGATTCGTTGAGTAATTTGAAAACTCTACGACTTCCATGACAAGACAGAGAGTTGTGTAATATGAATGGTACCACGATCCAAAGACTTTGAAAGTCATGTAGTGTGTAGGAGGCATAAGAGTTTAGAGGTTTTAGCTCTTTTGTAGTATTATTTATGTTTGTTTTTTTTTTAGCAAATATTCCAGTGATCTTTGTTGACCAGTGTACCCTTGTTGTCCAGTGACCCCTTTGGTCAAGTTGGACCCTGTTAACATGATTTCAGATCTCCTTGTGCATGTAAATAGGGGCACCATATTAAAGTCCTTGTGAAGTGCCTTGAAAAGCATAGCTTACGTTACACTTGACATATTTCCTACTGAAACATGAAGTCGGGACAGGACTTGTTGAAAGGCTTGTGCCATTTTTTAATAAGCGCAGTCATACAGACACACACACACACATTCCTTTGTCCACCGTACTGCTGTTAGAGAGTGAAACTGTACAGAAGCTGAGCTATCTCAACCCAGTTTGGCTGCTTTTCCACTGACTTGAGATCTGAACAGTGAACAAACTGACCCAGCTACAAACAAAAACAGTGCATCGCGAACTTCACTAATGACGAGGCAGGAGCTGTTGCGCAAGTCATGAAGATGAATCAGAAACAAGTGAATAAAACATTACAACATATCAATGTTTTGAATCACACTACACAAAGTATAAAGAGCAAAGAACACTTACTCGTGATGTACATCCCATGAAATCTCTGAAAAATTGTTGCATTAAATATAAACTCCAGACACTTTCATCACATCTAACTACTGCGAGTGCGTCCAATCAGAAGTGATAGTTCCTATGCCCTATTCCCTTCAAAGACAACTACCCTCCACTCTGAGGACTTCAGGGGGCTGAAAGGTGATAACGGTCAGTTACAACTCACTTCTACTGATTATTATTGGCAGTTCTGTTTGGAATGCCCTCATAACATGGATTGTGCTCTCTTTGCTCCCTTTTTAAAAATCTTATATATGGATTTATGCCTTTGCAGTTTGCCCTTTTTGATGTTATTAAATACTGACTGCTTACTGCTTCTGAACTGTCAGACATCATGGTTTAACTGATAATCACCTCTGACTTTGATAGTCTTCCAAATGACTATTAACTTTACATCTTAAAGGAATAGATTACCTAAAAATGAAAATTCCCTCATCATTTACTCACTTTTTATGCTGCCTTTATATGCTTTTGGAGCTTCAAAGTTCCAATCACCTTTCACTTGCATTGAAAGGAACTACAGAGCTGAAATATTCTAAAATTTTTATTTTTGGGTAAACTATCCCTTAATTCTACAGCTAGTATTCTAAATCTTTAGTCCAAGTTTTTATTATCTTTCAGGTATTTTATTTCAGTGTGATAAAGGTTTAATGCAAGCTCACCATTTTATGTAGAGCATGAAATTCACTGTATCGTTTCTCAACAGTATGCTGTCTACCACACATCAGCACCTCGATCTTGAAAACCTAGTGGAAAAAATGTTTACATTTAAAGGTTCTGATGTAAAAAAAAAAAAAAAAATATTGATATACAGTACATAGTGTGCTGAAAAAGATACAGTCAATGTCAGTGACAATGAACTGACACCAGCTCAAATACTGATTTGGTAACTTTAAACCAGGCATTTATTATATATTTGTGGTGCTTTTCAGAGGCCTTTTAGTATACATTTTAATGTTTTAGCCTGTCCCAAACACAGAATATCAATATTAAACTATGAAAATCCATTCTAAAAATATTAATTATTAAATGTTTAAAACTATGATGAAGAGTCAAATAAATATAAGACATTTTAATATAAATTGTGTGAATATGATTAAAATAATATTATTTATCGTCATTAACAAATTAAGCTGTAATTTTGCCAAATGATGTAAAAGGTTTATAGAATGTGCTAAAGACACAAAGTTAATCAAATAAAAAATAAAAATCTTAATTTAATTTCCACCACGAAATTCTATCAACAGGACACATTATTTAAGATGTGGTGGAAATGTTCATGACTTAAAAAAAAAAAAAAAGACATAAATCTCCTGTGGTACATGTACATATATACACTGTTGGACATTGCTAGTTGACAAATTAAACCCAATATTGTTTGTGTGAAAAAATGCAAACATAGCTAAAGGAGCCCAAAGATGAAGAAACCCCCTTGAATGCCTAAACAGGCATCTCACTAGGTTTTGAGACTCGTCTTAAATCGACAGTGATCGATACGGATACAATAAGTCCAGTTCAATGTTTGTAGTCTTGAGCTTTATTGAAAGCGTGTTTACGACCTTTCAAAATGATAATTGTACTCACCGTGTAGCCCTTCTCCACTTTACTGCCCTCCGATCGAAAAGACGGGATTGACACTTCTATAGGATGCATGATCTGTCACGACCAAATCAGATACCTGGGTATAATGTTGAGGATGCCCTTTAATGACGTTTCTGCCTGTCAAGCTAACGGGGCGTCTAACATGGGAAAAATATTCAGTTCGCTTGTTCTCCATCGCCAGCAGGAGGTTCGTTGGCCTGAAAATGTAATGCTTCCACCTATCGGTACTTGTAGGATAATTCATAATTTAGGAAATCTGTCCCTTCAAATAACTGACACGACCTTCTTATTCAACTGCTGGTGTTTTGTAAGCCTCTATGCACGCGTTGCTAATAACAACAAAAGGTCGGTTTCAGTTAATATCTGATTGCAAAGCTCAACAATTTAACCTTGTTAATAAATTAACTGTAAGAAAAAATATCTTAAACATATTTTCATTATTTTGTGGGAAATATAGGTTTATCTATTACTAAAAAAAATAAAAATCTGCAACCCTGTTATTTGTAACCATTATCCATTGACACATTATATAGACCCACTTTTCGCCTGTTCCCGAAAAATGTAAATTGACCCTCTGTTTACATTTGTGTCTTCAGCATAATTTGTTAAATTATAATGAATCGTTCCAAATAAACAAATCAAATCATGCCCGAAGTTCAGATTTTATAATGATATTTTAATCCTAATATTTAAATGAATTAAAGGGATAGTTCACCCAAAAATGAAAATTCTCTCATCATTTACTCACTCTCATGCCACCCCAGATGTGGATGACTTTCTTTCTTCTGCTGAACACAAATTAAGATTTTTAAAAGAATATTTCAGCTCTGTAGGTTCATACAATGCAAGTGAATGGTCCACAAAACACAAAAATGTTGTGTAAATGTAATCCATATGACTGCAGTGGTTAAATCCATGTCTTCTGAATCTTAATATTTAAGTCATTTTTAACTATAAATCTCCACTTTCACTTTCACCTTTTTGTTTTTGGTCATTTGTATTCTTCATGCATATCGCCACCTACTGGGCAGGGTATGTCATACCCACACACACCTATCATATTGCTTCTGGAGACATGGATATAAAGAATTTAGTCATATGGATTACTTTTATGCTTACTTTATGTGCATTTTTTGAGTTTCAAAGTTTTGGACCCTGTTGACTTACATTGTATGAACAAAATCTATGTTTTTTTTCAGCAGAAGAAAGTCACACACAGTATCTGGGATGGCATGATTGTGAGTAAATAATGAGCATTAATTTGCTAAGTCATTATAATGTTTAACACATGGTTAAAAACTAATTTAGAGATAAAAAAAGTAATTAATGCAATTAATTTATTTGGCACACCTAGATCCTCATTTCTGGATATGTGACTAATTGACATATTTGTAATTAGAACTTTTAACCTATCATTTTAATAAAATGTTTATTTAATGTTCATTGCTAGAAAATTAAAGAATACCATTTTAAATTGTCCCAGACTTTCATTACAGGGTTGCATAAATTCAAACCTCATACAAAATAGATGTAAATATAAAAAACATCTTCCTAAGATGGACAAACAAAAATTTCTAAATGTTAAGCACCAGTTATGGTGTCAATGATTTCTTACATTATAAAAGTGCAAAATTTGAGTTAGAGTACAAATAATAAAATAAATCCATCAGTGAGTGTGAAGTTATTTATTCAAGTAATTTTCACTTCATATATAAAAAGTGTTGCAGTAATATGAGCATCTGTATATAAATATCTACTTTGAATACACAACTAAAGCATCGCTCTAGCACACTATAGCATGTTTTAGGTTAAAAACCTCAGCGTGGGTCGCCTAGCCAACACCTGAAGGCTTAATTTTTTCTCTTTTTTTATCAGTTTGAGAGAATGGTGGTGAAAGATTTGGACAATGTGCAATCCTCACAATGTGTGGCATCTCTGCAAACTTTCCACTAGCACCACAACTATTTAATCCTATTTTCTATACAAGGAATCCAGCACAATATGACTCTGGACTCTTATAAAAACATTGTTTTTCTTTTTTTCACATTTGCTTAGTAATTTCATAATTAACAGCAAAAAAAAGAGCAAAACATGAATAATGCAATTCACTGTGGTCTGAACTTATGCCTCAGCATTTTATATTTGTGCCACAGTCAGCACTAGAATGCCCTGCTGATTATTGGCTCTGAGAGAGAAGTGACCATGATCGTCATCCATTCTTCTGTTCACGTTGTTGCAGGTTCTTTATCACCAAACTGATGATCTTTCCCTATTCTTTGGGATTCTTTAGATTTTTAATACCTGTAATATAGCAAGGACATAGATATAGCAGCTTTAGCTAGATGTACTGTATTCAAATTAATCATTCAAAGTATTAAAGGTGCACTCAGTAAAAGTTTAACTTTAACAGAAACAAATAGTAGCTTACTTTTGAAAAATATGTTTTAAATCACATTAAATTATGTAGCCTGGTAAAACATGTATCTGGGCTGTCCCATCTTGTTGAGATCACATGACCAGCCATATACTACTCATTGTAACTCAGTAACCCCCTTGTTTACAGAATACATTTAAAAGTGCATTTTTTCAATGGCAACAGTAACCAAAGCCTATTGCTTTTGTGTGATGTTGCATCCACACCAATATATATCAGTATAAGTCCAAGAAGCTTGACATATCTGCAAGTGCAGTATACTGTAAACAAAACAATTACTGTGTGCAATTATTATTAATGGAGAAAGTCATACTCACTGTGAAATGTGACATCCTGACACATAAGCGTAGTTTCCGGTGTAACGCACATCACAGCGCACTATATTGTTACTGTAATCAGACTCTGGTACCTGGTAACTAGGATTTACACTAACCTAAATCAGAAATAGAAAAAAAAGTCTGGAATTATATAGGCTATGGAACAAGCCACTTCAAATATCTGAACCAAAAATCTTAATTTGATTTAGCTCATGAACCTTGAGGACGTAGTTCCCGGGTTTCACATCAGTAATATCTATCCACTGGCAGTCAATATCGGCATTGTAGGTGTCGTAACATCCCGGACTCAGACCCTGGAACAACAACCACAATACCAAATTTCAGCACATGCATTACAAGGAGTAGGAGACAGTTTAAGTCTAAATTGGGTTTAAGTCTTAGCCTTATACTATGCTTAAAAAATAGTACCACAATATTACCATGCTTACTGGACATGTATTATAGTAATTTAAGTGTAGTAAATATAGCTTTTTTATGTATCTTGGAGTACCAAGTAAATACCACAGTATATGAATATTTACATATTAGAGAATAATTTAGTTAACATGGCAACATTCAAATGCCAAACTATTGAAATGTGAATCGAGTCACAGAAGCAAACTCTTTAAAAAAAAATATGCAAAGAATTTCTGCCTATTAAGAGTGTTCCAGATCAGTCATTTATGAGATCCCATTTCAGTCAGCATGCTGCGTTAGAAGGCAGCTGCCTATGTAGGCAGTAGAAGGCAAAGCAGCACACTAAGTTTTGGAACAGAGCCACAGAAACACACAAAAATTAATTATTTAAAGGGATAGTTCACCCAAAAATGAAAATTCTCTCATCATTTACTCATCCTCATGCCTTCCCAGGTGTATGACTTTCTTTCTGCTGCCGAGCACAAATTAAGATTTTTAGAAAAATATTTCAGCTCTGTAGGTCCATACAATGCAACAGAATAGTGACCAGAACTTTGAATCTTTGGTAAAGCACATAAAGACAACATAAAAGTAATCCATTCGACTCCAGTGGTTTAATCCTCATCTTCAAAAGCAATATGATATGTGTGGGTGAGAAACAGTAATATTTATTTTTTACCATAAATCACTTTCTTGGAAATTCTAATCTTCGTGCATAACACCACATACTGGTCGGGCTGGACAAAGTGGAAAAAAGGACTTAAATATTGATCTGTTTCTCACCCACACCTATCATATCACTTATAAAGATATTAATTTAACCACTGAATTCTTATGGATTACTTTGTCCTGCCTTTATATGACTTTTGGAGCTTCAAAGTTCTGGTCACCATTCACTTGCATTGTAAGGACCTACAGAGCTGAGATATTCTTAAAAAAAATCTTAGTTTGTCTTCTACAGAAGAAAGAGAGACATTTTTGGACGAACTATCCCTTTAATATTATAGTTAATTTATTCCAATGCTGTATGCATTTAATGTCTGTGGACACGTCTCATCTATTCAGAATTTGTATTCAGTACTATCCGTTTTATACAAATACTGAAATAAGGCCATGATCACAATAATACACTTTTGGTTGAAACACGTTGATTTTGCTTTGTTTACGTTTGTTTACTCATCCACACTGGAAAGCCATTTTTCCTCCACAGAAAATTACTTTTGAAAACGCTGTCTAGAAGAGCATATTTTGGAAAACAATGACGTTAGGAAACAGAAAGTAGAGTTTTATATTAAAAAAACTTAAATTACAAAGTTTAATACAATAACCTAAATCCTATTAGTGTGGATGTGGCCTGTATAAAACCCAGACACTTCTTAAGCCGTAACATCTAACCTGAGTGTGGGAGGTGCATGCAAATCGTCGGTAGTAACCATAGTCACAGGACGTGTCCTCCAGACAAAAGCTAGCCTTGTGTCCTTCAGCAACTCTCCTCTGAGAACTGGCATCCAGCAGGTCATAGTGACTGAACTCGTCCATGCTGTGGTAATGTCTAGGGACATGAATCAGGATAACATCATGAATCAATTTCAACTAGAGTATATAAAATGTTGGCCACCTCTGGGAATTACATTGCTAAGTGGGCTAGTTAATCAGATTTAGAATGCCTGCCATTCATTTTCAACAGTTTAAACTGATTAATGAATTTACTTAAAATCTGGACGTATATCAGCTCTTCAGGCAGACAAGAGTGCCGAGTGTGTCTGAGCATGACTGATGCACAGCAGAGCTTTTCCAAATGACCTCCATGGCCAATATGTGTGCCGGAATTTACATCACGCAAACCTCTGCTTATTTCACATTAAATAGTTTCATTGGTGCCAGTGAAATGTTTTAACAAACTGTCATACTGCACGGTTCAGTAGCCACAGCTTAAAGCACATTTTTCCAGTGTTGTTTTTAGTTTCAAGCTTAAGAAAATGTTGAACAGATGTCGCCAGCGCTTAGTCCTCACACACCATTTAATGCACAATTTCAGTTTGCTTAACTACAGACCTAAAGTCATTGTATGCACTGGAGCTTGTCCAAATGTACACCATAGTTGGTGGTGAGACATGGCTTACTTCAGAACAAAAGTATGCTGTGAGCTATTACTGAGTCGACCAGAGTATCAGAAGTCAGAGAGGGCCTCTTTTAAGTGTTTTCATTTAGACAAGAACACAGACCTTTTTCCTTCTATAAACAGCACCACCAACCCTAGATTTAGATCACACAATACCGACAGCAGAAATCATAATGCCACTAGTTGTGCAAACTTGATTTACCTAAAGAATTCACCTCGAGCTCATTGCATCACATCTGTTTTATGAGAGTTCTTAAAAAAATAGTTCACCCAGAAATGAATATTATGTCCAAAATGTACATAGTTTTTTTTACTGAAAAACTTTGTTTCTCCACAACTCTAACATGGCACTACTGATGTCAATGATGTTTGGTCTCAAGATATACAAAAGCAAACAAAGTGCAACAGCACCTGGCCACTTTTTCAGCCATCTTGTTTCTTGGTTTCCCATACATTTTATTACTTCGTACTTCAGAATCAGAATGAGCTTTATTGCCAAGTATGATTACACATACTGTACTAGAAATTTTTCTTTGTGACAGAAGCTTCCAGTGCACAAACAATACATCAACAAGACAGAGAAAATACAAAAATGTAATAAAAATAAAAAGGGAATAGAAATTCAAAGTATATATAGAAATACATAATCAGAAAAAAAATAGATACGTATATATACGTCTGTACAAATACAAATCGGTTATATACAGATAATCCAAGGGAATTTAATGGCAGAAGTGGTAGGATATGTTTGGATAAGTAGAAATAGACTAAGCAGTGTATTGCACATAATTATAACTCAATGGGGCAGTTTTAACTGTTCATGAGATGGATAGCCTGAGGGAATCTGATCTGGTTCTCAGTGCTCTGTAGCACAGACCAGAAGGCAACTGTTCAAAAAGGTATTAGGCTGGGTGAGTGGGGTCCAGAGAGATTTTTCCAGCCTTTTTCCTCACTCTGGAAGTGTACAGTTCTTAAACTGGCAGGGGGCAGGGGGCAACAAATATAACGCTCAGTGGTCCAAACTGTCCTTTGTACTCTTCTGATGTCCGATTTCGTTGCTGAACCAAACCAGACAGTTATTGAAGTGCAGAGGACAGACTCAATAACTGCTGAGTAGAAGTGTATCAGCAGTGCCTGTGGCAGGTGGCAGGCTGGTGAAGGAAGTACAACCTCTGCTGGGCCTTTTTCACAATTAGTCAATACGGGTCTCCCACTTCAGGTCCACTTAGAGCCCAGGAACCTGAATGAAGCCACTGCTGCCACAGTTATGTTCAGAATGGTGAGCGAGGTTAATATTGAGGTGTTCTTCCTAACGTTCACTAGCATCTCCATTGTTTTGAGTGTGTTCAGCTGTAGGTTGTTTTGACTGCACCAGACAGCCAGTTGTTAAACCTCTCTTCTGTATGCAGACTCATCATCATCCTGGATGAGGCCGATGACAGTAGTGTCATCTGCAAACTTCAGGAGCTTGACAGAGGGGTCATTGGCAGTGCAGTCATTTGTGTACAGGGAGAAGAGTAGTGGGGAGAGCACACATCCCTGGGGGGCACCAGTGATGATCGTTAAGGTGCTAGAAGTTAATTTCCCTATTCTCACTAGCTGCTGCCTATCTGCCAGAAAGCTGGTGCAGGATATGATGCAATCCCAAGTTGACTGCATCAGCCACAGACATGTTTGCTCGATAAGCAAATTGAAGGGGATCCAGAAAGGGTCCAGTGATGTCCTTCAGGTGGGCCAACACCAGTCTCTCAAGTGACTTCATGACCACAGACGTCAGAGCGATGGGTCTGTAGTCATTAAGTCCTGTCGTTTTGTGTTTCTTTAGGACACAGATGATGGTGAAGCATTTGAAGCAGCAGGGAACTTCACACTGCTCCAGTGATCTGTTGAAGATCTGTGTGAAGATGGGGGCCAGCTGGTCAGCATAATATTTTAGAAAAGTGAATGAAACACCATCTGGGCCCTGTGCTTTCCTTGTATTTTGTTTCCGGAAGACTCTGCACACATCCTCTTCACATATCTTAAGTGTAGATTGAGTAGCAGGAGGGGGGAGGAGGGTGGTTGCAGGAGGTGTTGATGTTTGTGTGAAGTACAGGTCAGAGTGAGTGTGGGGTGTGAGACTGGGCTTTTCAAATCTACAGAAAAACACATTCAGGCAGTTGTTGATGCCCTACAGTTTTGGGGGATGGGTTTTGTAGTTGGTAATGTCTTTCAGAATTCTCCACACTGATGCAGAGTCGTTAATCAGAGTATCTTCTGTAAGTGTCCTCTTTGGCCTGATGAAGCTGCCTGAGTTTTTCTATAAACCATGGTTTGTCATTGTTGAACGTAATGTCTTTCAGGATTCTCAACACTGATGCAGAGTCTTACTCAGAGTATCTTCTTTTAGCCACTCTAATCTCTTTTGTCCATGTGTTTCTGGCCTGGTTTTACAAGATTTTATCCCACTTCTGTAAGTGTCCTCTTTGGCCTGATGAAGGTGCCTGAGTTTTGCTGTAAACCATGGTTTGTCATTGTTGAACGCTAAATGAGTCCTAGTAGGAATGTCCTCATCATTCATCCAGATTGGTGTCTGCAGCTTCAAAAACACTCCAATCAGTGCAGCCAAAGCAGGTTTGTAGTTCTAGCTCTGCTTCATTGGTCCAACTTTTTACAGTCCTTACTACAGGCTTAGGTGATTTAAGTTTCTGCCTGTAGGTTGGAAGAAGATGACCCAGACAGTGATCAGAGAGTCCCAAAGCTGCTCTAGGGACAGAGCGATATGCAAATGTTGCATAGCAGTGATCCGGTATATATCTGTCTCTGGTGGGGTATGTAATGTCCTGTCTGTATTTTGTCAGTTTGCGGTTGAGATTGGCTCTGTTAAAAACGGTGAGAATAAAGGGGGTCTGGGTAGCTCAGCAAGTAATGATGTTGACTACCACACCAGGGAGTCCTGAGTGAATCCAGTCAGGCTTCCTAAGCAACCAATTGGTCCAGTAGCTAGGGTGGGTAGAGTAACGTTGGGTTAACCTCCTCGTGGTCGCTATGTGGTTCTCGCTCTCATTGGGGCACTAAGTTGTGTGTGGATGCCACGGAGAACAGCGTGTAGCCTCCACACGCGCTAGGACTCTGCGGTAACGCGCTCTACAAGCCACGTGATAAGATGCATGGATTGACTGTCTCAGACGCGGAGGCAACTGAGATTTGTCCTATGCCACCTTGAGGACCTAGAAGCATTGGGAACTGGGCATGCCAAATTGAGGAGAAAAGGGGAGAAAAAAAACGGCGAGAATAATAATAAGTGAGTCTGGGTATTGCTCTTCAGTGTCCATGATCTGATCAGCCAGCTGTTGCAGCGCTGTGCTCACACACACTTGTGGAGGAATATAAACACTCACCAGAATACATTTCTAAAAGATGAACCAAAGCAACCAGTACTGAGGTGAATCTCAACAATACTAACTTTGATTTGAAGCATATTCATATTTGAAAATCGGACAAAAAGAGAAACGTCCAAGACTATGTACTTAACGTCTTTCATGAGGGAATGAACTACAATCCCATGAAGCATTACTAATGCTGTAATCAAATTAAAAATTATAGAAACATTTAAAACTATTGATTTAAGGTTGTTGATAAGTATATAATTTATATGTTTTAGTATATTGCAAAATATTGAGATATATATACAAACATTTAAGCAATTTGAGAGTGGGAGTGGGCGGTCCCTGCAGAGTTCTTTCGCTGTGGTTTGTTTGCTCTGATTCATGGTTTTCCTCTCAAGATCATAGATAGTGTAGTTCTAAGGAATATTCTTTATTTCAAGTTAATCTCAATCAGCAGCATTTGTGGTATAATGTTTTTTACCATAAAAATGTATTTCATCTTGTCCCTCTTTAAAAAGCCTGTTTCTTTAAAAAGCAAAAATCAAGGTTATAGTGAGGGACTTACAATGGAAGTGAATGGGGCTAATCCATAAACGTTAAAATACACATAGTTTCAAAAGTATAACCACAAGTCATAACAAATATGTTTGTGAACATGACCTAACCTTTTCTGTGTAAAGTTATAACCAAATTCACAACTTTGTTGCCATGATGATGTAATGTCAACAAACTCTAAAACCCTAAATATTTGAATGATTTAAACTTTACAGCTCAAATAATTCAATGGTTTTAACATAAAAATGAATGTAAGTGTTTTTATAAAATTATAAGCGTCACATTTCTGCCTTTGCCCCATTCACTTCCACTGTAATTGCCTCACTGTAAAGTCGAGTTTTGCTTTTTTTAAAAGACACAGAGGGACAAGTAAAAATACATTTTTGTGGTAATTAACATTATGCCACAAATGCTGTACATTGAACTTAACATGTATTGAACCCGAAATATTCCTTTAAAAATAACTTTTAAAAAATTAAGTAGAAATAACATACAGTAGACTGATCGCTTTAACAGGAACATATACCATCGATTAATAACCTGGTAGCACATGGTAGGTCTGTCTTCAAAGTTTTATAAGTTATCGTTAATAATCAACTCCGCTAAGGGAAAATAGTAATAGATTTTTTACTCCCAGAACCAGAATATTGCACTTTATGGTATTTAACTTCAGTATGGAATTTTTGTAGTCCATTCGATTTTTCTAGTCCATTTTAGAGCTTCAGCAAAAGAGAAGATTTTAATTGAAAATGACTTCAGTTTCACGCTGTTTATCAAACAAAGCTATCAAATTGCTTCAGAAGACTTGGATTATAGTGCATGAGTCATATGGACTACTTTTATGATGCCTTTTGGTCATTTTGTACCTTGAAATACCTAGTAACTGTTTACTTTCATTATATGGAAAAAAGCCACCTAACTTTTCTTAGAAAATTACCCTTTTGTGTTCCACGGAGGACCGAAAGTCTTGCAGGTTTGAGTAAATGATGACAAAATTCTTCATTTTAGGTTGAACTATTCCATTAATAGTAGGCTACTTGAATGGGTTTAAAATGAATTACTAAATGCAAGTGAAAAAATTCAGACTGATTGGACCTTTCAGAATTAGACTTACTGATGGCAGCTGTGCCATTCCCAGCTGTAGCGTGGTCTGCTGGGAAGGAAGTCGGAAGTGCCTTGGTTTTTGACTCGTTGTGGGAACCTCAGCAACATACGCGTGTCATAGTCTCTTACACTGGACCTGTATGCAGAGCTGCTCAACAAAAACAGCCCAGTGGTTAAAGAATATCAGACATTCTTTGAGATTCTCATATTGTCCTAACAGCCTTCAGAATGTGTTTCTTGGCCCCGTGATCACATTTCAAGCTTGCATGGAACAACTAAGGTTGCACACTGCCAAAAAAACGTACTCCCCTCGGACGAGACAATTTTTTGTGTGTCCCGGTAATGTGTTTTGCAGTCTAGTGTGTGAAGATTTTTCCATGTAAACAGCTTTATGTGAAATGTGTTTAAGGAGTGCTCTCACTTTGCACAGTGGCAGGACTTTCATTTGATTTGTTCCCCTCTCACAGTGCTGGTTTGAGTTATAGGATGTTCCTACCACATAAGTTTTAAATAGGTTCTCATGACTCATCTCTTATACTCTGAGGAATGCAAGTGTGCTAACTCTCCTTCTCTGGCTGCAACCACCCACCAGAAATCTTGATTACATTATTCTGTTTCACATCAATAATAATATTAATACCTTGCCAAGCAGTTTTCCTCAGCGGCGCATCTGAGATTGTACATTGGAACTCTTTGCACGTAGGTGGATGCTTGGATGTAGTATGGGTCTCCCACGAGATCTGGCAAACCTAAGAAACATTTATTAAAAAATACAAGAAAATGCACAGAACTATTACTGGTAAATCAGCCTAAGGTGATTTGCTTATCTTAAATGGTAAATACTTATGATGGTTTAAACTGGTTTAGCTGGTCTCCTCTCGAAAACCATCAAACCAGAACAGCCTAACCAGTGGAATCCAGCTTGATGAACACCACACTACCACCTTGGGCTGGATAAAGCTGGGTTTCTCGCTCTCTCTCGCTCTCTCTCTCTCTCTCTCTCTCTCTCTCTCTCTCTCTCTCTCTCTCTGCATGAATGTCATTATTTCTTTACTTAAACTTAACATTTTTTTTTATTGAAATAGACATTTTTGGGCCATTCCTGGACACCAAGCCTATTAAGCTGGTCTAGTTTTCTGTTTGTTGAGGGGTTTTGGGCTCTTGTCAGCAGGTCAGCCCGAGAGACCAGCTGGCCAACTAACAAAACCAGCTAAATACCAGTTTGACCAGGCTGAGAGACAAGCCCCAAACCACCTAATGCTTTTTGTAAGATTTTATCTCTGCTAAAATTAACAGCTTGAATGTAATTAAAGTTACCATGCAATGAATGTATGAGATTGATCAACAAATAATTTTCCACAGATAAAATGCATGCTGAAAAATAAAACATTG
Organism: Moxostoma hubbsi; assembly: GCA_032164185.1. Taxonomy (NCBI): domain Eukaryota; kingdom Metazoa; phylum Chordata; class Actinopteri; order Cypriniformes; family Catostomidae; genus Moxostoma; species Moxostoma hubbsi. Next base: position 24,449,846 of record JAVLUX010000038.1, read on the forward strand.
TAAAAAGTAGTTTGTTGCTCTTAAATGGACACCAAAGAGTATAAGCCAGTCTTGTTTGCTGGTTTTCAAGGGAATTGTGCAATTGTCAGGCTGGGAGACCATCTAAACCATATAAGACCAGCAAAGCACCATAAGCTGGTTTTAGGTATTTTCTTTATCTGCAAGGTTGTCTTTTGTAACTAACAGTTTTAATGCAGTTAAACAATTATAGTGCAGTTGGGTCAACAAATATTGCAAATGTAAAACATACAGAAGACCACAGTCTCCTGGGGAAAAAAGAAATAGCTTTAACCAGCCTTAAGTGGTGAGTTGTCTTACCTTGACACGAAGCTGATTAGTCTGTTCTAGTTTGCTGGTTTAAATGCGTTTTGGGGACTAGTCAGCTGGTCAGGCACAGAACCCGACTAATTAACCTATTGGCCGACTAAATAAACCAGGTAAACATCAGCATGACAAGACAGGGGGATAGCTAAACCAAATTAGACCAGCAAACCACCATAGGCTGGGTTTACTTATAATTTAATGTTATAATGTTATAATTTAACTTAAATGATAACATACAAGATCACAAATAACAGTCCTTACCATACTGGAAGTACCCAGTGCCATATCCCGGGCGCTGTCTGGGTCGAGGTCTCTCGTACGTGTCATAATAATTATAAGACGGGTTATCCGGATCTGTAGACTTGTAAGGGTTGTAAGGATCATCTCCAACCATCACATCACCGTCCCGCCGGCCATTGTTGGTGTCATTGACCGAAATTCCCAGCTGGTTCGTGTGATTCTTGCGCTCCGGTGACGCGCCAGCGCGCGCTCCATCTCTACCTAGTGTCCAGCGCAAGCCGCCACCGCGCACACCGATACCTGACCGCGAGCTCTGGGAGGGTCGTAAAGAGGAAGATGAGCCATCGGTTCTCGGAGCCGCATCATCATTGCGAACAATAGCTATCGGTCTTGCTTGCGTCTGCTCTTTGTTTCCGTCACGTTTTAAAGGTGGCTGATATTCCGAGCCTTGACTTAATATACTAAAGAATTTGCCATTGTGCTGCCATTGTATGGTCTGTCTAAGAGCTGCCGCTCCAGTGTTGGCTTGGCGCTGAGAATGGCCAGTTTGTACAATGCAACTGAATAAACATACATGCGCACACGCGTAGATTAAGGAGTCAATTAAACTCGCGCTCATTTTCATATGTTAAATTTGGCTCCTCCGATTGTTCTGCTCGCAGACGTTCCAGTAACAATAAATTGGTTAAACCGAGGACTGGCCTGAGTTGTGCTCTTTCTTAAAGTTTGTTTAAAGATAAATAAATTAAATTAAAATAAAGTGAGACTTACATGACGCAAGAATTACACAACCTCCTATTGCTCTGCACTTGGACTTACTGATGCGCAAAGTGTGCGAGGGAGGAGGAGTTGATTTTTTAAAGTTTCTGATTTCGTTGTTATACAAGCTCCGGTAACGGAATAGCTCTGGTCTTATGGAACTGTAAACCGTGAGCTGCTTGATCTTCAAAATTATGTTTTGAAACCAAAATCAAAAGGAACAAATAAGAACTTAAAGTTTGCACGTATAGAAAAGCCTATGTTTAGGACCATTAAGATTTTTTACATTGTGAAATTATTTTCAAGACAGTTATGCAACTTTTGGCTATGAAGACGAGATAAATGGTCCTGGGGCCTTTGCAAGTCATAATCCGTCCCTGTACACATTTCCCCACCCAATTCTCAATGCCATAATTAAAAACAAAAAAACAGTTAATTGTTTACAATCTGACATTATTTTCATGACAGTTATGCACATTTTACCCTTCGATTCTTATTACCGTAATGCAAAAAAGATGGTAATTGTTTTACATTGTGACAATATTTTCATGACAGTTATGCACATTATTGTTTTCATAAGAGTTAATCACATTTTACCCTCTGATTCTCATTACCGCAATGCAAAAAATATGGTGATTTTTATGTTATTTTCAGTACAGTTACACACATTTTACCCTTTGTTTTACATTGTGACAATATTTTTATGACAGTTATGCACATTATTGTTTTCAATGAGAGTTAATCACATTTTACCCTCTGATTCTCATTACCGCAATGCAAAAAATATGGTGATTTTTTTGTTATTTTCAGTACAGTTACACACATTTTACCCTTTGTTTTACATTGTGACAATATTTTCATGACAGTTATGCACATTATTGTTTTCAATGAGAGTTAATCACATTTTACCCTCCGATTCACATTACCGCAATGCAAAAAATATGGTGATTTTTACGTTTTTTTTTTTTCAGTAGTTACACACATTTTACCCTTTGATTCTCATTAATGCAATGCAAAAAGATGGTAATTGTTTTACATTGTGACAATATTTTCATGACAGTTACGCACATCATTGTTTTCATGAGAGTTACTCACATTTTACCCTTCAATTCTCATTACTGCATTGCAAAAAAGATGGTGATTTTTTTACTTTGTTACATTATATTCATGACAGTTATTCACTTTTTACCCTCCGATTCTCATTACTGCAATGCAAAAAAAGCTTTTGTTTACAATGTGAAATTATTTTTTGACAGTTACTCACATTTTACCCTTCAATTCTTATTACAGCAATACAAAAAGATAGTTACAGTGATATACTTATAACCACAATGTGTAAACGATTTAAACATTATAGTAGCCTAGTACTCATTTTTACTGATTTTAATTTCAAAGGCTACAGTAAAAATTACTTAAGTGTAACGGTCAGGGCACTGGTGTTGGTGGAACTACTTTGTGTTGAACATGTTCATCTCTGTGTCAACAATTCTGTTTCCCGCTGACAGCATTAGCGTTTAGATGTGCTCCTCCCGTGAACATTGATAGGGAACATGGGGTGGCAGACACCACAAGCTAGGCCCCTGGGCTTCAGCCCGTGCGTTAATGTGCCCCTGGTTACAGTAATGAGAAATATGGAAATAATACCTTTTCATCATCCCCTTTTGGGTTTGCTATTGTGGGCTCACCTTCCACTCCTAACTAAACCTTTTGCTAATGCTTATCTTTATATAACTTCAAAACAATATGTTGGCATTTGAAAGAGAATTTCTTTGAAACATTTATGGATACCCCAAAGATGTACTGTACAGCATTACATTTTCTTCTGAGAATCAACTAAATTTATGTTGATTTTGCAAAAATATGATAAATAGAAAGGGATTTTGGATCAGTATTTCTCAGGTTGTCTTACATGAGTCATCTTATGTTATGACAAATAGCTGTTAGTCTGACTTCTGGATTAACCTGTAAGAGGCACTCCAAAAAAATGTTGCCAAATGTCTCATATATTAATGTTCTCATATGATGAAGCTTGCAAAGTAAGCTAAATAGATTTAATGTTGCCTGTGCGGGAAGTTGTTGCTCATAGATCAAATAAATTTCTCGTTTTCCCACCATAATTGTCACCTCTTCTATTCCTTTTTGGCTTTTTTCTGAAGAAAAAAAAGGAAATCAAAATCATATGTGGGGTTCTCACAGGCTTAAACATCACATGCGTTTGTTACGTTGGAACTCCATGTCTTGATGGAAACTATTCTACTTTCATCACATGATGCATTATTTATAACATTCAATCATAAACGCACCTGGGCCACCCAGACCTTAACGTTGATGTCTTCTTCCATTCTTTCCATTGACTGTTACATGTTCTCATCTGCTCCACTAGGACAGTATACTGTGTATTTTCTCGTAAGCAATGCATCTGTAATTGCTGGGTACAATAACTTAATGAATGGTCTCCAAATTCTGTGCCTAGCATGTTAAACCACTCTTGCCCAGTGACAGACCACAAGGACCAACAATGGAGAACTAGATAGAGAGCTGTAAGTGCACTATAAATTACATGTGACCTGCACTCTGAACCAGCGTACTGCATAAAGGGAATCTCTTAGATGAACTATGATGGATTCATCAGTACAATGGGCTGCCACACTGCAAACGTGCACTTTAACATGTTTGAAACAGTATCTTTTTCAGACACTAGAGGGCATATTTTAACAAAACAGAGGTTTGGTTTTCTTCTGTGTTCCTGAGGCAAAAAATGTGAATTGCGTAATATTTTGTATCCTCAGCTCTGTGAGGTTTTCATAGAAACTAATAACAACTTCAGCTGTCAAATTTAACATAATTAAAATGAATAACAATTACAGTGGGGTCCAAAACTTCTGTTTGGCTTGTGTCTAATTTTAATACTTTAATAATTTTATAACAGGTTATATTATTGGCATAATTTTTTTAAAGTAAAAAGTAAAATATTTAAATCAATAATTGGTATTGTACCCTTTTGCTTTATGAAAGCATGCACTTGAGCAGGTTGCATGGAATTCACCAGTGCAAAACCTAATGATTCTGTTATCCAGCATTATTTGAGGATGTTTCAAAGAGTGTCTTGTGTTCTTCAACTGAAGCAAGAAATCATGGTCAGACACAAATTTTCTTACATTTGGTTAGTGGCCTAGAAATGCAGAAGTACACAAATCTTCCTAAAAGTGCAGAAATTTCAATATTTCTACTTCATTTACATCATAACTTTTTCAAAATCCTTAAACTTTGTTTATATTCAGGTTTAAAAATTATTATTTTTTTAAATCCCAGATTGTTGTCTCCCCATATAATTTTTTGTACCCCATATTTAACAGCATACTACTTTCTTCAACATGTAAAGTGCTGCCATACAATGTGAAATTTTCAATAATTATCATCATAAGTCCCAATCAATCAAACTATGACGTGTTAAGAACTGTATCAATTAATTATGATCTGATTTATATTATGATTTATGACATTGGTTGTAAGAAAATCTCTGATCTGCAACATGACTTTAAAACTCAAAATATATGGTTGTTTCTTCAACTTTACACAATTAAGGAGTTCATTTTTATTAAAACGAACAGTCTTCAACCTTTTTCTTTTTGTTATTATCAGAGAGCGAGAGCAAGACAAAGAGACCCAAGAGGAACAGTTCAAAGGATTTATTAACAATATATATTCACTTCAACTATGCTGATGAAGACTCCGTGAATACGTGAATAGTGTGTTCTTAGGTGAGTGTGTGTGTTGTGGATGTCAGGAGCAGATTTGTAGGAATCCTCTGTTGAAGCATAGTGAGGTGCAGAGAACAGCGCCCAGCAGACTGAAAGGCAATCACTCTCTAGACACGCAGGCAAGGACGAGGAATCCTCCGTTGAAGACTTGTAAGCGCAGAGAACAAGTGTACTGCAAACTGGAAGGCAACCACACACCCGACACGTGGATAGAGACAGACAACCAAACAGATACACGAGACAGGACCAACTAGGCAGAGAGAGTGAGGTAAGTACTTCACATCAAACAACAATCAAAGATACTGAGAACACGAATGGCTTAAATAGGGAGTGAATTAGTGGAGAACTAGGTGCTGCTAGCATGTTAATTCGTAGCATGATCAGCGTTCCCCTGGGAACAATCAATGTTCCCATGGAAACACTGATAATGCATGCTGGCTGCACCTGTGAGACACAAGGAAGAGAAAATAACAAAACACACAGAGCAAACCGACAAACTCACCGGAGCTGTGACAGTACTCCCCCCCCCCCCCCCCCATTCATCCAGGATGTCCCGAGCCAGGACCCAACATCTCCTCAGGTCCATAACCCTCCCAGTCAGCCAGGTACTGGAACCCTCTGCCCCTCCTCCTGACATTGATCAGACTCCTGACCATGTACGCCAGAGAGCCCTCAACATAACGTGGAGGAGGTGGGATGGGTGTGGTTGGGGTGTAAATTAAAGTGTAAAACAGGCTTAATTTTGGAGATGTGAAAACAGGTGAATGCGTTTGAAGATGTAGTTTATGACAAACCACCACTGGACTAATGACCTTGGTGATGGGAAACAGCTGATAAAATTGGGACCCAGCTTACGTGAGGGGAGTCAGAGCAGAGTTTCCTTAGAGGACAGCCAAATCTTGTTTGCTTACATGTACCCATAACATGGGGGTTTAGACCGGTGCCGGTCCGCCGATCTCTTGACACAAGCGCCAGCCATATGAGGGCTTCTCTGGCAGCTTTGCAGGTGTGCCGGCACCTCTGAATAAAAGCGTGGGTGGACGGGACCTGAATGTCGGGTTCTTGTGCAGGGAACGGGGGGGGGTGATAACCTAGGCTGCACTGGAAGATGATGACTGCAAGGAGTTGTGGGCGTACTCAACCCAGACTAAATGATCACTCAAGAGGATTACAGGAGGCCACACAGCGCAAGGTTTTTTCTACTTCCTGATTCACCCAATCTGCTTGCCCATTTGTCTGGGGGTGGAACCCAGAGGACAAACTCACCATAGCCCTCAGCTGTCAACAGAATTCTGCCCAAAAATGCGACACAAATTGGGGGCCTCTGTCAGAAACCACATTGACAGGGAGGCCATGAATGTGGAAGACGTGGTTTATGACTGCTACCGCTGTCTCCCTCGCTTTGGGTAATTTGGGGAGGAGGATGAAATGAGCCATCTTTGACAACCTGTCCACTACAGTCAAAATGACTATGTTGCACTGGAAGCGGAAGTGGGAGTGTGGGGGGGGGGGGGGGGGGGGGGGGGTGTCAGTTACAAAATCCATGACTATGTGCAACCAGGATCTTGAAATGACACACAAAAATCGAAGGAGTAACAGGAGTTCTTATTAGTCGTGGTGCAAGTGGCTACGAACTGCCATACGTCCGACACAAGTGATGGCCACCAGAATCACTGTCTGCTGAGCATCTGGGTGTGAGTCGCCCCTAGATGACAAGTGATGTTGAATGAGTGACCCCATTGTAAGACGTGCGCCCGAAATGATCGCGGAACAAGTAACCGGCCCGCTGGGCAGATAACGGGAGGCACAGTGTTTCACAGTGCAGCCCGGACTTAAGCTTCCACCTCCCAGGATACCATGCCTCCAACTCGAGTGTTGGATAGAATGTATCTGGTGGGACGGTGGAAACCTCGAAACACTGAGATAAAAAGTAGGGCTTGACATTCTTAGAGCCCGGGCGATACGAGAAGACAAAATTAAAATGTGTGGAAAAATAGTGCCCAGCGAGCCTGTCTAGAGTTGCGGTGTTTTGTGCTACGGATGTACTCTAGGTTCTTATGATCAGCCCTTTAACCAATGTCACCACTTGCCCAAAGTAAACCTGAAAGCCAGCAATTCTTGGTTACCGACATCATAGTTCCGTTCTGCTGGTGTTAAGCGATGACAGGACCGCTCCTCCGTTGATGTGTAGTGAGATGCAAAGAACAGCTCCCAGCGGACTGGAAAACAATCACTTTCCAGACACTTGGGCAGAGATGAGGAATCCTCCATTGAAGACTTGTGAGCGCAGAGAACAAGTGTACAGCAAACTGGAAGGCGACCACACTCCTGACACGTGGTCAGAGATGGGCAACCAAACAGATACACAAGACAAGGACCATATAGACCAAATTGGAGCCTCTACCATTCACAGTTCGTATGAGATGCAATAATAAAATTTGTTACAGTCTTCAAGGTTGAGACTAACATTACATGACTTCTCTGAAATGTTTTCATAAGGTTGAAACTTGCCAATAAGTTTAATTATGTACAAAAATGGTCTAATGCCTTCTTAGGAGTACGCAAGCCCCAGATAAGCTACATGCATTTGAACCAGTGTGAGACATTTGCCTTTGGCTGAAGGGAGGAATGACAAGAATAAACTTAATATCAGGTACATGGCAACAACACTTTAAGTAAATGTGCTGAATGAAACTCGGCATACCTCTCTGATATATATACACAGAAAGAAAGGGATCAACAACTAAATGGCGAAATATGAAATTAAACCATAAATTCCTTTCCTCCTCCATCTGTTTGAGCATTCAAAGATAAATAAAAGTGTTTTTCTTCTAAGATGGGCTATTCAGAGAATGAAGTGCAGCTCTGCTATATTTCATAAGGCCAGATTCAAACATTTTAATAAAGTATTGCATTCCATTGTAGCATGTTTATCATGTCAACCCAGCAACATCTTTCACTGATCTAAACTGCAGTCTGTCAATCTGAAAGAAAAGAAAAAAAAACTCTTTGTCACAGAGCCAGATGAGCAGGACCTGCTGTACTGGGTTACTGTTGTTTTTCGTTCATCACGCAGTTTGTTCAGCGCCGGGCTTCCCTTCCTTTGGCAAGGGCTGCGCTTGCTTTCCTAAGATGGTAGAACCACATCTGAAAGTAATTAACCTAGTTCCTCTGTCCACGTTGCTTGCATTCTCTTCAAATGATACAAAGTCTGTCTGGCCTAAAAGTATTTTTTAAAGGGAAAGTGGTGTAAAGCAGCATCAATCAGGCCCATAATTACACACAGACAAAAGTTCATTAGTAAACATTACACTTACACTACTAATATTTCTAGCACAACATTATGGTTACCTCAACATTGTGGCTAAAGTGGAATATTCTTGAATCTAATCAACAAAAACATTAATTGCTTTCCATGCTTAATCATTCCTGCATTCTGGAAAAGAAGGATCTTCATCTTGCATCATCACAATAGTGTTATTTCATTTTCATAGACTAAAAGCAACGCATGAATGGACTTCATGAATTTTCATAACAGTGGTACGATCTCAAGATTTCACACAATATGATCTAATGTAAAATATACACATTAAAATAAATTATACTTTACGTGACCCTATAAAGTATTTGGAAGGAATTAAAGGGATATTCCTGATTCAATACAAGTTGAAATCAATCGACAGCATTTGCGGCATATAGTTGATTACCACAAAAATAATTTAGACTTTTCCCTCCTTTAAAAAAAAAAGAAAACGCAACAATGTTGGTTACAGTAAGGCACTTACAATGGAAGTGAATGGGGCCATTTTTGGGGGGCTTTAAAGATACAAATCTGAAACTTATAATTTGATCAAAGCACTTGCATAAATGTTTTAAATGTCGCCTTTATTTAAGCTGTAAAGTTATTTAAATAGTTTTTTAATGTCTGATAAAATTACAGGATTACGATGTTCCATCGTCATGGAAACAAAGTCACAAAACTACAGTATCTCACAAAAGTGAGTACACCCCTCACATTTTTGTAAATATTTTATTATATCTTTTCCATGTCATGTTCATGACCACACTGAAGAAATGACACTTTTCTACAATGTAAGTGCGTGTACAGCTTGTATAACAGTGTAAATTTGCTGTCCCCTCAAAATAACTCAACACACAGCCATTAATGTCTAAACCGCTGGCAACAAAAGTGAGTACACCCCTAAGTGAAAATTTCCAAATTGGGCCCAATTAGCCATTTTCCCTCCCCGGTGTCATGTGACAAGTTATTGTTACAAGGTCTCAGGTGTGAATGGGGAGCAGGTGTGTTAAATTTGGTGTCATCGCTCTCTCTCACTCCCTAAAACTGGTAACTGGAAGTTCAACATGGCACCTCATGGCAAAGAACTCTCTGAAGATCTGAAAAAAGGCCAAGACCATACAGCGGTTTAACAGGACAGGTTCCACTCAGAACAGGCCTCGCCATGGTCGACCAAAGAAGTTGAGTGCACATGCTCAGCGTCATATCCAGAGGTTGTCATTGGGAAATAGACGTATGAGTGCTGCCAGCATTGCTGCAGAGGTTGAAGGGGTGGGGGTCAGCCTGTCAGTGCTCAAACCATACGCCGCACACTGCATCAAATTGGTCTGCATGGCTGTTGTCCCAGCAGGAAGCCTCTTCTAAAGATGATGCACAAGAAAGCCCACAAACAGTTTGCTGAAGACAAGCAGACTAAAGGACATGGATTACTGGAACCATGTCCTGTGGTCTGATGAGACCAAGATAAACTTATTTGGTTCAGATGGTGTCAAGCGTGTGTGGCGGCAACTAGGTGAGGAGTACAAAGACAAGTGTGTCTTGCCTACAGTCAAGCATGGTGGTGGGAGTGTCATGGTCTGGGGCTGCATGAGTGCTGCCGGCACTGGGGAGCTACAGTTCATTGAGGGAACCATGAATGCCAACATGTACTGTGACATACTGAAGCAGAGCATGATCCCCTCCCTTTTGAGACTGGGACGCAGGGCAGTATTCCAGCATGATAACGTCCCCAAACACACCTCCAAGACGACCACTGCCTTGCTAAAGAAGCTGAGGGTGAAGGTGATGGATTGGCCAAGCATGTCTCCAGACCTAAACCCTATTGAGCATCTGTGGGGCATCCTCAAATGGAAGATGGAGGAGCACAAGGTCTCTAACATCCACCAGCTCCGTGATGTCATCATGGAGGAGTGGAAGAGTACTCCAGTGGCAACCTGTGAACCTCTGGTGAACTCCATGCCCAAGAGGGTTAAAGCAGTGCTGGAAAATAATGATGGCCACACAAGATAGACACTTTGGGCCGAATTTGGACATTTTCACTTAGGGGTGTAAAACAATCGCTCACTTTTGTTGCCAGCGGTTTAGACATTAATGGCTGTGTGTTGAGATATTTTGAGGGGACAGCAAATTTACACTGTTATACAAGCTGTACAGTCATTACATTACATTGTAGCAAAGTGTCATTTCTTCAGTGTTGTCACATGAAAAGTTATAATAAAATATTTACAAAAATGTGAGGGGTGTACTCACTTTTGTGAGATACTGTATATAACTTTATACAGAAAAGTTTAGTAAGCAATTTTATCTCATCGAAATCATGTTATTTTGTTTGTCTTGTGGCTACTTTTTAATGTTTACAGATTGGCCCCATTCCTTTCCATTTTAAGTGCCTCACTGTAACATCGATTTTTACTTTGAATTTTTATTTTTTAAGTCAAAATACATTTTTCGTGGTAACTGACATTTTGCCACAAATGCAGTCAATTGAGCTCAACTTGTATAACTGAACCTGAAATATTTATGGTAAAAAAAGAATAGGACAAGCACACCTTTTTCATAATTTCTTTGCAAATTATGGTTGGATGTCTTTGTCTTCTAATGCAATGAAGATCAAAAACTTTCAAGAGTGAATTCAGTAAATAAATCCAAGTTAACAATATCCAAAACTACACTGTCCACCTTTATCAATTTCTATATTTAAACTTTTTTTTTTTTTTAAATAAGCTTTAAGCAGTTACATTGTAAATTATCTAATATAAGACAAAATTACACATATCACTTGTTTTATACAACTTGAAATGCTACCTGAATAAACTAGTAACCCTGCACAGATCATTTTCCCTCCAAAAAACAGCAGGTTTCCATTACTCTGAAGCCAGGAGCAAAGTTTTAACTGGTATTGTGCACACTTACACACTGGCCTACGTGGCACACTCATGTAGGCTGGACTGGGAAAGAATTCATAGAGAGTGAACAAGGGGAGGAGTGCCTCTCGCCTTTCACAGAACACTCATCATGACAGAGTAATAACGTCTTCCCAATTCGCATGCTAAACATTTCTGTCATTCCCTTAGGGTCATTCTTTAATTCCCTCATTATAAATCCCATGGAAGGGGGGTGTTTATGGGTAACAGTAAACCACAATGTTATAATTTTGTGGTGATAAAAAAAGAATTCAAAAGGTATCCCAGACTTAAACTAAACATTAGATTTCACAAGAAAGTCAGTGGTTTTGTAGTCTAGCATCGTTTGTGTCGTTTTCCTCTAATAGGGTGATATTGTAAGTTCTTTGATTGAAGTGGAAAGCAGCAAAAGAAAAGAGTTTAGTCTGAATGTCTGATAATAGACTGAATGGACACTGGGGACAAACAGGACATTGTGAAGCTACACAAAGGGAATACGAATCAAAATTAAATCTATTTAAACATATATTTATAAGGAAGCGTGGGGCTAAATGTATTCAAGTTAAATTTCCATATAGTCACATACCTTAAAAGTCTTTGCTACTAAACAGCAATTGTGTGTGCACTATTAATGTCAAGGAAAAAGGATATACACCATTTAACAAACATTGGCCTTTTGTGACAACATGCCCCAATAGTGGGACATGTTACATTGTAAATATGCCATTACTTACAGGCTTTTCATCTTACTTTAAACAGTAAAACAATTCTGAATCCATGAAACAGAAAAAAATGGAAAAGGTAACATGCAAAAGTGCCAAACCATTGTTTTGGCCAACAAAACCTGTAATTAAACAATTGTATTAATTTTTAACTTTTAAAACACAAAGTGCCAACCTGCTCTGACCTGACATTTATGAAAATAGCACTGACACTGAGAATACAATTCAACCTTTTGGTTAAAATCTACCTTCATTCCAGTGAGATTTTATTTTTATTTTGTTAATAAAATAAATAAAATAAATGTTTCTTTTTTTTTTAAGATTTATGCCTTTCCATTTCATAACTAAATTTCATCAAATTTAATAGGTTAATATATATATAAGGCCAATATATTTGAATACCAGCTATTACAAAAATAGGGTTTTAGTTTTGATGACAGAATTTTAAAAAAATACCTTAATTTAATAGGTTTTAAATTATGTGTTTGAACTCATCATACAATTCCAATGCTGGAGAAAATAACCATATATAGACAACTAAATTTAGCAAAAATACGATGATCTTAGATATTTACTTTAAATGTGTTCCTCTAGCGCCATCTGTTGGCAAATCCATCAGCTCAGTCTACCAACTTAAAGACCGTCATATCCTAAAGATTTTATCTAATTATATTTTAAGATGTAACATCCATCCATCCATCGACAACCGCTTATCCTGTACAGGGTCGCGGGGGGCTGGAGCCTATCCCAGCTAACTTTGGGCGAAAGGCGGGGTACACCCTGGACAGGTCGCCAGTCCATCGCAGGGCCACACATAGACAGACACACACTCACACACACACACACACACACCTAGGACAATTTTTAAGATGTAACATGTTGCACACAATTTGCGCTTTTTGAATTTTAGTGTCCATATTTAGGCTAACTAATAAAAAGCAGTATAGTTATTTTAAAAGTATTTTATTATCTGCGTGTATAAACAACTTTAATGTTGAATAGCACTATCAAAAGACAAACGATTATAATCAGCTCTAAAGAAAAACTTTGAGAAACAGCAAGCCTCCAGTAAAAAACTAGCAAATGTAATGACTAAATAATAGTTTTCAACAGTTCTCAAAAAGTGCAATGAACTATGTCGCCACAGCATGATCCGTCTTCTTAACAGTTGGTAAATTCCGCAACTTTTTCGAGTATTTCGATTGGAAGCGCATTCCTTTGAGCAACATTGCACTTCTCTTTGGGTCCTGTAGTCCAGGGATATGATGCAATGTGATCTGACTTGATTTAGCTCGTAAAGCAGTTTCGCCTGCCAGCTTTAGGACACTGGCCACAAGAAACTCCAGAACACATGCGAAAAATACTGCCCCTTCTTCCCTGACGGTCTTCACCCGATACTGGTCGTGCAGTATTCGAGAAATGAGCCAGGTGGGAAACGCGGGACAATTCCCGAGCTTTCTTTTCTTCGCCATCGTCAATGAAAGACGAACTTTAATCGGTACTCTTTGATTTATGTCGACAGTACGTCGTTAGGTGCGCGGCTTCTGAAGGGTTTGGCTGACTGTTTTCCTTCCGCAAGCAAATGTAGGGTTTTGAACTTTCGCTGCTGCCCTCCACAGGATCGGAATATTATTGGTAGATTTATTCGTTCTCCTAAAACAATGCGCTTTGTTATTCTGCGAAAGTTATTCTAACTTTTTTCTTAGTTAAACTCAGGCATTGGCGTCAAAATAACGGCTAAGTTAATAAAATACTCCCAATAATCAATTACCTGATGAATGTAGCCACAACTATCTTCATGTCAGTCGACCATTGCTGTAGTTTGTGATATGTTAAGGCTTTGTTCTTAATCATGAAATACCGTCCAAATACAGACAACTTCAATTATAGCAATTATGAAACTGCTACAACAACAACAAACGTTTTTGCAATTTTCCTGTGTCGCGACTGGACAAATGGGAATTGGAAGGCAAAGTTGTAATGAAATAACGGGTTTATGACTTTGCAGTTACCTTATGTTATGGAATTACCAAAACATGCAGAATATTACATAAATGAACCATTCTGGGTAAGCTTGGGTCAATTGGAGGACGTAAAGACAACGTTGTAAATTAGCAATGTAATGCTAATGAATTTACGGGCCTATTATGTTATCCCAGAATCAGAATGAGCTTTATTGCCAAGTATGCATCCACATACAAGGAATTTTTCTTGGTGACAGAATATTCCAGTGCCTAAGCAATACAGCAACAAGACAGAGGTAAATTTATTAATAATAAATAAATAAAAAATATAAGTATATATAGAAACACACAATAAGACAAAAAAATAGATACGTATATATATATATATATATATGTATGTACAAATACAAATCGGTTATATACAGATAATCCAAGGGAATTTAATGGCAGAAGTGGTAGGATATGTTTGGATAAATATAAATAGACTAAGCAGTGCATTGCACATAATTATAACTCAATGGGGCAGTTTTAACTGTTCATGATGGATAGCCTGAGGGAAAAAACTGTTCTTGTGCCTGATGGTTCTGGTGCTCAGTGCTCTGTAGCACAGGCCAGAAGGCAACAGTTCAAAAAGGTAGAATTGTGTCATGTAATTAGCTACTGCAAAATGATGACTATACCTACTACTCTTCAATGACTATAGAAATAGTCACCCCACCAGAAATATTCAAACTGAAATAAAAAAAAAAGAATTTTTTAAAAATTCCACTTTCTCACCCCCATAAAAAATTTAAATAAGAGAATACTCAAACCTGAAATGTTCTACATGCACTCTTTACTTACCTAGATACCCCCTAAAAAAATAAGCCAGAGACTAAATTGACTCAAAATGTGAAACTTTGAGCAATCTTGAGCATTACATTCGGACTTAAGTTCTAAGTTTAATGAACAATGATGTGCAAAATGTTTTTTATTTTCTTTTTTTATTTCACTTAGTTAAAGCATACACAAATAATACAAATAGTTTTCATAGAATGGATATTGCTGCAATATGACAACAAAACCAATATACAAAATAGAAATGAGCTAGTGCACAAAAAGTTCTAAGAATGCTACTAAATAACACATATAGTTTAGCATTACAAAATGCTACAATTTAAATAGTTTGTATAACTGGAACCTTAAAATTGGTGTTTCTATTAAGATTTAGCAAGTCATTACTTTGATAAAAACATAGTTTATATTCTTTGTTTAAAATAAAACTCAGAGCAGGACAAAAAAGCAATCACACTGTAAAAAAAACATTTCAAGTACAAAAAGTGTAGCAGAAATATATGCTTCCAATATTTGATTTAGGGCAATTTACTCACAACATATCTGAATGTACTTTTTCTTGCTATTCTAATAAACAAAAATTCAGTTGGATCATAACTAGACAAATGTAATTCTAATACTTTTGCAAGAATCTCAGAGTTTCCAAACAGTGGAATGTTGAATAATTTTGTATCTGAACCAGGATATTGAACATTTGCTTGCTTTTTAAAAAATAACAAGGATGGAAAAATTATGTGAAAATAATGTTTTTCATAATAGATTCCTTACTCAGTGAAGAGAATATGGCCAGAGAAGTAGCTGGAACTTGTTATTCCATTTGCACCCCGAGAAGTCTCTATCCACACACGGTCTCCTGTCTGAAGTGTCAGAACTACCTGCCCTTCAGCTAATGTTCGTACATTTAGATTGATTGTTTCAGCAGTCAGCTGTACAATTTGGTTTTTCTTTAAGGTCACAGTGCCCAATGTTTTAGTTCCTATGCATGAGAACTGAAATTCATATACACCAGGTATATTGCAATGGAACAACCCTGTTCTTTGGTTATAATGGTTCTGGCCATTGTAAAGGACCTTACTGAACACAACAACTTTAGCAGAGACCGGGAGGACTGTGCCAAGGGAAGCAAAGAAGGCAGAATGTTGTCTTGTGGTATTAATGGGTGGTCCATGTGGGCCTGCTAGACCTCAGGGACCTGGATTAGAGAGGAAGATAAAAAATCTTTAAGTGATTAATACTCATACTTCATGTTTTATTTTAGATTCATACTTTATTTCAGATTCATTCTGTTACAAAGTATTTTTTTAATTTTAAAGTAGGCAGAGGAAAAGCATTCTAATGTTATAGGCCTGGAACTTGCATGACAAGTATTATCGTGGTCAGCAAAGACACATCCCTATTTACACCTTGTGTCAACATACATCTCCTGTGGATACTTGTGTTCGGAATTCAAGGGGAGGGTCTCTGATTTTGTGAGTAGCTTCACAAAAGTCACAGTGATGAATCTCTTGCTGGGTTTTGCAGGAGGAAGAGAGAGCCAGATAAACAATCTAATTCTTTATTTGATACACATTTCAGTGCAAGCACCTAAGGTTTTCTTTACAGCGTCATATAAATGCACACACTGGACTCTGCTGTGTGCGTCTCTCTCCCCTCCGGCATTCTGGACACCTTTTTTATCCAGCTCTCCAGCTCTCACTGAAACACAGAACAAATAATTTCCCACAGGTGTCAATCCTTACAGTTCTCCTTCTCCCAGCCTCGCTCTCCATAGAAGTCACTCGGCCAGACCCACATCACCACAATCACTTATGCCTCCTACACACTAGACGACTTTCAAAGACATCTGATCGTGGTACTATTCATATTGCACAACTGTCTGTCTTGTCATAAAAGTTGTAGTGTTTTCAAATTACACGAAGAATCGGCGACATGGGTCCCCAACTGCTCTGCCTGGACTCCAAATTATGTTTCACAACAGAGTACACGTTTAACATTCTAAATATCTCGCTGACATTGGCGACGTGTCTGCGATTCTCTCAGATCATGTCTTTGATAATTCATACATTGTGATCGTCGCTCATGGGAGCGAGCTCTGATTTGCCTATGATTTCGGGCTTTTGTCGGCGATCACCACAAAACTGTTGGCGAGCGAAAATCGGACTTAAAATTGTATAGTGTAAACTCGGCATTAATACATCAGCGTGTTATTGCAATAACAAAAAGTGCAAAAATTCACAAAAAGTCAGCTGGATATTTCTTCAAAATATAGTTCTTTCAGAACAGCTGGTGAGTGACCAGGGGTTGGCATTTCAACTTGGACACATTAGGAAATCAAGACATCGAGAGCGTCAAATCGGCCGGAAGTCATTCATTTTCTATGACAGTCAGCGTCTCTTGTTGGCAAGAAGCGGCGCGGCGAGTCTTGGGCGATGTGGGCGTCAGAGGAATGTTCAAGTGCAGCCAACATTATTTTAATAAGTTTTGATGCGGTTCGGCGGCAACCTATTGGAATATAGAAGTGCTCCGATCTAGCAAAGTCTAGAGAGCACAACAATGTAAACTTTGGTTCCCACCAAACGTTAGTTCCGAAGACAAAATGGAGGAGAAACTGATTATTGCCGTGGCGGGTTTTCCCGTAATATTTGATCTGTCCCTGTTTGCTTATATATAAATAAAATAAAATAAAAACGATGCGTGGACAAAGGTGTCTGAAATTGTTGGTGTGCCAGGTGAGTTGATGAAGTGGATATTATGGTTTATATAATAATATGTAAAAATATTTCATGAGGATATACGCTACTTGTGATATGTCGACATGTCTGGATGTTTTGTGGCCCCTTTAAATATAGTTCACAAAACCAAGCATTCTCAACGAACGTTGCCGCCTTTTTCAAATACGTCAGAGCGTCCACGAATTTTCGATAGAGTTGTTGGCAGGGCAGCCAGAGCGAATTTTGACGCTCTTGCTGCCTCTGGTCTGAACGCACAGTTAGTGTTTACACAAATGCAATTTTATCACAGGTGTTTTCACTACTTAAAATGTGGTCTTGGTGATCGAATCATAAGATGTTTTGAACCTGTGATGACGTGCCGCAGTGCCAACCTTGTCTCATAGTGAAAACTAGTGAGCCTCTTTGTAAATTTTTGCAAAACTTGTCATACGTGACTCCAGGTACAATTCCCTGAATTTTCAAGCTTTGGATTCCTATAATATAATAAAGTATTGCAATAGTTTAAATTAAAAAGGCCATAAGCCAGTGCTTTCTTTTCTTTTTAATATTGTGCATAATATTTTATCCTACACATGTAATTCCTAATAATGTACATTAATCCATGTGTATTTATATCACTTCCTTGTGTTATATTAGCCAGGCATTAATCTAGACATTATAAAAAGAGGAGTCCGTTTGGAATGTATTCGTAGCAAAATACATAAGCAGATATAAATATGACATATATATGACAACAGTGCTCTTTACTCATCTTACTGCATAAAAACACAGATTAAATATTACTCAAAATGCATCAACACCATGGAAAGAACATAATGAAACAACTATACCAAATTAGGTAAATAAATACTTCAACAGTTCAATATATTAATCTCTAACATTAACACTGAAGGTATTAATGTTTGTAGAACTACAACCGGCTACGGGACGTTTAATTGTTTACTGACCTTTCATTTGAAGTTTGTTTTGCAAAATCTTAACAAATTTCGTGTGAACAGGCCTTTATGCACAGTTACTTTTTTAAAGGGCCAGACTTACAATATACAGTTGAAGTAAGAAGATTACATACACTTAGGTTGAAGTAATAAAAACAAATTTTTTAACCGTTCCACAGATTTAATATTAGCAAACTATAGTTTTGGCAAGTCGTTTAGGACATCTACATTTTGCATGACACAAGTAATTTTTCCAACAACTGTTTACAGACAGATTGTTTCACTTTGAATTGACAATATCACAATTCCAGTGGGTCAGAAGTTTACATACACAAAGTTCACTGTACCTTTAAAACGCTTGGAAAATTCCAGACAATTATGTCAAGCCTTTAGAAAATTAGCCAATTAGCTTCTGATAGGAGTTGTACTGAATTGGAGGTGTTCCTGTGGATGTATTTTAAGGCCTACCTTCAAACTCAGTGTCTCTTTGCTTGTCATCATGGGAAAATCAAAAGAATTCAGCTAAGACCTCAGAAAAAAAATTTGTGGACCTCCACAAGTCTGGTTCATCCTTGGGAGCAATTTCCAAATGCCTGAAGGTACCACGTTCATCTGTACAAACAACAGTATGCAAGTATAAACACCATGGGACCATGCAACCATCATACCGCTCAGGAAGGAGACGCATTCTGTCTACTAGATATGAAAGTAGTTTGGTGCGAAAAGTATAAAACAATCCCAGAACAACAGCAGAGGACCTTGTGAAGATGCTGGAGGAAACAGGTAGACAAGTATCTATATCCACAGTAAAACGAGTCCTATATCGACATAACCTGAAAGGCTGCTCAGCAAGGAAGAAGCCACTGCTCCAAAAACACCATGAAAAAGCTTTGCAAGTACACATGGGGACAAAGATTTTACTTTTTGGAGAAATGTCCTCTGTGGAAATGTGGTCTGATGAAACAGAAATTTAATTGTTTGGCCATAATGACCATCTTTGGAGGAAAAAGGGTGAGACTTGAAGCCAAAGAACACCATCCCAAACGTGAAGCATGAGGGTGGCAGCATCATGTTGTGGGGGTGCTTTGCTGGAGGAGGGACTGGTGCACTTTACAAAATATATGGCATCATGAGGAAGCAAAATTATGTGGATATATTGAAACAGCATCTCAAGACCTCATCCTGGAAGTTAAAGCTCAGTAGCAAATGGGTCTTACAAATGGACAATGACCACAAGCATACCTCCAAAGTTGTGACAAAATGACTCAAAGACAACAAAGTCAAGGAATTGGAGTGGCCATCACAAAGCCCTGACCACAATCCAACAGAAAATTTGTGGGCAGAACTAAAAAAGCATATGCAAGCAAGGAGACCTACAAACCTGACTCAGTTACACCAGTTCTGTCTGGATGAAAGGGCCAAAATTCCAGCAACTTATTGTGAGAAGATTGTGGAAGGCTACCTAAAATATTTGACCCAAGTTAATCAATTTAAATGCAATTCTACCAAACACTATCAAAGTGTATGTAAACTTCTGACCCACTGGGAATGTGATGAAAGAAATAAAAGCTGAAATAAATATTTCTCTCTACTATTATTCTGACATTTCACATTTTAAAATAAAGTAGTGATCCTAACTGACCTAAGACAGGGAATGAGTTCTACAATTAAATGTCAGGAATTGTGAAAAACTGAGTTTACATGTATTTGACCAAGGTGAATGTAAACGTCTGACTTCAACTGTATATCAGTGGGCTTTTTTTTTTTAAAGTTAACACGTGAATAGTCATCCATAAAATGTTAATACATTAGAGTTGGTCTTTTACCTCCATGCCATGTAAACAAATAAATATAAGTGATTTCTTTCTTTCCTGTTTTTGTCTATATATTTTAGTCAAATCAAGTATCAATGATGTGGTCAGCTTCTAGAAGGTAGCTCAATGGTAGCACTCCAGCACTAAATCAGTTAACTACATTTTTGACTAATTTTAAGTTAAATGATTAAAATGATTATTTCAGGCATGATGATGAAAAACAGTTTAGCACCACATCCTTTCTTTACTTGTGATTGCTTTAATGTCATTAACAATAAGTAATAATTATAGCCACAAGCGGCAATCATTGGGGGCCAAGCAGGCATGAACCTTTTTCACATTGCATTATGCAGCTCTTGAAAAAATTAAGAGACCACTCCAAATTTTCATAAATCATCATCTCTACATGTATGGCAGCCATTCCATTCCAGCATCTGTTGAATTTCTGCTTGAATTTTTGAGCCAGGAGTGGCATAATATCACTAGTATCATCTGTAAGTGAAAGACTGGTGAAAAGCGTGCAAAGACACATGAAAGCTGTGATTGGAAATCAGTGTTCCCTCACGACTCAGTCCACTTGACATTGTGTTTATTAACACATATGGGGAGTGCCTTCATACACAACTTATTTGAAACCTCTCTACAATATTGCCAAAATTCTAATATTAGCTATGGTGTTTGAGCCCCGCCTGATTTGGCATGAAACTGACTGCTATAAAAACAGGTGCACAGACACCATTTCCTAGAATTTCTTTCTTCAAGACAGCGATCATATTGTCTCGAAGCACTCTACCCTTCATCGTTGATGCACACGAGTCAGCGGTCGGAATCTTCACGGCAGCGAGAAGACTCTCTGCTCCCCTGCAATGCTCCGTCAAAAATCTCTCTGCCTCGCCGCTTGACAATTCACTGGTGAATGGACCTCAGCATCCTGATTCTCCACAGCGCGTCGCCAGATGTAGAGTATCCTTTTAAAAAGCAATCGTATTTGTGTATATATATATATATATATCTAAAAGAGTCACTTTTCACATAATTTTCAAGATGTCGTTCCATAAGTGTTATTTGTTTCAAGCCAGCGCCCAACTTAAAGCACCATACCTGCTGCCTTACAAGCACCTGTGTATCAGCACGCACAGCAAAAGCGTTCTGACGGGCATAACCCTTTGAAGCGGAAAGCAGAGCCCATGATTCCCTCTGGGTCTGCTCCAAAAAAGGCTCGACTGGAGACACAAAACACTGTTCCCCATCTCCCCACTATTGTTTATTGGGAAAGGAATATTGTTGTTCACAATATTGTTCAAATGTTGTTTCTGTGTCTTGCACTCAAATAGTGTTACGAGACGTGTTATGAGCGAAATACACAGTCTCATTGTGAGATTGTGCAAAATTGTCAAGCACAAAAAGGGTTTTACAGCCATTATTTTGTTGTTCCAAAGAAAGACGGCAGGCTTCGGCCAATCATGGATCTGAGACATTTAAATCGTGCACTTATAAAGCGCCTATTCAAAATGATTATTCAGAAACTGATTTTATCGCATGTATGCCCACACGATTGGTTTGCACTGAAAGGTCCGAAGGATGCGTACTTTCATATCCAAATTGTACGCATTCACAGGATGTTTTTGAGATTTGCGGTCGAGCGAATAGCGTATCAGTTCAGAGTCCTGCCCTTCGGACTGTCTTTGGCTCCTCGCACATTCACAAAGCGCATCGGTGCGGTTCGCGCTCCTCTGAGAATGAGCGGCATGCACATCTTGAACTACCTTACTGCTGCAATCAGAGGCTTTGTTATGCCAGCACAGACTTACTGCTTCAGCCATTCTACAGTGTCCGTCTCAGTTCAAAATAGGGATAACATTTCCTCTGAAACTTGTTTCAGAAAGCATTGGGATTTGTTGTAGCATTGGTTCTATTAGTTGCACCGAAATGGCATAACCAGCCATGGTTTCCGGAAATGATGGAGATGCTGTACAGCTCACCATGGGAAATACCAATGAAGAGGGATCTCCTCTCTCAGGCACAAGGCACAATCTGGCATCCCCAGCCCCAGCTGTGGAACCTGCATGTGTGTATACTCAAAGTGTATGTGGCAAATATATCTGCATATCACGCACATGTAACCAGCGCCTCTATAGGCAAGCATGATTTAATCATAAAGTTCCTTAAAGGAGCAAGACGATTAAACCCACCTCGGCCGGCTACAGTCCCAACTTGGGAATTAACTTTAGTCCTAAAAGCTCTCGCAGGGCCCCCCTTCGAGCCTTTGGACTCTGTTGATTTGTGCATACTCTCCATTAAGACTGCACTACTGCTGGCTCTGGCCTTAGTAAGACGGGTAGGTGACATGCATGCATTATCAGACGACAATTCATGTCGAGTTTGGCCCTGGTCTTTCAAGAGCCACTGTCAAACCCAGGAAAGGCTATGTACTCAAGGTCCTGACCACACCCTTCAAAGCGCAGGTGGTTCACCTTCAGACCTTCTTCCCTCCTCAATTTAATTCAGATGAGGAACAATCATTGCATTTGTTATGCCATGTGCAGGTGCTACACGCATATGTTGAGCGCACCCAAAAGGAATGTCCATCTCCAAGCAAAGTCTTCTCACTGGATTGCCGATGTAATTACCCTGGATTATGAGTCGCAGGGTCAGACTTGCCCAATTGGTGTTAAAGCACACTCAACTAGAGGTATGGTCTCCTCATGGGCATGTACGAATGATGTGTGCTTACAAGACATGTTTTGCAGCATGTTTTGTGGTCCTCACAAAACACATTCTCAAGGTTAAACAACCTAGATGTAATGTCTCTTTCTTCACAGGTCCTCTCTGTTTAGAGCACTTGCTGTTTATTGGCCAATGCGTTCCTTGTTCTCAGTCAGGAAATGGTGTCTGTGCACCTGTTTTTATAGAGGTCAGTTTCGCACCAAAACAGGCAGGGCTCAAACACAATAGCCAATATTAGAATTTTGGCGTTATTGTAGAGAGCTTTCAAATAGGTTGTGTATGAAGGCACTCCCCATATGTGTAAATAAACACAATGTCTCATTCCCTTCATCTCAAGGAAACCGAGGTTACGTATGTAACCGAGATGTTATTCCACCAAATATTGATTTCTGAACTCTTCCTTAGATAAACATTAGTATTGTGTTGAATATGAACTTGTTTTCTTTGCATTATTCGAGGTCTGAAAACACTGCATCTTTTTTTGTTATTTTGACCAGTTGCCATTTTCTGCAAATACATAAATGCTCTAAATGACAATATTTGTATTTGGAATTTGGGAGAAATTTTGTCAGTATGTGGCATGCATGCATTATCAGTTGACAATTCATGTTGAGTTTGAGTCTTAAATAAAACAAAACATTTCATTTTACTCAAACACATGAGTATAAATTGTAAATCCAGAGAAAATGATCATTTGGAGTGGTCTCTTAATTTTCATCAGAGCTGTATGGTTTTTGACAGGGATCTTACAGTCTCCTCAATGGGTTGTACTGGGTTGTAGTGTTTTCGATCATTATGAGGACAAAAAATGGAAAAAAACATCTTTCAAAATAAGTAGATATCAAATTCCACAAAGCACAAGCTGTGAATATTAGATGCACTCACAAGATATAGGCTAATTAGACATTATAAGCCACGCCCCAAAATGTATTTGCCATATCAAAATTCCTTTAACAAATTTTAATCAGGAGGGTCTGTATATGATGTATACTAAGTTTTATGCAAATTGGACAAACGGTCCAAAATTATCAAATTATCGCAGAGTAATGAAAGTTCTTTTTTTGTGTGTGTATCGCCCCCTAGAATTGTACAACTAATTATTTATATAAAATAATTATGTACAACTTCAGAATGTTCTGTTGACTATAAGTTATATCGAGTTTGGTTATGTTTGGAGTTTGTGTTGTGTAAATATTTATTATTAACTAAAATCATGTTCAACCAAAGGAATTGTTTAGGTAATATCTTTGGAACGATTTGATGTATCAAAATTCATTGAACAGCTTTTTTTTAGGAGGTTCTGTAGATGATGTGTACCAAAGTGCCTCCTTAAAACTTCAGCACCATAAACAATCAGTCATGAAATTTGAAATATTCATGAATGAAACTGTTTACTTACTGTTTTGAGGTTGGGTTCAAGTGTTTTTATCTGCCCCATCCTTCAATAACAGTTCCTTTGGAAAGCTTGAATCATATTATGACTAGTTCACAAGCAATCCATGCTGATGTGAGAAAAATGCACATTCATAGTCCAAAGCACGTTGCACTAGGGAGCAGTTAGAGAAGTTAGGATTGTAAAGTGACTCTGACTTGCCAGTGAGTTGCTCCTACTCTGATGTATGTCTTTTGTGCACGCTGAGCAGGCGTGGTGCTCATGATCCTGTGTGACGTGATCGAGGATGCACAAACCTCCTTGCGCTGTTTCTGGAGAGACTCTGACTCTCGCCTCTGATTCCAGTGTTTGCAACTGGGTATGTAAAGCTCCATTCTTGCATCTCCTTTTCAGAGTTGTAACTTGGCACTGCATAACTTGAAATGTCATGACAATGTACACTCACTTAACAATTTATTAGGAATATTATACTAACCCTGTGTATGGCCTCCCTTTGTTCTCAAAACATCCTCAATTCTTTGTGGCATGGATTCCACAAGATGTTGGAAACATTCCATGTTGACATGATTGCATCACACAATTTCTGCCGATTTGTTAGCTGCACATTCATACTGCAAATCTCCTGTTTTACCACATCCCACATGTTCAGTTGGATTCAGATCCGTTGACTGGGAAGGACATTGAACAACACTGAGCTCATTGTCATGTTTATTAAACCACTCTGAGATGACTGTTACTTTGTGACAAGGTGCAATAACCTGCTGGAGGTAGCCATTAGAAGATGGGTTAATTGTGGCCATTAAGGGAGGCACATGATCAGCAACAATACTCAAATAGACTGTTGCATTCAAGTAATGATTCATTGGTATTAAAGTGTGCCAAGAAAACATTCCCCACACCATTACACCACCGCCACCAGTTTGGACTGTTGACACAGGGCATGTTAAGTCCATGGATTCATACTGTTGGTGCCAAATTCTGACCCTGCCATCTGTGTGCCTCAGCAGAAATTAATATTCATCAGATCAGGCTATGTTTTTCAACTGTCCAGTTTAGGTGAGCCTGTGACCACTGCAAACTCAGCTTTCTGTTCTTGGCTGACAGAAGTGGAAACTGACATGGTCTTCTGCTGTTGTAGCCCATCCGCCTCAAGGTTCGTCATATTGTGCATTCTGAGATGCTATTCTGCTCACTACAATTGTACAGAGTTATCTGAGTTACCATAGCCTTTCTGTTAGCTCCAACTAATCTGGCCATTATCTGTTGACCTCTCATCAACAAGGTGTTTCTGTCTGCAGAACTGTCACTCACTAGATGTTTTTTGGCGCCATACTGAGTAAATATAGAGACTGTGTGAAAATCCCAGGAGATCAGCAGTTACAGAAATACTCAAACCAACAAACATGCCACAGTTATAATCCCTGTGATCAGATTTTTTTTCCAAATTTGGATGGTTGATATGAACATTAACTGAAGCTCCTGACACTTATCTGCGTGATTTTATGCATTGCACTGATTGGCTGATTAGATAATCGCATGAATAAGAAGGTGTACAGGTATACCTAATAAAGTGCTAAGTGAGCATATGTGTTAATGCATATTCATATGTATAAGGGAAGTAGCGCCACCATGATAATGATATGACCCATTGATGTTAGGCATGAATATAGCCTATTTGATGTGTGCTTGAATGAGCTTTTGTGGAAGATTAGATCCATCTATTTCAGTTGTGAGGTTGTTAAAGCTTTGTCAAAACCAGAAAAGTGCAAATGGAGGGTGAGGCAATTTTATGCATTGTTTATTGCATAGGTATTTGATGCTCCCAGCAATTTTGCAGTTTTTTGTAGTCAAAGTGAGTGAGTTGCATCATGGAACCATTATTTGTAAATATTCTTGTTCTTTTGATTTGTTTATCATGCAATTTTCTTTGCAATTTAATGCATATAGCACTGCCCACTATCACAGAATGTAAATAAAGAGTACTTTTCCCCTGAACACACCTTGTTGTTCCATGCCTACCTTGCTCCTCCTTAATCTCTCAATGTCACGCATTCCGACAGGACCCTATCTACACCTCTATTTATCAGTGTTCACTTATGATTAAATCAAATGAAACAGATGTTAAAACCAGGTGTAAACAAGGCAAAGTGAGTAATTAGACTGGCTTACCTTGTTCCCCTGGAGGTCCTCTGGGCCCGGGAGGTCCTTGAAAGGTACCAGAATCTAAGGGGTTAATAAATATGCTATATTTTTTGTGCTATACATCTAATAATTTTTCATTAAAGCAAAAAAAATACAAATGTGTAAGAGGCAGAAATCCCAAGCAATAAACTTGACTCAAGCAAAAGGGAGGAAGTTCAGGACTAACAGCTTACATATATTTGGTGCAGTTCCTGATCGAGCTATGAATTGCTGCTTAATAGTTAGACTGAGTATCATACATGTCACTGCAAAAAACCTGTGTACAGCAATACATAATTGACCCCATATAGCTGCTCATGCTCATTCCCTTTAAGAGGTTACGCATAGAAGTTTATTTTCATTTAAGCTAATTAATAGTTAATGTGCAAAACAACAATTGCTTGCTCATTTACTTGCTTTCAGGAAACACTTGACCAACCTCATTTCCATTGTCTGCATTGTGGATGCCACTGTCACCTGGAAGGTCAAACACCAAACCAAATCATGATGACCATATGGACACATTGTAAAATGTCTTCAATACTTAATGTGTGCCATTACTACCATCAAATTTGGTTATTTACAAGTACATATAAAGGTAAGTAGAAGCTTAGGCAGAAATTTGCAGTCAGAGAAAGACAAATTGTGTTATATATGACCACATACAAATATGCATTTAAGAGTTCTTCTGTTTGGCGTCTTACCAGTCTCAATCCAAGGGGTGAGGTCAAAAGCTGTGATATTGTCACACCTAACAAAACTTGCAGAATTGCTGAAGCGGAAAGGATCATTGGGAACATTACGGATTCCTGTGTTGTCACAGATGATGCGGGCCAAAGACACAGAGGCAAGTGAGGCTTTTTGTCTGGTTGTGAACACTCCTTTGTTCTCCCACCATAACCTGAACACAATCACACTTGGCATTAACACCAATCACACACATACTAGACTAATAGACTAAATGCACAGATTTACCTGTCACCCTGGCGAATGTGCTTGAACTGCGTAGAGATAAGACAAGCAAAAAGAGGACCAACACGACCACCAGGTACAAAAGGCTCAGCGATGCCTCCTAACCAAACGTCAATGTTCGCAGGGGTTCTGTAAAGCTCAATCAGCTTGCGAGCAAATTTTGTGTTGTTCATCACCACAGCCAATTCTCGCACATTCTGAGGTGTGGACAGTCCACAGAACTGACGCCATGCATTATAACCTTATGAGAAATAAAAAGTAGGTATCGGGTACGTTTTCTCTCAAAAACACATGGATCACTAAATTAAGTTATAATGCAGCATAAAGTTTGGCTGAATTTACTTCATGTGGTTATTTGTCTTAAGGGTCAAGACTTTGGTATGAGACTGGAATGGTTACCTGGTATACCGTGGTCACGACCTCTTTGCATGTTGAGGGCGGCTAGGTCCAAAGCGATGTGTTTTGTAAAAGCAAACAGCTTTTCTCTAAGAGCATTCACCATCATGTGATCCTGCGTGTTCAGTTTTGCTGGCCGACCGATCAATCCTCGGAGAAGAGGATCTACACCACCTAAGGAGAAGAAAAATTGGAAGGGTAATTTGTTAGGGCACATCTTAGGGTTAGGGCTGGGTGATATGGCTACAAAAAGTATATCACAATATTTTTCAGCCTACTGAGGATATTCAATATACTGATGATTATGTATTTGCTCTGAAATGGCTCAGAAGTGATTTTTTTAATCAGAGGAACCATTATTTCATTAAAACATTTGTAGCCAGGCATTGAATACAAATATATTTAAAATAATAAAGGCATTTTTTCACCACAGTTTTTCACTAAATGAACACAAGGGAGAATGAGATATGCAGTTTTATATGTATATTTTATATACAATGAATCATAGTAGCTTAATAAATATTATTTACCTTCATATCTTTTTTTTTTTTTTTGGAACTCAGCTGAATATTGCATTACACTAAATTATTACTGTTGGACCCTGTCAAGCTTTTATTATTCTAATATAATACTGAAGTGTCATTATTATTTTGAGGATTAGAACAAAAGTGGAGCTTTTATTTTGACACTGAAAGTATGTATTTGACAGTTTACAATGTTCTGCATCTGGAAAAATGCTGTCAACTCCTATTCTGTTATACTTTGTAACAATTTTTATAAAAACTTGTAGTGGTCTTTCACAATGTATATAAACTGCTCTAAATGTGCTAAAAACATGAGCAGATGAGCCCCATGTGTGGACAAAATAGTGCGTCACCAGTTTATTCTGAAGTGCATAGACCATGTTAATCTGCCTTAAATCACAGCCTTTTGCGGTTTAATAATCACATTTGACCATATCACCATTTTAATGTTATTTTGATTCATTTTGCAGCCCTGAAGGATTGTAAAATTAGTATACGGATGCCCTTTATGGAACTAAATGAAAAAAAAAAAAAAGCACATTAAAATCATTGTGAAATTCACAATATTTCTTTATTTTATATCATCAGCAAAATTATTGTGATTGTATCCTGAATATTCAATATATCACCCAGACATAGTAAGGGTGCGTTCAATCAAAAGTTGTAATCCCTATGCCCTATTCTCTTCAAATACGCTCCACTGTTAGACCTTTTTCACTGAAATTGCGATGGTTCTCGTGCTGAGTCTGTGCTCCGCTGGTTCAAGGCTGGGGCAATCTGGAGCCTATTGTAAACCTGCTGTGCTTTTCCACTGACCAGAGAACCGAACGGTGATGTAACAGGCCACGGTCTACATGGTAGTTTCACGTGACTAACTCAAACAAACAAACATGGTTCATCACAGTGTGTTTGTATACAGCTTTAAATCCTGTTTTTGAAGACATATTTAAACATACGGATTAATGCAATCCATTGTTATTACAATGCTCAACAAGATTGTCAGAGACGACATCTACGCTGAAGACGACAGTGTAATTAAAATTATATTTTATGAACTATAGCTAAACTTGCTAAATTCTACAGTGGAATCATTATTAACATTGGTGTAGTAGATGGTTGTATTTGGATTTTTGCCATAGCATGTAATATTATTGATTGAGAATCCCACCATTTTACTTAACAAATAGCTGCGATCTTCCAAACTTAGTGAGTAGCTGGTCAAAAATCCCCTTACAGAACAAAACAATGCACAAAATAAGAGGACAACATTGTAAGGAAACCTAACAAATTTGACAAATATAACAACTTATTGAGATCAACTACAGAGGACACCGGCGATTAACTGTTTATCACGAGCATTACTGGTTGAATTCAATGCCCCAGTTAGTTATCAGGCTGGTCAGAGTCCAAGTACAAAACATTGTTGCTCCGTCCACTGTCACTTTTGCTTATGTCCTTCTTATGGTCCCTGTACTACCTTAAGTGTTTTTCAATTTGTTTATGATTTGATCAATTGTCCGATTGAAGGCAGCATGTATCATTTCGTGCTGTATCTTCATTCTCGTAGAGTTTTTTTCCTTTGCGATCTCTCTAGTTTATCTCGGATCTTCGTAAATACCATATTGCAAGTAGAGCACTCGTTTTGTCATGTTGCCTGAATGCTTCTGATGTCTCATAATTTTGTGTTTTTTTATTGCTGTTATAGAGTGAAGAAGTACTCCTTGCTAAAGACGGTAACTACTGTTGTTGTTTGGGAAAACTTTACCATGGTGACAAAACATTATCCCGCCATCCGTTCCCTGACGTAGAGACCCCTTTTGGGGCTGGTGTCAAACCAGGTTTTCGGCCCCGGAACGGCCTTTTCTGCAGTGGAAATTCACAGAACAGTTCGAGAATTTGCACCAGCCAAAGAAAACTGTGTCCGAACCATGTCGGTGGAAATGGGGTATGTGAAAGCTTCAGATCTTGTCTGGAACTCAACAATAATGGTCAACTGGAGATCACTTTAAGTCATTTATGCTATTTGGAATGCAGTGCAAGTCTCAAACTTACCCTCAAAGATCACCCTCCAAGGAGAAAGGAAGGCCTCAAAGAGGGGCACGCTTGGAAATTGAGGATGGTTCTTGTAATTTTCGTCAAGACGATATACGATGGGTTGAATGGCCACGTGGGCAAAACGGAAAGCTGCAGTGGCAAAGACATTAGCAATGCTAGGGTCCACATTCTCATCATACCCTGGATATTGGCCAAGGTGTTTATTGTAAGCATCAGGGCCAACAATGTGCGGCAGGTATTTCCTAATCACCAGTATCTAAAAGAGAAAGATTTTTGATAAAGCATATTTGTTATATTAAATGTTGTAATTGCTTGTGTTCAGTGTTGGGGAGTAACAGAATACATGTATCAGGATTACGTATTTAAAATACAAAATATAAGTTACAATTCCACTACAGTTATAATTTAAATAATTGGTAATTAGAATATAGTTACATTCAAAAAGTATTTTGATTACTGAAGAGATTACTTTGCATTTTATTGTCATTTGTTTAATTTAATATTTAGTCCTTTCAGATGGAAAACTTTTAGACATAAATATGATGTGATCCAAAGAGCATTTGAACAGTGGTGAAACACTTTCTTATGATGTGTTACATTCATACGAGCATACAGAGAATTTAAGTTTGTAGCAGAAGAAATAAAAATAAACCTTGTGTAAATTGTCATCTTTACACTAAGCTAAAATGCTGTTTCTATCCATTTTACATGCGCATGTTACCAGACACGATCATATTCTTAATCAAGAAAATTCACGTTGGATCCTACATTTTTTTTTTCTAGTAACACCTTTAATATTAGGGCAAAAATTGTATTCTTAGTAATACCTTTTGTATCGTTTTCCTGTAAAAATATCAAAAGATCCTTAAAACAAGATCAATTTGATTTTTTTTTATCTCATGCAGAAACAACACTGCATGAGATATTTAGGTTTATCATAGAATGTATTTTTAAATTGTGTATTTTGTCTTATTGTACTGGCAGAGTTTTTATAGTCAAAACAAGTGAAAAAAAATCTACAAGTGCTGAAGAAGTAATCCAAAGTATTTAGAATACATTACTGACCTTGAGTAATCTAATGGAATACATTACAAATTGCATTTTACAGCATGTATTCTGTCATCTGTAGTAGAATACATTCAAAAGTAACCCTCCCAACCCTGCTTGTGTTTGACTGTATTTTTCTTTAGGTGGCTTTACCTGTTGGTAGGCACCCACAATCCTTCGTGCCTCTTGATAGAGTGTTTCACTACTCCAACTAGGGTTGAGTATGTGAAGGGCACGAGCCAATCGGTTGTGCTCCCTCATGAATAGTGCATGTAGGGAGGTAAGAGCAATGTTCTCATCAACACGACCATCCCCTACACAAATGTATAATTTGAGAGGCAAAATTTACCAACTGTCAACTACTATGCAATGCGAGCATTTTGTATGAAGACAAATTTGCTACATTTACCAAAGAACGAATATGTAACTGACCTGCAATGAAACAAGGCACCTCTTTCAGGTTTGTGTCATTGAGGATTTTTCCACGAGTAGCACATATTTTACTCTGTACATTGGTAAAGGGCAGGTGCTCTCGTCCATTGTCAAGGAACTGATCATTGACACGTAACAGACCACCATCATTGGTCAGGTCACGCAGCTCCTTTGCCAGCCCGTCCTCTGCCCCATAAACCTGCCCAGCATCTAGAAAAGCTGTAAGAGCGTTGATCTGTTCTCGAACTTTGGGGACACCACCAAAGATAAAGGCGGTGTTCCCAGAACCACAAGCAGGTGATGAACGGAAGAAGGGGAGACAAGTGTCAGGACTCAGACGTGGATCTTCCTTTGGGATCTGAGTTCAGACATTAAATAAAGCATGAAAGACAAATTAGGAATGGAAGTAAACAGGTGGACATGACATGAAAGGAAAAGACTGCAAAGGTACAAACTTTGACTGACCGGAATTGGGAAGCAGGGTTCGGAGCGCTCACAGCTCTCATCACAGTTGAGGCCATTGCTGAAAGACCTAATGCTTGGTGAGGTGGGCGTAAGAGTCAGATCGTGGTCAACCCACTGTCCAAAGATGGAGAGCATGAAAGTGAAGTCAGTATCATTCTTTACGTCAGCATCTGCAGTGCTTAGAATACGATTGGAAACCAGTCTGACCTGGAATGAACATGACAGAATTTAGAAGCTGTGAACTGATTGGTGACCTACTTGATTGTCAAGGGCATTTTAGTAAGCTTGTTATAAGTATCTCCATCATACCAGGGGCAGAAATGCACCATTGTGCAATGTGTTTGGATCCCACCCTTTTGGCTGTGAGATTCTATCCTCATACTTTGCAGGCAGCCAGCGGATATAAGGGGTGTTGGATGCACCAATGAGAGGGTTCCTCCTAAAAATTTAGACAAAGGTTCAGTTCACAGCACTGATTCTCTTGTTTTGCAGTAACTGCATAAATACAGTTATAAGTAATATAGTGGGTCCAGGAGTCTAAGTCCACAACTGAAAATAATTCTATTTTAATTTTTTTATTAAATAATTTTTGTTTTGTTTTGTTTTATAACTTATATTATGACCATATCAAGTTGAGTGAAAAGTATAATTGAAATATTAACATGAATTTCTTAATATTTGGTGTGTCCCCCTTTTGCTTTAATGACAGCCTGTATGTTGCAAGCATGATTTGAGAATGTTCCAAAGAGTATCTTGTGTGCTTCAATATAATCAAGGAAACATGACCTTTTGTACAAAGGGGTTAACATGGTCAATGTCACAAATTTGCTTATTATTTTTTATTAGTGACCTAGAAATAGCACACTGTAGTGCACTATCAAACTTTTGAACCCCAATGTATTGTATCAGTAAAATGACTATATTAGGTGTCAATTAGCTGAAGAAACATTCAGATTTGGAATAATTACTCTGAATAAGGAGGAAGGACTGACCTGTTGTTGCAAACATTGGAGGCAGTTCGATACTTGTTTATGAGGGGTGTGGTCCTACAAGATGGGGGCTGTGTTTGAGCAGCACAGCCTGTCAGACGCTTGATGGTGTTAAGCTCGTCTGGAGTGAGCAGACCTTAGAGAAAAAACACACTGAGTGTTGTTATCATGGAATATCACACTGTAATGGATCAGATCTGCATTTCTCTGTGAGTTTTGCAAGGTATTGTCCTCATACTTGTGGCATTGATGGACCTCTTGTGTGCATGATGAGCCTTCTCATTGATCAGTATAAGCGTCTGCTCCATGTAATCTGCGGCTCTCACAGCCTCGCGGGTTTTTCGAACTGGCTGTTTCATAAGACGCAGTTTGTCCGAAGGCTTGATGACATCCTTGCGCACCCTTGCTAAACTCCTGGAAGTGGGGAAATGTATGAAAATAGATCAACAACTGGAAAATATTGCTGAGCAATTTACGTTCTTACAAACTTTACTCACTCATCACGGGAATACTTGTAGGCAGCATCCACGATTTGTTTTGCTTTCTCAATTGAATCTAGAATGAACTGTCTACCAGGACTCTCTTCTTCTGCTAAAAAAGGGCATTACGATATGAGACAAATACTAGAAAGACTAACAATGACTAATACTATAGTATCATTTTAGGCACTTGTAAAAAATGTTCCATAGTGAGGATGTATTAAAAAATAATTTAATAAATAGTTTTCTTTTATCACAAGTCCAGTAAACATAAAAAAGCTAAATCAATATTCTGTGTGACCACCTTTGTGAGCACCAGTTCTCCTAGGTACACCTGGATGCAGTTTTTCTTGGTTGTTGGAAGATAGGATGTTCCAAGATTCTTGGAGAATTCACCACAGTTCTTCTATATATTTAGGCTGTCTCAATTGCTTCTGTCTCTTTATGTAATCTCAGACAGACACAATGATCATTGGGGGTCTCTGCAGGGCCATGACATCTGTTGCAGGGCTTCCTGTTCTTCTGTTCTAATCTTTTCTATTTGCAAAAGTAATATTTGGGAGTCTAACATTTATATTTCCTATTGAATCACTAATGCTGAAGATATAAAAAAAAACATCTTAAGACTTAAGAGTTTTTTATAAGACTTTTGCACAGTATAAATATTTTTTAGATGTAAGAGCTGCCAGTCTAAATGACTCATGACAACAAAACTAGATTTCTTTCTGCTTGGGCTGTCGATTCAACACATACATTTAGTGTGTTTAATTATATGAAAAATAGCAATTAATCAATCAATTAATTAATAAAGAATCAATTGCAATTAATCATACCATTGATTCACACGTAAATTCCATAATAAGAAATGTTCCTACCATCGGATCATTTTAATTTGATGTTCCACATATGGCAGTAGGGGGCAGTGAGTGCTCCAGCTGTACAGGCAACTTGAATCGAGATTCAACGTTTCAAACTACATATAACTTGATAGAGCGTTAAGCAGTGCTCAAATTGAATTTAATTATTTTGGTGGTGTGTGTCTCGCAATATACAATATATTTATTTGATCATAATATGTATACCTATGTACTGTTTTTTTTTAAAACAGGCTTACATAAAAGAACAGGCTTTTGTATAAATAATAATGTCATGTTCACCATTGTCTTTTGTTTTTGTACTCTTATTTTGAAGTTCCTGTTTTGTTCCTGTTTCCCTTTTGGTTTTTGTAGTCCCTTGTAGTTTTATTTTACGATTGGTTTTCCCCTGATTAGTTCTCTTTCCCTGATTGTTTTACCACGTGTTCCTTATTCCCTTGTTAGTCCCTTTATGTATTTAAGTCCTTGGTTTCCCTGTTTCCTGTGTTAGTTATTTCATGTTTTATGTAGTTTTCCTCCCGAGCCTGGTTTTCCTTGTTCCTTGTTTTCCCTTTTGAGTTAAATAAAAGCTACAAGGGACTACAAAAACCAAAAGGGAAACAGGAACAAAACAGGAACTTCAAAATAAGAGTACAAAAACAAAAGACAACGGTGAACATAACAGAAAATTACTAACACAGGAAACACATTTCTACGGCCCTCTAGGGTCGCCGTTACCTTTACGTTAGGAAAGTGCGCAGCTGCTGGCACGTTGATGAAGAAAATGAAGCGGTCTAATAAACCCTCCGGTGCACAGGGACGAACACGGAGAAAGGAAGAAGATGAAAGGAAAGCCCAGTATAGAGGTAAGTCTTCTCATCTCAGCCATTAAATGAAATAAATTTGCTTCGTATTGTGCATCACCTAATATTGAACGTTTCATTGCTGTCACTAAGCTATCACTAGCTAGCTAGTTACTTTGCTAGTTAACTTCACTGATAACCTACATGGATGTAAATGTCAAAAGTATTTGGATAACGTATGCATGCTAGTTATGAAAAGTACAGTTGCTCTCTACATTCATTATAAATGCATAAGTTCTGTTTAGTGAGCTCACAACTACAGGCTCATACACACACAGTAACCATTATGGTGATAGTGGTGTTGACATGGTGTTCACCCTTCTGTACAGTTCCCCTCCAGGAATATACTAAAATGTTTTTTTTTTTTTTTTAATTGGCCATGGCCAGATGCACTCAGGCAATATTTGCAGAGGCCGGCACCTGCTGTAGAAAGGACACCTGATCTTTCATGTTCGCCTCTCTCTGAACTTTGTAAGTACAACTAGTACTATTGTTGCTGTTTTTGTTATTATTATTATTATTATTATTATTAGCAATTATTACTTTTATAATCACATCACATTAATACTACTAATTGTAATCAGTAGTATTATTTAGCCTTGTAGCAGCCTAATAGATTAGTAATAATAGTAGTGGTGGTAGAAATTGTAATTTATCTACTACAAGTTACATGGTCAGAGATAAAATGTATTTGTACAATGCAACTATGTGGTAGGATGATAGAAATGACCAAATGCAATTGTGTAACGAACAGCATGGATGAACTCTGTGAACTTTCCTAATTTGCCAGAGGAAGAACTTGCAAAGGAGTGCGAAACCC
The DNA here is from genome assembly GCA_032164185.1 of Moxostoma hubbsi. NCBI lineage: Eukaryota > Metazoa > Chordata > Actinopteri > Cypriniformes > Catostomidae > Moxostoma > Moxostoma hubbsi. Next base: position 24,486,329 of record JAVLUX010000038.1, read on the forward strand.
TCAGCAACACTCTGAGCCACGGTGACCATAAAGATGTTGATGGGAGGGAACTGGCACTTGAGTTGAAAAATTTCCCAGTGTTGCCAAAAGCTGGCATGACGACAATGGAAATTCTGAATTACTTGAAGGAAAAGAAACTTGAAGTTTTTCCTAATATGTGGGTGGCCCTAAGAATTGCTGTCACACTACCTGTGACAGTAGCTTCTGCTGAAAGAAGCTTCTCCAAATTAAAATTACTTAAGACCTACCTGAGTTCAACGATGAGTCAGGAACGCCTCAATGGGATTGCACTGATAAGCATCAACCAAGAGGTCTCAAGTAAAATATCATTTGATGATACAATCAACGAATTTGTCATTAGGAAGTCCAGACGAGTCAAATTGTAATGCTGCATCAATTTTGAAGGTGAAAGCCGAAAGGGACTTTTGTTTGTAGAGGGTATAGTTTTGCACAGTTAATGGAGTTTATTATTTAATTTGGTAAATATCCTCGAACATTCTTTGTAGCATTTGTGTATGAACAATTTATTACTGTTGATCCTTCAAGTCATAATTTGCTTGTTGAAGTGTTGGAGTGACTATAAAAGCATTTTTGTTTGTTCATCCATTGTTTGAGTCATAATTAAATTTCCTTGAACATTCTTTGTAGTATTTTTGTATATGCAATTTATTAGTTGGGGGTGGGCGCAAAACTCAATCTCGCCTAGGGCAACCACAGGGCTAGAGCCGGCCCTGATCACGTTCATTATGATTGCAAAATTCTGGCCTGTAAATGGAATAGAATTTCAATATAAACTATGGAATAGTCTCCCTAACACTGTTCGAGATGCAGACACACTCCCTCAGTTTAAGTCTAAACTAAAGACTCATCTATTTAGCCAGGCATACACCTAATTTATCCTCGAACCCACAATTAGGCTGCTTTAGTTGGGTCTGACGGAACCAGAAACATTGATCATGATTTATAACTCTGCAATAAATTGAATGGCATCTATGCTTATATTATTTTATTTGTTTCCCTGTCTCAACCTCGGGACTCCTATCCTGATGTCACCAGAACCGGCTGGATCCAGCACCATTCCTGCTTCATGTTGGACTCCACTGCCACGTGTCACTGAATGATGATGACTAAACGCAGCCGGTGCCAGCCAAACATCACTTCAGTCTATTATGATGGACTTCAGAGGATGAACTGATGCCAACTCCAACCATAAGACATAAGATGCCACTGCCTGAACCTTGGATTTAGGATGGACCACACCGAACATCACCGAAATTACCGGTCAGGTTGAACTGCGTTTCACATCCCTGATCTCTGCCGGTATCACCTCGGTCTAATGAATGATTGCACTCTTGAAATGGAATACATAGACTAACAATTGCCAAAAAAGCCTTCATCAGCATCTGTGTGAACTTCTGCAGTTAATCCAGGATGGACTTCAAAGACATTTGTCACTAATCTTACAGTTCAAACAAAATCGATGTTTAAACACTGACCCTTAACACTTACTTAGTTTAATAATTTTAAACCATGACTTTAACTATACATAACTAATTATTATATTAATTAATAAATATATATATATATATATATATATATATATTTATATTTATATTCATGATGTTAGCCAGAAGGGAACTGGCTCCCACAGTGAGTGGTTTCTCCCAAGTTTATTTTTCTCCATTAATCAACACCTTACAGAGTTTTGTGTTCCTTGCCACAGTCGCCTTCAGCTTGCTCACTGGGGTTATTAATACAATTATTATTTAATGACTTATTTTTAAACGTGATTAACAGTAGTATTTTACCTAATTGCACAATGATGATTCATCGACATTATAGACATTACAGTTGTATCTTCTGTTAATGCCTGATCTTCTGTAAAGCTGCATTGAAACGAAGTGTGTTGTGAAAGGCGCTATACAAATAAAATTGACTTGACTTTAATGCTCTGGGAAGCGCGAGCATGCATGAGGTAGAATTCAAGGAATACAAAAGCCCCGACATGGAGTGGATAGATATAGTAGAAAGATAAAGAGAGAGAGAAAATTACCCCTCAAAAAAGTCAGTAAGATTTCTCTTCCTGACTGCGAGTGGAGGTTTATTATTCTCCATTTTTTAGCTAAAGTTAGCTTCACTAGTGCGGCGCCAAGTAAGCATTCATGTCAACAATGTCATGTGCTTAGCTGTCTTTAGATGTGGGCGGGGCATTTACATTTTAAAGAGACATGACAACTAGTCCATAAACAGCTTAATATAAATTATTGTAAATAATTAATTCACTAAATTTACTGTATCCACTGCATTAATTGAATTAGATTTGTCATTATTATTTTTTACTAAAATATAAGTAGAAATATACTTCTTATGGGGGAGTGGATTCTGGATTCAGAAAACTCAGTGCTTATGACTGGAGGAATGCAATCTAGTGAATTGCAACACAACCAAAGTGAGATGCTCCAAAAGCATCCATCTGATGCACAAGTACATTGACAAACAAATAAAAATATCTCTGATGGAAGTAGGCCAACAATGTGTTTTTTCAATGATCTGGAAATAAAACAAGCAAAATTTTGACCTTTAAGGCACTTTTTATTGTAGAAATGCTTATGTATATCATGTAATGATTTGAATTATATATTAAATGAGTAATTATTTAAATTATTATATATCACATTTTAATTTGGGGCCATTCTCTGTAAATATTGATATTTGTGATTAATTTAACAGCACACCTTGTAATTATTTACATAAAAAAAATTATATCCACTGACAGCCCTAATTGCAGCATAAACACATTTGATTCTATATTTTTCATGTTTTGCAGTCTAATTTTTTATTTCATGATAAAATGGTATACTTACCCAAGGCATTTGTTTTAAGGGCACAACAGCAGCCCACCACAAAAAGAAATGTGTGAAGATTCATCTCTGAAACAGATATACAGAGAAAAGTGATTTTTTTTTTTGGCCATATAATAGACAATTGTATTTTTATGAAATTTGCACTAGAACAACTCATGCATTTTATTTACGTATTATTTTCCACCTAAATTAAATAGCTGCATTAAAATGAGCAAACTCTTAAACAAAATATGTGTTCAAAAATATGTCTATGTAACTAACGCTTGGGCAATCAGGATAATACACAAGCAAAATATCCTGGACAAAAGAACTTTGCATCCACTTAATCAGTTTCCATGTTGTTACTGTGTTTTGGCTTCAAGGGTAGTAGTCTAGACTAAACTAATTTAACGCATTAATTACTTTACGTGCTGCCTTACATTGGAATGAACATCACTAAGATTAACCATTAATCACATATAATTTCAAGATAAAAATGAGCAATTAATGAATTATCACAGATGTTTAGAATTTCTCACCTGTTAATCAGATGTTTGGCTCTCTGGGTCTAACTCAAAGATCAGAGTGTTGTTCTGGCTGAGGATGGAGCAGATGAGCTTTAAAAGCAACCCTCGTCCTCAATCTGTGAAGCATCCTTGAGAAACCTCAGGCGTGGCTACAAGATTTCTTTCTTCTTCCTTGTCACAAGTGCAATTGCAGTGACCATGTGTAGTTTGTTTTATTGATTCATTTGAGCACTCTTTTTTACTCTTCATTACTGACACCAGTGTTTCATAACCCTGTCCCTTGTGCCTCACAACACTACACATTTCGAAAGTCTCTGTGTTTGACAATGACACACCCAGTTCAGGTCACAGAGTCTCTACTAGCAAGCTGGGTCAGGTGCGTTGTGTGTAGTGTTGTTGGAACTCCAGGACCAGGTTTGGGAAAAACTACATTACATTCATTTGAGAAAATAGATAAAAGATTTCTGGGACAGCCGTTGTTAAAAGTGGTAACAAACAATTGGTAAAAGGATCTGTTTCCACTTGGTATTACCTTGTTGGTGTAACCTTATGTAGCAGGTAGATTTAATCTGACCAAAGTGAAATCAGGTCATTTAGTTGTTCTTAAATGAAGCACATTTTTAGGTTATTTGGCAAATATTTTTTTACAATTTGCAACACAGAACAAGCAACATTTCTGACACAAAATGTGTAATAATATTCTAGTACTGCAAACATGTTGTGGAAATTATGATACACTATGTGTCAAACAGTTTGACGTGTATTATTATATGAATTAAATGATAAATTACTAAATAATAATACAAAAATAATGCAATATGAAGTTTGACAGTTAGCAATTTAGAGAGGGTAAAAGAGGGTATATATATATATTTCAGACCATAAGGTGCAACACCTGTTCATTGTTAGTCAACAACATTCGGTTGAGTGAATCGTGGTTGATTCAAGTGTTAATACACAATGCATTAAAAAAAATAAAAAATGAGTAAACGCATTTAGGCAGAGGGATTATAAGACTAGTCTTCCACTGGCCATGACATTATACACAGGGTGAAATACTCGCTCCATTCACAGATTTATGCAGCCGAACTGCACTGTGTTGGAACTCCCTGTAATTGGGAGAATAGAATGAGAAAAGCTGACTCTGGATCAGTGGCTCAGAGCAACGTTCTACATGGTTCATGTACGCAGAGAAAATGTCTTAGTTTCTAAAAATATTCTACTTTTTTGTTTTATAATTAACAAGTAGTTTGTAGTTTGTCCATTTTTATGACATTTTGGTAGCATTAAAACAATTCCATTCAAGTTGTATCAACAAGCGCCTTTGAAGTCGTGGCGTCAGTATGCACCGTGGATCAACTCAAAACGTCTAGGTTACGGATGTAACCTCCATTCCCAGATGGAGGGAACGAGACGTTGTGTCAAAGAAGCGACACTAGAGGTCTCTCTTGAGTGCCGAATATACCTCTGATCTATGAAAAAAGGCCAATGAGAAGTTGGCAGACAGAATTTGCATGACCCGCCCCCGGACATACGGGTATAAAGGCGTGGAAATAAATATGTTTCATTCAGGATTTTTCCGAGGAGCCGGAAATGGTCCGGCCACAACAGTGGCTCGGCTCATCAAGGTGGCCGGGAGGACACAACGTCTTGTTCCCTCCATTAGGGAAAGGAGGTTACATCCGTAACCTAGACATTCAATGTCTGTCACTCACTTCGACGTTGTGTCGAAGAAGCAACACTAGGGATCCAATTTAAGTCCCGCCATGCGCTGAGCCATGTACGTGTACTGCTGATATAGGAGCGGGCAGGCACTTGATGTGCCAAAACGACCAGCTGTATCAGACTGCACGTACCCTTCCCCAATGCCCCATAAAGTTGTCGGAATCCTTATAGTTACCCTAGACAGGGGAACAAGGTGACGCTTGCCAACCTGGGAACAGGCCAAGCCTAGCCGGGCCTCTTTTCTCTCTATGTTTCTCGCATAGAGTCAACGGCTGGGGCCCTTACACGCATCGGGGGAGGGGCTCTTACCCAGTTTCCTATTCTCTCAGGGGGGACCCTGTGGAGACCACACCTGCCCAGGGAGGAGGAGGTAAGAGTGGTGACATAAACCATATGGGTCATTTTAGGTCACATGTGGGAAGTGGCGCAGTGGTAGATCCTGCTTCTTCAGAGGGAGGAGTTGCTACAGACACGGTGACCGGGGGGCAGTGGGAACTACCCAAGGGAGACGCGGGTCCGCTCGTAAGGGGACCATACCATGGAAACAGGGTAGATCTGAGTACCCGCAGTGGATTGGGTCGGCAAATTCCTCTGCTGAATTGCGGACCCAGTGGGCTAGGGAGGAGTCATCTAGGGAGCCAAGTGAGTGGGATCACCTGGGAGAAAAAGTGCGCGGTTTTACCTCAACCGAGGGAAAGGGTGCTAGGTGCAAGCGATCCACCCGGTCAGTCCATCAGCGTGTTACCGAGTTCAACTGGCTTGGACCTGAGAAAACACGAGACGAAGCTGAATCTACCCTGAGAATGTAAAATCTTGCAAAGGTATTAGGTGTTGCCCAACCCGCTGCTCTGCATACGTCTGCCAGGGAGGTGCCTCTGGCCAGTGCCCATGAGGACGCAACACTCCTTGTTGAGTGTGCTCGGACCCGCAAAGGGGGGGGGGGGCACGGTCTGGGTGCGATAGGCCAATGAAATGGCGTCCACCACCCAGTGGGAGAGCCTCTGTTTGGAGATAGCATTCCCTTTCCACTGTCCACCAAAGCAGACAAAGAGAGCTTCTCAGAATGTCTAAAGCTCTGCGTGCGGTCTAAGTAGGTACTCAAAGCACGTACCAGACACAGCAACGAAGGGGCTGTGTCTGCCTCCTCCCGGGGCAGCACTTGCAGGTTCACTACCTGTTCTCTGAAGGGAGTGGTAGTAACCTTGGGCACGAAGCCTGGCCGCAGTCTTAGGATCACATGTGTGTCTGCCAGACCGAACTACAGGCAAGTGTCGCTAACAGAGAACACTTGCAGGTCCCCAACCCTCTTGATTGAGGTGAGCGCGATCAGTAGGGCCATCTTTAGAGAGAGGGTCCTGAGTCCAACTGATTCTAGTGGCTCAAAGGGGGGTCTCTGAAGGCCTGAGAGGACCACTGAGAGATCCCAGGAGGGGAACAGGCTTGGCCAGGAGGGATTTAACCTCTGTGCTTAGCCAAAGACTTGCCATCTACTGCGTCATTGTGGGCCGCGATAGCAGCTACATACACATTCAAGGTGGACAGGGACAACCTCCCCTCCAACCTCTCCTACAGAAATGAGAGCACTGACCTGACTGCGCACCTTTGCTGGTCTTCGGCCCGAGAAGAACACCAATTCGCGAACAAGCGCCACTTTAGGGTGTAAAGTTGCCTGCTAGAAGGGGCTCTGGCTTGGTTGATCGTGTCTACGACAGCAGGTGGTAGACCAGCTAGATCTTACGCATCCCATCCAGGGGCCAGACATGGAGGTTCCAGAGGTCTGGGTGCGGATGCCAGAGCATGCCCTGTCCCTGAGAAAGAAGGTCTTACCTCAGGGGAATTTGCCAAGGGGTCCGACGAGGTCTGAGAACCAAGCCCGGGTGGGCCAATAGGGAGCCACTAGAGTCACTTGTTCCTCATCCTCCCTGACCTTGCACAACACCTGTGCAAGAAGGCTAACTGGGGGAAATGCGTACTTGCGCAGCCCCATCAGTACTTGTGCCAGCTGTGTGCCAGTGCATCTGCTCTGAGGGGAGCCTCTGTTCAGGCATACCTGAGCGGGCAGTGAGAGGTCTCTTGGGAGACAAACAGGTCTACATGAGCCTTGCCGAAACAATCCCAAATCAGCTGGACCGACTGGGGGTGAATCCTCCAATCTCCACTGGGCAAGCGTTGTCATGATAGCACGTCCGCCACCACATTGAGGTTGCTGGGTATATGAGTGCCGCGCAGCGACTTGGCTCCAAAGGAGGAGATGACGGGCAAGTTGTGACATGTGGCGTGTTTGCCCTGAACCAGTGGGAGAAACCTCTGCAGGGCAAAGAATACAGTCAACAACTCTAGGCAGTTGATGTGCCAGCGCAGTGGGGCCCCTTTCCAACAGCCCACGGCTGCGTGCCCATTGCACACGGCGCCCCAACACAATTTGGAGGCGTCAGTCGTGACCAGGACGTGTCGGGACACCTGCTGCAAGGGGGCTCCTGCCCGCAGAAAGCAGAGGTCTGTCCAGGGTTTGAATGTTTGGCGGCAGGCGGGGCGAGGTTGCTCTTTTTCCAGTTGACCTGAGGCCCTAAACGGCTGAGGTGCCTGAGCACCTGGTCCCTGTGGGTGCATAGTAACTCTCGGGAGTGGGCCAGGATGAGCCAGTTGTCGAGGTAGTTGAGTATGCAGATGCCGACTTCTCAGCGACCTTCGTAAAGACGCGAGGGGACAGGGACATGCCGAAGGGGAGGACCTTGTACTGATATGCCTGGCCGTCAAACGCGAACCGTAGAAAGGGTCGAAGTCAAGGCAATATTGTGGAAAAACGCGTCCTTCAGGTCTACCGCTGCGGACCAATCTAGATGCCGGACACAAGTTAAGATGTGTTTTTGCGTGAGTATTTTGAATGGGAGTTTGTGCAAAGCCCGGTTGAAAACTCGCAAGTCCAAGATTGGTCGTAAGCCGCCGCCTTTCTTAGGTACGTTGAAGTAAGGGCTGTAGAAACCCTTATTCATCTTGGTTGGAGGGACAGGCTCTATCGTGTCTTTGAGTAAGAGGGTCACGATTTCCACGCGCAGGGAATTGGCATGTTCGCCGTGTACTGCGGTAAGGTGGACGCCCCTGAAGGGGGGGCCTGGCAAACTGAATTGCGTAGCCAAGTCGGATGGTCGGGTGATGGGTTGGGTAGTGAAAGCCACGCATCCAAGCTCCGTGCTAGGGGCACTAACAGGATGATTATTTTTGATGTACCTGGCGGGGCAGAGCAGGTAGTACATCGTTGGGAGGCAAAGGTGCGTCCCGAGGCTCTGGTGCTGAGAAAAGACTCAAAATATTTACCTTGTTCTGCACAACCAGCAGGGGGCGGGTTAGTGATTGAGGAGGAGGTCCGGTGGAGGCGTTCTCTAGACTAGTTAGAACCGGTCATTGGGCTGAAGGCGGGGGGTTCGCGTCCAGCATGCCGAGACTGTTGAGGTGTGGCGGCAGAGTGCTGTGAGAACGGCATTTTCTGGCCAGGTGACCCAGAGACAAAGGAAATAGCTCTTTTATTGAGAATGTGGCAAATTAAATAAATTCAAACAAGGATTCTCCTCCCGGCCCTCCACCGGGGGATGGAGTGGTCTGCTTACCAGCTCCGGAGCGAATGTCTTGGTCTCTGGGTCAATCGTCTCTGGAGTGACTGGGAGCCTTCCGGGTCTTCGAGGCGGTCCGTGAGACGGGGGCGTGCGCTTCCTGCATGGCGCTCGACGCAGGGGCTGAGAGCTGGGCCCGGGTTGAGGCGGAGCTGCGCGTTTCTTAGCCGTAGGAGGATGCCCTCGGTGAGCAGACGGGGCATGGCCCATGGCGGCAGAATGTGTGAGATGGCCTCAGTCTGCTTTTTCACCGCGGAGAACTGCTGGGTGGAGTCCTCGACAGTGTCGCCGAAGAGGCCAAACTGGGAGACAGGGGCGTTGAGGAAGTGTATCTTGTCCGTCTCGCGCATCGCGATCAAGTTCAGCCACAGATGACGTTCCTGCACCACAAGTGTGGCCAACGCCTGCCCGAGTGACTGCACGGTGGCCTTTGTGGCCCTGAGGGCGAGGTCGGTCGCTGTGCAGTTCCTGCAGCACGTCAGTAGCAGGACTACCCACGTGCAGATTTTTGAGTGACTTGGCCTGGTGGACTTGCAGGAGGGTCATGGCATGCAGGGCAGGAGCGGCATGCAGGGCAGGAGCGGCCTGTCCAGAGGCGCTGTATGCTTTGGCAGCCAGTGACAACGTTGTCCTACAGGCCTTGGAGGGGAGCACAGGGTGACCCTGCCAGGTGGCGGCGTTCTTGGGGCATAGGTGGATCACAACCTCCCTATCCCTATGGGGAATCGCCGTGTACCCGTGGGCCGCTTCACCGTCGAGGGTAGTGAGAGCGGATGAGGGAGGGGCTTTGTGACGAGTGGAGAGGGGTGCTCTCCATGCAGTCGTCAGCTCATCATGCAACTCCGGGAAGAAAGGGACCGGGGGAGGGGGCGTGGCTGTGAGCGGCGCACAGACCCAAGGAACTGATCATCCAGCCGCGATGGCTGTGGGGATGATGGAGGGTTCCAGTCCAACCCCACGCTGGCGGCTGCCCGGGCAAGCTTGTCTGAGACCGTTCTCCGATGCAGCGGCGAGCTCATCCAGCTTGGGGGGCTCCAGAGGATAGGCAGGCTGGCTGTGAGTCAACGAGCATGCCAGGGGGCGGGTGGTTCGCGGTGAGGTACCCGGCGAAACCAAGCCCGCTGCCATCCCCAGATCGCCTCCATCGCCAGCCGCGTGTCCTCAATCCCGTAGGAGAAGGAGCGATGGGGGGGGAACAACATCTTAAGTTGGCTCTGGCATTGTCGATGGGCACAGCACATGATGATATATATGTATGATGCAGGTTCAAGTGTTAGACTTTGCTGCTTTATGTAAGACAGTGGTTATTCTTCATTATTAATATTGGCTGCCATATTGATGGAAAAACAAATCATGCATATTCATGTAATGGATTCTTTATTATAAATATGAAGCGAAGACCTACTTTCTAAATATCTGTTTGTTTACTATGTTGTTTTGACATGAGTGTTGTACAGTAGCTAGCATGACCTGTAATGTCTCTTGTATGCAGTGCATGAATTATTTGTATGGAATGCATAGCATAGCAGAAGAGAAAGTGGCTGTGAGAAAAAGTAACATGGCGCTTTACTTTCTATAAAAAAAACTTTTAGTACCCAACACTGGTCCTCACACGTGCTCTTGACTTGCTCATTGACTGTTGTTGTTTCCACCTTCGTCTCCTTTTGTTCACCAGCATTTGCGTTGTCTTTGTTCATTATCTCATGAAAGAAATGGACCATATGTGAGTGTTTCCACTTTGTGGACCCACTAGTTTGAGCAATAAATTCCACATTTAAGGGGAGAGGATACAGTTAGGAAAATTGGACTGCATGTGTACAGTTTACAATTTACACTGCAAAGTATACTTTGGGGTTTATCCAATGTACGGCAATGTTGTTCTCATGCCTTTTCATGTTTTGTCATCAAAAGCTGCATAAGCTGAGTTTTGGTTGTTGTCAGCATATTGGTGTGCATGTAAACATGCTAAATCGCTGGCACACGTGGCAAATGCAAAACAGTGAAGATATAAGCCCACCTACCATTCACTTACACAAACCTGCTAGCATGTTGTCTGAGCTTGCTGATAGAAGATAATGCACATAAGTAGTTGTACTATTTTAATGATACATATACATTTATATGACACATTTGATAACTTGTTGCACTCTTTCAGCTCTTTAGTTCAGCAACAGCATAGTTTGACATCACCCTAGTGTGGTCACTTATTTAGGCTTTATAATAGCTGAAATTGTTTTTAGATTTAGAAATGTATTAAATGTATATCCTATTTGAATATTCATTAAATAACTACTTCAACCTCAATGTATAAATGTTAGTTTAAACTCTGTTTAAAATTTGACTTCTATGGAAAATCTCCAAAACCATTTACAACAAAACTGTCTTTATATTCAGTGCCTCATATTTTATAGCAGTGTGGTTCTCAAACAATAAAACACAAGATTGGTGTGAAAGCAGTTGTTGAGAAAGCACACTGCAATGGCAAGAAACTGTTTAAGTGGTCAGTGGTGGTTAGAGATGGTGACATTCAGGGCTTGATTCTCGGCTGTTCTAGTGAAGACATTTCTGTCATTGCTGTATGCAGACACATCACAGTTGTAGATTAGCATTAACAATTGTGTCATAGGCAAACATAATTAGGCCTATTTGATATTATTTCCTATTTGTTTATGCATTCACACACTGCATCCTCAACATTTAGAAAGTAGAAAAGGACTGCTAATCAATGGAGGATATAACAAATTTGTTTTATTTTTATTTATTTAGCTTTTTTAAAAGCATACACAAAATGTAGCTGTCACAGAATGGACTACAAATTTGTTGCAATATGACAACAAAACAACCATATAAAAAATAAAATGAGCTAGTGCATGTAAAGTTACAATAATCCTCTAAACAATGAATATACAGTAGTTGATATTCATATAGTATACAGTAATAGTGATGAATATACTGTAGTAATGTAATACAAATTAAACAATAAGTATCACTGAACACTAAACTGAGATTCAAATGATTAAAGCGCATTACATTGATAAAAACATAGTTAATATGTACGTTAACACTAAAACTCAAATAAGCAAAAATTCAAAAATACAAAAAAGTGGATAAGTGTGGCAGAAATATTTTAGTTTCATACTTTATTAGATAATACTGTATATTCATTCATTATAAAGTTTGGACTTCTGTAGTTATCCAGCTTTTAGAGATAACTGTGAAATTCTGTGCCTGAAACAATTATCGCTAAACAGCCCTGCTAAGTGTAAAGTTGGCGTATACATTGATGCATAATTATTCCTTCTGGAAAGTAGATATATATTAGTTTTCAAATGGCAAAATAGGAGCAGAAACTTTATTCTAAAGTTGTTTATCTAATCTTGCCTCCATTAGTTTATACTGGTTAGATCTGTCATCATGTATAATTAAAGAACATTGAAACCCTGTTTACACCTGATATTACAAGCAGTTTGGGTGATCAGATCACAAGTGGTCAGTCGGGACACATCACTGTTAATAGCTTTTAACAACTTGTGCATTTCCTGTGGCCACTTGTGATCGGAATTCAAAGGGAGGGCCTTTGATTTTGTGACTCAGTATGTTAATGCACAAAATAAGTGCAAAAATGCACTTCCAAATACACTTATTTTACTGCAGTGGATGATTGACAAGTGAGTAGCCATTTTGTCATTGTTGTCTATGAAACATCTACACAAATGAGTGTTTTGAGTGATCGAATCACAAGATGTTTAAAAATGTTTCTGAATCTGGAAGTGATTTCATGTACATTATTTCACTAACTTAATGTATTCCTGTTTCTGTTATTTTTTCTGTAACACTTTACAATAATGTTCAATTTGTTAACATTAGTAAATGCATTAGGGATCATGAGCAAGCAACAAACAATGTACTGTATTTTTTTACAACATTTATTTATATTTGTTAATTTTAGTTAATAAAAATACAATTGTTCATTGTTAGTTCATAGTGCATTAACTAATGTTAACAAATACAACTTTTGATTTTAAAAATGCATTAGTATATGTTTAAAATAACATTAAGTAAGATTAATAAATGTTCTAAATGTATTGTTCATTATTAGATCTTGTTTACAAATGGAACCTTTTTGTAAAGTGTCACAATTTTTTCTTTCTTGAAAAAATATTATAAATATCTTCTGTGAAACTGACGAACAATATTTAGGTCAATTTCCTTCTCTAACGTTTTGTGGTGTGTGCCTGTGCTGACACATCGCAAAAGCACTTCGCACTTGATTAGCGCTATTACATGACATATTTTGTTTATCTAATAGCAACATCTCTTTTGAAATACAAATTTTGTCTTGAGGTTTAGCCTTTAGTTCAGTTAGCCAACAAAATGAAGTAACATCCTCTACATTGTTTCAACATAGATGTGTATATACATGTAACCAAAAAACAACCATCTGTAGACTCATTTACTTTTAGTATTACAAAAATTATGAATATAAGTACTGTGACACGGCATTACTTGCCATGACTCCACTCATCTTTGTTGTAAGATTTCTCTGGAATTGACTTCTGCAGACAAATAAATGCAAAACATATTGTATGTGTTATATTGACTGTTGTTGTTTCCACCTTCGTCTCCTTTTGTTCACCAGCATTTGCGTTGTCTTTGTTCATTATCTCATGAAAGAAATGGCCCATATGTGAGTGTTTCCACCTTGTGGACCCACTAGTTTGAGCAATAAATTCCACATTTAAGGGGAGAGGATGCAGTTAGGAAAATTGGGCTGCATGTGTACAGTTTACAATTTACACAGCAAAGTATACTTTGGGGTTTATCCAATGTACGGCAATGTTGTGCTCATGCCTTTTCATGTTTTGTCATCAAAAGCTGCATAAGCTGAGTTTTGGTTGTTGTCAGCATATTGGTGTGCATGTAAACATGCTAAATCGCTGGCACACGTGGCAAATGCAAAACAGTGAAGATATAAGCCCACCTATACCATTCACTTACACAAACCTGCTAGCATGTTGTCTGAGCTTGCTGATAGAAGATAATGCACATAAGTAGTTGTACTATTTTAATGATACATATACATTTATATGACACATATATGACTTAAATGAAAAAAAAAATTCTAAAAATTCATTATAAGCTAAAAGAACACATAATTTATTGTCTCATAATTATCAACGATCTTATCAGGTTTGTGTTTTGTCGGACACTCTGCTTTCTATTGTTGGGCATTCAGTATATGGGGTTGCTCATGTGCAGTACAATATGTTTTGCATTTATTTGTCTGCAGAAGTCAATTCCAGAGAAATCTTACAACAAAGATGAGTGGAGTCATGGCAAATAATGCCGTGTCACAGTACTTACGTATATTCATCATTTTTGTAATACTAAAAGTAAATGAGTCTACAGATGGTTGTTTTTTGGTTACATGTATATACACATCTATGTTGAAACAATGTAGAGGATGTTACTTCATTTTGTTGGCTAACTGAACTACAGGCTAAACATCAAGACAAAATTTGTATTTCAAAAGAGATGTTGCTATTAGATAAACAAAATATGTCATGTAATAGCGCTAATCAAGTGCGAAGTGCTTTTGCGATGTGTCAGCTCAGGCACACACCACAAATACACATAGGGTGCTTCTCGTTTTTTTAATTGAGCATCCTCGTTTCCTCACTCTTCCAGCCAGTGACCTGGAAACTGATCAAAGACCGCCATGAGTCAGGTGGGAAACACGAGACGTACAAGTGCATTCCTGTGCTTTATTTCATGTCATCAGGAAGTTGTTAATGGCAATTTATACTTCTGCATCGAACCTATGCCGTAGGCTAGGCCGTAGGCTACGCATATATACAGCGGTTGCAGCTAACGTGCATCTCTCCAAAAATTTAATCTTGCAATTCTGACTTTTCCACTTGTACATATGTCTTCGCTGGGTCATTCATGTGCTCGGAACTCGCAATTACGATATTTCCAACTCCACTTGATGGGCACATATTCCACACCTATAATACCAATTGGGCTAACCATCATTGCAATTTGTGGTATGTTCAGACATTGGTCTACAAGGGCTAAAATCTTTGTTGAGTACATTTACATGAACCAATTATACTAAGACAATGACACGATGTGAATGCCTTAAACGTTTTTACGGGGGTAAAGTCATTAGATGTTTAAGAAAAAACAATCAACACAGGTGATTTTTGTCCATTGCCTGATTGGATTCATTTCTATTTTTAATGCGTATGCGTTCAGTAAAACACTGTAGCCTTTTAAATACACTCCATTTGACAATATGCGCAAGCACAGGCACATTGCTATGCAATACTGAACTTTTCTTCAGGAGTTTTGACTCATAAAGATATCTTTCAGACTCAAGTCATACAAATGCAGGTATCTTCTAATGTCCTTGCACACGTGCTCTTGATTTGCACATTGACCTCCTTTTGTTTACCAGCATATACGTTGTCTTAGTGCACTACTTCATGAAAGAAATGGCCCATATGTGAGTGTTACACCTTGTTGACACACTAGTTTGAGCAAAAAAATCCAGATTTATGGGGAGAGGATGCACAGTTAGGAAAATTGGGCTGCAAGCTTACAGTTGTGTACCCTGCAGAAGACAAAATTTACACTGCTAAGTATACTTTGGGGTTTATCCAATGTACGGCAGTGGTGTACTCATGCCTCTTCATGTTTTGTCATCAAAAGCTGAGAATAACCCGATGATATCAAATCTCATTTAATGTGGGTTCCCCCTGTCTGTCGCTCACTCCGACGTGGTGTCGAAGAAGCGACACTAGGGGTCTCTCTTGAGCACCGAATATGCCTCTGATCTATGAAAAAAGCCCAATGAGAAGTTGGCAGACAGTATTTGCATACCCCGGACATACGGGTACAAAGGCTGGGAAATATGTCTGTTTCATTCAGAAATTTTCTTCGGAGCCGATGGTTGTATATGAAGTCAGCTGTGAGTCACACATCTGTTCCTGCCTTTGTTCCTCTGATGCTCTGTCTGTTGTTGGATCTATGGCGCACTTCAGTGTCTTTTCTCCTTCTCTGCACGGCAGTGCAGCTTGCCCCTCGGCGCTTCGACTGCGCAGAAAGCTAAAAGAGTTTATTAAAACAGTGATTTTCTCTATAAAAGAGTATTTTCCTCTAAAAGAGCATTTACACAGCTGCGTTGAACGTCCTTTTCAGGACGCATCTTTATAAAGATGCCATTCCGCCCCTGTGTAGTTCCTGGATGCGGTAGAGTGCTCTCCACTTCAGATGGCCACAAACGTTGTCTCGTGTGTCTGGGTAGCGATCACACCGAGGCAGCATTTGTGGATGGTTCATGTTCTCACTGCGAGAGCATGACCATGGCAACGTTGCGGTCGCAGCTCACTTTCAATAGAAAGCTCGTCACTCCAGCCACCCCCCCCCCCATTGCTCCTTCTTCCCATGGGATTGAGGATGATGCGGCTGGCGATGGAGGCGATCTGGCGACGGCAGTGGGTGCAGCTCTGCTGGGTACGCCCCCTTGGACAACCCGCCCCCCAGCACGCTCATTGACTCCTGTCTGTGCTTGAGGTAATGGCGGCTCACCTCACGGTCAGCCCGCTTATCCTCTAGAGCTCAAGGTGGATGAGCTTGCCGCTGCATCGGAGAGTGCGGCGTCTGACGCAGATGACTCCCCTGGGCTGCCACCTTCGGGCCAGCACGCCCAGGCTGAGGCTGACGCGCAGATGACCGACATGCTTTCATGGGCTGCCACCAGCGTGGGGCTGGATTGGAACCCTCCGTCCTCCCCACAGCCATCGCGGTTGGATGACCTGGGGTCTGCGTGCCGCTACCAGCCTCACCTCCCCCGTTTTTCCCGGAAGTGCATGATGAGCTGACGTCTTCGTGGAGTGCACCGCTCTCCACTCGTCACAAAGCCACTCGCACATCCACTCTCACTACCCTCGACGGAGGAGCAGCCCACGGATATACAGCGATTCCCCAGGTGGATAGGGCTGTTGCGCTCCACCTGTGCCCCGGAAACCCTACCACCTGGCGGGGTCCCCTGTGCTCCCCTCCAAGGCCTGTAAAGCCTACAGTGCCTTTGCACATGCCTCTTCCACCCTGCACGCCATGGCCCTCCTGCAAGTCCAC
The DNA here is from genome assembly GCA_032164185.1 of Moxostoma hubbsi. Lineage (NCBI taxonomy): Eukaryota > Metazoa > Chordata > Actinopteri > Cypriniformes > Catostomidae > Moxostoma > Moxostoma hubbsi. The sequence goes on from JAVLUX010000038.1 coordinate 24,503,174, forward strand.
CAGGCCAAGGCACTTAAAGATCTCCCCCGTCTGCTCGTCGAGGGCATCCTCCTGTGGTTAAGAAATGCCCTGCTCCGCCTCAACCTGGGCCCAGCTCTCAGCCCCAGCGTCGAGCACACAGCAGGAAGCAGACACCCCCCGTCTCACGGGCCCCCTCGAGGACCCACAAGGCTCCCAGATTCTCCTGAGATGCTCGACCCAGAGGCCAAGACTTTAGCTCCAGAGCTGGTAAGCAGACCACTCCGTCCCCCGGTGGAGGGCCAGGAGGAGAATCTTTTTTTGAATTTATTTCATTTGCCACTCCCCCGATACGGGGCTGCGGCACCCACATTCTTAATAACAGAGCTATTTCCTTGTCTCTGGGTCACCTGGCCAGCAAATGCCATTCTCACGGCACTCTGCCGCCAGATCTTTACAGTCCCGGCCCCGCTTTCAGCCCCACGACTGTTCCCCGGCCAGTCCTGACGAATCTAGAGGACTACATCGGACCTCCTCCTCAGTCACTAACCCCCCCCAGCTGGGTGTGTGGAGCAAGGTAAGTGCTTCGAGTCTTTCCTCAGAACTTAAGCCTTGGGAAGCCCCGCCGGGTATGTCAAAAATAACAGTCCCCTTGGTGGCCCTAGCACGGAGTTTGGATGCATGACTTTCACTTCCCAACCCATCACGCTGGCTGGCCCAGACCACCCGACTCGGTTATGCAATTCAGTTTGCCAGGCCCCCGTCCCTTCGCAGGTGTCTGCTTTACCGCAGTACACGGCAAGCATGCCAAATCCCTGCACGTGGAAATCGATACTCTTTTTCTAAACAAAGATGCGATTGAGCCTGTCCCTCCAACCGAAATGAAGAAGGGTCTCTACAGCTCTTACTTCCTTGTACTCAAGAAAGGCGGGAGTTTACGACCGATCTTGGACTTGCGAGTTCTCAACCGGGCTCTTTTCAAACTCCTGTTCAGAATTTTCACGCGAAACATATCTTAACTTGCGTCCAGCATCTAGATTGGTCCGGAGCGGCAGACCGGAAGGACACGTACCTTCACGTCTTAATTCTGCCTCGACACTGACCCTTCCTACGGCTTGTGTTCGACGGCCAGGTGTATCAGTACAAAGTCCCCCTCTTCGGCATGTCTCTGTCCCCTCGTGGCTTCACGATAGTCGCAGAGGCTGCCCTTGCCCCGCTCCGAGAAGCTGGCATTCGCATACTCAATTACCTCGACGGCTGGCCCATCCTGGCCCACTCCCGAGAGTTACTATGCGCTCACAGAGACTAGGCGCTCAGGCACCTCAGCCGTTTAGGGCTTCAGGTCTACCGAGAAAAGAGCTAGCTCGGCCCGGTTCAGAGCATCTCTCTTCTCGGCATGAAGTCAGACTCAGTCTCAATATCAGCACGACTCATCAATGAGCGTGCAGAGTCAGTGCTAAAATGCCTCCCTGTCTTCAGCCCGGGCACAGCTGTCCCTTTATAACCTTTTCAGAAGCTCCTGGGGCATATGACATCCTCTGCGGTGGCCGCGCCGCTGGGGATGATGCATATGAGACTGCCTAAGCACTGACCCCAGACTTGAGTCACGAGATGAGCATGGCGGTGCGGCACGCACTGTGTGACCATCACCCCCGCCTGCCGCTAAACGTCAAAACACTGGACAGACCTATGCCTTCTGTAGACAAGAGTCCTCTTGGTGTTCCGACGCGTCCTGGCCACGACCGATGCCTCCAAATTGGATTCAGGCACCGCGTGCAATGGGCACGCAGCCGTGGGCCATTGGAAAGGGGCGCTGGCACATCAATGGCCTAGAGTTGCTGACTGTTTTCTCTGCCATGTGGAAGTGTCTCCCGTTAGTTCGAGACAAACGTGTCCTAGTCAGGTCAGACAGCACCACCGCGGCAGTGTACATAAGGTGGTGTACGCTCCCATAACATGTCACTACTTGCCCGTCGTCTCCTCCTTTGGAGCCAGCTCAACTCAAGTCACTGCGTGCTTCTCACATCCCCGGCAACCTCAATGTGGTAGTGGACACGCTGTCACGTTATAACGCTTGTGCAGTGGAGAGTGGAGGCTTCACCCCCAGTCAATCCAGCTGATTTGGGAACGGTTCGGCAAGGCCCAGGTAGACCTGTTTGCCTCCCGAGAGAACTCCCACTGCCCGCTCTGGTATGCCCGAATAGAGGCTCCCCTCGGGGCAGATGCACTGGCACACAGCTGGCCTGCGGGGCTGCGCAAGTACACATTCCCCCCCAGTGAGTCTTCTTGCACAGGTGCTGTGCAAGGTCAGGGAGGATGAGGAACAAGTCACTCTAGTGGCTCCCTATTGGCCCACCAGGGCCTGGTTCTCGGACATTGTACTCCTCGCTACAGCCCCTCCCTGGTGAATTCCCCTGAGGAAAGACCTTCTTTCTCAGGGTGGTGCCACGCTCTGGCATCCACACCCAGACCTTTGGAACCTCCACGTCTGGCCCCTGGACATGACGTGGAAGATCTAGCTGGTCTACCACCTGCCGTCTTAGCCACGATCAACTAAGCCAGAGCCCCTTCTACCAGGCAACTTTAAGCCCTGAAATGGCGCTTGTTCGCGAATTGGTACTCTTTCCGTGCTGAAGACCCACAGAGGTGCGCAGTTAGGTCAGTGCTCTTATTTCTGCAGGAGAGGCTGGAGGGGAGGTTGTCCCCTTCCACTCTGAAGGTGTATGTCGCCACTTAGCACAACTTAATCATCAGGTTCCTAAGAGGCGCCCGGAGGTTGAACCCCTCCCGGCCAAGCCTGTTCCCCTCCTGGGATCTCTCAGTGGTCCTTGCGGGCCTCCAGAGATCCCCCTTCGAGCCGCTAGAATCAGTTGGACTCAGGGCCATCTCTTTAAAGACAGACCTGCTGATTGCACTCGCCTCCATCAAGAGGGTCGGGGACCTGCAAGCGTTCTCTGTTAGCAACACTTGCCTGGAGTTCGGTCCGGCAGACACATATGTGATCCTAAGACTGCAACCGGGCTACGTGTCCAAGGTTCCTACTACGCCCTTTAGAGACCAGCTAGTGAACCTGCAAGCGAAGCTGCCCCGGGAGGAGGCAGGCCCAGTCCTTTCGTTGCTGTGTCTGGTACGTGCTTTGCGTACCTACTTGAACCGCACGCAGAGCTCTAGATGTTCTGAGCAGCTCTTTGTCTGCCTTGGTGGACAGTGGAAAGTTATCACACACAGGCCGTGCCCCTCCCCTTACGGGTCCAAGCACACTCGACAAGGAGTGTTGCGTCCTCATGGGCACTGGCCAGAGGCATCTCCCTGGCAGACATATGCAGAGCAGTGGGTTGGGCAACACTTCAGACCCTTGCGAGATCTTACAATCTCAGGGTAGAGTCAGGTTTGCCCCGTGTTTTCTCAGGTCCGAGCCGGTAGAACTTGGTAACATGCTGGCGGATTGACCGGGTGGTCCGCTTGCGCCTAGCGCCCTTTCCCTCAGCCGAGGTAAAATCATGCGCTTTCTCTCCCAGGTGAACCCACCCACCTGGGTCCCTGGATGATTCCTCCCAATCCACTGTGGGTACTTAATCTACCCTGTACTGGAATAGGTGCTCCACAGGTCAGGACTCCTACATGGACTCCCCCTGTGTGTATCGTCCGCGGTACGGTCCCCATTCGAAGTGGACCTGCGTCTCCCTCAGGCAGTTCCACCTGCCCTCCGGTCGCTGTGTTGTAGCAACTCCCCCATCCTTGAGGCTGGATCTACCACTGCGCCACATTCCACATTCTGCCTAAAAACCCATGTGATGTATTCGCCACCTTTACCTTCCCCTTTTGGGCAGGTGTGGCCTCCGCAGGGTCTTTTCTTTAACATGTGGGGTCCCGCAGGGCTCCATTTTGGGACCCGTTTTATTCTCCCTCTTCGTGCTTCTGTTAGGAAAGATCTTTGATAAGCATGGCATACACTACCATCTGTATGCTGATGACTCTCAACTTTACTTTCCTATTAAACATGGGAAGCACCCTTCTTTTGAGTCTCTGCATAATTGCATGGACGATGTGAAGTGTTGGCTGGCAAACAACTTTCTTCAATTAGGAGTTTATTGTTTTTGGTCAAAGGGGATGTGAGGTAAATTTAGAAAGAAATTTGTTGCTGCTTCCAGGGAAACAACTTCCCTATGTAAAAAAAGCTGGGTGTTATTTTTGACTCTGAGCTAAAGTTTGATCGACAAATAAATGCTGTTGTTAAAAATAGTTTTTTCCATCTTAGATCTATAGCAAAGTTAAAGTCCGTCCTTTCTTTTGATGATTTGGAGAAGGTTGTGCATGCTTTTGTGTCTTCTCGATTGGACTATTGTAATGCTTTGTATCTGGGTGTGAGTCAGGCCTCACTCTCTTGCCTGCAGCTGGTCCAGAATTCAGCTGCTAGGCTTTTAACTGGAACAAGGAAAAGAGAGCATATTACCCCAGTATTGATTTCACTACATTGGTTACCGATCCAATACAGAATCAAGTACAAAGTGTTGCTGTATGTATTTAAGGATCTTCATGGTATTGCACCTGAGTACATCTCTGCTTTAATAAGCTTGCATCAACCTTCAAGGTCTCTCCGCTCTGGTGATCAGCTGTGTCTGTCAGTTCCTCGATCTCGCCTAAAAACTCAAGGTGATACAGCTTTTGCGGTGGCAGCCCCTAGACTTTGGAATGAGCTTCCATTGGTCATAAAATCATCTCCGTCTCTATTCTCTTTCCAAGTGGCCATAAAAACGTATTTATTGTCCCTAGCTTTTGATTAATTATATTGGTTTTAAATGTTTGTTGCATTCTTAAGCTGTATGTATGTGATTTTGTTTATTTTTTGTAACTCCACGTACAGCGCTTTGGTACCCAGTGTGGTTTTTGAAAGTGCTCTATAAATAAAATTGAGTTGAGTTGAGTTGAGTTTTCCCCCTGAAAGAATAGGAAACCGGCCGTTCTTGCTCTATGCAGAGAAACATAGAGAGAAAAGAGGCCCAGCCAGGCTTGGCCCGTTCCCAGGCTGGCAAGCGTCGCCTTGTTCCCCTGTCTAGGGTAACCAGAAGGATTCCGCCGACTTTTTTGGGGGGCATTGGGGAAGGGTACGTGCAGTCTGACACAGCAGGTCGCCTTTGTACGTAAAATACCTGCCCGCTCCTGTGTCAGCAGTACACGTACACGGCTCAGCGCATGCCGTGATTTAAATTGGACATTGAAGTGAGCGACAGACAGGGAATGTCTAGGTTACATATGTAACCTCCGTTCACTGATGGAGGGAACGAGACGTTGTGTCCTCCCGGCCACGTTGCTGAGCCGAGCAACTGTTGTGGCTGGACCATTTCCAGCTCCTCAGAAAAATCCTGAATGAAACAGACGTATTTCCCTGCCTTTGTACCCGTATGTCCGGGGTGGGGTATGCAAATACTGTCTGCCAACTTCTAATTGGCATTTTTTCATAGATCAGAGGCATATTCGGCACTCAAGAGAGACGCCTAGTGTCGCTTCTTCGACACAACATCTCATTCCCTCCATCAGGGAACGGAGGTTACATGCATAACCTAGACGTTTCTTGTGTTGTCTGTTTTTTTTTTTGCATAAGCTGAGTTTTGGTTGTTGTCAGCATATTGGTGTGCATGTAAACATGCTAAATCGCTGGCACACGTGGCAAATGCAAAACAGTGAAGATATAAGCCCATCTACCGTTACACAAACCTGCTAGCATGTTGTCTGAGCTTGCTGATAGAAGATAATGCACATAAGTAGTTGTATGATTTTAATGATACATATACATTTATATGACACATTTGATAACTTGTTGCACTCTTTCAGCTCTTTAGTTCAGCAAAAGCATAGATTGACGTCACCCTAGTGTGGTCGCTTATTTAGCATTTATAATAGCTGAAATTGTTTTTAGATTTAGAAATGTATTAAATGTATATCCTATTTGAATATTCATTAAATAACTACTTCACCCTAAATGTATACATGTTAGTTTAAAATCTTACAAATTTTACTTCTGTGGAAAATCTCCAAAACCATTTACAACAGAGCTTTCTTTATATTCAGTGCCTCATATTTTATAGCAGTGTGGTTCTCAAACAATAAAACACAAGATTGGTGTGAAAGCAGTTGTTGAGAAAGCACACTGCAATGGCAAGAAACTGTTTAAGTGGTCAGTGGTGGTTAGAGATGGTGACATTCAGGGCTTGATTCTCGGCTGTTCTAGTGAAGACATTTCTGTCATTGCTGTATGCAGACACATCACAGTTGTAGATTAGCATTAACAATTGTGTCATAGGCAAACATAATTAGGCCTATTTGATATTATTTCCTATTTGTTTATGCATTCACACACTGAATCCTCAACATTTAGAAAGTAGAAAAGGACTGCTTTTGGAGGATAAAACAAATTTGTTTTATTTTTATTTATTTAGCTTTTTTAAAAGCATACACAAAATGTAGCTGTCACAGAATGGACTACAAATTTGTTGCAATATGACAACAAAACAACCATATAAAAAATAAAATGAGCTAGTGCATGTAAAGTTACAATAATCCTCTAAACAATGAATATACAGTAGTTGATATTCATATAGTATACAGTAATATTGATGAATATACTGTAGTAATGTAGTACAAATTAAACAATAAGTATCACTGAACACTAAACTGAGATTCAAATGATTAAAGCACATTACATTGATTAAAACATAGTTAATATGTATGTTAACAATAAAACTCAGATCAGGGCAAATAAGCAAACACAACGTAAAATAAATTCAAACATACAAAAAAGTGGATAAGTGTGATAGAAATATAACATTTGCGTTGAATATGTTTCCAAAGTTTGGTTTTGTGCAAATGATTTTACTCTGGTTATTATATTTATTTTCTGGAATGCACTTATTTCTTACTATTCTAATAAACAAAATGTCACAGCTGTAACATGAGTTGAAAAATGTAATTTTTATAATATACAAGAATCTCAGAGTATCCAAACAGTGGAAGGTTGATTAAACTTATATCAGAAGGAAATTTAGCATTTGCTTGCACTTATTATAAATAAGAAGCATTGCAAACAAAAACAATGTTTTTCATAATAGATTCCTTACTCAGCGAAGAGAGAGAAGTAGCTGGAACTTGTTATTCCATTTGCACCCCGAGAAGTCTCTATCCACACACGATCTCCTGTCTGAAGTGTCAGAACTAACTGCCCTTCAGCCAATGTTCGTACATTTAAATTGATTGTTTCAGCAGTCAGCTGTACAATTTGGTTTTTCTTTAAGGTCACAGTGCCCAAAGTTCTAGTTCCTATGCATGAGAACTGAAATTCATATACACCAGGTATATTGCAGTGGAACAACCCTGTTGTTTGGTTATAATGGTTCTGGCCATTGTAAAGGACCTTACTGCTTTAGCAGAGACCGGGAGGACTGTGCCAAGGGAAGCAAAGAAGGCAGAATGTTGTCTTGTGGTATTAATGGGTGGTCCAGGAGGTCCAGGTGGGCCTGCTAGACCTCGGGGACCTGGATTAGAGAGGAAGATAAAAAAAATATTTAAGTGATATTTTAGTTTCATACTTTATTAGATAATACTGTATATTCATTCATTGTAAAGTTTGGACTTCTGTAGCTTTTAATAATAATAATAGCTTTTAACAACTTGTGCATTTCCTGTGGCCACTTGTGATCGGAATTCAAAGAGAGGGCCTTTGATTTTGTGACTCAATATGTTAATGCACAAAATAAGTGCAAAAATGCACTTCCAAATACACTTATTTTACTGCAGTGGATGATTGACAAGTGAGTAGGCATTTTGTCATTGTTGTCTAGGAAACATCTGAACAAATGAGTGTTTACACAAATGGTGTTTCGACCATTTTCAAATGTGGTTTGTGTGATCAGATCACAAGATGTTTTGGATCCCGTTTACACCTCAATTTATCAGTGTCCTCTTATGATTGAATCACTCGAAACAGATGTTAAAACCAGATGTAAACAGGGTCTGAATGAGTTGATAAACTGGCTTACCTTGTTCCCCTGGAGGTCCTCTGGGTCCGGGAGGCCATTGAAAGGTATCGGAATCTGAGGAGTTAATGAATGAACGTTATATGTTTGCTATGAGCCTAATTATTTTACATAATAGTAAATAAATAAATAAATTAACATTTAAAATGCGAAAGAGGCAGAAAACCCAAGCAAGAAGATTTAAGCAAGTAAAATCAAGGAAGTTCAGGACTTAACAGTTTACAAAGGTGCGGTGCAGTTCCTGGGTGATCTATAAATTACTGCTTAACAGTTAGACTGAGTATCATATATATCACTGCACCAAACCTGTGTACAGCAATACATACTTGCAATTAACAGCTGCTCATGCTCATGTCAGCTGAAAGGTTTTGCAAAGTATTTGCACTTTCACTTTCTTTCAAGCTAAATAACAGTTAATACACAAAACACAATTATTTGCTCCTTATCTTGCATTAAACAGAAAAGTAAATCTTGTCTTACCTCATTTCCACTGTTTGTAACAAGGCTGCCACTGTCACCTGGAAAGTCAAACACCAAACCAAAGGTAAACCAAACCATGGTGACCATGCAGGCAGATTTTAAAATGTTTTCAATACCCAGCATGTGCCTATGCTACCATGAAATAAGGTACAGTACTTTACAAGCATATATAAAGTTAGGTCGAAGCTTAGGCAGAAATTTGCAGTCAGAGGAAGACGATTTATGTTATATATTACTAAATACATATACTGTTTACATTTAAAGAGTTCTTCTGTTTGCTGACTTACCAGTCTCAATCCAAGGGGTGAGGTCAAAGGCTGGGATATTGTCACAGCTAACGAAACTTGCAGAACTGCTGAAGCGGAAAGGATCATTGGGAACATTACGAATTCCTGTGTTGTCACAGATGATGTGGGCCAAAGACACAGAGGCAAGTGAGGCTTTTTGTCTGGTTGTGAACACTCCTTTGTTCTCCCACCATAACCTGAACACAATCACACTTGGCATTAACACCAATCACACACATACTAGACTAATAGACTAAATGCACAGATTTACCTGTCACCCTGGCGAATGTGCTTGAACTGCGTAGAGATAAGACAAGCAAAAAGAGGACCAACACGACCACCAGGTACAAAAGGCTCAGCGACGCCTCCTAACCAAACGTCAATGTTCGCAGGGGTTCTGTAAAGCTCAATAAGCCTGCGAGCTAATTCAGTGTTGTTCATCACCACAGCCAATTCTTGCTCATTCTGAGGTGTGGACAGTCCACAGAACTGACGCCATGCATTATAACCTTATGAGGAATAAAATGTATGTATACGGTAAGTTTCCTCTCAAAAACACATGGAACTCAATTAAGTTATAATGCAGCATGAAATTTGGCTGAATTAGCTTTAGGTGGTTGGTTTTCAAAGGGTCAAGACTTTGGTAAGAGGCAGGAATATTTACCTGGTATACCGTGGTCACGACTTCTTTGCATGTTGAGGGCAGCCAGGTCCAAAGCGATGTGGCTAGTAAAAGCAAACAGCCTCTCTCTAAGAGCATTCACCAACATGTGATCCTGTGTGTTCAGTTTTGCCGGCTGACCAATCAATCCTCGGAGCAGAGGATCCACGCCACCTAACAAGAAGAAAAGCTTTAGGGCTCAGTGGGTAGACTGCAACAAATCTGTACTACATTATCTGTTACAGGTTGTGTTCCATTCAGAATATACCCTATTCCCCTCTAAGACTTTACACTCAACTGTGCATGCTAGGAGAGCCAAAAGATCTGGGGCTTAAAATGACGGTCATTCTGAACTCAACTCATTTTTATTGGAAATTCTTTTTGGAACGACCTAACAGCATGGCTACCATGATTGTTCTCCCTTAAACTTCCTCGCGAGGCATCATTGACCTTGTTTACACCTGGTATTGATGGTGCTATAAGTGATTTTTTAATTAAATGAAATGCAGAAAACGTCCCTATATCCCTCAGATAACACTGTAATAAGTGCCATGAAATATCACACCTGTCTCTTATACAGCCCTATGCTCTGCTAACAGTAGCGGCTTGTTCGGCATAACGCGTCGGCCCGTTTCAGCTTATCACCAACCGTTCAGCCCCATTTCATGATCGGCCCACCGAGAATTCCCGGTGACCACATCGCATTTGAGGTGTAAATGAAGAGAAGCACAACCCCTCAATCAAACGCTTTCGCTAAAACGAGTTTTAAACTTTGCCGGTTACATGAAGCTTTAAAAGGAAGTAACTGTATGATGGTAAAATTTAATGAGATCATCATGTAGGGACTCAGATGAGGAGCACACACATCTGAAGCTCAGCTAACACAGGTATTCAACTAAATGAATGGATAAATTTACTCTAAATGTTGCGTTTGTACTTAGATGAAATTTCAACTGCATCTGGGAGAGACTTTTGCATCTTTTTTGCCATTTATTATCATATATATGATTGATGTATGTCGTAATGAAATAAGAGACCCCTCAAAAACCAAACACAAATGGTGACAGGATTAAACAGCGATGTGTCTCACCTGACCACATGTTATTGGATCAACCAAGACGCATCTTAATACCAGGCGTAAACAAGATAATTTATGCTGTTTCCCAAACTTACCCTCAAAGATCACCCTCCAAGGAGAAAAAAAGGCCTCATAGAGGGGCACGTTTTGAAATTGAGGATGGTTCTGGTAATTTTCATCAAGACGAAATATGATGGGTTGAATGGCCAGGTGGGCAAAACGGAAAGCTGCAGTGGCAAAGACATTAGCAATGCTTGGGTCCACATTCTCATCATAACCTGGATATTGGCCAAGGTGTTTATTGTAAGCATCAGGGCCAACAATGTGCGGCAGGTATTCCTTAATCACCAGTATCTAAAAGAGAATGATTTAGGAGTTTTTTATAGTGTATATCTGTTCAATTAAAAGTTGTAATTGCTTATGTTTATCAATGGATTTTTTTTGGGTGGCTTTACCTGTTGGTAGGCACCCACAATCTTTCGTGCCTCTTGATAGAGTGTTTCACTACTCCAACTAGGGTTGAGTATGTGAAGGGCACGAGCCAATCGGTTGTGCTCCCTCATGAATAGTGCATGTAGGGAGGTAAGAGCAATGTTCTCATCAACACGACCATCCCCTACACAAATGCATAATTTGAGAGGCAAAATTTACCAACTGTCATCTACTATGCAATGCGAACATTTTGTATGAAGACAAATTTGCAGCATATACCATCAAAGAATGAAAAGTTACTGACCTGCAATAAAGCAAGGCACTTCTGTCAGGCTTGTGTCATTGAGGATTTTTTGACGCGTAGCACACATTTTGCTCTGTACATTGGTAAAGGGCAGGTGCTCTCGCCCATTGTCAAGGAACTGATCATTGACACGTAGCAGACCACCATCATTGGTCAGGTCACGCAGCTCCTTTGCCAGCCCGTCCTCTGCCCCATAAACCTGCCCAGCATCTAGAAAAGCTGTAAGAGCGTTGATCTGTTCTCGGACTTTGGGGACACCACCAAAGATAAAGGCGGTGTTCCCAGAACCACAAGCAGGTGATGAACGGAAGAAGGGGAGACAAGTGTCAGGACTCAGACGTGGATCTTCCTTTGGGATCTGAGTTCAGACATTAAATAAAGCATGAAAGACAAATTAGGAATGGAAGTAAACAGGTGGGAAAGGACATTTAGAGACTGCAAAGCTACAAAAATGTACTTACCGGAATTGGGAAGCAGGGTTCGGAGCGCTCACAGCTCTCATCACAGTTGAGGCCATTGCTGAAAGACCTAATGCTTGGTGAGGTGGGCGTAAGAGTCAGATCGTGGTCAACCCACTGTCCAAAGATGGTGAGCATGAAGGTGAAGTCATTATCATTCTCTACATCAGCATCTGCAGTGCTTAGAATACGATTGGAAACAAGTCTGACCTGGAATCAATGAGACAAACAGACTTGAGAAACTGTGAAAGGATTGGTGACCTACCTGATTGTCATGTTCATTTCATTAAGCAGATTATAAGTATCTCCATCATACCAGGGGCAATAATGCACCATTGTGCAATGTGTTGGGGTCCCACCCTTTGGGCTGTGAGATACTATCCTCATACTTGGCAGGCAGCCAGCGGGTAAAAGGGGTGTTGGATGCACCAAGAAGAGGGTTCCTCCTAAGGATTGATAAAGATCACAAACAGAGTTCAGTCCACAGCACTGATTCACTTGTTTTCAGTATTATGTATAAATACAATTGTAAGTAATTCAGTGGGGTCCTGAAGTCGGAGTCCATTTGGATTTTTTCTGATTAAATTTTTTTTTTTAGAACATATATTATGAGAAAATAAAAGAAAATGAACATGAATTTCAGAGTTTCTTAGTATATGTATGTCCCCCTTTTGCTTTAATGACAGCCTGTATGTTGCAAGCATGATTTGAGAATGCTGCAAAGAGTATCTTGTGTGCTTCTATATAAGGAAGGAAACCTGACCTTTTGTATAAAGGGTGAACATGGTCAATGTCACAATGTTACTATATTATTAGCGACCTATACAGTAAATAGTGCACTGTAGTTTTTTATCAGTAAAATACTTCTATCAGGTGGTAATTAGATGAAGAATCAGACTTTGAAATAATACTCTGAATAAGGAGGGAAGGACTGACCTGTTGTTGCAAACATTGGAGGCAGTTCGATACTTGTTTATGAGGGGTGTGGTCCTACAAGATGGGGGCTGTGTTTGAGCAGCACAGCCTGTCAGACGCTTGATGGTGTTAAGCTCGTCTGGAGTGAGCAGACCTTAGAGAAAAAACACACTGAGTGTTGTTATCATGGAATATCACACTGTAATGGATCAGATCTGCATTTCTCTGTGAGTTTTGCAAGGTATTGTCCTCATACTTGTGGCATTGATGGACCTCTTGTGTGCATGATGAGCCTTCTCATTGATCAGTATAAGCGTCTGCTCCATGTAATCTGCGGCTCTCACAGCCTCGCGGGTTTTTCGAGCTGGCTGTTTCATAAGACGCAGTTTGTCCGAAGGCTTGATGACATCCTTGCGCACCCTTGCTAAACTCCTGGGAGTGTGAAAATGTATGAAAATAGATCAACAACTGGCATGACGGCAAAATAATGTTGAGCAATTTACGTTCTTACAAACTTTACTCACTCATCACGGGAATACTTGTAGGCAGCATCCACAATTTTTTTTGCTTCCTCAATTGAATCTAGAATGAACTGTCTACCAGGACTCTCTTCTTCTGCTATATAAGAAAAGGGTATTATGACATGAGACGAATGCTAGACAGACTAATAATGACTAATACAATAGCAAAAATGTTTTCTGATGAATGAGCTGAATGTCGAATGACTCATGACCACAAAACTGCATTTCTTGCAGCTAAGGGCTATCAATTTAACACATTCATTTAGTGCAATTAATTACATGAAAAATTACACATAAAAAATATGAATGCAATTAATCATGCCACTGAGCCATACTCTAATTCCCTAATAAGAAATGTTCCTATTATTGGAGCAATTCAAACTTTTAAGCCACTTTTTGTATTGTAGAAACTTGTGTGCTGCCAGTATGTTTGTACAGTATATGATGTAATGTATTGTATTATCTGATTTCTAATATTTATTATATATTATATGTATAATTATTTGAATTATTATATACTAAAATATCATTATTTTTGGGCCTATCTCAGTCAATATTGATGCATATTTGTGATTAAGTGTGATTAGTTCATTGATGCATCATATAATTTAATCGATCAACAGCATAAACACATTTGATGCTATATTTTGCATCTCTTGCTGTTTTTGATTTCATGATTAATTGGTAAACTTACCTAAGGCATTTGTTTTAAGGGCACAACAGCAGCCCACCACAAAAAGAAATGTGTGAAGATTCATCTCTGAAACAGATATACAGAGAAGAGTCTTTTTTTACCATATAACAGACAATTTTATGTTTATGAAAATTGCATTGGGGCAACTCATGCAGTGCCATTTTATGCATTAACACTTTTTTGAAAATTAACCTTTGTAGTTAAAATTATAACACAAAATATCTGCTCAAAAACATGTCTATGTAACTAACGCTTGGGTGATCAGAAAAATACACAATGAAAATATCAAAATACAGACAGAGAATCAGAAAGAAATGACAACTGAATACCAATACTGCTGTGCAAAGTGCAATAAACTACACATTATATGACTGTTAATATGAATATGATATGTCCTGTAACAGATGGGTTTGGTTCAACTGTTCTCAAATTCAGAGAAAATAGTGAGTGAAAACTGCAGAAGCTCAAAAAGAAATGATAATAATAATAAAAAAAACACAAATAAATAAATAAAATACTAACACCAATTAAACTTGAATCAGTTTTCTTAGTTTCATTGTTGGCTTAGTTAATGTGTTTTGACTGAAAGGGGCAGAAAAGTCTTCTAGACTTTAATTTAACACATTAATTCTTTACATGCATGCCTTGCATTGGGATAAGCATTACTAAGAATAACAATAACCACATATAATTTGGCAAATTAAGAATAGTAATTAAGAGAGAACTTAAAAATGTTTAGAATTTCTCACCTGTTAATCAGATGTTTGGCTCTCTGGGTCTAACTCAAAGCTCAGAGTGTTGTTCTGGCTGAGGATGGAGCAGATGAGCTTTTAAAGCAACCCTCGTCCTCAATCTGTGAATCCGTGAATTGATTTGTTCCTTCTTCCTTGTGTTTTATCAGTTTTATTGATTTATTTGAAGTGACATTCTGAAACTTTTTTACTCTAAATTACTGACATCAGTGTTTCCCAACCCTGTTCCTGGCAGACATTGTAAAATGTGGAAACAAGCAATTGGTATCTCAAGGATCTATTTGAACTTGATCTAACACTAAAAATTACTTATTAAAGTGAATGATTTCACTACCCTATTGTCTTCCTGTTTCTATTGTTTTTCCTTACTTTTGTAAAAACAAATATTTTCTGTGAAACTGATGAACAATAGACAGGCTAAAAAAATATTAACAACCTAGTGACCTATAATCTCTGACTAACACGGCAGTAAACGGACGTACATGCTAGAAACTAGAATTTCCGTCTCTAACTATTTATCAGCAAAGGGACCATATTTACTGACTTTGCACCTGTCAATGAGTTTATGGCATTGAACAAAGCATATTTTGTGACTGATCTGAGCTTTGAAACTGATTAGAAACTTGTTTCAAGCGTTATTCTAAGTCAAGAATGTCTATATTTACAGAATATTTCATTGACATCTGTTAAACTGCATATTCACACACAATGGCTTTATTAGAACGAGAATGATTCATATGAAGAGAATATTCGATATAAACTAAAAATGATCAGAGTTTATTGCCTTTTTATTATCATTTTCTTATCAGGTGTTTTGTCGGATGCCCTACATTCTATTGTTGGACATTCAGTATATGGGGTCTCTCATGTATAGGACAAAAATATTTTCATTTATTTGTCTGCAGAATTCAATTCCAGACAAATCTTACAGAAAGAAATAATCTTTATGATGAAACCTTTATGATGCTGCTTACTTTTTTATTTCTTTCTTCAAGTTTTTATTCACATTTGCAATATGCAATATGTAGAAAAATTAAGGAGAAAGTGCACGTCTGTCTCAACTTCACCTGTCGTACAGTGAGCACACATTCTTTCTTCTGTGGGTAACCATGTTTTTCTGTGTCTGCCTCTCTCGATGGCTAGACTGTACTCATTGAGCCTGTACTTGGTAAGGGGATTCAGCGGGAGGTATGCAGATGGCACAGAGATATGTGTCAGTTGTAGAAATGCCAATTTCATTGTTTAGTTTTAACCAACAGTGGAATTTTCCAAGTGTAATAGTAGAAATGTGTTTGGCCAGATGTTCTCTGTACCACACCAAAATCCCTCCCTAGTCTCATTCGCAATGGACTGTGCTTTATTTAGGGCACAATTATTTCATAGTAGCCTGAGGGACAGTGGGTAAATACATCCTGTTGACACCAGGTTTCAGTGAGTACAATAATATCGACATCTCTGATATTTGTTTAAAATTCTGTGTCTGTGCTTTTAAAGCCAAATGTCAGGGTGCCTGGGTAGCTCAGCGAGTATTGACGCTGACTACCACTCCTAGAGTCATGAGTTGAATCCAGGGCGTGCTGAGTGACTCCAGCCAGGTCTCAAAATTAGCCCAGTTGCTAGGGAGGGTAGAGTCATATGGGGTAACCTCCTCGTGATTGCTATAATGTGGTTGGGCGCATGATGAGTTCTGCGTGGATGCCGCGGAGAGTAGCGTGAAGTAGCGATGTCAGAGTTTAGTGATAGAGGAGCTGCTCTTGTCTGGGAAAATTTTTGAAGAATCTCTCTAAGATGCAAAAACTCTCGGAGTCCCGGGTTCCAGACACCAAAGTTACAGTTTATTGAATCACCAACAAACTTGAGAATGGTCAGCTGTCCACTCTGACTCTCGTAGTCCAAAACCTCATCTTATACAGTTTTTTATCTGGCATTACCTCATTGCTATGCCCCTTCATTATTTTTGTAACCAATGGATACTATTCACCACCATTATCTCACAGAGTCTTTTGATATCTTTTTACTGGTAGAAACTTGGCTTTAGTCTATCTTTTTAATTCATTTGACCACTGGTTGTTTTTACTCCTTATCTTCAGCTGTTTTCCAAGGTCCATAGCCTCATTATTTTGTTACAGCTGGGTGCTCATTGTGGTTTTTGCAGCATCAACACTTTTAGTAACCTCATATGCTCTATCCTGGTTCACACAAAGGCCAGGAAACTCATATAAGTGTTTTGATATAAAAACATACTAGAATACTGAAAAATATACTATATATTCCCTCCTTTGAGACTTATAAAAAAGTCTCACCTCTATTGCCCTTACTCAGAGTGCAACCTCACAAGCCAGTCTCCTTCCTTCCTACCAAGTGACCAATACAAGTCACACATTCATCTAATAATGACTGCTCTTATGGAACTGCACTCCGGAGGATTAAGGACCAAACCTCTCCTTCCACATTTAGCTAGGAAGAAGTAAAAGACCCCAATCCTCTAGATAATTTCTTTCTGGGGGTGCTTGAAAACAAATCAATCAATCTTTGTAATAAGCGTGTACACTGTACACGCAGTGCAGTCTTAGCCTTGCGTGATGTAGAGTACAAATGATTACACATATTTTGACAATCAAACATACTTAGGAAATTATTAGTAAATTTAACATAGTAATATGCATCCTTCAGTGCCAGAGGAACTCACAGACATTTCTGGTAGCCTGGAGCGCTATCTGGTGGTGTGTTGGAGCAGACAGCGGGTTTTTAAACCACCAGTTGAGTCTTGCGCTTGCTGCTAAGCACTGATGTGCTCGTCAATCCTTTTCTTTATTTTTTAATGTCTTATTCTCTGGCCCTCCAGTGGTACTTCCAGTGTTTTAAAAGTTTATAAATGCATACAATATTTAATTCTTCATCAATTTACTCTGTTAATATTACCTTCAGAGATGATTTAAACAACAAATGATATTTCTAAAACATTTAAAATTTCATATTTTCAAAATAAGCATTCTTAGCATTCCCTTTTAATTCTGGTTACATTACCTTGTAACATTACCTTGTAACATGGATAATGATCTGCTTCAGACCCTTATGATCCCCTTACAATATCATTGCTTGATTAGACAACAAACATAATTTTAAAAGTAATAATAACTTCAGGAAGGGGTATATGCCAAAATAATAAACATAACACCCTCTATCTTCCTGCCTACTCTATCCAATCTAAAATACTACATAATTTTGCTATAAAAGAAAATACAATGAATATGCTGACTCCCTTACTATCCAAAAACAATAGAAAAGTGAAAATAAAGAGTCAAAATAAAAGGCTCCCCTTCCCTACCACTTTTGTGTAATTCCAGGGTTTTTTCTAGAATTTGTCCAGATCATCCAGTCCAGGGCATGTGGGTTATACAGTGGCACCAATGTCAATTCCAGATGGTTTTACAGATACATTGATCATCTGTTTGGCTGCAGCATTGGCCAGCATTGATCTGAGAAGAGGCACAACACAACAAAAAAACAACACAAATAATAACAACAGCTATGGCTATTATTACTCCCACGATATTAAGCCATACTCTCCAGGATTCAAATAGTTTATCAAACCAATTTTTAAACAAGCCATTTTACTTATAGGTTCTATTTGGCCTGTAGGCTTTCAGTGAGTCATCAATGTAATTAATGAATCTTTGCTGACTGTAATTTTTCAAGGGAGAGGGCGAACATATTATATAACTCGACATATTTGCTTGTTTTACTGTATATTCGGCCCATTTGTACAATCATTTTGATATGGTCTCTTCTTCTACTGAATCTATGGAATTCGCATCCTATGCGAAATCTATTGTTGTTTCTGAGGGGGCAAATTTTTGAGGTAGTTGTACAGAGAAGATGTGTGTCCCATCATACCTTGCCTCCATATTTATCGTTGGTAAATCCATATTCATAGTTATTCTAATACAGTCCGTCAAGCGCTCTGTACTTTCTGAATTCACTTTCTGGAGTATTTAGTTTTAGTTCAGCTTCATTGGAAAGGGAATCCAAGACCCCAAAGGCTGATTGTAGGGAACCCACTCTGCAGTGTGCTTTCTTAGTGTTGTTCATCTGGGGATCCTGGTCCTTCTTGGAACGTTTCTCTGGCAGGTTCTTACCCTTACTGCTGTTGGGGTTGCCTGCACCATTTCGTAAGGCCCTTCTCTCCTTGGCTCGTTCCAACTTGCTTCAATGATGGCAACAGCATTTCTATTTCATTTTATATGCATAAAGTACACTGTAATCAACTCATATGGTTACATGTTGTATATTAACTAACAATCATTACTTTCTGCATTCAAATTATTTCCCTTATTACAGTCATTGTTGTAAGATAGAAAATGTGGGCACACGCACATGCATTTGTTGCATCTCATTTGTAGCACTAAATTACACATGGGTCCTCTGCCTCCTCCAGGCAGGTGCCAAGCAGAGCCTGGCTTTGTTCCAATTAAAAACACTAGATCATCCCTTTTAGTATCTATACACAACATTTTTCAGGGTCATTCAAGGCAATAATTCTCCCCAGAGGAGGTAAACTACTACAGGTGTTCCTTATCTTAAAACTCCCTACTCATTCACTTATCACATACATTTCATTTCTTCCTGTTTCCCAAGGTCTCTCACTGTCTGTATCACATTAGTTAATTTTCCCTTAACACAGAAATGCCTTACATAGAGAAACTGCAAGCTAAGCTGTTTTCCATAGTTTCAGAGTGCATCAGAGTAATTCAGAGTATTAAATCAATGAAAGAATGATCAAATATATAACATATCATTCATCTCCTCATACATATCTTCATTGGAGGAATCAATTTCCTCCCAGTTTGGTATTTCTGTTGCATTGGACCATTCACATTGATCAGTGTCATCTGCTTTGTTACAGAATTATTTAACCAATGGTAACACAATAGAATAATATTCCCCTCACAAGAATTGTTGTTTCAAATATTATACCAATTTTAGCCAACCCTACACCCTATTTCTTAAACAATTCCATTTATATTGCTACAAGCGAACAAGACAAACAATCTTAATCTTTAGTCACCACCCTGTTTCTTTTCCATTCTTCAGTACTTTTAAAATGTACATGAGTTCAATTAAAGCATAAGTAAAAGTAATAAATCATCTTCCAGTCTAAATTAATAATCATACAAACATTCCCATGTTTGCTTAATACCTCTAAAAAAGTCAGGCACTCCTTTGTCTGCAATGGTTCTCAAAACTTTACCCCCAAAACCAATCTATAAATAATCCTCTACACAGGGTATGATCTGATAACACAGTGACAGAATGCTTTGTTATTAAAATGTAGTCGGGTTGAGTGGAACTTTCCATTTTTGGGCAGGTCTCTTCTCAACCTCCCTTTTGATGCTTCTGATCTAAGAGCATTCATCCACTTCCTTAAACCCCTTTCAAATCTTCTTGGGCAAGTTTCCAGGTCGGTGGCGCCCCTGCCTTAGGCCACCTTCTTTTTTGCCTTTGGAGTGTTTTACCTCTCACTGGGTCACCACCTCTTGTTACTGGTATTGATACTGCTCTGTCCTCAGTCCTTAATAATTTGGTATCAGTAAACAGATATTTTCTTTTTCAGGGAGTATCACCAGAGAACCAACACAGCCAATGGAACCATCTACAAATGCTTAAATATGGAGACAATTCAAAACATGGTTAAATTCAAAAAGCATTATTAAAAATTCATCAATCTATTAAAATTGTCAAAAGTAAAATATGCTAAAATTGAACTCATTTATAGATCACTAGTTTCCATTCAGGTTGTATTTCTGCTACTTTAGCAAATGTCACAAAAGACCATGTATCATGGTTAGAACAAAGCCCTGTCAAGCTTCTAGGAAGCTTAATTTAAAAACATCACCTAAATTCAATAATATTCTCTAGATTTTAAATCTACATTTATACTTTCAAATGAATTTTCAACTTAATCTCTTGTCTTTAGTCTAAACCCTTAACTTTAGATTGGCCTCTGAATATATAAAATCTTTAATCATTGATGAGGAAAGCTGTTTGAATATCTCCTTCATATCACTATATCTAACATTATTGTCAAAGCACATCATTTTACATATAAAAATCAAATCAAATCAAAATAAAATAAAACAACTTAGAGATATTTCTTCAAAACCTGCACTTGTGTTTCTGTTTCAAGCAGACACTTATCAATTTTAGATCGAGAGTGGGGGGGGGGGGGGGCATTCCACTCCCTCACATTGTTTCCAATCTCATTACAGCTATTTCTTCTTCTTTCGTTTTAGAATCTCACAATAATATATTTAATTTATTATTTAACAGTAAAAATAGTCATATTTATAATAATATGACTATTTACGTATATCTATTATATTAAATGCTTTCAAACTTTCTCATCTCACACCATTTAAAAACCAAAAACTACTCTCAACCTACTTACTTTTGTCCATTCAAACAACATACATATAACCTTAAAATCTTTAATAAAACAGAACACAATGTCTTTTTCGACATTCTCTGTATAATCAATTCAACTTAATTTTAGCCTTCTTTTCAAGCAGAGCTTTACATTACAACACTTATCTTATTATTAATATATTATAATATCCTTTTTTATTGTTAAGTAATAATTTATTATTACTACTTTCTCCATTTCTTACACTTTCTCAGGTGAAGGAACTTCCATCCATCCATCCATCCATCGTCAACCACTTATCCTGTGTACAGGGTCGCAGGGGGGGCTGCAACCTATCCCAGCTAACATTGGGCGAAAGGCGGGGTACACCCTGGACAGGTCGCCAGTCCATCGCAGGGCTGAAGGAACTTCCATTCTATCTAATAAAATAATATAAATCAAGTTTTCAACTAACAGAAAAGTAAAATTTTAAACAGAATAAATTCATAAAGAGGCACAATGGAAATTCAAACATATCTCTTCTCTTGTGTTTTGAAATAATTGCTCAGTACAAAACACTATGTTCTTTTAATTTCTCATTACTCTTACATTTTTTTATCCAAACGTTTCATCACCATTTAACAGTTATCATTATTATACCTCTAAAATTATACTTTCATGAATTAACTATGACAAATGAAAATAGTAGTAATAGAAATAGACACTCAATCAACTCTTTAGCACCCAGAGTTGAAGCGCTAAAGCACTCTTTAGCACTCTAGCACCCACTAACCTCTAACCCCCTTTTTTTTTTTTATTATGAGGGCACTCTCTGGAAAATTTGGGGGAGTAACCAATCCAATAGGTAACTCTATAACTTTGCTATAAATTTGTAATATTTACTCTTCAAATCAATAAACCATTGGTTAGCTGCTGGATTTAAAATTAGACCCTCAGAACAATTTAGACACGGGCATTGAACCCCATTGATGGCATTCTAGAAAATCATAAAGTGATCATATAAGACTAAAATCAACTTTTCCAGAGAAATTTTAATCCACATTATAAATGGCAGATCAGCAATGATTACCAGCAGTAATGAGCACAGGAGGATCAATCAGATAATAGTCCACATCATTTTCAGTCTTTGTCTCTGGATTTCCTCCTGCATTAGTAACTTCTATAAAATCATCTTGCCCAGCCATCTGCAATGGTGAGAAACTAGTTCCAGAATGAGTTAGTGAAACAACATACACATAATGAGAAACACAGAATAGACACATGAATATGAAGTTATTAACATTCATATTTGAGGACGTTATAATGTTCAATTTAATCTTAACCTTTCTCCATGGGCTTCACCTGCCCCAAAGACCAATTTTTAAATGATCCAAATCATTCTTAAATTTATTTTCCTTTATTTTTAGTCTCACAGCTTCTCAGTGAACCCATGATCAACCAAGACCTATTCTGTGTATACAAATAAAAGAAAAATAAAATATCTATCTATCTGCTATCTATCTTTTTCTAAAGTCGGGGCCCCTTTCTGTCTGTCTGAAGACATAAAGAGAGGCTTGTTTCCCCTCAAAGTCTGCAGAGTATCATTGCCATCCTCAATACCTTCATCAGACAGTCCCTAAAAAAAAAAATAAAAAAATAAGGTTTACTTTCATAAATTACAAAATATTATTTTCTTGTTAGTTATTTTATCATCATATCATTGGCCCTCTTTTGCTATTTGCTTGAATATAACAACACTTCAGTCATACTTCCCACACTTTCAAGCACAGACACAGATACTCTCACAAACACAGAAACTTTCACACTTTTTACAAAAAAATATTATCTAAAACAAACCTATTACTTCTGCCCCTCCTTTTACTCTCCTCTTTTTATCCCTCTCCTTTATTTCCTTAAAAACCACTCATTATTTACAGTGGTTGATTACTATATCTGTTACTTCTTTTTATATTAAAACCAATGTACTTCCACCCACAGCTGTCTCATCCATTTTGGGTCTCCGTTTAAGACAATTTCTACATTGGTGCTAATTCTTCTTTACACTCTCTCTATTAAAAAACACCTTAACATTTCTGATTGTAGTTAATTTGTTCATGACTTCTCTCCAGAAATGATCACTAATTCCCTGTGTTTCTATTATTAATCTTTTTAATTATTTTTCTCTTCTCCTAGAGTTAGCCTCCTTTCAAATTCAGTAACAGCTTGCTTCCACGTTTCAGGAGGAAAACTGAGACAAGAAATAAAGCTTCTCTGTTCAAGGCTTCGCATGCTCACAGCCCTCCCTTTACTGCTCCGTCTCTGCTCAGCCAGCCCCTCCTTTACAGCTCTTCACAGCATTAAGTCTCTAGCGTACTGTATGAGTGAGAGATGTTACCTGCTGCAATTTCTTTCCAGTCAACAAACGGTCATTCTTGTAAGGTCTCCGCTAAGTTTACTACTTTAATCATTTTAATCTTCACCAGTTAATTTTTCTTTTTCTTAGTTAACTTCTTCCTCTGCACTGTATAATGTATATACTCTGATTCTTTCCAAAAATGATCACTGATTCCCTTTGATTCTATCAATGCTCTTTCCAACTCGTTTCCCTATTCTTCAAATCTGCGATCTTCTTCATACTTTAAAAAAAACTTGCTTGTTTCTGCATTTTTCTCTAGTCTTGTTCACTGCAATGGAAAACATTTTGCTTTTTCTTTATCTTTTTCACAATTATTCAATTTTTCTTTCTAAGTTTCCTCTCTCTTTCTCTCCCTCTCATGGAGCTGTCCGTTCAGTGCACATTATTCATAATCTCAAACATGCACATAGTTCAACAATTCCCCGATTTCTGCACAGTCCGGGTTCCGTCAAACACTTCAATAAATAATCTAATCTACCACCCGGAGGATTTTTGCACGAATTTTCACTTCTCCACCCACGTTAGGATTTTCACCTGTACAGGATTTCACATGCCACTCTTCTTGGCCAACACTTGATTAAATGCACCTAACACAGGAATTTTCATGCGCCGTCGCTCTTCCGACACACCTCCAGGCTTTTTTCTTCATTCTTTTAATTAATTACTCCCCTCCCAATTTTTGAAATCTGGAACTTACCTCTATCTTAGCCAATTAGTCCAAATTATTCTATGTCCGTACTGGTAAGGCCGTCAGGGCGACTACTTACTGGTCTCACCTCATCAGATCACACAAAAACACCTTTAAGCAAAATGCTTACCTCAGTTTTGGTACCAGTGAGTTTGTGCAATCTGAGTCAGAGGACCGCTCAGCAGCTTCTTCACCCTTTCAGCCTCAATCCAGCCCCACGTTACGAGTGCCAAATATGTCGGGGAAAATCTTTGAAGAATCTCTCTAAGATGCAAAAACTCTCAGAGTCCCGGGTTCCAGATGCCAAAGTTACAGTTTATTGAATCACCAACAAACTTGAGAATGGTCAGCTGTCCACTCTGACTCTTGTAGTCCAAAACCTCATCTTATACAGTTTGTTATCTGGCATTACCTCATTGCTATGCCCCTTCATTATTTTTGTAACCAATGGATACTATTCACCACCATTATCTCACAGAGTCTTTTGATATCTTTTTACTGGTAGAAACTTGGCTTTAGTCTATCTTTTTAATTAATTTGACCACTGGTTGTTTTTACTCTTTATCTTCAGCTGTTTTACAAGGTCCATAGCCTCATTATTTTGTTACAGCTGGGTGCTCATTGTGGTTTTTGCAGCATCAACACTTTTAGTAACCTCATATGCTCTCTCCTGGGTCACACAAAGGCCAGGAAACTCATATAAGTATTTTGATATAAAAACATACCAGAATATTGAAATATATACTATACTCTCTTTCTTCAGCTGCTGGAGTTCGTCTTTGAGCTGCTGAATGCAGATGTTTGTGTTGTGTGTTTCTGAGACAATACAGTACAATGCATTAAATACACCCCATCACCAAAATCACTTCACACATCAGTGGTCTCCTTTTGGTTATACAACAACACTTAATTTGTAAAAAATTGTTTTTGCATAATTTTAGAGACTTTTTATTGGGGAAACTATTCAATAACTTTACTCTCATACAGTGTAATGTCACCAAAATCACTTCACACCTCAGTGGTCTCCTGTTGGTTTTACTACAACACTTAGTTTAGAGAAATGTGCTTTTGCATAATTTTGGGGAATTTTTATTGGGAAAATATTCAATAACTTTACTCTTATACAGTGTAGTACCATCAAATTCAGTTTACACATCAGTGGTCTCCTGTTGGTTATAATACACTTAGTTTAGAGAAATGTGCTTTTGCATAATTTTGGGGAATTTATATTGAGAAAATATTCAATAACTTTACTCTTATACAGTGTAGTGTCACCAAAATCACTAAACACATCAGTGGTCTCCTGTTGGGTACACTACAACACTTACTTTGGAAAAATATGCTTACCAGACATCACCGACAACAATGTTGCCTGTGGGCACAAACCCACCTTCGCTGGACCAGACAGTACTGGCAAAAAGTGCTCTTCACTGACGAGTTATGGTTTTGTCTCACCAGTGGTGATGTTTGGACTCGTTTATCGTTGAAGAAATGAGCGATACACCGAGGCCTGTACTCTGGAGCGGGATCGATTTGGAGGTGGAGGGTCCATCATGGGCGGGGTGTCACAGCATCAACGGACTGAGCTTGTTGTCACTGAAGGCAATCTCAATGCTGTGCATTACGGGGAAGATATCCTCCGCCCTTATGTGGTACCCTTCCTGCAGGCTTATCCTGACATGACCCTCCAGCATGACAATGCCACCAGACATACTGCTCGTTCTGTGCATGATTTCCTGCAAGACAGGAATGTCAGTGTTCTGCCATGGCCAGCGAAGAGCCCGGATCTCAATCCCATTGAGCATGTCTGGGACCTGTTGGATCGGAGGGTGAGGGCTAGGGCCATTTCCACCAGAAACATCAGAGAATTTGCAAGGGCCTTGGTGGAAGAGTGGGGTAAAATCTCACAGGCCACACCAGATACTGACTGTTACTTTTGATTTTTGATTTTCAGGTACACATTATTCAATTTCTGTGAGTCACATGTCTGTGAAACTTATTCAGTTTATGTCTTAATTGTTGAATCTTTTTATGTTCATACAAATATTTACACATGTTAAGTTTGCTGAAAATAAAAGCAGTTGAAAGTGAGAGGACATTAATATTTTTCTTAATTAAAATTCCCCGAAATTATGCAAAAACAAATTTTTCCAAACTAAATATTGTAATATAACCAACAGGATACCACTGATATGTGAAGTGATTTTGATGACACTACACTTTGTAAGAGTGAATATATTGCATTTTTTTGTAGTTTTGCTATGGAGAGAAGAAAGCACAGGGATTTAACTTCTCATCATCAGGAGATTGCTGGGAGAGAACCACCCTGACACATAACATTTGTTGCATCCACTTCCACAATGAACTGCATTTCAGGGTCTGGTCTCACCAAAATGGGAGCAGAAGAGAAACGGGACTTGAGGAACCTGAATGCAGACTAGGCCACAGGGGAACACTGAAAGAGTGTTTTTGTGGAAGTTGGAGGTCATTGGCATGGCTTCCATACAGTAGTTTTTAATAAATCTTTAATTAAAATTTGCAAACCCTAAGAATTTTTGCAAAGCTTTGTGGAAGTCATGAACTGGCCATTCAGTGACAGCCCTCACCATAGAGCAGTGTTTCCCAATCCTGGTCCTGGAGTATCTGTTCTTAATCATCAGATTCTGCCTCTCCTCTGCGGTGAGGTGGGTTCTGCGCACCTGCATGGGCTCAGGTTCAGACAAAGGGCCAGAAGTTGAAGTAACTAATGGAGATAAAGCTTATATACAGGCAGGAAGAACCGGATGGTTCCAATGACAAAGACTCAAGCGATTATCCACTCGGATAGCCAAAGCCACTAGGCTGTCGAATAGAGTGGGAAGATTTTGAGCATATAACTTGTCTTTAACTTCCTCTGCCCATGCATAAACATCCACCTGAGCTGCCGCATTCAACTAACTGGATGGAATACCGCACCATGGATTGCTCCCCTTAACGTAACGCAGTCAAGTGAAATGCTGCCTCCCTCCCTTTGAACAAGCAGTCGGATACCTTAATCCTCTCCTACTAAAAGTCCTTAAAAGTAGCACAGAACCTGGGCTTTGACTTCCCGGACAGTGGTGGCCCATTCACGAGCTGGCTTGCACTACCTTGGCTTCCTCTGTGACAAACCTAATAGGCTGGAGAGAGCACACAACAGAGCATTGGGCAAGGAAAGCATGAATGGTTGTGGGCTCACCAGCATAATAGGACTGAGGATTGACTATGTGACTAGAGTGAGGGAGTGGGGGAGAAGCAGTCACAGTGGCAGCATCCCGATTGATCTTGAGATGATGTAGATGGTTGGTGATGTCAGCGAAAAGGGTGTCAACCTCTTGCTTGGTGGACACAAGTTGTTCTTCATGCCTCCTCAACAAAGCGCATTGTAGATCCACTGCTGATCTCATTGGGTTTTCTTCTGCTGAGTCAATTGTGGCATAGGGGGCCATGGTCATGTGCCTGTCTGACGGAAGAAGAGGCGGGAACCAACTGAACAGTCAACATAAAGGTTTAATGATATAAATTAACTTAAAACGGCATAAAACAAACAAATAGACACACATGTAATGCGGACACATGGCTCTCTCTCTCTCTGATGCTCTTGTGAGCCTTATCAGGTCTCCCTCCACCATTACTATAATGAGAGACAGGTGTTAGAGTAATTACAGCCCAGATGACAGCCTTACCACTTTTCCTCTCTTTGGTTTTATCTATGATAGAATGCGGTTATTGCCTGCAATTGACTGCAAAAGCACCTTTGTTCAACAGCGTGTTAATTCCAACAGCAGAGGGAGAGTCAGCTTTGGTTTTGAAGGAAGAAATATCAAATTTGCTTAGCAAAGGAGCAATAAGGGAGGTACTGCTGGAAGACTCTAGGTATTTCATCATTTTTCGCTGTCCAATTCTGGAACCTCAAAGCGCTCATGCTCAAAATGCTCTCAATTTATTCGTCCCAGAAACTGCTACATCCCAGTTGATCTGAAGTATGCATATTTCCATGTAGGGATTTATCTGTCACACAGAAAGTTCCTAAGGTTTGCAGGATGTAACCTACACATTTTTTATGGTTCTGTTCAGACTCTTATTATCACAGAGAGCTGTCAGCAAGTGTGTGGAAGCAGCACTGACACCGTTGAGATTAACAGGTCTCAGATTGTAGGCTTATCAGGGCAGTTTACTTCTCTGTGCTCTGTCATGGCAGCAGGTGTAGATATATACAAGAGCTGGTGGTGTCTCATTTGGATTGCTTAGGTTTCAAAATAAACAAGACTACTAATGCGAATAAGAGAGCATTTGATAAGAGCACAGCACTTTTATCCCTGGCATCACTTAAACTGCAGAGTGAGAGTAGCATCAGAAGGGATGCACGCTTTCCATTATTAGGGAATCACAGCTTTCCTTCATTTGTACCTCTTTGGGTCCGTTCTCTCTCAGGAAAGTGGTGACAACAGACACATCACTCACAGGTTGGGATGCGAAGGCAGAATACTGAATTGGGTTTGGCTACTACAATTTAAAGCACATAAACTGTCTGAAGTTACTGTCAGTGTTTATAGCATTGAAGAACTTTGCACAGTTCCTTCAAGACCATCATCTCCTAGTCAGTCTACTTACCTTAATGTGGTGTCCCATGAGGTAAATACTGATATCCAGGCTCAAGCCAGTTCCAAGCAGAAGTCATCTAAACAAAAGAGCAAGACACATCACCCTGAAATGTCTGAAGTGGATATGCTTAAGAAAGAAGTCACCAAGCTTCAGCCACAAACTGCAGCTATGGAAGCAGTACCGGTGCAAAAAGTGGAAGACAGCCCATATGTAAATCAAATTAAAAAAGTTAAAAGATTTAAAAAAAGCAAATATCGGTCCTCCAAATCCAAATTGTTTCCCAAAGAATACAGAAAAATTGCTCTGAGAAGTTTCTTAATTTGAGAGACTTTTCTACCATTTCTAAATCCAAGCCAGTTGATTAAGATGTGAATGAGCCGCCTAGACAGATGGTACCAATGAATAACAGACCCCGTCCCTGGTATTGTTTCCATTATGGAGATGATGGTCATCTTGCCATCAACTGCAAAAATGTCCCAAATACTTCTATAGTGGAAGAAAAGTGGCGTAAACTGAGAGAAAGACAAGCTAGTGGGATCTTTAGAATGATGTAACCATTTAGCATTTAAATTTAAGGCAGTCTCAGTCACAGGGCAGATGAAGACTGTAAAACAAATATAGACCAGCACTCACCCAGCATGCGCATAACGGAGCCCCCTGCCATGGCATACCAGCAGGACTAGTGGGAACCAAATGTACTGCTCTGAATTACAATGGAAGGAAAAGAAATTAACTGCCTCTTAAATACAGGATCTCATGTGACCAGTCTTATTATGAAAGTCACTTATCACAATATTCTTTGAAGCCATTGGATCATCACGTGGATGTCGAAAGGAGCCAACAGACTAGCTGTGCCCTACCTGGATTAAGTTGAGCTGACTTTGAAGTTTTCCAAGGAGTTCCTTGGAACTTAAGCAGAAGTTCCCACTTTAGCACTAGTAGTTCCAGATCTGACAATTGTGCCCCAAATTCTTATTGGCACCAACTAACTAGATGTCCTATACATCAATTGCACTCAAGGAAATGTAGTCAGCCCAAAATCTTCCTTTCCTGGCTATCAAGCAGTGATCAAAATCTTTGAAAGACAACAAGACAACACACATGCACTGATACATTAGAATGGGTGAAGATAAAAGGAAACAAGCTTGAAATTGTGCTAGCAGGATGTACAGTAGTCCTTGATGGACTTGTCCAAGTAAGAGGCCCTTGCTTGGAAAAGTGGATAACCATAGAGCCACCAACAAACCCTTTACTTACCTAGTGATGAGTCAGCAAGGAATCACAAATGTGCCAAGCACGTTTCAACGATTAATGGAGAGGTGCATGGGAGATCTTAAAAGAAAAGAAGTTCTTGTTTTCATTTATGATCTCATAGTCTTTTAACAGGAGTCCCAACTTGCATGTTCTCAAATGATTCAGAGAATATGGACTGAAACTTTCATCTGAAAGTGCAAGTTTTTTCAGATGTCCATCAGACACCTAGGCCACATAGTATCCCAGAATGGAGTCGAAACAGACCCAACAAAGATCAAAGCTCTCCAAAACTGGCAAACACCCAAGAACCTCAAGGACCTCAGATCCTTTCTCATGTTCTCCGGATACTACTGAAGGGTTGTGCAAGATTACTCTAAGATCACTAAGCCCCTTAATGACCTGACTGCAGTGTACCCTCCATTCAAAAAAGGTAAAAAGAAAGAGACTAACAAACGCAAAGAGTATTAAATCCCAAAGAACAATTTGGAGAGAAATGGACACAGTCATGTCAACAGGCATTTAACACTATCACTGATAATCTCACGTCTACTCCTGTGTTGGGATTTGCCAACTCCAAACTCCCATACATGTTGCACACTGACGCCAGTACCACTGGACCTGGTGCTGCACAGTGCCAAGAGTAAGAAGGACAGTTGAGAGTCATCTCTTTAACAAGCAGAGGACAGACAAAAAGTGAAGTCAGATACTCTGCACATAAACTGGAATTTTTAGCACTCAAGTGGGCTGTCACCGCAAAGTTCATAGATTACTTGTACAGAACTGAGCTCACAGTAGTAAATGGTAGCAACCCTTTGACGTACATTCTGACATCTGCTAAGATCAATGCCACCAGTTACAGATGGCTGTCAAGTCTTTTAAAATTCACCTTCATGCTCAAGCTGGCAGCTGAAATTAAGATTGGACTTTCTAGACACCCACATGTTGGGCCTATGGATGATTTAGCATCTAAAAAAAGAATGAGAGAGAATCAGACAATTCACCCTTCACCATTTGGCAGAAGCAGAACAGCCAACCATTCTGCTTGAGGCAGTGAAAGCTATTTGTGAAAGACACCAAGTCTGTCAGTCAGGTGACACCATTGAACCTCAATATCCCTCAGTAACTCTAGTTGAAACCTTGGCTCTCCATGCAGATGCTCTATCCAAACGTTTCCAACATGAAGATGCTCATGGACTCCCCCATATATCTGAAGAAGACTTGAAGTAAAGACAAAGAGCCGATATAGAAATTGAAGTGGTCATTATGCACCTTATATCTGAGAAAAAACATTCTACCTCGAGATTTGAATCTTCTGATGTAGCTCTGTGGTTCAAACAATGGAATCAGTTAGAACTGAGGAATGGAGTGCTGTTCAGGAGAGGAAAAGATCAAGGAAACCTGATGTACCAACTAGCATTGCCTGCTGATCTCCGCAAAATGGTTCTAACAAACCTCCATGATGATATGGATCACTTGGCATTGAGCAAACACTTGATCTCATCTGATGCATGTTCTACTGGCCAAAGATTTCTAAAAAGAAGAAAGATTTGTGAATGTTGTGTCAGAAGGAAGACACCACTAGAAAGAGCAGCACCACCAGTGAATCAAGACCCTGAAGTTAGTCTGCATGGACTTTTTGTTGATGGAAGCTGACCAGAATAACAACAAAGACATACTGGTGATTACAGATCACTTTACCAAATATGCTGTTGCAGTGCCTACATGAAATCAGAAAGCCAAGACCAGGGGTGTCAAACTCGGTTGCTGGGGTGCCACAGTCCAGCAGAGTTTAGCTCCAACCTAATTAAAAACACCTGAAGAAGCTAATCAAGGTCTTCAGGAAAGGTGCTTGAAGATTACAAGGAGGCATTTTGGATCAGGGCTGGAACTAAAATCTGCAGGTCTATGGCCGACAACCTTCGTATGCACTATGGATTCCCGGAAAAACTCTATAGTGATGAAGGCCCAGAATTTGAGACACACACCATTAAAGAGTTGTGGCATTGTGCCATATTGGGATATGAAAGGTTAGAACTACCCAATACTATCCAAAAGGGAACCCAGGGGAAACTCAAGCTTGCTGACAAGTGGGAGTGTGATGTCCATGTGGTAGCTTGAAAGGCCAAGGATCTACCAGTGTATACCAAACCAAAGGAAAAGACGGTCCTTCTCGTACCTTGCAGCATAATTTGTTGTTGCCTTGTGGATTTCTAACTTTAGATGAACCTGAGGAACCAAAAAGGGAAAAAAATGCCACTTAGACCTAGAACTCAAGCTTACCCCCATGTTGAAAATGCTGAAGGATCAGAGACAATAACTGAACATTCTAACTCAGAAGATGACCCAGATGATTATTATGGACCTTAAAGATTACAAAAAGTTGAGACCAGAATTCTCTCCCAATCCAGAATCACTGAATTACAGTACTTGAGTCAACTGACAACAGATACAGATCCAATGTAACTTAAATGGGAAGAAACTTGTAACTGTTATGGATGATCTACAGCCTGTTGTAATGGGACCTGTGAGAGATGAATTACCTGACTTACCTGAATTTGAAAATGTACATGAAAATCCACTGGATAAGCCTGTTAATTTAAAATGTTATGGATCCTACAGAAATAAATGTGCCTGATGATGATTTGGAAAGAGATGAGTTAGAGTCAGCAGCACAAATGCAAGAAACAAATGAGCTTATTGAACAATCACCTTTTACTTCCAATCAAGAAGAAGGAGGGAATTATAACATGCCACAAAGTGAAACTACCCCTTTGTGAGACCCTATGAATTATCAGATGGTGGTAACTGAGCATCATAATGGAGAAAGTGTTCTCAGAGATAACACAAACCACCAAAAAGATTTCAGTCCCCTCAGTTAGGTAATCCCCTTACCTCGGTTATACAGTTATTATTGCATGGACTCAGTTCAGCATTCACTACATGTTTAGAAGAGTCAGATTTCCATTAAAATTCCTCCTCGGAAATGTCACATGTGTTTCCCTCATTAGCAGTGATTACTCAACCCAGAAGATGCAACAAGACATACATATCTTCAGGAGGTGAGAGCATAACCCATGTTACTAGGGAGTAAACTAAATTAATAAACTGAAATAAAAAATGAAATGAAATCTAATGTTATGAAAACATTAGAATTACATGAATGAAAATGTATATATTATTCAATTTCCATTTGAAATGGAACTGATTTTGAGAAACATTGACTTTTGAAATGAATGTCAGAGTGTAGATGAAATTAGATTAAGCTCCAACATCAAGCCATGTTCTCAAATCACACATCTGTTTCGCCACTGGACACAGAGGAAAGCAGTCATTAAGCCTTGCTCAATAATTCGCTTCCCGCTTTAGAGGCTATGAATAAGCACCTGATTACAAATAGAGTGAAGGATTGATCTGGAGAAACCGAGTTCCCTTACGACTCAGCACACTTGACATTGCGTCACTAAGCTGACGCTATGGGGAGTGTACTTCTACGTGACCTAGTTGAAACATTTATACAAAAACAGCAATTCTAAAATTGGCTATGGTGTTTAAGCCCCCTCTTTTAGGTGCAAAGCTGTCTGGGATAAAAGCGGATGCGCAAACACCATTCCTCAGAATATTCTTCCTTCAAGACAGGAATTGATCTCTCATATAGAAACCTTCTACTTCGCTGTCGACATACACGAGTCAGCAGGCTAGATCTTCCCAACAATTAGAAGACTCTCCACTCCCTTGCATTGTTCTGGCAAACAT
Source organism: Moxostoma hubbsi (assembly GCA_032164185.1). Taxonomy (NCBI): domain Eukaryota; kingdom Metazoa; phylum Chordata; class Actinopteri; order Cypriniformes; family Catostomidae; genus Moxostoma; species Moxostoma hubbsi. The sequence continues at coordinate 24,536,881 of JAVLUX010000038.1, forward strand.
ATACTCTGCCTTGACACTTCGCTGGTGAACAGGCCTTCAGCATCCTGATTCCCCGCAGTGCTTCGGCAGGAGTTTTGTATCCTTATAAGCTATTGTGATATTGTGTGTGTGTGTGTGTGTGTGTATATATATACACACACATATATATATATATATGACACTTTTTTACTCTTCATTACTGACACCAGTGTTTCATAATCCTGTCCCTGGTGCCCCACAACACTACACATTTCGAAAGTCTCTGTGTTTGACAATGACACACCCAGTTCAGGTGACAGAGTCTCTACTGCTGAGCTGGGTCAGGTGTGTTGTGTTTAGTGTTGTTGGAGCTCCTGGACCAGGTTTGGGAAAAACTATATTACATTCATTTGAGAAAATAGATAACGATTTCCGGGACAGACATTGTTAACAGTGGTAACAAGCAATTGGTAAAAGGATCTGTTTTCACTTGTGTGGCACGGTGGAGGGCGGGGCCGGGTCGTGAATCAACACGCCCGGTCCCGTATTAGGCTAATCAAGCCTCCGAGAGGGTTAAAGGCCGATTGCGGACGACGTACGGGAGAGAGAGAGTCGAGAGAGGGCTCATCCGCCCTTGGGATCGCCGCCATGTGGTCCTCCGCTAGCTGGATGGCTGCCTCCAACGATGCCGGGTGGTAGCACTGGACCCACTCCGCCGTTCTCCTGGGGAAGCATTGGACAAACTGCTCCAGCACCACCTGGTCGATGATTCCCTCGACATCGCGGTCCCCCACTAGCAGCCACCTCCGGCAGACATCACGGAGCAAAGGCAAACGGGCGGTCAGACTTTTCCAGCTTCATATCCCGGAAGAGTTGTCGACTTTCCTCGGGGCTCCGACCAACCCGTTGCAAAATGGCTTTCCTCAGATCGGCGTAGGCCAGGAGGTTTGTCGCCGGCAGTTGTTGAGCCGCTAGTTGGGCTTCCCCGGACAGAAGCGGAACAAGACGGGCTGCCTACTGACTCTGCGGCCATCCCCAAATTTCAGCGTTTTGCTCGAACAAGTCCAAGAATGCTTCTGCAACGTCAGCCTTCTTAATGTGGGCGGGGGCAACGTGGCACGGGTGTCCGGGGTCTCGGCTGTGGCGGCCTCCTGGCTGAGGAGGCTCCGGATGGCGTGACGATCCTCTGCTTGAGCCCGCATGATCTCGCAGAACCGCCGATCTGGGTCTTGCCTGAGCTCAAGCAGGGACTGTTGGTGGCTCTGACGTAACATAGCGAGGGACTGGAGGACTTCGTCCAGCTGGGAGGACTCTACGGGACGACCTTTCTCCATGTTTGGACGTACAGGATCCAGTTTTCTTTTCCCGGTTTTCAGCACCAGTGTAAACCAGTTCATGTTCCAGGCAAGGAAGAGGCGAGAAACCAGCTGAACACATGAAATCATAGTTTAATGAAGAACTCAAAATACAAACACATAAGACGACGGACATGTCCGTGAATGACCTCTCTCTCCCGCACGTCGTCCGCAATTGGCCTTTAACCCTCTCGTAGGCTTGATTAGCCTAATACGGGACCGGGCGTGTTGAGTCACGACCCAGCCCCGCCCTCCACCAGCCACAACTTGGTATTACCTTGTTGGTGTAACCTTATGTAGCAAGGTAGATTTAATCTGACCAAAGTGAAATCAGGTCATTTAGTTGTTCTTAAATTAAGCACATTTTAAGGTTATTTGACAAAACATTTTTTATAATGTGCAACACAGAACAAGCAACATTACTGACACAAAATGTGTAATAATATTCTAGTACTGCAAACATGTTGTGGAAATTATGATACGCTATGTGTCAAACAGTATAACATCTTAAATTATAAATCACAAAATAATTATAAAAGTAATGCAATATGAAGTTTGATAGTTAGCGATTTAGAGAGGGTAAAAGAGGGTATAAATATATTTCAGACCATAAGATGCACCACCTAGGAATGAACATGTTTCTGAATCTGGAAGTGATTTAATGTAAATTATTTCATTAACTTAAAGTCTTCCTGTTTCTGTTATTTTTTCTGTAACACTTTACAATAAGGTTCAATTTGTTAACATTAGTAAATGCATTAGGGATCATGAGCAAGCAATGAACAATGTACTGTATTTTTTTACAGCATTTATTTATATTTGTTAATTTTAGTTAATAAAAATACAATTGTTCATTGTTAGTTCATGTTAGTTCATAGTGCATTAACTAATGTTAACAAATACAACTTTTGATTTTAAAAATGCATTAGTATATGTTTAAAATAACATTAATTAAGATTAATAAATGTTCTAAATGTATTGTTCATTGTTAGTTCTTGTTCACAAATGGAACCTTTTTGTAAAGTGTCACAATTTTTTCTTTCTTGAAAAAATATGATAAATATCTTCTGTGAAACTGACGAACAATATTTAGGTCAAAATAGTTTTAACAATCTAGTGACTTATTTATCTCTGACAGTAAATGTACACGCTAGGAACTAGAATTTCCTTCTCTAACATTTTATCAGCAAAGAGAATTTGAGTCAATGTAAATTAGTTTATGACTTTGAACAAAGCACATGTTGTGACTGAGCTGAGTCCTTAGCCTGATTAGAAAGTGTATTGACTTGACTAGAATGAGAATGACTTAAATGAAAAAAAATTCTAAAATTTCATTATAAGCTAAAAGAACACATCATTTATTGTCTCATAATTATCAACGATCTTATCAGGTTTGTGTTTTGTCGGACACTCTGCTTTCTATTGTTGGGCATTCAGTATATGGGGTTGCTCATGTGCAGTACAATATGTTTTGCATTTATTTGTCTGCAGAAGTCAATTCCAGAGAAATCTTACTGCCAACTTCTGCAACATAGATGAGTGGAGTCATGGCAAGTAATGCCCTGTCACAGTAATTATATTCATAATTTTTGTAATACTAAAAGTAAATGAGTCTACAGATGGTTGTTTTTTTGTTACATGTATATACACATCTATGTTGAAACAATGTAGAGGATGTTACTTCATTTTGTTGGCTAACTGAACTAAAGGCTAAACCTCAAGACAAAATTTGTGTTTCAAAAGAGATGTTGCTATTAGATAAACAAAATATGCCATGTAATAGCGCTAATCAAGTGTTAAGCATGTTTACTTTTCAAATTACTATTTTTTTTCTTTTTCGAATGATCTATCCATCACTTTGTACTGTTGTGAATTGAACCTTAAGTTGATCATATACTGAAGTATTTGCACTGTACTTTACTGCTAGCTATGAATTATATTTTAAGATTTAAATTTGTAAAGGCATTAATGGAAAAGAGGAGGCGAGAACCGGCTTGACTATATTTTAAAAAGGAACATATACAAAAAGACAAACACACACAGGTGTCAGAAAGCTGTCCGTAAATCTATCTCTCTGTTGCACTGCAGACTCCAGTCGGCTTTCATCACTATCTGAGGCTTGATTAGCCTGATTAGGGGTGTGTGGAATCACGACCCAGCCCCGCCCTCCGCCTGCCAAAAACATGTTTCACAAAGTTTGCCCCTTTGGCTTGTATATTAAGTAGCCTATTTTGCCTTTTTATATCCATATGTAACCAGTAAATAGACAATATAGTTCAATTTAAATGCATTTTATTTTCGGGCTACTCTACTACTATTTTAATGTCTGGAGAGAATATGAGAGAAGATACAGATATTTTTATTTATAACTGTTCACTCTAAATTAGCCAACAGCTATAGCTGTCAAAATTAACACAATGCTTTTACAAATTTGACATTCAGCTCCATGTGAGTTCTGAACACTGGTTGGAAAAGGGCCTATCTTTTGCGATGTGTCAGCTCAGAGTCATTGAACTGCCGCACACACTACAAACGCACATAGGATGCTTCTCGTTTTTTTAATTGTGCATCCTCGTTTCCTCACTCTTCCAGCCAGTGACCCAGAAACTGATCAAAGTCCGCCATGAGCCAGGCGGGAAACATGAGATGTACAAGTGCATTCCCGCTCCTCTTTTCTTGTCATCAGGAAGTCGTTAATGGCAATTTATAATTTCTGCATCGAACCTATGCTGTAGGCTAGGTCTTAGGCTATGCATATCTACAGCGGTTATAACTAACGTGCACCTCTCCAAAAATGTCATCGTGCAATTCCGACTTTTCCACTTGTACATTCGCTGGGTCATTCATGTGCTCGGAACTCGTAATTATGATATTTCCAACTCCAATTGATGGGCACATATTCCACACCTATAATACCAATTGGGCTAACCATCATTGTAATTTGTTTGATGTTCAGACATTGGTCTACAAGGGCTAAAAATTATTGTTGAGTAAGTTTACAATAAAGTCATTAGCTGTTTAAGCAAAAACCAATCAACACAGGTGAATTTTGTCCATTGCCTGATTGTATTCATTTCTATTTTTATGTGTACGCTAGTGTACGCATACAGTACACTGTAGCCTTAAATACACTTCATTTGACAATATGCGCAAACACACACAGGCACATTCACACTATGAATGCTATGCAAAACTTTTTCTTCAGGAGTTTTGACCCATAATGATATCTTTCACACTTGAGTCATAAAAATGCTGGTATCTCCTTACGTCCTCACCAGTGTTGGGGGTGAGTCACGACCCGGCCCCGCCCTCCACCGTGCCACATTCCTGTACCATCATCGTACAAGTTGGAAGTCCTTTTGTCAGCCAGCCAGAGACCCCCAGCAGCAACTACCCAGGAACTGGTAACTCAAAAAAAAAAAAAAGTATTCATTTCACAGAATGTAACTCAAGGTAAACAAAGATGAGGAACCTGAAATTAGCAAAATTGACAAAGTTAACTAAATGTGTGCACCCAAATTGATAACTAATGTCAAATAACTAATAAAACTGTTTTAAAACTAAAATCCGTGTGTCTAGTTATTTATTTTGTACTATAATGTAATGTGAAATGAAAGTTACCACCATGAGTTGTTGCTTCCATGTGTGGCTGCTAGTACGGCCATCACACCCCCTTTAGGTGAATGCGAACAATGGCTGGGTCACAAGCGAAACAGGTACACTGAAAAAGGCAGAACATAAATCAGTTACAGTAAAATGACCATGTGTTGATGGTATTGAATTAATAATTGTTTATACATCTGGGACTATTAGAGAAAGTAGTTCATTTAAATCATTCTTGTGTCAATCTACATGTTTCGTTAACCTTTATCATAGGATTTATTGGAGTATTGTATGGAGAGTGTGTTGGTATTAGAGAACCTTGTTCAATCAATCGGTTAAAGATTGGCCTAATACCTTCTTCCTTTTCAATCGATAGTTGATATTACAGTATACTGGAGTGGTTACAGCTTAATTTAGCTGTATATGGATTCACATCTATGAGCCCAAATTCATCTTTCTGCTGAGCCCATATTCTGGGGTTAATTATTCCTTCATCAGCCTCCACCAGTTGCTGTCCGCTCACTTTCTCCCCCACACCTCCGTCGAAGTGAGCGACAGACGGGGAACGTCTCGGTTACGTATGTAACCTCCATTCCCTGATGGAGGGAACGAGACGTTGTGTCGAAGAAGCGACACTAGGGGTCTCTCTTGAGCGCCGAATATGCCTCTGATCTATGAAAAAAGGCCAAGGAGAGTTGGCAAACAGTATTTGCATACCCCGCCCCTGGATACGGATATAAAGGCGAGGGAAATACGCTCGTTCATTCAGGATTTTTCTGAGGAGCCGGGAGTGTTCCGGCCACCTCAGCGGCCCAGCTCAGCGACGTGGCCGGGAAGACACGATGTATCGTTCCCTCCATCAGGGAACGGAGGTTACATACGTAACCGAGACGTTCCTCGTCTGTCGCTCACTTCGACGTCGTGTCGAATGAGCGACACTAGGGGTCCACTTCAAATCACACCATGTGCTGAGCCATGTACGTGTGCTGCTGACACAGAAGCGGGCAGGTATTTCACATGCACAAGTGACCAACTGTGTTCAGGCTACACGTACTCTTCCCCAGTGCCCAAAAAAAGTTGGCGGAATCCTTTTGGTTACCCTAGACGGGAACAAGGCGATGCTTCCAACTAGGGAACGGGCCAAGCCTGGCCAGGCCTCTTTTCTCTCTATGTTTTCTCGGCATAGAGCAAGAGCAGCCGGGGCCCTACTGCATCGTGGGAAGGGGGTCTTACCCGAATTCCTATTCTTTCAGGGGGAAAAGACACTGCGGAGGCCACACCCACCTGAAAGGGGAGGTAGAGGTGGCAAAATACATCACATGGCCTCTTTGGTCACATGTGGAAAGAATGGCGCAGTGGTAGATCCAGCCTCGAGGAGGGGAGTTGCTACAACACGGCGACCGGAGGGCAGCGAAGGACTGCCTAAGGTGACCGTACCGCGGAAGTACACACAGGAGGAGTCCACGTAGGAGGCGTGATCTGTGGAGCACCTATTCCAGTAGGGGTAGCCTGGGGTACCCGTAGTGGACTGGGTCGCGGACCCAAGAGGGCTAGGGAGGAATCGACCAGGAACCTAAAAGGGATCTCCTGGGAAGAAGGTGCACTGTTTTACCTCGGCAGAGGGAAAGGGCGCTGGACGCAAGGGATTCACCCAGTCAGACCATCGACGTGTACCGAGTTCTATGGGTTCGGACCTGAGAAAACACGGGACGAGACTGACTCAACCCTGAGATTGTAAAATCTTGCAAAGGTGTTAGGTGTTGCCCAGCCCGCAGCTCTGCAAATGTCTGCGCTTGCAGGTCCCCGACCCTCTTGATGGAGGCGAGCGCGATCAGCTGGGCCGTCTTTAGGGAGAGAGCCCTGAGTCCAGCTGATTCTAGCAGCTCGAAGGGGAATCTCTGAAGACCGGCGAGGAGGGGAATAGGTTTGGCCGGGAGGGATTTAGCCTTACGAATCTGACGATTAAGTTGTGCTTACCCAGGGACTTGCCGTCTACTGGGTCGTGGTGAACTGCGATAGCCTCTGAGCGGGCGTACCAGAGCGGGCAGTGGGAGGTCCCTTACAAATTCTGTCACACCCATACAAAGTGAATCTCAGCCTGACCGAGCAGCAGTTACGGCGCTCGACACTCGTTTTGGCGAGGATTACTGCGCGAGTGAGTTTTGTTTGCGTGACACCTTCAAGTTACTTCAGTGAGCCGTGCATCTCTGTACTGTGGTGGAAGGTAAATGAGAATCGGTTTACAAAGTTAAGCATTTTACTTCGCTATTCCTGCAAAATCTGTTCCAGCGGAGCGCATTTATTTTTTTTTAAACTAAGCTGTTTGTTTTTGTTTCAAATGCTGAAATATACGCCTGAAGTAATATTGAAGATAACGTTTTATTTAAAAATGACAGTTGAATAAAGTAGCCTAAAAGCAAGCATGCGTGTACATTTTTAAATCACATCTGATAATAAAAACACAGAGACAAGTAATATTAAATGAATTAGAAGCCTATATAAAATAATATATAATAAAACAAATGCAATTTTACTTGCAATAACGAATTAAGGTTTAGTGTTACAGAAATAGCCTTTATTCAGAGAAATTATGAAAATCAACACTTTTTTTGTCACAGATTTATCTTGAAAATATCCTTTAAATTATATTCATAATTTATCATTAATCATGTGTGTTGTTCAGTAATTTAAGTCAGTTTTACTCCGACTAAAATTTCATAATTTTAGCCAATAAATAGGCGATGTCAGCAATCACTTGATAAAGTAGATGAAAATACTGTAATATCTGCCATATACATAACATTATGAGAACACTATAGAATGTTGTGAATTATTTTTGCTTGCCCGTGTTTCAGCGCGCTGTTAGAAGAGCGCATCCACAACGGGAGTTACACTTTCTGGCTATTATCACGTAACTGCACTTGCATCCTTTTGTGCAGAATCAAGATGTAATGTTACGTTTATGTTGTGTATCTAGAATATCTGATTAATATCATAGGATGTGTCATAGAAGGGGCTTCAGTTTACTGGAGTTCATTTATTCTTCAGCTTCATCTAATGCAGCTATATTTCAGATGTTTCTTTTTCGATAACATTGATGCAGCTAAAGCAGTTATTTTTTATAGTCATATGTGCATGTTTTCATAGACATGTTTTCATGTTATTTTATTTATTTAACATAAATTTTTCGTAACAATCTTAAAATATTTTCATTATCTCCATGACGGACACGCCCCGCCCCCCCGAACACGCCCCGCCCCTCGAGTACTCGTTTTTTCAGACCTATCAATGATCGAAATAAGAAATTGACAAAAATGCCCATCCCTACTCTCCGCCAGGCAAGCGTTGTCGTGACAGCGTGTCCGCTATCACATTGAGGTTGCCGGTGATGTGAGTGGCGTGCAGCGGCTTGAGTTGCTGGCTCCAAAGGAGGAGACAACGGGCGAGTTGTGACATGTGGCGGGAGCGAACGGCGCCTTGGCGATTCATATACGCCACCGCAGTGGTGGAGAAACTTCCGCAGGGCCAAAAGGATGGTCAACAACTCGAGGCAGTTGCTGTGCCAAAGCAGCTGGGCCCCTTTCCAATGGCCTGCTGCTGCGTGCCTATTGCAAACGGCACCCCAACCCGGTCTGGAGGCGTCGCTCGTGACCAGGACGCGTCGGGACACCTGCTGTAAGGGTACTCCTGCCCGTAAGAAAAAGAGGTCTGTCCAGGGTTTGAATGTTTGGCGGCAGGCGGGGGTGATAGTTACATGGTGCGTGCCGCGGCATCATGCTCGTCTCGGGACTCGGGTCTGAAGCCAGTGTTGAAGCGGTCTCATTTGCATCTACCCCAGCAGCGCGACCTCTGCGGAGGACGCCATATGCCCCAGGAGCCTCTGGAAAAGTTTTAAAGGGACCGTTGTGCCTGGCCTGAAGGCGGTGAGGCACCTCAACACTGACTGGGCACGCTCGTTGGTGAGACGTGCTGACATTGAGACCGAGTTTAACTCCATACTGAGAAAAGAGATGCTCTGGACTGGAGTAAGCTTGCTCTTTTCCCAGCTGACCTGAAGCCCCAAATGGCTGAGGTGCCTGAGCACCTGGTCTCTGTGAGCGCATAGTAACTCTTGCAAGTGGGCCAGAATAAGCCAGTCATCGAGGTAATTGAGTATGCGGATGCCGGCTTCTCGGAGCGGGGCAAGAGCTGCCTTGTGACTTTCGTGAAGATGCGAGGGGACAGAGACAGGTCGAAGGGGAGGACTTTGTACTGATACGCCTGGCCATCAAACACAAACCGCAGGAAGGGCTGGTGTCGAGGCAGAATGGAGACGTGGAAGTACGCATCCTTTAGGTCTACCGCTGCAAACTAATCTAGATGCCAGACGCAGGTTAATATGTGTCTCTGCGTGAGCATTTTGAACGGGAGTTTGTGCAATGCTTGGTTGACAACTCGCAGGTCCAAGATTGGTCGTAAGCCGCCGCCTTTCTTGGGTACGATGACGTAAGGGCTGTAGAAACCCTTCTTCATCTCGGTTGGAGGGACAGGCTCTATCGCGTCTTTGAACAAAAGAGTAGCAATTTCCACACGCAGGGACTGGGCATGTTCGCCGTGTACTGCGGAAAAGTGGGCGCCCATGAAGGGGGGCGGGGGCCTGGCAAACTGAATTGCGTAACCGAGTCGAATGGTCCGGGCCAGCCAGCGGGACGGGTTGGGAAGTGAAAGCCACGCGTCCAACCTCTGCGCTAGGGGCACCAAAGAAACATTTTATTTTGACGTACCCGGCGGAGCTTCGCAGTGGGGCGGAGAAGGTAGGGCAGCGTCGGGCAGCGACAGGGAGACCCGAGGCTGGGGTGCTGAGAAAAGACTCAAAGCACTTACCTTGCTTTGCACACCCGGCAGGGGGCGGGTTGGCGACTGAGGAGGAGGTCCAGTGTAGGCGTCCTCTAGACTCATCGGAACCGGCCAGCCGGGGAACAGTCGTGGGGCTGGAGACGGGTGGTCCATGTCCAGGAAGTCGGGACTGTTGAGATCTGGTGGCAAAGTGCCGTGAGAATGGCATTTGCTGGCCAGGTGACCCAGAGACATAGGAAATAGATCTTTTATTGAGAATGTGGGTACCGCAACCCCATTCCCCAAGGGGGGCGGCAAATGAAAATTGTTTAAAACCAAAGATTCTCCTCCCGGCCCTCCACTGGGGGACGGAGCGTTCTTACCACCTCTGGAGCTAACATCTCTGTCGCTGGGTCGTCCATCTCAGGAGCACCTGGGATCCTTACGGGTCCGAGAGACGGGGGCGTCTGCTTCCTGTGGTGTGCTCGACGCTGGGGCTGAGAGCTGGGCCCGGGTTGAGGCGGAGCAGATTTCTTAGCCACAGGGGGACACCCTCGGCGAGCAGACGGGGCAGTGGCCGTGGCAGCAGGTTTGCGGCGCAGCAGGATATGTGAGATGGCCTCTGTCTGCTTTTTCACCGCTGAGAACTGCTGGGCGAAGTCCTCGACGGTGTTGCCAAAGAGGCCAAACTGGGAGACAGGGCCGTCGAGGAAGCAAGCTTTGTCGGCCTCATGCATCTCGGCCAGGTTGAGCCATAGTTGACGTTCCTGGACCACAAGGGCGGCCATCGCCTGCCCGAGTGCCTGCGTGGTGACCTTCGTGGCTCTGAGGGTGAGGTCGGTCGCTGAGCGCAGTTCCTGCAGCACATCAGTGTCAGGGCTACCCTCGTGCAGATCCCTGAGCACCTTGGCCTGGTGGACTTCCAGGATAGCCATGGCGTGCAAGGCGGAAGCGGCCTGTCCCGCAGCACTGTAGGCTTTGGTATTCAACGAGGATGTCATCCTACAGGCCTTGGAAGGGAGTATAGGGTGCCCGCGCCAGGTGGTAAGGTTACCGGGACATAGATGGAGCGCAACAGACCTATCCACCTGGAGAATCGCCGTATACGTGTTGGCCGTTCCGCCGTCGAGGGTAGCGATATCGGACGAGCAGGGCTTTTGACGAAGGGAAAGCGGGGCTCTCCATAACGACGTCAGCTCAGGGGAGGCGTCAGCGTCAGACGCTGCACTCTCCGATGGAGCGGGGAGCTCATCCACCTCGAGCTCCAGAGGATAGGCAGACCGGCCCGGAGGCGAGTCGCCGTTGCCTCGAGCACGGACGGGGGTCAACGAGCATGTCGGGGGGCGGGTGGTCCGAGGGGGCGTACCCGGCAGAGCTGCACCTGCTGCCCTCCCCAAATCGCCTCCATCGTCAGTCGCATCGTCCTCAATCCTGTGGGAAGAAGGAGCGACACGGGAGGCGGCTGGAGTGGCGTGCTTTCTATTGAAAGCGTGCCGCGACCGCAACGTTGCCATGATCATGCTCTCACAGTGTGATCCAACAGCAAAGTAGATCCAACAGCAAAGCAGAGTGTCAGAGGATAGAAGCAGAAACCTGGTGTGTCACTCGCAGCTGGCTGCATACACGACCATCGGCTCCGAAGAATTACTGAATGAACGAGCGTATTTCCCTCGACTTTATATCCGTATCCAGGGTATGCAAATACTGTTCGCCAACTCATTGGCCTTTTTTCATAGATCAGAGGCATATTCGGTGCTCAAGAGAGACCCCTAGTGTCGCTTCTTCAACACAACGTCGAAGTGAGCGACAGACGGGGAACATGAGTTGCAGAGAAGCATTGACAAAAAATATTTGTGCACTTATTCTATGCAATAGATCTCGGCCCATTAAACAAAATGGAGAGTCTGGTATGATTACAAAAGCATGCATTTTGAACAAATCTGGCAAAAGATCGTGTTTACGTTCTGATTATTTGTGTAGATATCTGAACATCTGTGGTTTAGCCCATTTAAAATTATTTTACTGTCTTTCCATTTTTCTTGTGATCTTAATTTAGTGGATTTGTTTTATTCTTCCATTTTATTCCTGGTAGATTGTGCGTGCTAGCCAATTTAGGTACTTTGTCAATTAATTATTTCTCAGTCACCTCAAATGATTTTTCATATATTTATAATCCCATTCTGGGTCGCCCCATCCTTTTTGAACAACCCCTCTCATGTAAACAGTGTTTTTTACACTCTGCATTATCATATTATTATATTATCATCATTATACATCACCTTATAACATCAGCCTGTTGCAGGTCAACATTACTGCACAATTGCACTTTACCTTACACAATGCACATATTGCCAGTCAAACTGTTTCTGCTACCACCTCTTCATCTGTCATTATGCACGATTTCATGTTCATATACATACTTTGTACATACAGTATATTTCTTCTTTCTCCTATTTTATTGTGTATTTTATTGTGTTGTAAACTGTGTTTTTTAATTGTTTTTTACATGTAATTTCTACTCCTTATTTATCTATCTATCTATCTATCTATCTATCTATCTATATATATATATATATATATATATATTTATAATAAACAGTATGGAGAAAAGTCATACCAAGAATTTCACTACATCGTACTGTATATGGTTATGTATGTGACCAATAAAACTTGAAACTTGTATTGGTCTACTTATCGTTTGTCCCATTTTGTTCAAACAACAAAAATGTCTCTTGTTTTGGTTTTTGGTATGAACAATTCTCTGATTTCATCAAAGTTAATTCCTATCACGAAGAGTAAATGTGGCAGTGAAACTCCTACTGACTGTTAGTGGAATCCACCGCACTTCATCCACAAGACTGGCCCTTTTAACAGTCTTCAACAACAAAGATCCTCACCTCTAGTGAGATCTTACCGTGGTATTTGTGAATTATCGTTCTGCGACTAGTGACACACCCGCAGTTGTGTCACAGACGGATCATGACCATCGCAGAGATACAAGGAATTTAACTGGAATTGTTCGTTCTACGACTAGTGACACACCCGCAGCTGTGTCACAGACGGATCCTGATATATCGTAGAGATACAAGGAGAATCGTTTTATAACAATATTTAATCGATATCTCACAGACAGGCAGATAAATTATAAAAATATCTTACCTGTCCGGAGATACCCCACTTCTGACACCAAAATTGTTAGTAAAATACGATTCGTATGCTTTATTCTGCCTCGCTGTCTCTCTTCGATCAGGAGATGAATTCACTGGTTGGAAGAAATACATGGACACAGCATGTCACAAGCAGTTCTTCAATTTATTAAAAGCAAGCAAGGGGTTTATATGGTTCTTGTCACACAAGGCTGGTTACAACCCCCACCTTGAACTTTCTCAGTCCTCCGTATATGGGGTTGTTTCCTCTCGTTTACAGAACTGCATTCTTATCAAGGACATTTTTTTGCTCAAGACAGTACCGAAAACATAAAAAGCAGATAAGCAAGCATCAAGGTCACATTGTTCCATCTAAGGCCTATTTCTCACACTGGCACACGTGGCAAATGCAAATCAGTGAAGATACAAGCCCTCCTACCATTCACTTACACAAACCTGCTAGCATGTTGTCTGAGCTTGCTGATAGAAGATAATGCACATAAGTAGTTGTATGATTTTAATGATACATATACATTTATATGACACATTTGATAACTTGTTGCACTCTTTCAGCTCTTTAGTTCAGCAACAGCATAGTTTGACATCACCCTAGTGTGGTCACTTATTTAGGCTTTATAATAGCTGAAATTGTTTTTAGATTTAGATAAGAATTAAATGTATATTCTATTTGAATATTCATTAAATGACTACTTCAACCTCAATGTATAAATGTTAGTTTAAACTCTGTTTAAAATTTGACTTCTATGGGAAATCTCCAAAACCATTTACAACAAAACTGTCTTTATATTCAGTGCCTCACATTTTATAGCAGTGTGGATCTCAAACAATAAAACACAAGATTGGTGTGAAAGCAGTTGTTGAGAAAGCACACTGCAATGGCAAGAAACTGTTTAAGTGGTCAGTGGTGGTTAGAGATGGTGACATTCAGGGCTTGATTCTCGGCTGTTCTAGTGAAGACATTTCTGTCATTGCTGTATGCAGACACATCACAGTTGTAGATTAGCATTAACAATTGTGTCATAGGCAAACATAATTAGGCCTATTTGATATTATTTCCTATTTGTTTATGCATTCACAAACTGAATCCTCAACATTTAGAAAGTAGAAAAGGACTGCTTTTGGAGGATAAAACAAATTTGTTTTATTTTTATTTATTTAGCTTTTTTAAAAGCATACACAAAATGTAGTTGTCACAGAATGGACTACAAATTTGTTGCAATATGACAACAAAACAACCATATAAAAAATAAAATGAGCTAGTGCATGTAAAGTTACAATAATCCTCTAAACAATGAATATACAGTAGTTGATATTCATATAGTATACAGTAATAGTGATGAATATACTGTAGTAATGTAGTACAAATTAAACAATAAGTATCACTGAACACTAAACTGAGATTCAAATGATTAAAGCGCATTACATTGATAAAAACATAGTTAATATGTATGTTAACACTAAAACTCAGACCACGGCAAATAAGCAAACACAACGTAAAATAAATTCAAACATACAAAAAAGTGGATAAGTGTGAGAGAAATATAACATTTGCGTTGAATATGTTTCCACAGTTTGGTTTTGGGCAAAGGATTTTACTCCGGTTATTATATTTATTTTCTGGAATGCACTTATTTCTTACTATTCTAATAAACAAAAAGTCACAGCTGTAACATGAGTTGAAAAATGTAATTTGCTTGCACTTATTATAAATAAGAAGCATTGCAAACGAAAATAATGTTTTTCATAATAGATTCCTTACTCAGCGAAGAGAATATGGCCAGAGAAGTAGCTGGAACTTGTTATTCCATTTGCACCCCGAGAAGTCTCTATCCACACACGGTCTCCTGTCTGAAGTGTCAGAACTAACTGCCCTTCAGCTAATGTTCGTACATTTAGATTGATTGTTTCAGCAGTCAGCTGTACAATTTGGTTTTTCTTTAAGGTCACAGTGCCCAATGTTTTAGTTCCTATGCATGAGAACTGAAATTCATATACACCAGGTATATTGCAGTGGAACAACCCTGTTCTTTGGTTATAATGGTTCTGGCCATTGTAAAGGACCTTACTGAACACAACAACTTTAGCAGAGACCGGGAGGACTGTGCCAAGGGAAGCAAAGAAGGCAGAATGTTGTCTTGTGGTATTAATGGGTGGTCCAGGAGGTCCAGGTGGGCCTGCTAGACCTCGGGGACCTGGATTAGAGAGGAAGATAAAAAAAATATTTAAGTGATATTTTAGTTTCATACTTTATTAGATAATACTGTATATTCATTCATTATAAAGTTTGGACTTCTGTAGTTATCCAGCTTTTAGAGATAACTGTGAAATTCTGTGCCTGAAACAATTATCGCTAAACAGCCCTGCTAAGTGTAAATTTGGCGTATACATTGATGCATAATTATTCCTTCTGGAAAGTAGATATATATTAGTTTTCAAATGGCAGAATAGGAGCAGAAACTTTATTCTAAAGTTGTTTATCTAATCTTGCCTCCATTAGTTTATACTGGTTAGATTTGTCATCATGTATAATTAAAGAACATTGAAACCCTGTTTACACCTGATATTACAAGCAGTTTGGGTGATCAGATCACAAGTGGTCAGTCGGGATACATCACTGTTAATAGCTTTTAACAACTTGTGCATTTCCTGTGGCCACTTGTGATCGGAATTCAAAGGGAGGGCCTTTGATTTTGTGACAGTATGTTAATGCACAAAATAAGTGCAAAAATGCACTTCCAAATACACTTATTTTACTGCAGTGGAGGATTGACAAGTGAGTAGGCATTTTGTCATTGTTGTCTAGGAAACATCTGAACAAATGAGTGTTTACACAAATGGTGTTTCGACCATTTTCAAATGTGGTTTGTGTGATCAGATCACAAGATGTTTTGGATCCCGTCTACACCTCAATTTATCAGTGTCCTCTTATGATTGAATCACTCGAAACAGATGTTAAAACCAGATGTAAACAGGGTCTGAATGAGTTGATAAACTGGCTTACCTTGTTCCCCTTGAGGTCCTCTGGGTCCGGGAGGCCCTTGAAAGGTATCGGAATCTGAGGAGTTAATGAATGAACGTTATATGTTTGCTATGAGCCTAATTATTTTACATAATAGTAGATAAATAAATAAATTAACATTTCAAATGAGAAAGAGGCAGAAATCCCAAGCAAGCAAGATATAAGCAAGTAAAATCAAGGAAGTTCAGGACTTAACAGTTTACAAAGGTCCGATGCAGTTCCTGGGTGATCTATAAATTACTGCTTAACAGTTAGACTGAGTATCATATATATCACTGCACCAAACCTGTGTACAGCAATACATACTTGCAATTAACAGCTGCTCATGCTCATGTCAGCTGAAAGGTTTTGCAAAGTATTTGCACTTTCACTTTCTTTCAAGCTAAATAACAGTTAATACACAAAACACAATTATTTGCTCCTTATCTTGCATTAAACAGAAAAGTAAATCTTGTGTAAAACAGTCATTTCCACTGTTTGTAACAAGGCTGCCACTGTCACCTGGAAAGTCAAACACCAAACCAAAGGTAAACCAAACCATGGTGACCATGCAGGCAGATTTTAAAATGTTTTCAATACCCAGCATGTGCCTATGCTACCATGAAATAAGGTACAGTACTTTACAAGCATATATAAAGTTAGGTCGAAGCTTAGGTAGAAATTTGCAGTCAGAGGAAGACGATTTATGTTATATATTACTAAATACATATACTGTTTACATTTAAAGAGTTCTTCTGTTTGCTGACTTACCAGTCTCAATCCAAGGGGTGAGGTCAAAGGCTGGGATATTGTCACAGCTAACGAAACTTGCAGAATTGCTGAAGCGGAAAGGATCATTGGGAACATTACGAATTCCTGTGTTGTCACAGATGATGCGGGCCAAAGACACAGAGGCAAGTGAGGCTTTTTGTCTGGTTGTGAACACTCCTTTGTTCTCCCACCATAACCTGAACACAATCACACTTGGCATTAACACCAATCACACACATACTAGACTAATAGACTAAATGCACAGATTTACCTGTCACCCTGGCGAATGTGCTTGAACTGCGTAGAGATAAGACAAGCAAAAAGAGGACCAACACGACCACCAGGTACAAAAGGCTCAGCGACGCCTCCTAACCAAACGTCAATGTTCGCAGGGGTTCTGTAAAGCTCAATAAGCCTGCGAGCTAATTCAGTGTTGTTCATCACCACAGCTAATTCTCGCACATTCTGAGGTGTGGACAGTCCACAGAACTGACGCCATGCATTATAGCCTTATGAGGAACAAAATGTATGTATACAGTAAGTTTCCTCTCAAAAACACATGGAACTCAATTAAGTTATAATGCAGCATGAAATTTGGCTGAATTAGCTTTAGGTGGTTGGTTTTCAAAGGGTCAAGACTTTGGTAAGAGGCTGGAATATTTACCTGGTATACCGTGGTCACGACTTCTTTGCATGTTGAGGGCAGCCAGGTCCAAAGCAATGTGGCTAGTAAAAGCAAACAGCCTCTCTCTAAGAGCATTCACCAACATGTGATCCTGTGTGTTCAGTTTTGCCGGCTGACCAATCAATCCTCGGAGCAGAGGATCCACGCCACCTAACAAGAAGAAACGTTTTAGGGTTCAGTGGGTAGACTGCAACAAATCTGTACTACATTATCTGTTACAGGTTGTGTTCCATTCAGAATATACCCTATTCCCCTCTAAGACTTTACACTCAACTGTGCATGCTTGGAGAGCCAAAAGATCTGGGGCTTAAAATGACGGTCATTCTGAACTCAACTCATTTTTATTGGAAATTCTTTTTGGAACGACCTAAGAGCATGGCTACCATGATTGTTCTCCCTAAAACTTCCTCGCGAGGCATCATTGACCTTGTTTACACCTGGTATTGATGGTGCTGTAAGTGATTTTTTAATTAAATGAAATGCAGAAAACGTCCCTATATCCCTCAGATAACACTGTAATAAGTGCCATGAAATATCACACCTGTCTCTTATACAGCCCTAGGCTCTGCTAACAGTAGCGGCTTGTTCGGCATAACGCGTCGGCCCGTTTCAGCTTATCACCAACCGTTCAGCCCCATTTCATGATCGGCCCACCGAGAATATATATATGATTGATGTATGTCGTAATGAAATAAGAGACCCCTCAAAAACCAAACACAAATGGTGACAGGATTAAACAGCGATGTGTCTCACCTGACCACATGTTATTGGATCAACCAAGACGCATCTTAATACCAGGCGTAAACAAGATAATTTATGCTGTTTCCCAAACTTACCCTCAAAGATCACCCTCCAAGGAGAAAAAAAGGCCTCATAGAGGGGCACGTTTTGAAATTGAGGATGGTTCTGGTAATTTTCATCAAGACGAAATATGATGGGTTGAATGGCCAGGTGGGCAAAACGGAAAGCTGCAGTGGCAAAGACATTAGCAATGCTAGGGTCCACATTCTCATCATAACCTGGATATTGGCCAAGGTGTTTATTGTAAGCATCAGGGCCAACAATGTGCGGCAGGTATTCCTTAATCACCAGTATCTAAAAGAGAATGATTTAGGAGTTTTTTATAGTGTATATCTGTTCAATTAAAAGTTGTAATTGCTTATGTTTATCAATGGATTTTTTTTGGGTGGCTTTACCTGTTGGTAGGCACCCACAATCTTTCGTGCCTCTTGATAGAGTGTTTCACTACTCCAACTAGGGTTGAGTATGTGAAGGGCACGAGCCAATCGGTTGTGCTCCCTCATGAATAGTGCATGTAATGAGGTAAGAGCAATGTTCTCATCAACACGACCATCCCCTGCACAAATGTATAATTTGAGAGGCAAAATTTACCAACTGTCATCTACTATGCAATGCGAACATTTTGTATGAAGACAAATTTGCAGCATATACCATCAAAGAATGAAAAGTTACTGACCTGCAATAAAGCAAGGCACTTCTGTCAGACTTGTGTCATTGAGGATTTTTTGACGCGTAGCACACATTTTGCTCTGTACATTGGTAAAGGGCAGGTGCTCTCGCCCATTGTCAAGAAACTGATCATTGAAGCGTAGCAGACCACCATCATTGGTCAGGTCACGCAGCTCCTTTGCCAGCCCGTCCTCTGCCCCATAAACCTGCCCAGCATCTAGAAAAGCTGTAAGAGCGTTGATCTGTTCTCGGACTTTGGGGACACCACCAAAGATAAAGCCGGTGTTCCCAGAACCACAAGCAGGTGATGAACGGAAGAAGGGGAGACAAGTGTCAGGACTCAGACGTGGATCTTCCTTTGGGATCTGAGTTCAGGCAGTAAATATAGCATGAAAGACAAATTAGGAATGGAAGTAAACAGGTGGGAAAGGACATTTAGAGACTGCAAAGCTACAAAAATTTACTTACCAGAATTGGGAAGCAGGGTTCGGAGCGCTCACAGCTCTCATCACAGTTGAGGCCATTACTGAAAGACCTAATGCTTGGTGAGGAGGGCGTAAGAGTCAGATCGTGGTCAACCCACTGTCCAAAGATGGTGAGCATGAAGGTGAAGTCATTATCATTCTCTACATCAGCATCTGCAGTGCTTAGAATACGATTGGAAACAAGTCTGACCTGGAATCAATGAGACAAACAGACCTGAGAAACTGTGAAAGGATTGGTGACCTACCTGATTGTCATGTTCATTTCATTAAGCAGATTATAAGTATCTCCATCATACCAGGGGCAATAATGCACCATTGTGCAATGTGTTGGGGTCCCACCCTTTGGGCTGTGAGATACTATCCTCATACTTGGCAGGCAGCCAGCGGGTAAAAGGGGTGTTGGATGCACCAAGAAGAGGGTTCCTCCTAAGGATTGATAAAGATCACAAACAGAGTTCAGTCCACAGCACTGATTCACTTGTTTTCAGTATTATGCATAAATACAATTGCAAGTAATTCAGTGGGGTCCTGAAGTCTGAGTCCATTTGGATTTTTTCTGATTTAATATTTTTTTTAGAACATATATTATGAGAAAATAAAAGAAAATGAACATGAATTTCAGAGTTTCTTAGTATTTGTATGTCCCCCTTTTGCTTTAATGACAGCCTGTATGTTGCAAGCATGATTTGAGAATGCTGCAAAGAGTATCTTGTGTGCTTCTATATAAGGAAGGAAACCTGACCTTTTGTATAAAGGGTTAACATGGTCAATGTCACAATGTTACTATATTATTAGCGACCTATACAGTAAATAGTGCACTGTAGTTTTTTATCAGTAAAATACTTCTATCAGGTGGTAATTAGATGAAGAATCAGACTTTGAAATAATACTCTGAATAAGGAGGGAAGGACTGACCTGTTGTTGCAAACATTGGAGGCAGTTCGATACTTGTTTATGAGGGGTGTGGTCCTACAAGATGGGGGCTGTGTTTGAGCAGCACAGCCTGTCAGACGCTTGATGGTGTTAAGCTCGTCTGGAGTGAGCAGACCTAAGAGAAAAAACACACTGAGTGTTGTTATCATGGAATATCACACTGTAATGGATCAGATCTGCATTTCTCTGTGAGTTTTGCAAGGTATTGTCCTCATACTTGTGGCATTGATGGACCTCTTGTGTGCATGATGAGCCTTCTCATTGATCAGTATAAGCGTCTGCTCCATGTAATCTGCGGCTCTCACAGCCTCGCGGGTTTTTCGAGCTGGCTGTTTCATAAGACGCAGTTTGTCCGAAGGCTTGATGACATCCTTGCGCACCCTTGCTAAACTCCTGGGAGTGGGAAAATGTATGAAAATAGATCAACAACTGGCATGACGGCAAAATAATGTTGAGCAATTTACGTTCTTACAAACTTTACTCACTCATCACGGGAATACTTGTAGGCAGCATCCACAATTTTTTTTGCTTCCTCAATTGAATCTAGAATGAACTGTCTGCCAGGACTCTCTTCTTCTGCTATATAAGAAAAGGGTATTATGACATGAGACGAATGCTAGACAGACTAATAATGACTAATACAATAGCAAAAATGTTTTCAGATGAATGAGCTGAATGTCGAATGACTCATGACCACAAAACTGCATTTCTTGCAGCTAAGGGCTATCAATTTAACACGTTCATTTAGTGCAATTAATTACATGAAAAATTACACATAAAAAATATGAATGCAATTAATCATGCCACTGAGCCATACTCTAATTCCCTAATAAGGAATGTTCCTATTATTGGAGCAATTCAAACTTTTAAGCCACTTTTTGTATTGTAGAAACTTGTGTGCTGCCAGTATGTTTGTACAGTATATTATGTGATGTATTGTATTATCTGATTTCTAATATTTATTATATATTATATGTATAATTATTTGAATTATTATATACTAAAATATCATTATTTTTGGGCCTTTCTCAGTCAATATTGATACGTATTTGTGATTAAGTGTGATTAGTTCATTGATGCATCATATAATTTAATCGATCAACAGCATAAACACATTTGATGCTATATTTTGCATCTCTTGCTGTTTTTGATTTCATGATTAATTGGTAAACTTACCTAAGGCATTTGTTTTAAGGGCACAACAGCAGCCCACCACAAAAAGAAATGTGTGAAGATTCATCTCTGAAACAGATATACAGAGAAGAGTCTTTTTTTACCATATAACAGACAATTTTATGTTTATGAAAATTGCATTGGGGCAACTCATGCAGTGCCATTTTATGCATTAACACTTTTTTGAAAATTAACCTTTGTAGTTAAAATTATAACACAAAATATCTGCTCAAAAACATGTCTATGTAACTAACGCTTGGGTGATCAGAAAAATACACAATGAAAATATCAAAATACAGACAGAGAATCAGAAAGAAATGACAACTGAATACCAATACTGCTGTGCAAAGTGCAATAAACTACACATTATATGACTGTTAATATGAATATGATATGTCCTGTAACAGATGGGTTTGGTTCAACTTTTCTCAAATTCAGAGAAAATAGTGAGTGAAAACTGCAGAAGCTCAAAAAGAAATGATAATAATAATAAAAAAAACACAAATAAATAAATAAAATACTAACACCAATTAAACTTGAATCAGTTTTCTTAGTTTCATTGTTGGCTTAGTTAATGTGTTTTGACTGAAAGGGGCAGAAAAGTCTTCTAGACTTTAATTTAACACATTAATTCTTTACATGCATGCCTTGCATTGGGATAAGCATTACTAAGAATAACAATAACCACATATAATTTGGCAAATTAAGAATAGTAATTAAGAGAGAACTTAAAAATGTTTAGAATTTCTCACCTGTTAATCAGATGTTTGGCTCTCTGGGTCTAACTCAAAGCTCAGAGTGTTGTTCTGGCTGAGGATGGAGCAGATGAGCTTTTAAAGCAACCCTCGTCCTCAATCTGTGAATCCGTGAATTGATTTGTTCCTTCTTCCATGTGTTTTATCAGTTTTATTGATTTATTTGAAGTGACATTCTGAAACTTTTTTACTCTAAATTACTGACATCAGTGTTTCCCAACCCTGTTCCTGGCAGACATTGTAAAATGTGGAAACAAGCAATTGGTATCTCAAGGATCTATTTGAACTTGATCTAACACTAAAAATTACTTATTAAAGTGAATGATTTCACTACCCTATTGTCTTCCTGTTTCTATTGTTTTTCCTTACTTTTGTAAAAACAAATATTTTCTGTGAAACTGATGAACAATAGACAGGCTAAAAAAATATTAACAACCTAGTGACCTATAATCTCTGACTAACACGGCAGTAAATGGACGTACATGCTAGAAACTAGAATTTCCGTCTCTAACTATTTATCAGCAAAGGGACCATATTTACTAATTGCACCGGTCAGTGAGTTTATGGCATTGAACAAAGCATATTTTGTGACTGATCTGAGCTTTGAAACTGATTAGAAACTTGTTTCAAGCGTTATTCTAAGTCAAGAATGTCTATATTTACAGAATATTTCATTGACATCTGTTAAACTGCATATTCACACACAATGGCTCGACTAGAACGAGAATGATTCAAATGAAGAGAATATTCGATATAAACTAAAAATGATCAGAGTTTATTGCCTTTATATTATCATTTTCTTATCAGGTGTTTTGTTGGATGCCCTACATTCTATTGTTGGACATTCAGTATATGGGGTCTCTCATGTATAGGACAAAATGACTTTCATTTATTTGTCTGCAGAATTCAATTCCAGACAAATCTAAGCCTCTCCTTCCACATTTAGCTAGGAAGAAGTAAAAGACCCCAATCCTCTAGATAATTTCTTTCTGGGGGTGCTTGAAAACAAATCAATCAATCTTTGTAATAAGCGTGTACACTGTACACGCAATGCAGTTTTAGCCTTGCGTGATGTAGAGTACAAATGATTACACATATTTTGACAATCAAACATACTTAGGAAATTATTAGTAAATTTAACATAGTAATATGCATCCTTCAGTGCCAGAGGAACTCACAGACATTTCTGGTAGCCTGGAGCGCTATCTGGTGGTGTGTTGGAGCAGACAGCGGGTTTTTAAACCACCAGTTGAGTCTTGCGCTTGCTGCTAAGCACTGATGTGCTCGTCAATCCTTTTCTTTATTTTTTAATGTCTTATTCTCTGGCCCTCCAGTGGTACTTCCAGTGTTTTTAAAGTTTATAAATGCATACTATATTTAATTCTTCATCAATTTACTCTGTTAATATTACCTTCAGAGATGATTTAAACAACAAATGATATTTCTAAAACATTTAAAATTTCATATTTTCAAAATAAGCATTCTTAGCATTCCCTTTTAATTCTGGTTACATTACCTTGTAACATTACCTTGTAACATGGATAATGATCTGCTTCAGACCCTTATGATCCCCTTACAATATCATTGCTTGATTAGACAACAAACACAATTTTAAAAGTAATAATAACTTCAGGAAGGGGTATATGCCAAAATAATAAACATAACACCCTCTATCTTCCTGCCTACTCTATCCAATCTAAAATACAGGTGAAACTCGAAAAATTTGAATATCGTGCAAAAGTTCATTAATTTCAGTAATTCAACTTAAAAAGTGAAACTAATATATTATATAGACTCATTACAAGCAAAGTAAGATATTTCAAGCCTTTATTTGATATAATTTTTATGATTATGGTTTACAGCTTATGAAAACCCCAAATTCAGAATCTCAGAAAATTAGAATATTGTGAAAAGGTTCAGTATTGTAGGCTCAAAGTGTCACACTCTAATAAGCTAATTAATCCAAAACACCTGCAAAGGGTTCCTGAGCCTTTAAATGGTCTCTCAGTCTGGTTCAGTTGAATTCACAATCATGGGGAAGACTGCTGACCTGACAGTTGTGCAGAAAACCATCATTGACACCCTCCACAAGGAGGGAAAGCCTCAAAAGGTAATTGCAAGAGAAGTTGGATGTGCACAAGCAGCAGGGATGACCGTAGCCTGGAGAGGATTGTCAGGAAAAGGCCATTCAAATGTGTGGGGGAGTTCCACAAGGAGTGGACTGAGGCTGGAGTTACTGCATCAAGAGCCACCACACACAGACGGGTCCTGGACATGGGCTTCAAATGTCATATTCCTCTTGTCAAGCCGCTCCTGTACAACAAACAACGTCAGAAGCGTCTTACCTGGGCTAAAGAAAAAAAGAACTGGTCTGTTGCTCAGTGGTCCAAAGTCCTCTTTTCTGATGAGAGCAAATTTTGCATCTCATTTGGAAACCAAGGTCCCAGAATCTGGAGGAAGAATGGAGAGGCACACAATCCAAGATACTTGAAGTCCAGTGTGAAGTTTCCACAGTCTGTGTTGGTTTGGGGAGCCATGTCATCGGCTGGTGTTGGTCCACTGTGCTTTATTAAGTCCAGAGTCAACGCAGCCGTCTACCGGGACATTTTAGAGCACTTCATGCTTCCTTCAGCAGACAAGCTTTATGGAGATGCTGACTTCATTTTCCAGCAGGACTTGGCACCTGCCCACACTGCCAAAAGTAACAAAACCTGGTTCAATGACCATGGTATTACTGTGCTTGATTGGCCAGCAAACTCGCCTGACCTGAACCCCATAGAGAATCTATGGGGTATGGCCAAGAGAAAGATGAGAGACATGAGACCAAACAATGCAGAAGAGCTGAAGGCCGATATTGAAGCATCTTGGTCTTCCATAACACCTCAGCAGTGCCACAGGCTGATAGTATCCATGCCACGCCGCATTGAGGCAGTAATTAATACAAAAGGGGCCCAAACCAAGTACTGAGTACATATGCATGATTATACTTTTCAGAGGGCCGACATTTCTGTATTTAAAATCCTTTTTTTTTTATTGATTTCATGTAATATTCTAATTTTCTGAGATTCTGAATTTGGGGTTTTCATAAGCTGTAAGCCATAATCATAAAAATTATATCAAATAAAGGCTTGAAATATCTTACTTTGCTTGTAATGAGTCTATATTATATATTAGTTTCACCTTTTAAGTTGAATTACTGAAATTAATGAACTTTTGCACGATATTCTAATTTTTCGAGTTTCACCTGTACTACATAATTTTGCTATAAAAGAAAATACAATGAATATGCTGACTCCCTTACTATCCAAAAACAATAGAAAAGTGAAAATAAAGAGTCAAAATAAAAGGCTCCCCTTCCCTACCACTTTTGTGTAATTCCAGGGTT
Organism: Moxostoma hubbsi; assembly: GCA_032164185.1. Classification (NCBI taxonomy): domain Eukaryota; kingdom Metazoa; phylum Chordata; class Actinopteri; order Cypriniformes; family Catostomidae; genus Moxostoma; species Moxostoma hubbsi. The sequence goes on from JAVLUX010000038.1 coordinate 24,562,434, forward strand.
TTTTCTAGAATTTGTCCAGATCATCCAGTCCAGGGCATGTGGGTTATACAGTGGCACCAATGTCAATTCCAGATGGTTTTACAGATACATTGATCATCTGTTTGGCTGCAGCATTGGCCAGCATTGATCTGAGAAGAGGCACAACACAACAAAAAAACAACACAAATAATAACAACAGCTATGGCTATTATTACTCCCACGATATTAAGCCATACTCTCCAGGATTCAAAAAGTTTATCAAACCAATTTTTAAACAAGCCATTTTACTTATAGGTTCTATTTGGCCTGTAGGCTTTCAGTGAGTCATCAATGTAATTAATGAATCTTTGCTGACTGTAATTTTTCAAGGGAGAGGGCGAACATATTATATAACTCGACATATTTGCTTGTTTTACTGTATATTCGGCCCATTTGTACCAATCATTTTGATATGGTCTCTTCTTCTACTGAATCTATGGAATTCGCATCCTATGCGAAATCTATTGTTGTTTCTGAGGGGGCAAATTTTTGAGGTAGTTGTACAGAGAAGATGTGTGTCCCATCATACCTTGCCTCCATATTTATCGTTGGTAAATCCATATTCATAGTTATTCCAATACAGTCCGTCAAGCGCTCTGTACTTTCTGAATTCACTTTCTGGAGTATTTAGTTTTAGTTCAGCTTCATTGGAAAGGGAATCCAAGACCCCAAAGGCTGATTGTAGGGAACCCACTCTGCAGTGTGCTTTCTTAGTGTTGTTCATCTGGGGATCCTGGTCCTTCTTGGGACGTTTCTCTGGCAGGTTCTTACCCTTACTGCTGTTGGGGTTGCCTGCACCATTTCGTAAGGCCCTTCTCTCCTTGGCTCGTTCCAACTTGCTTCAATGATGGCAACAGCATTTCTATTTAATTTTATATGCATAAAGTACACTGTAATCAACTCATTAACTTTCTAACAATCATTACTTTCTGCATTCAAATTATTTCCCTTATTACAGTCATTGTTGTAAGATAGAAAATGTGGGCACACGCACATGCATTTGTTGCATCTCATTTGTAGCACTAAATTACACATGGGTCCTCTGCCTCCTCCAGGCAGGTGCCAAGCACAGCCTGGCTTTGTTCCAATTAAAAACACTAGATCATCCCTTTTAGTATCTATACACAACATTTTTCAGGGTCATTCAAGGCAATAATTCTCCCCAGAGGAGGTAAACTACTACAGGTGTTCCTTATCTTAAAACTCCCTACTCATTCACTTATCACATACATTTAATTTCCTCCTGTTTCCCAAGGTCTCTCACTGTCTGTATCACATTAGTTAATTTTCCCTTAACACAGAAATGCCTTACATAGATAAACTGCAAGCTAAGCTGTTTTCCATAGTTTCAGAGTGCATCAGAGTAATTCAGAGTATTAAATCAATGAAAGAATGATCAAATATATAACATATCATTCATCTCCTCATACATATCTTCATTGGAGGAATCAATTTCCTCCCAGTTTGGTATTTCTGTTGCATTGGACCATTCACATTGATCAGTGTCATCTGCTTTGTTACAGAATTATTTAACCAATGGTAACACAATAGAATAATATTCCCCTCACAAGAATTGTTGTTTCAAATATTATACCAATTTTAGCCAACCCTACACCCTATTTCTTAAACAATTCCATTTATATTGCTACAAGCGAACAAGACAAACAATCTTAATCTTTAGTCACCACCCTGTTTCTTTTCCATTCTTCAGTACTTTTAAAATGTACATGAGTTCAATTAAAGCATAAGTAAAAGTAATAAATCATCTTCCAGTCTAAATTAATAATCATACAAACATTCCCATGTTTGCTTAATACCTCTAAAAAAGTCAGGCACTCCTTTGTCTGCAATGGTTCTCAAAACTTTACCCCCAAAACCAATCTATAAATAATCCTCTACACAGGGTATGATCTGATAACACAGTGATAGAATGCTTTGTTATTAAAATGTAGTCGGGTTGAGTGGAACTTTCCATTTTTGGGCAGGTCTCTTCTCAACCTCCCTTTTGATGCTTCTGATCTAAGAGCATTCATCCACTTCCTTAAACCCCTTTCAAATCTTCTTGGGCAAGTTTCCAGGTCGGTGGCGCCCCTGCCTTAGGCCACCTTCTTTTTTGCCTTTGGAGTGTTTTACCTCTCACTGGGTCACCACCTCTTGTTACTGGTATTGATACTGCTCTGTCCTCAGTCCTTAATAATTTGGTATCAGTAAACAGATATTTTCTTTTTCAGGGAGTATCACCAGAGAACCAACACAGCCAATGGAACCATCTACAAATGCTTAAATATGGAGACAATTCAAAAGATGGTTAAATTCAAAAAGCATTATTAAAAATTCATCAATCTATTAAAATTGTCCAAAGTAAAATATGCTAAAATTGAACTCATTTATAGATCACTAATTTCCATTCAGGTTGTATTTCTGCTACTTTAGCAAATGTCACAAAAGACCATGTATCATGGTTAGAACAAAGCCCTGTCAAGCTTCTAGGAAGCTTAATTTAAAAACATCACCTAAATTCAATAATATTCTCTAGATAGTTTTTAAATCTACATTTATACTTTCAAATGAATTTTCAACTTAATCTCTTGTCTTTAGTCTAAACCCTTAACTTTAGATTGGCCTCTGAATATATAAAATCTTTAATCATTGATGAGGAAAGCTGTTTGAATATCTCCTTCATATCACTATATCTAACATTATTGTCAAAGCACATCATTTTACATATAAAAATCAAATCAAATCAAAATAAAATAAAACAACTTAGAGATATTTCTTCAAAACCTGCACTTGTGTTTCTGTTTCAAGCAGACACTTATCAATTTTAGATCGAGAGTGGGGGGGGGGGGGGCATTCCACTCCCTCACATTGTTTCCAATCTCATTACAGCTATTTCTTCTTCTTTCGTTTTAGAATCTCACAATAATATATTTAATTTATTATTTAACAGTAAAAATAGTCATATTTATAATAATATGACTATTTATATCTATTATATTAAATGCTTTCAAACTTTCTCATCTCACACCATTTAAAAACCAAAAACTACTCTCAACCTACTTACTTTTGTCCATTCAAACAACATACATATAACCTTAAAATCTTTAATAAAACAGAACACAATGTCTTTTTCGACATTCTCTGTATAATCAATTCAACTTAATTTTAGCCTTCTTTTCAAGCAGAGCTTTACATTACAACACTTATCTTATTATTAATATATTATAATATCCTTTTTTATTGTTAAGTAATAATTTATTATTACTACTTTCTCCATTTCTTACACTTTCTCAGGTGAAGGAACTTCCATCCATCCATCCATCCATCGTCAACCACTTATCCTGTGTACAGGGTCGCAGGGGGGGCTGCAACCTATCCCAGCTAACATTGGGCAAAAGGCGGGGTACACCCTGGACAGGTCGCCAGTCCATCGCAGGGCTGAAGGAACTTCCATTCTATCTAATAAAATAATATAAATCAAGTTTTCAACTAACAGAAAAGTAAAATTTTAAACAGAATAAATTCATAAAGAGGCACAATGGAAATTCAAACATATCTCTTCTCTTGTGTTTTGAAATAATTGCTCAGTACAAAACACTATGTTCTTTTAATTTCTCATTACTCTTACATTTTTTTATCCAAACGTTTCATCACCATTTAACAGTTATCATTATTATACCTCTAAAATTATACTTTCATGAATTAACTATGACAAATGAAAATAGTAGTAATAGAAATAGACACTCAATCAACTCTTTAGCACCCAGAGTTGAAGCGCTAAAGCACTCTTTAGCAATCTAGCACCCACTAACCTCTAACCCCCTTTTTTTTTTTTATTATGAGGGCACTCTCTGGAAAATTTGGGGGAGTAACCAATCCAATAGGTAACTCTATAACTTTGCCATAAATTTGTAATATTTACTCTTCAAATCAATAAACCATTGGTTAGCTGCTGGATTTAAAATTAGACCCTCAGAACAGTTTAGACACGGGCATTGAACCCCATTGATGGCATTCTAGAAAATCATAAAGTGATCATATAAGACTAAAATCAACTTTTCCAGAGAAATTTTAATCCACATTATAAATGGCAGATCAGCAATGATTACCAGCAGTAATGAGCACAGGAGGATCAATCAGATAATAGTCCACATCATTTTCAGTCTTTGTCTCTGGATTTCCTCCTGCATTAGTAACTTCTATAAAATCATCTTGCCCAGCCATCTGCAATGGTGAGAAACTAGTTCCAGAATGAGTTAGTGAAACAACATACACATAATGAGAAACACAGAATAGACACATGAATATGAAGTTATTAACATTCATATTTGAGGACGTTATAATGTTCAATTTAATCTTAACCTTTCTCCATGGGCTTCACCTGCCCCAAAGACCAATTTTTAAATGATCCAAATCATTCTTAAATTTATTTTCCTTTATTTTTAGTCTCACAGCTTCTCAGTGAACCCATGATCAACCAAGACCTATTCTGTGTATACAAATAAAAGAAAAATAAAATATCTATCTATCTGCTATCTTTTTCTAAAGTCGGGGCCCCTTTCTGTCTGTCTGAAGACATAAAGAGAGGCTTGTTTCCCCTCAAAGTCTGCAGAGTATCATTGCCATCCTCAATACCTTCATCAGACAGTCCCTAAAAAAAAAAATAAGGTTTACTTTCATAAATTACAAAATATTATTTTCTTGTTAGTTATTTTATCATCATATCATTGGCCCTCTTTTGCTATTTGCTTGAATATAACAACACTTCAGTCATACTTCCCACACTTTCAAGCACAGACACAGATACTCTCACAAACACAGAAACTTTCACACTTTTTACAAAAAAATATTATCTAAAACAAACCTATTACTTCTGCCCCTCCTTTTGCTCTCCTCTTTTTATCCCTCTCCTTTATTTCCTTAAAAACCACTCATTATTTACAGTGGTTGATTACTATATCTGTTACTTCTTTTTATATTAAAACCAATGTACTTCCACCCACAGCTGTCTCATCCATTTTGGGTCTCCGTTTAAGACAATTTCTACATTGGTGCTAATTCTTCTTTACACTCTCTCTATTAAAAAACACCTTAACATTTCTGATTGTAGTTAATTTGTTCATGACTTCTCTCCAGAAATGATCACTAATTCCCTGTGTTTCTATTATTAATCTTTTTAATTATTTTTCTCTTCTCCTAGAGTTAGCCTCCTTTCAAATTCAGTAACAGCTTGCTTCCACGTTTCAGGAGGAAAACTGAGACAAGAAATAAAGCTTCTCTGTTCAAGGCTTCGCATGCTCACAGCCCTCCCTTTACTGCTCCGTCTCTGCTCAGCCAGCCCCTCCTTTACAGCTCTTCACAGCATTAAGTCTCTAGCGTACTGTATGAGTGAGAGATGTTACCTGCTGCAATTTCTTTCCAGTCAACAAACGGTCATTCTTGTAAGGTCTCCGCTAAGTTTACTACTTTAATCATTTTAATCTTCACCAGTTAATTTTTCTTTTTCTTAGTTAACTTCCTCCTCTGCACTGTATAATGTATATACTCTGATTCTTTCCAAAAATGATCACTGATTCCCTTTGATTCTATCAATGCTCTTTCCAACTCGTTTCCCTATTCTTCAAATCTGCGATCTTCTTCATACTTTAAAAAAAACTTGCTTGTTTCTGCATTTTTCTCTAGTCTTGTTCACTGCAATGGAAAACATTTTGCTTTTTCTTTATCTTTTTCACAATTATTCAATTTTTCTTTCTAAGTTTCCTCTCTCTTTCTCTCCCTCTCATGGGGCTGTCCGTTCAGTGCACATTATTCATAATCTCAAACATGCACATAGTTCAACAATTCCCCGATTTCTGTACAGTCCGGGTTCCGTCAAACACTTCAATAAATAATCTAATCTACCACCCGGAGGACTTTTGCACGAATTTTCACTTCTCCACCCACGTTAGGATTTTCACCTGTACAGGATTTCACATGCCACTCTTCTTGGCCAACACTTGATTAAATGCACCTAACACAGGAATTTTCATGCGCCGTCACTCTTCCGACACACCTCCAGGCTTTTTTCTTCATTCTTTTAATTAATTACTCCCCTCCCAATTTTTGAAATCTGGAACTTACCTCTATCTTAGCCAATTAGTCCAAATTATTCTATGTCCGTACTGGTAAGGCCGTCAGAGCGACTACTTACTGGTCTCACCTCATCTGATCACACAAAAACACCTTTAAGCAAAATGCTTACCTCAGTTTTGGTACCAGTGAGTTTGTGCAATCTGAGTCAGAGGACCGCTCAGCAGCTTCTTCACCCTTTCAGCCTCAATCCAGCCCCACGTTACGAGTGCCAAATATGTCGGGGAAAATCTTTGAAGAATCTCTCTAAGATGCAAAAACTCTCAGAGTCCCGGGTTCCAGATGCCAAAGTTACAGTTTATTGAATCACCAACAAACTTGAGAATGGTCAGCTGTCCACTCTGACTCTTGTAGTCCAAAACCTCATCTTATACAGTTTGTTATCTGGCATTACCTCATTGCTATGCCCCTTCATTATTTTTGTAACCAATGGATACTATTCACCACCATTATCTCACAGAGTCTTTTGATATCTTTTTACTGGTAGAAACTTGGCTTTAGTCTATCTTTTTAATTAATTTGACCACTGGTTGTTTTTACTCTTTATCTTCAGCTGTTTTACAAGGTCCATAGCCTAATTATTTTGTTACAGCTGGGTGCTCATTGTGGTTTTTGCAGCATCAACACTTTTAGTAACCTCATATGCTCTCTCCTGGGTCACACAAAGGCCAGGAAACTCATATAAGTATTTTGATATAAAAACATACCAGAATATTGAAATATATACTATACTCTCTTTCTTCAGCTGCTGGAGTTCGTCTTTGAGCTGCTGAATGCAGATGTTTGTGTTGTGTGTTTCTGAGACAATACAGTACAATGCATTAAATACACCCCATCACCAAAATCACTTCACACATCAGTGGTCTCCTTTTGGTTATACAACAACACTTAATTTGTAAAAAATTGTTTTTGCATAATTTTAGAGACTTTTTATTGGGGAAAATATTCAATAACTTTACTCTCATACAGTGTAATGTCACCAAAATCACTTCACACCTCAGTGGTCTCCTGTTGGTTTTACTACAACACTTAGTTTAGAGAAATGTGCTTTTGCATAATTTTGGGGAATTTTTATTGGGAAAATATTCAATAACTTTACTCTTATACAGTGTAGTACCATCAAATTCAGTTTACACATCAGTGGTCTCCTGTTGGTTATAATACACTTAGTTTAGAGAAATGTGCTTTTGCATAATTTTGGGGAATTTATATTGAGAAAATATTCAATAACTTTACTCTTATACAGTGTAGTGTCACCAAAATCACTAAACACATCAGTGGTCTCCTGTTGGGTACACTACAACACTTAGTTTGGAAAAATATGCTTACCAGACATCACCGACAACAATGTTGCCTGTGGGCACAAACCCACCTTCGCTGGACCAGACAGTACTGGCAAAAAGTGCTCTTCACTGACGAG